>CM038220.1:7987994-8587994 GCA_021442155.1 Cymbidium sinense | reverse complement strand
TGCCTTAGCCTTTTAGAAGGATAATTGCTCGGAAGTAGCTATTAAAATTATAGTACAGTGCCATGGCACTATGATCTTGGCACTGAAGCATTGTACTAACTATTTATAAGGAATAGTTACAAGGAACACTACTATAAATAGCAGTGTCCACTCCACTGCTTCCCTTCCCTTTTTTTTATCTCCGACCATGTTTACTCTCACTTCACTCCAATGCTACACTCGTGCCCCCATTGATCTTCTTTTGTTTCGAGACACTCTATTCACTTCACGTAAAAGATTTATGCCATTTTCTTTAAAGAAGCATGATAAATCATAATCCAATCATTGATATTGGATCCAGTGAGGAAAAGAAGATTATATATTTAAAGATCTCTACCGTTGAACTTTGTTTTAGTGCGAGATGAAAGCCCATCCCCTTCATTGATCTTAGATCTAAAACAAGGGAGAAGAGTACTTTGCAATATGATTTTGAAATCTAGCACTGCTATGATGAAATGTTACCAAAATTTCTAAAAAATTTTCTAAAATCTCACAAGAAACTCAATTTCAGACTCATAGTGCCTCGGCATTGAATATAAGCACCACAACACTGTGCTATATGGTATTCCTATTATAATAGCCAGGGCCATGGTGCCCAAGAACTAATGTTGTGGCCCTACCAAAATCACCCTAATGTCACTGCATCATGACGCTATGCTCACTTGGCAAAGAAAATATGACTTATAATTTTTTTATGATTAACAATGCATAATATCCCAAGTACCATAGCACCATAAGACCAGCACCATGGCACTATATCTCCATAACATAAGTAAAAATGTCTTAAAGAAAAAAAATTTACTAAGGGGTAAAAACATCACTTCAGTGTCGTAATGCCAAGCTTTTAGGTTTATTTCTATTCACAGCACCGAGGTGCTAGTTTACAATACCAAGGCACTGTGACTCAGATTTTATTTTTATAAATTTATTTAAATATATTTTTATTTAATCCCTGGAGTGATAAATCAATAATATTAATCACATACAGTCATATAACATATAAATAATAAAAAGAAAATTTTATTTCTAAATTTAAAAGAAAATTACAAATTACAAAAAGGGGAAAGTATAAAAATAGGAGAAACTAATAATCATACTTGTCACCCTCTTCCTTATCCTCTTCTTCCTCCTCCATGTCTGATATCGATGGGGTAATTATACAAGGTTAATATTGAGGTGTCATAGGAAAGGAGACCTAGTTCAGATCTGGAATATTGCAATTCTTGAACATGTTGACCAGTATAGTGTTGAATTGGGCCATGTAAAAGAATTGCATCTGCTGCTAACCCATATGATGATCAAACTTATGCTATAGAATCTCTTGCTTATGACTACTCCTGTCCACCCTACCTCTTAAGTCTATGACCTAATTATCGATTTCTGGACTTGCTTATCCAGGGACTTGGAACATTGGGGTCGAGGTCATGGGGCACGTCAACCCTCTCCCCCACTTCGATCCTAGACACAAATCCCTTAATTACCCTCTTCATTAGAGGAGCCTTCTGAATTAGTATTTCTTCATCAGACCCCGGCCCTATCACTCCTTCCATGGCACATAACTCATAAATCAAAGAAGGGTGACTGTACTAGATAATAATACTCCCCTTTAATATATTACAAATAGAATTATAAATAACTTTCCAAATATCAATTGTAAATCCCTTTTGAATAATAAAATTCAAAATAACAATATCTTGGGTAACATTGCTAATGTTACCAGTGAGCATAAGCTTGGTGAAAATGAAAAAATGCTAAGCCTTAGATTCAGTAGTAATACTAGCGGTAGGAAAGTTAATAATTCTTTTCTCACATCATTTTTGTTGTACATTTGCATTTCCACCAGAAAAAATGCAAAATCTCATCAAAATCAGAATGATCATTATAATAAGTATGATATTGATCATAATCAATATCTTGGAGATTGTAATATGTGTTAATTGCACTATTGTTGAAACTTACTAGTTTCCTCTTACATAGGCTTTGTTATCTTGGCTCTCTCGTGCATTCACGAATAACTTGTGCACCACTAGGATAACACACTAGCTATTATCATAGACTAGTTTGGCCCAGCCTCATCTCACAATCACCCCTTCAACACTATCACCAAGATCTTGAAAGCTCCTCTCTGAAATCAAGTGTTTGTGGATGAGGGCGTGTTGATAACGCTCATCGACATCAATGCTGATGAATCTACTGGCATCGCTGGATGCCCTCTTTCTACTCACCACCCTTTTGAAAGGCTTGATGAATATGTTAACTGGAGAGAAAAATAGAGCTGAGAGAGAGAAAAAAATTTGTAAGAAGAGACACCATTGAATAAAAATCCTTAACTGCCCTGGGTCCTATTTATAAATTAGACCCAGCGTCGTGGCACCCAAACATGGCACCGAGGCACCCAAACATGGCACCGAGGCACCCAAATATGGCACCGAAGGGCAAGCCTCTTGGGTTGCAGAACATGACATCAGCACTGCGGTTCCACATGCAACATTGAGAAGCTGGTACAAATATCCCATTGGTTATTATGAAGTTAAAAAGATAATCTTAATTATAATAAATTTCATAATTGATACATACAAAATGCGTTGTAGCATCGCGGTACTCTGGCCTGGCATTGTGGCACCCATGAAAATGAGGTTGTCATTTCCCTTTTAATTGATGTACAGCTATCACGCATCAAGACTAGGGTCACAATGCTATAAGGAGATGTTGTGACACTATTTAAACCATCAAACGGGCCAATAATGCCAGCACAGTGATGTTACCCATGCAGTGCCAAGATGTTAGACCTTACAGCTCATATGCACACTTGTCATATAAGACTGCCACCTAAGCAATCATGCCTAGGCATCGTATCCTAGCGTTGAAGCACTGCCCTCCACAAATAAAAAATATAATTACAATAAAAAGACTACAACTAGTCTTCTATCTATTCATTATGCTAACACCGCATAATTCGTTTGCCACGCAAACAAATTTATTTTCATCCACCATGTGGACAATCCTAAATTTGGCATTCCAAATTTATGTAAGCCTAGCCTCCAATTCATTCAGCATGTGAAAATATGTCTATTCTCCATGCAAACATAGCATAATTCGTTTGCCATGCAAATAAAATTTATATCTCTCTACTATGTGGACAACTCTAAATTTTGAATTCCAATGGGATATAAGCCCAGCCTCCTATTCGTTCACCATGTGAACATATGTCCATTCACCATGTGAACACTACATAATTCATTCGCTATGTCAACAAATTCATATCCATCTATCATGTGGACAACCCTAATTTTGGCATTCTAAAGAGATGTAAGCCTAGCTTCATATTCATTCATCATGTGAATATCTGCTCGTTCGCCATGCGAACACCTTATAATACATTCACCACATGAACACATTTACACCAATTACATTAAAAATTCTAAGTCTACTCTAAATATGTGAAATGAGGCAACCTATGGCTGCTAATCAAATTTTTTGGATATTACGACTATGTCCTCTAATGTTGGTAGGCTGAAATAACGTAATCTTGGGATGATTGAACCATGGGATCTTGATAGGGATAACACTATACAGTCATCTGAACCATATTATACCTTTAAGACACCAATGTATATCAGATAGATATGTCTATTTCTAACATTATTCGAGAATACTCTGTTGCCATGGTAAGAGGGGTAATTAAACCCTAACATGATGTTAGGAAAATCTGGCTGAGTATGTATCAATCTACCTTGTGAAAAAATAGACTCCTACCAATCTCATCCAAAAATGGTGAAGCACAACCTCGAATGTGTTTTTTCTAAGTGATCATGCAGTTTTTAATTTATTATTTTATTTAAATTGATCTAGAGATTAGAAATTCAACAACTTCTAATCTAGGGGTCATTTGGCCTTACAATTTTTATAGAAAGTGGGGTCCCTTTCTAATTTAAGTTGCCTTAAGTTTTATCTTTAATCAAATGTGTAATCTAAAATAAATTAAAATTTTAATTATTTTAATAAAACTTAAATTAAGCCTAAATTGGAAGGAATTAGTTAGGGGTTTTAATTTTCTTAAATTCTTCCCTGGAAGATGAATCTAAAGAGGGTTTATTTTGATTTTTTTGGAGTTTTGGTTGATTTATTATTATTTTTAAAGTTCAGATCAATTAATTAAATTAATTAATTCAACTAATTACCCAATTAGGTCATTTTGTGGTTTATTAAGTTCTAGAGAGTTTCAATGATTCTTCTAGATTCATGAAGGTTTATTATAATGACTTAATTTGATTTTATATTTATTTTATAATTTTTCTAATTTATTATAATTTATTCAATTAAATTAAGAGTTTATAATTAAAAATTTTATATCTATGGATTTACTTTCCAATAAATAATCAAAAATTTATCTAAGATGTGTTTTAACCTTAATTTTAAATCCCCAATGTTTCCAAATGATCGAATTAATCATTTGAGTTTAATTTAAGTTTTATTATTTTTAATCAAACCCAAAATTACCTAATAAAAATTGGAGATTTTGGGTTTTCCACTAAGTGATTTTTTAAGGACCTTAGTGTATGATCTGGGTTGTTTCCTTTTATGATCGGTCCAAAAGCAAGGCAATCGTAGGAGAAGTGTTGAAGAAGCAGTAGTTTAAGCCATTGACCAAAGACTGGCTCTATCGCTTTAGCAGAATAGTCAGGAACTCTGACTAGGTCAACTACATAATCACATATGTAGCCAAGTGATCGAGTTTCTTCAATAGATTACATTGATTTAAATACATGCAAATAAAAAAAATATCAAGACTAAGTGCCAGTAAAGATAGATTCATAGCTCACAGTAGCAAGATATACACACCCTTAGCAAGCAGCTTCAAAGGAAGGCTAAGGTGTCCTTACGTTTAGGCTAGCGTGCTTTGTGCTCGGGGCATCAAGCAAGTGTAATCAATGATTGAAACTCAATGTGTAGTAGCAGGGGAAGGAAAAGCCTACAAGTCAAACAAAGCCTACTCAATCAATGCCTTTCCTTTTAGTGCTTCGAATCATACTATCTAGCTTCAGAGATTAATATTCCAATAATCCTTGCCTTACTTACTTTAGACCGTTTGTTACTTGAGGTTTGAAAAACTAATAGATGATGGAAGATTTGGGAACAAAGGTGAGCTTTGCAATTATTCTACAAGCAAGGGTTTTTATTCCATTACAATTCGGCTCTGAACCAAAACTCATAGTGTCATCCCAACTCTGGGATCAGAGATGCTAACAGGACAAAAATCAAAGTGGGGGACCGCTCTACCACACCTGTATCCCTAAAAATAGACTACATGTAGGGTAGTACTCTAGGAAAGATTGAAGATCACCGTGTGAACAACATCTAAAGTCACAAATGTCACTCACAAGGGATCTACCACTATACTCTTAGAAAGGCAATTGATTTTGGAAGAGAACCCATGTTCATGTTCACACTAGAGTGCTAAGGTTGTTCCCATAATTGAAGTCAGAGTTTGGGTGTGGACCTGCTTATTAATAAGATTTTGAATGAGAAAGACAAAAAAATTCTTCTTGGTAGAACCAACACCAATATCATATTGACTCTCTCTCATCTAATAAGAAAGAGTTTTCAAGATTTACTTCTAAAAGATTCTCTCCTTTCCAAATCTCCATGGTCAGCTCTCCAGATTGGAAAGTTCAGTTCCACAATCCTTTCCTACAGAATAAATATAGTCTTTTTTTCCCTATCTCAGCTATATCAATAAGGTTGATCACTCATCTGCTTGTAAATGAATGGTGTAAAACTCACTCGTCAATAAAAAAATAATTGGTGTCAAAATTTTTATCGATCAGGTGTGATCAGTTTAATCCGTGTAAGAATTTGGAATTCCTCTTCCAAACTATCCCAGATTGAGTGCTATGGCAAAGAACAAGAAGAAAAATAAAGAATAAACTTGTCAAATAGTCACAAATGGTGCCTCCATAAATTGACATATGATCCAACCTAGTAGTAAGCGATATGCTAAAAACCACATGGAACTTGATCCTTGGGTTTGAAGAAGTAATGCTGGCACTATAAAAATAATCACGGAGTCTTGGTTCTCATATTTGCTTGTTGGTTTCACTATAAATTTTGAATATATACACACAATTTTGTGCTGACCCCGAGTCCATCACCATCATCCTATATTTTATCCTCGAGCTCCCACACAGAAAATGCTTCAATATGAACTCCCAAACCACAGGAAAATACTACTCTTTTGATCATTTATTCATATGCACCTACAGTTGCATTCAAGTAATCACTCTTTTTGGCTTGCATTTCTAAATTGCTTCGGCATGATTAACTAATTTTATCCTAGAAAATGTCAACCTTTGATAATCATCCATGCAATGTCATTCACATCTATATGAGTCAACTACTTTAAGAATTTATTAGGATCATGGGCATCATCAAAGTAGGTGCCTTAACTTTAATACTTCTAGAAGAATCATTAAAATCATCGTGATATCTACGATGGTCATTCTTAAGTGAAATATTTGAATGTGGGTGTGGTGTTTATTTTTTTATGGTCATGTGGATACCATGCAAATCATACGGGGTACTTATTGGAGTGATCGGGTGTCATATTGTGGTATGATGTATTATCTCAAAAGATAAAGACATCACCCTACAATGGACCTAATCACCTAATAAGGACTATTAAGGCATGATGGGTCTTCAAAAATACCAGAGATTTTTTTTCCTACTTTATATGAAAAAATAAAGCAGGGTTTAAGCAGGGTTTATTTTATGTCGAGTTCTTAAGTTCCCTTTGGAGGCAAGCCTCCATAATTAATTACCTCCTAGGAAATGAGATTCTCTGAGAATACTCTCGATTATAGTAGGTGATCATTATCTCCAAAGATTTCAAGGTTAAGACTATCAAAGGTTTGGTTATGTTTGAAAAATCAAGTGGGATAGATCAAGTGAAAAGACTTATTTTGGAAGCTAAAGGAAGGTGAGTAGGGAATGCTCTTGATACTAAGAAGCCTTGTGAGCTTTCCAATCTACCCTATGGTAGGGCTTTATATATTTGAAAGTGAAGAGACTTATTTATATGAGTTAAGTTTTTATTAAATTACTAGGGCTTATAATCCATCAACACAAGATTATGGAAATGCCTAAGAGGTGAGTATTTATGCTCATAGCTAGAGAGAAATAAGAAACCTTGGATCCTAAATCTAGGGAGCTTTAACACAAGTTAAAGTACGGCCTAAATCTAAGCAAATGGGACATAATGGTTTACTTGCACAAGAGAGTAAACTGTCTGACTCTTCTGGGCTTACAACCGCATGAAGTGGATTCTACTTAACACCTCATATAATTCAAAATCATGTGGTCTGATCTTATAAAATTGCAAGATAGTTAGGCTTATTATTAAATTTGAAAGAAACTAAAGTCCTAAACCCACTCCTTAAGAGACTAGAGCATGGGTGGTATGAGCATATGACTTTGTCTACAAATGCAAATTTTTATAAATTTTTATTTTATTTTGACACAATATTTTGGACAGAGGCTTTTGGATTTTTATTGCCTAAATTCATGATGAAATTGATTGTTAGCTAAATCAGCAAGAAGAAGGTGTTTTCAACCACAAGGGATGCCCTCATAGGTCAAGCATTCTCCTATCGTGCAAGGACAGAGATCCTCCATATTCAAGGAAGAAGGAATATGCATGCATGATGTGAGACATACAACCATATAGCTATGGGGTTGCTAAATCTTTTGATTATCTTATTTAAATCCTAGGCTTTATGGAGAGGTTATGAATTGCTTTAAAATTTATATTTGTGTTATTGATTGAGTAGAAAAATTAATTTTGTCCTAAGAGCCTACTGCATCTAAGCCACACATTAAAGTATCAAACATAAAGAAATTATGAAAATCATTCAATCCTAATGCACAATTTAAACATAAGATCAAATAATTTTATAAACTAATATAAAAGAATAAGAGGCTGGTGTGACCGGGTACCGCCGTACTCCCCAAAAAAGAGAAAATTCGGTAGTCAAGCTCTACCCTTATACAACCCAAAATATAAAAAAATAATTATAATTAGAAATGAATATATGTTATGTGGGTCTTCACTTCTTCATTTCTTCATGTCCCTTCTCCTTCTGATTTGCCTAGCTCCAAGGCATCACTGAACACCACAAGACTAAGCCTTCTAGCCATTGCTCATCCTAATCCCCTATAGCACCAATCTTAATTCAATTGCAAAAATTATATTTATATGGAAAAAGTAAATCTAACTACATCTGTAAAATAGAGGTTAGCTAAACATAAATACAATCCCAAGCAGTTATATTTATAATTTGGACTTAGCACCCTGCACATGGGTAACCAAGCCCACCTATCCTAATTTGGATTATGCTTAGGGGTTTAAGTAACCTACAAAAAGATCATTTATATTTATTTTAAGCACAATCTTACTTGATTAGGCTGACAATGGCCTAATATCCAGTCTACGAGTCATACTTCCTAACATCCAGTCTAAAACATTACATCACAAAATAAAATATACATCAAATATACACTGTCTTAACTTAAGACTAAAAGTTGTAGCTTAATTCAAATGTGTGTGCTAAGGCTTTGTTTAGTATGTCTTAACTAAGCATTAGAGTTATGATTTTATAAGTGTGAAAGAATCAAATTTAACATAAAAGTTGGTTCCACTTCAAGTTGTTTAGTTAATATATAAATTTTATTTTGTATTTTTCTAAGTTTCATTTGATTTACACTTAGCATCTAAGTGTTATAAAGAGAGGAAAGGAGATAACCCCCTTTAATCCCTTCCTTATGTCACTTTTGAAAGCATATTTTTTTATGATTTAGTTCTCTTTAGTGAATAGTTTATTAAGTGTTTTATTAATCCTAAGTTTGGGTTAACCTTAAGTAATTATATTCAATATGAAAGATATCTTAGGATTAATTTATTTCAACTACTATCACATGACATATACCAAGTCATTCCTTTCCATCACATGTAACATGCATATGACTTTTAACACTTAGCATATCTTATACATACAACATATTTTTAGCACACTTAAGTGATGATGAATGTATGTGTTTGGGATTTATATTTAATTTGATTTAATTATTTATACATGTATATTAAAGCTTTATCCAAATTCTAATACCAAAATACATAAGAATGAAGTCAAACAAGTTTGTGTCACTATTAACTAGGGAAGTGAGGTAATCAACTGACCTCCTTGGGGCTACTTAAAGCTTCATATTCCCCTATGAATCATCCTAAATCATGCTTAATGACTTAGATGATTATGGATGAATGTATTTTTAATAACAAAAGGGTACTTTCATCATTTAATTAAGCACACATACAAATGTATAAAAGATGTAAGCAAGTACATACCATTATTAACCATGGAAGTGAGGTAATCAAATGACCTACTTGGGGCTACTTAAAGCCTCGTATTCTCAGGATTTCTAGACTAAACACTTGCTATCTTAAACATACATAAATATATAGACATTTATAAAGATGAATATCATGCAAAGATTGTATTTTCTCTAATTGAATTATTTATGCATATGAATTAAAGCTCTATCCAAATTATAATACCAAAATACATAGGAATGAAGTCAAATAAGTGTGTGTCATTATTAATCATGGAAGTGAGGTAATTGAATGACAACAACCTTGTATTCTTGGGATGTCCAGACTATATACTTATTAACATTCAAACATATGTAAATCAATATATGAATCATGAGAAAGAGAGCTTCACATTCATATGACTAAGCTATAAGCACATGCAAATCCTACATGTATTTTTAATTATCACCATTCCACATATTAGTATCAATTTATAAGCTTTGGAAAATATATTTGAATTTATTAGTGATAATAGCCACACATATAATTAAGTTAAGCCAATACATGTAATCTTATACAAATAAAATCTATTTGATTCATTTAGATTTGAAAACATGAATGCATGGATTCATATGACATACAACATTTAGAAGTTATTGGAAAGAAATAACTAAATATAAACACATGGTTCATTCAAACACAATAATTCCTAAGGACAATCGCCATCAAATAAAATTTTTTAAAGAAAACCAAAGTTCATTATTAATTTTATTTTGGAATTGAGTGGAACTTTAAAGAGGAGGGAAATTATTTGTTGTTTTGATCCCATTTCCATATTAGTAATCATAATTTTTTTAATGAAAGATAATTAAATGAATCTTATGAATTAGTTAAGTTGAATCATTAATTAAATCACTTAATTACGCTTTCCTATGCTTCTTTAATTTGATTAATCATTTAATCATGACCACAAATGAAATGAACATGTGAGAAAAGTAAATTTGCAATGTTCCTAAAGGACCTAATGCAATTGGCTAGTAATTAAAGATTAATTAAGTTAAAGAATCTAATTGAGTACTTTTATGATTTTCTCACACTTATGGGTTAATCATAATTTCCTTAAGGGCCTTTATGCTATTAAACACATAAAGAGAAACCCTCTATTTCATTGTTAATTATCTAATGTGACTTCCATCTCAATTTGATTTAATTTAGCCATTTTATTAATTAATAAAACACTTAATTAATCTTATTAATAATGAAATGAATTTGGAAAGAGACTAGGAAGGAGGTCCTAATAATTCTCCCTCATCCATTTACTATTAATCAGTTACTACTAAGCTTTAATTAATTAAATTTTGCTATTTTGAATGTTAAGTCATCATTAAATTAATTAAAGAAGGTAATTAAGGTTTGAAACATGAATTTCCTTAATTATCTTAGTAATAAATTCTAAGAAAATCATGGGCGGTAGAGATTAGGCCATTAAATCAATTCCCCAAGTTTGGAATCAATCACCTAAGTAATTAGTGTTTAATTAAGCTAATTAAATATGTATTCAAACCTTAATTAAGCCTTAATTACTATTTAAAAATAAATTGAGATATTTTTATTTCAATGTCCTCTATTTTACCTTTAAAATGAGTATTTATTTGTATTTTTATATTTTCCTACAATCAGTTATGATTTTTCAAAGTTTTAATGATTAAAATAGATAATTAAGCTTTAATTAAGGCTAATCCCATCGGTGCCACATGGATCGCTGATGTGATGTGCTGTACATTTGGGGTCACGGGATTGGTTATTTAAAATCATCCAACTCAGCGCTAATGTGGTGACGGCGGGCGTGCTTTCATTCCCATCATTCGATCTAAGATCAGATGATGAGGATTAATCCCACGGTTGCTTTAAGATAAATCAAGCTTAAATCTAATGGGAGATCATGGTTATTCATTCCAATCATGTAGAATGGACGGCGGATGATGTATCATCCCCTGGGCGATGGAAGACAGACCCCGTTCACCTTCCTCAGCCCAAATTGAGTTTGTTGAAGCCCTGGGAGGCTTGGGATCAATCCCACACCTTCACGGGGTTGATCTATAAGGATCCTATGGTTAGATTCACATGAAATTTACATTTCTTTCGGAAAGGACAAAATAAATTTTAAAATACTCAGTTTTCCGAAAATATCTCACCAGAGCTTCAGAGCGGCGGTGAACCGATTGAGGTAGCTTCACCTTAAAGAGGCGAAGCCCTATTGAGAAGATGGCACCTTGATTCCTTGTCATCAACTCTGTAGATCAAATGTCACCGGAATTCTAGCCAGAGTTGTTCTAAGAGGTACTTTCGATGCTCAAAATGCTCGAGGAAAGATTCATTTCACCTTGTTGGAGTTTGGTGAATGTGTAGGAAGAGTTAAGTGAAGCGGGGTTGAGTTATGGTGGAGATGGTCTTAACTAAGCCTTAGTTTGGCTTGGTTTCATCATCATTGACAATGGGGAAGCTTGGTGATCAAAAGAAATGCTATAAGGAATTCAAAATAACCTAAGGAAGCTTACTGAGTGTGTATGCCCTCGGTTTGGATCGAAATGAGGGAGGTATACCCCCTTCACCCATGGATCGAACGGCCTTGATTTGAAAGGCTTCTAGTGGTCGTCTGACTACTGCAGGTGGTCGTGGGTGGTAGGGAGGCACTGAGTTGGCTTGGTTTGAGTGGGTGAGTGAGGGAGACTGGCTCTAATGGGAAGATGAGTGGAATTCCTTGGTTTTGCATTTGTTCCAATGGGAAAAGAGGGGTAATTTCACCTCTACATGGCTCATGGCTGACCCAACCACATTTGGGTCAGGTGAGCTAGTGTGCCACTTTCTTAGGTGGAGGTCCAACTAATCACGTAATAAGGACTCCTAAGGTATGATGGGTCTTCGAATGTACGAGAGATTTTTTTCCTACATTATATGGATGAATAAAGCAGGGTTTATATTAAACCAGGTTCTCATGTTCAAATTGGAGGCAAGCCTCCATAGTAAATTACATCTTAGGAAATGAAATTTTCTAAGAATACTCTCAATTGAAGTAGACAATTATCATCTCCAAAGATTTCAAGGTTAGACTGTCAAAATATTAGTTGTATTTGGAAAATCAATTAGGAAAGCTCAAGGAGAAGACTTATTTTTAGAATTCAAATGAAATATGTAAGAAATGCTCATGATACTAGGATGTGAGACACTATAGCACCCAAGAGGGGGGGGGGGGGTGAATTGGGTAATATTAAAATTTTCAAAACTTAAATTTTAATTTTTAAATAGAAAATTAGATTTTGATTTTATAATAAAAAGATATAATTCTAAATGCAGCAAAAATAAAAATACAATAAAGTAAATAGAGATAAGAGGCACACAATTTTTACGTGGTTCGGCCAAACCCCAAAATCGTCATTCACTAGCCACCCCGGCTAGGAATCCACTAAATGAAAAATGGTTTACAAAAGTACTCTCTATAACGGGCAGTACAACCCTACAATAATATGTACTCTCCTACAAAGGCGAGTACAACCCCAAAATAAATTTTACAAAAAAAATACAAAATAATAAATTTTGATGAAGTAAATCTCACAAATATACCAAGCAATCAAATTCAAAAGTGATCTCACAACTTATAAATGATCACTTTACAACTTAAAAATTTGGCAAGGCAAATGCTCACTTAATAAAATAAATATCTTAAAGTGATCTTACTAGGATGTTTATGTTATTATAATTTGTAGAATAATACAAAATGATTTCAAAATAAATTCACAATATTCTTTCATAATAAAATAAATTTCAGCAAGGAGTAATTTATTTTAACCAAAAAGATTATTTCAACTAATGCTAATGATCACAAAATAAAAAAAAAGTATATGATAGATCTAAGTTAGTTAGTAAGCTTTCAATTAAAAAGAGATCTAGCAAATATGAAAATAATTTCAGCACAATAATTTATTTTAAAATGCTTAAAATATACTTCTAAAATAGATCTAAGAATAAATGATCTTTCAAAATAAGACCAAAGAAGAAATATTTCAAGAAAAAAGAAATTTGTAGGAAACTAAAAATTTCAGCAAGTTGAAATAGATCCTACAAATTATCACAAGAGTTTTTCACCAAAAAAATGATTGAGAAACTTTGATGTGAAAACCAATGTTCAAAGACTAATCCACCAAAAGTATAAATTAGAAAAAAGAAATAGATGGTGAAAATAGCATGAACAACTAAGAAGTATTAAGATCAAGAAAACAAACTCAAGTAATTTAAAAGGCTTGCTTAGTTGAAGATGTTGAAGCTTCCAAACCAAGGATTTGATCTTGCAATATTTGGAGAACACTTGGAAGGAACATTTAAGAGATTTTCTCTTAGATTTGCTGGAGAGATTTTGAATTTTGAATGAGGGATGTTTTCATGAAGAGAATGAGGGCTATTTATAGGCAAGAAGGTCATTTAAAAAATTATTTCAAAGAAATATATTATACAAACCTCATGCTATCATGTGATAATTTAATATTCAATAAAAATATAATTTATATTAAAAAATATTAAATTTAGCAGCAAAAATTTGTCTATTCACATGGGAAAGTCAAAAGTAATCAAATGTAGCTCTTAATATATTCAAAGCATGTAGCATGCATCCATTATTAAAATCTAATGTTTAAAAAATCATAATAAATTCAATTTTAATGCAAAGTGGGTCATGTAACCACCTATTTTAAAAGAACAAATCCAAGGAATCCGATGGAGATAAAATCAGATATGAATTCTTTGATTAAACAATGACTTTGGCTAAAATACAAAATTTTATATATTTTTTTAATTTTGACATGTGACATTTAAAATTATGATATAATTTATATATAATCATAAATATGTTAGTTATCATATAACCAGCAAATTAAATTAAAATACCTAATTATATTAAGTAAATAAAATAATTATACTTAATAGTTATGATCATTTATTACTTTGACAATTTTATTGCTATGTAGAAAAACATATAATTGAATGTTAATTAAATAAAGATTTATATAAATTAACCTCATTAAAATAGTATGTTAGGTTGTGAGCAAATTGATTCATGCCAAAGAGCTCATATGAATAGTCATATAACCTAAAATCATGAGCTTCACATTATCCCTTTCATTCTTTTATTCTTGCAATTTCTTCTAACAATTTGTGAGATGTATTGGATATGTAATTAGCAATTGATATATCTGAAACACATAAAAATATTCATTAGAACATCGAAGCATTTGTTTGTTATCATCAAAATTAATCAAATTGAACATGAGGCTAATTAAGCCAACATAGGAAGCCTAGTGAGCATTCCAATCTATCCTATGGTTAGGCTTTATAATTTTGAATTGAAGAGATTTATATATTTTGAGTTGAAATTTAATTAGATTACCAGGGCTTATAATCAACTAACATAAGATTGTGGGAATGTTTAAGAGGTGAGGATTTATGCTTAGGAAAATAGCTTGATCCTAAATCTAGGGAGCTTTAGTGTGACCTAAATCTTACTAGACATAAGGGTTTACCTCCATAAGAGAATAAATTGTCGACTTACGGACTTATAAGTGGACTCTAACTCCTCCTATGATTTTAAAATCATGTAGTTCATCTTATGAATTGCAAGATAGCTAAGGTATTGTGGTGAAAAATTTCAATTTCTCTAAAGAAATGTATACTTCCATCTTCACATATACATGATAAAATGAAGAATGAAATATACTTTCTTTATGCATTGGACATATCTGCAGATGTTCTAAAGTGATGATGACAATGAGGAGAAGTGTACTATCTCAAAAGATTAGGATCTAACATTCCAAGCATGCATCTTAAAGTACAAAAACGTTCTTCTGGTAAGGGTTTTGTAAAAATATCTGCAATTTGTAAATCATAAAATTAATATTAACATCACCTTTCAAAACATGATCCCTAATAAAATGTCTAATTTCTATATGCTTGGTTTGAGTCTGGATAGGATTTTAGTCAAACTAATAGCACTAGTATTTGTCGAACTAGAATGTGATCTTGCTTAATACCAAAATCTTTGAATTGTTGCTTTAACCAAAGACACGAAAGCAGAACTAAGCATGTACTCACCTCAGTGGATAAAGCTATAGAATTTTGTTTCTAGATGACCAAGACACAAGTGATGATCCTAAAAATGACATGTGCGGATGTACTTTTTCTATCTACTTTGCATCCTGCAAAGTCGATCGAATAAGCAACCAAATTACATGATAAAGAATTTTAGGATACCATAAACCTAACCTAGTAGTTCTATCAAATCAAAGATACTTGTGCTATTAAATGAGATTCTTTTGGGTTGGCACGAAACAAACAAACAAAAACATAATATCGCCTACTAGCGACAAGGTATAAAAGTGAACCTATCATACTCCTATAAAGTTTTTGATCAACAGATTTTCTTAATTCATCTAAATCCAATTTTATAGATGGGCTCATTGGAGTTTTACTAGATTTAAATCTTTTCATGTCAAACCTCTCAAGCAATTCATTTATATACTTAGTTTGATGATGAATGTGCCATTTTCTTGTTGCTTCACTTGAAGACCTAAGAAAAATTAAGTTCTCCCATCATACTCATTTCAAACTCTTTAGACATCAAAGATGAGAACTCATGGCATAAAGATTCATTTGTACTTCCAAATAATATATCATCTACATACACTTGTACCACAATCAAATCATCATCTATGCTCTTAAGGAATAAGGTGGTATCTCTCTCTAAATCCATGATCTATCAAAAGTTACTTAACCTATCATACCAAGCAGGAGCCTGTTTTAAACCATATAAGGCTTTCTTTAATTTATACACATGATTTGGAAAATCAAGGCTCTCAAATCTAGGTGGTTGCTCTACAAATACATTTTGGTCAATAAATCCATTCAAAATGCACTTTTGACATCCATTTGAAAAAGTTTAAAATTTCTAAAACAAGCATAAGAAAGGAGTAACATAGCTTCTAGTCTTGCTACGGTGCAAAAGATTCTTCAAAATCTATACCTTCAACTTGTGTGTACCTTGTGCAACTAACCTAGCTTTATTTCTAACAATACAACTGAATCATCTAGCTTATTCCTAAAGATCCATTTTGTTCCAATGACATTTTGATCTTGGGGTCTTGGGACTAATTCCCAAACATCATTTTTACAAATTGATTCAACTCCTCTTCCATAGCAATAATCCAAAATTATCATTTAATGCTTCTTCTAAATTTTAGGTTCAACCTCAGATAAAAAATGCGAATGATCTACAACTTCTCTACTATGTCTTCTAGTCATAACTCCTTTTGAAGGATCTCCTATAATTAGTTCCTTTGGATGATTTTTATTATATTTCCATTCTTTAGGCAATGAATCATCCATATTATCTTCTAAAGATATTTTCTTAAAGTTATCAATCTCTTCATCAATCACTTCATTTCTAATAGGATCAATCAAATTTTCATCAAAAAAAAACATGTATTGATTCTTCTACAATCATTTTTCTTTTATTGTAAACTCTATAAGCTTTACTAGAAAGAGAGTATCCTAAGAAAATACCATCATCGATTTGCAATCAAACTTACCTAAATGATCTTTTCCATTATTTAAAATAAAGCATTTACATCCAAATACATGAAAGTGTTCAATCTTAGGCTTCTTTCCAAAAAAAATTCATAGGGTGTCTTCTTCAAAATTGGTCTAAAATAGATCCTAATCATTACATAACATGCAAGTATTTTACCAAAATATTTTGGCAATTTATACTCATCAAGCATAGATCTACTTAATTCAATTAATATTCTATTTTTCTCTCTACTACTCCATTTTGTTGGGGAGTTCTATGCAGAAAAATTATGTCTAATCCCATGTTCATCACAATAATCCTCAAATAATTTATTTTCAAATTTTACACCATGATCAGTTTGAACCCTATTAATCAAAAGGCCTTATTCTCTTTGAATATATTTAGAAAACTTTCTAAACTCACCAAAATGTCATCTTTGTAAGTTACAAATAAAACCCAAGTATATCTAGAGAAATCATCAACAATCACAAAACCATAATTTTTTCCACCTAAGCTAGTGGTGCTAATAGAACCAAATAAATCCATGTGCAATAATTCTAGAGGTCTAGAAGTAGAAACAATATTTTTACTTTTAAATGAGCTTCTAGAATGTTTACCATGAATACATGCATCACAAACATAGTTTGAATGAAAATTTAATTTAGGCAAACCAACTACTAAATCAAGTTTAGCAATTTTATTAAGTGTGTGCATGTTAATATGACATAGTCTCCTATGCCATAACCATATATCATCATGAGTGCTTTTAAAACAAAGTAAGTTTAAATTTACATCATGAAAGCTATCTAAATCAATGACATAAATATTTTTGTATCTTTTCCTACTAGCAAAACATTTTCATTATTTTTATAATGCAATATGATGCATAGAATACTACATTCAAACCTTTATCACATAATTGACTAATAGAAATTAAATTATGTTTTAATCCTTCTACTAGAAAAACTTTATCTAAAGTGATAGAATTCTTACAAATAGAACCAATGCCAATGATTTTTCCCTTGCATTATCTCCATATGTAACAAATCCTCCATCACTTGATTCTAAAGTTGTGAATTTATCTTTATCTCCATCATATGTCTTGAACATCCTGTCCAAGTACCACATGCCTTCTTTGATTTTGCTTTGAAGGCATTCCTACAAAATAAACTCACATGTTAACTTTTGGAACCCAAATATGTTTGGGTCCACATTCTAAATTTGAAGTAAGATATTTAGCATGCATGGTTTGTGTAGTGCTTGTACCTTTTGGTACCTATACATAAGATGATTGCTTAGTATTTTGTATTTTACGTGCATAGCAATCAAATGAAATATGCCCTTTTTTTTTATTGCAATAGTTGCACCAAACATTAGTGTTTGCATATGATTTAGAATGATAATTATAAGGTATATGAGTGGGATGTGTATGATGCAAATAATTTTTATTAAATGTTTTTCTTGATGAAGTATTATAATGAACTTGTGATTTTAAACATAATTCAATCTTGCTTTTAATAAGATATTCTCTCTTTCAAGTTTACCTACAACTAAGGAACAATTTAATAAAGAAGTATTTTTACTTTTAAATTATCACATTCATTTTTAAATCATAAAATGCATATCTAATTTTTATGTTCTTTTCTAAGGTTTTGTATTTTCTTTTTAATTTTTTATATTCAATAACTAAATCATTAAAAGCATCATCTAATTCATCATAAGATATATCATTACATACCTCTTGAGAATCTAAGTCGATTCTCCATTTTATAAGACATATGTTGACCTCTTCATCCGATGAGCTAGTACTTGATTCATTTGAATCTGGATTGGCCAATAAAGCTGTCTTCTTCTTCTTATGGTACTTTTTCTCCTTCATATTTTTTCTTTTGTTTACATCAATTTCTTTCTTCTTTGATTCAACAAGTTCTGGACAATCACCTCTTATGTGTCCAAGCTTTTTACAATGATAGCAAATGATCCCTTCACCTGTAGGAAATTTCTTAGTTTGAAATTTATAATTTTTAGATTTTTTATACCTTTGATTCTTCTTCCTTAGCAAGTTCCCAAGCCTTTTGGAAAGCATGACCACCTCATCACAATCACCATCCGAGCTTGAGATGTTATGCTCATCACTATCATCAACTTGTAGTGCAATGGCTTTTCCTTTCTCCTTCTCCTTTTTTTGCTGAGTTATCCATCTTATCCCTTTGAGCAATAACCTGTTCATGTGCTATCAAAGAACCCAAAAGCTGATCAAGTGGATAAGTAGATAAATCTTTAGCTTCACTAATAGTTGTTACTTTAGCTTCCCATTCTTTTGGAAGACATCTAAGAATCTTATAAACTAAGTCTTGATTCCTATATGTTTTTCCAAGAGAATGTAATGTGTTAATTATTTTCATAAATCTAGTATACATATCAAAAATAGATTCAGAAGGAGACATATGAAATAACTCATAATCATGAACAAGTCTATTTATGTGAGTATCTCTAACTTCACTAGTTCCTTCATAAGTTATAATAAGTTTATCCCATATTTCTTTTCTTTACTTAACATAGAAATTTTCATGTAATCATCAGTAATAAAGCACAATGTAAAGTATTACAAGCCCTAGCATTTAATTCATCAAGTTCTCTTTCAGATATAGACCATTTCTCAAAAAGTTTTCTACTTTAATGCAATTTACTTCTCGTGGGTGTATGATATTGATGTGTCAACATATACCACATCGTGCATCTTGACCTCTTAAGAATGTACTAATTCTATTTTTCCAATAATCAAATGGTACACTATCTAAAAGTGGAGGTCAATGAGTGGATTGTCCCTCGTAATGAACCCATGAAACCTTGTGCCATAGTGAAAAGATTTACTCTTGGATGTTAAGCCAATAAAAGAGCCTCGATACCAATGTGAGACACTATAGCACCCAAGAGGGGTGAATTGGGTAATATTAAAATTTTCAAAACTTAAATTTTAATTTTAAATAGAAAATTAGATTTTGATTTTATAATGATAAAATATAATTCTAAATGCAGCAAAAATAAAAATACAATAAAGTAAATAGAGACAAGAGGCACCATTTTATGGTTCTAAACCCCAAAATAGGCCTCGTCCATACACCACCTGGCTAGGAATCCACTAAATGAAAAATGGTTTACAAAAGTACTCTCCTATAGCAGAGTACAACCCCACAACAATATGTACTCTCCTAAAGGCGAACAACCCCAAAATAAATTTTACAAAAAAAATACAAAATAATAAATTTTGATAAAGTAAATCTCTCACAAATATACCAAGCAATCAAATTCAAAAGTGATCTCACAACTTATAAATGATCACTTTACAACTTAAAAAAATTTGGCAAGGCAAAATGCTCACTTAATAAAAATAAATATCTTAAAGTGATCTTACTAGGATGTTTATGTTATTATAATTTGTAGAATAATACAAAATGATTTCAAAATAAATTCACAATATTCTTTTCATAATAAAATAAATTTCAGCAAGGAGTAATTTATTTTAACCAAAAGATTCTTTCAATTAATGCTAATGATCACAAAATAAAAAAAATAAGTATATGATAGATCTAAGTTGGTTAGTAAGCTTTCAATTAAAAAGAGATCTAGCAAATATGAAAATAATTTCAGCACAATAATTTATTTTAAAATGCTTAAAATATACTTCTGAAATAGATCTAAGAATAAATGATCTTTCAAAATAAGACCAAAGAAGAAATATTTAAAGAAACCAAAAGAAATTTGTAGGAAGCTAAAATTTCAGCAAGTTGAAATAGATCCTACAAATTATCACAAGAGTTTTCACCAAAAAAAAAAGATTGAGAAACTTTGATGTGAAAACCAATGTTCAAAGGCTAATCCACCAAAAGTATAAATTAGAAAAGAAATAGATGGTGAAAATAGCATGAACAACTAAGAAGTATTAAGATCAAGAAAACAAACTCAAGTAATTTAAAAGGCTTGCTTAGTTGAAGATGAAGAAGCTTCCAAAACTAAGGATTTGATCTGCAATATTTGGAGAACACTTGAAGGAACATTTAAGAGATTTTCTTAGATTGCGGAGAGATTTTGAATTTTGAATGAGGATGCTTTCATGAAGAGAATGAGGGCTATTTATAGGCAAGAAGGTCATTTAAAAATTATTTCAAAGAAATATATTATACAAACCTCATGCTATCATGTGATAATTTAATATTCAATAAAAATATAATTTATATTAAACAAATATTAAATTTAGCAGCAAAAATTCAGCTATTCACATGGGAAAGTCAAAAGTAATCAAATGTAGCTCTTAATATATTCAAAGCATGTAGCATGCATCCATTATTAAAATCGTAATGTTTAAAAAATCATAATAAATTCAATTTTAATGCAAAGTGGGTCATGTAACCACCTATTTTAAAGGAACAAATCCAAGGAACTGGAGGAGATAAAATCAGATATGAATTCTTTGATTAAACAATGACTTTGGCTAAAATACCAAATTTTATATATTTTGTTAATTTTGACATGTGACATTTAAAAATTATGATATAATTTATATATAATCATAAATATGTTAGTTATCATATAACCAGCAAATTAAATTAAAATACCTAATTATATTAAGTAAATAAAATAATTATACTTAATAGTTATGATCATTTATTACTTTGACAATTTTATTGCTAGAAAAAACATATAATTGAATGTTAATTAAATAAAGATTTATATAAATTAACCTCATTAAAATAGTATGTTAGGTTGAGCAAATTGATTCATGCCAAAGAACTCATATGAATAGTCATATAACCTAAAATCATGAGCTTCACATTATCCCTTTCATTCTTTTATTCTTGCAATTTCTTCTAACAATTTGTGAGATGTATTGGATATGTAATTAGCAATTGATATATCTGAAACACATAAAAATATTCATTAGAATATCCAAGAATTTGTTTATTATCATCAAAATTAATCAAATTGAACATGAGGCTAATTAAGCCAACATAGGAAGCCTAGTGAGCATTCCAATCTATCCTGGTAAGTTTTATAATTTTGAATTGAAGAGATTTATATATTTTGAGTTGAAATTTAATTAGATTACCAGGGCTTATAATCAACCAACATAAGAATTGTGGAAATATTTAAGAGGTGAGGATTTATGCTCGTAGCATGAAGAAAATTGCTAACTCAGATCCTAAATCTAGGGAGCTTTAGTGTGACCTAAATCTAAGCGACAGGTAGACATAAGGGTTTACCTCTATAAGAGAATAAATTGTCTGACTTCTGGACTTATAACCGCCTGAAGTGGCCACCAGCTAACTCCTCCTATGATTTTAAAATCATGTAGTTCAGTCTTATGAATTGCAAGATAGCTAAGGTATTGTGGTGAAAAAATTTCAATTTCTCTAAAAGAAATGTATACTTCCATCTTCACTATACAGGATAAAATGAAGATAGAAATATACTTTCTTTTTTTATGCATTTGGACACCACTAGATCAGATGTTCTTATTAAAGTGATCTATGACATTGAGGAGAACTATCTCAAAAGATAGAAGTCACTACCCTACAATGGACCTAATCACCTGAATAAGAACTCTTAAGGACAATGGGTCTGCATGTGTACCAAAGTTTCTTCCCCTACTTTATAAGAAAAAGTAAAGCAAGGTTTATTTTAAGCTAGGTTCGTTAAGTTCCCTATAGGGGAAAGCCCCCATTGTTAATTACATCCTAATGAAGGAGATTCCTTAGGAATACTCTCGATTAAGGTAAATGATGGTTGTCTCTAAAGATTCCAATAGGTAGGACTATCAATCGATTAATTTATTTTGGAAGATCAAATGGGATTAATCAAAGAGAGGGAGTTATTATCAAAGCCAAATGAAGATAAGTAGGAGATGCTCACGATGATAGGAAACCTAGCAAGCATCTCAAACTATCCTATGGTTGGGCTTTAAATTTTTAAAATTGATTTAATTTATTTGAGTTGAATTTGTCATTAGAAATTTTGTGCTTATGATTTCACAACACAAGATTTTGGAAATTCCTAGGATGTGAGGATTTATACTTATGGCCCACAAAAGGGAGAAGCAACCTCAGAACCTAAATCTATAGAGCTTTGGCGAGGGCCAAAAACATAACTTAAATCTAAAGAAAAATTGGGTATGGTTTACCTCCATAAGAGAGAGTAAACCACTCTACTGCTTGGACTTAAAACCACCTAGGGGTGGCGGCCAACTAACTCCTCCTATGATTTTAAATTCATGTAGGCAAGTCATATGCTTTATGCAAGATAGCTAGGATATTATTTATTTACAAAGATACTAAGTCCTTAAACTCACTCCCTAAGAGACTAGATCATTTAAGGGCATGAAAAATGACCTAGATCTAATGCAAAACATATTACATATTATTTTCATTTTTGGATGATCATTTTGACTCAGGCTTAAAGGATTCATATGCTTAACACATGATAAGTAAGATTATTGGCCAAAATCAATGAGAACGGAGGAGGTGTGGTTCCACCATGGCTCTCAAAGGTCAAGCCAAGTTTCTATGGCAAAGGACGAAGCCCTCCAATCAAGAGTGAAATAAGATGCTTTTATGCATGATATTATAAAAGAAATACTCATCCAGCTAAGGGGTTGCTAATTCTTTTATCTTGATTTTTAACTTAGGCTTTAAGTGAGGTTATGAGTTATTTATTTTTACTTTTGAGTTGATTAATTTGATAAAAGATTTATTTTTCTCTGAGAACCTAATCATCATCCAGGCCATACATCAAGAAAGAAAGAAACTAGGAAAATGATGCCATCTTAATGCACAAGTTAAACAATTCATCAATAAATCTATAAGGCTAACGTAAAAGAATAAGAGGTCATCTGTTGTCGGGCACCACCGTACAAACCCGAAAACAAATTGGGTAACTGAGCTCTACCCTTATACAACCTAGATTACAAATGAATTAATTTACAAGCAAGTAAGGAAATTCATGTTATAGGGGCCTTCAAGCTTCATTTCTTCATTCTTCTTTTTTCTTTGGTTCCTTCTTTTGGATGGTTGGAATGTGGATGCTCCAAATCCTTCACATGGTACATAAGATGAGATCTTATGACTAATTCTCATCCTAATCCCCATAACAATCATTCTGAAATCCTAATTGCCAAAAATTACATGAAAATGGAAAAAATGGAAATTTAACTAACACCTGCAAAACAAATATTAGATAAAACAAACCATACAAATCCCAAACATGTATATTGGACTTAAACTTAACACCCCACACATGGTTGACTAAGTCCACCTGGCCTATTGGATTATGCTTAGGGGTATAAGCACCTACATAGTAAAAACATTTATATTTTTATTTATTACAGCGCCCTTTGAGCATAATCCCCTACAAAAGATAATGGTTATACTAAGATCACCCTACCATTTAGTCTACGAATATACACCCTAACATCCAGACTAAAACAAAACATCAAAAAATAAAAGCAAACATCAAACAATGCTCCACCCTAATCTAAAGCTACAAGTGGTGACTTAGCCTAATGTGTGTGCTTTTAAGGTTTGTGTGGTATGCTTAGCTATGGCTTTAAGTTAGAGTTTTCTAAGTGTGAAGAGTGTTCAACTTAGAGGGGGGTTTCATTTAAGTTGTTTAGTTGTCTTGGGTTGATTTTATTTTTTGTTTTGATTAGGTCCAATTGAATCCTACAATTAATTACTAAGTTGTAAAGAGAAGAAAAAAACTACTCTTTCCTTCTCTACCTTAAGTAATTTCTAAAGTAGATTCATATTTTAGTTTTATTTAGTGAATAATTTATTATGTGTTTTAATTAATCCTAAGTTTATATCAACTCTAAACAAGCCTATTTAAAAGAAAGGCATTTTAAGATTAAGTAAAGTTAATTAATATCACAAAATACACATCACTTGATTTCATTCCCAACATGTATAACATGCACATGGATGAATCCTAAGCATATCTATACACATCAAATGGGAATTTTTAGCATACTTTATGATGAATTCTAAATAAGTTACTTAAGAAAATTTGAATGCTTATGATGCATGATTTTCATTAAGTAGAAAAGGGGAGTTTCTTATCCAATTTTCACATGAACACATGAATGTATGAAAGGCATAAGTGAGTACGGTGCCATTGTTAACACCAACGGTGTAAGGTACAAGACCAACTTAGGGTTACTTAAAGCCTCACAACCCCAGGGTTGTCATGACTAATATACCACTTTCCTTAAATACAAGCATTTTTATAAAAGAAATGAATGGAAAAAAAAAAAAGAATGCAAAAAGTTATACTTGATTGTTTGATTTGTTTATGCAATTTATATGTGTGAATATGAAGATCCTTCTTATGTTATAACATGGAAGGGGATAAGAATAGATTTGAGCAAGTGTTATGTTCTTTAAAGAACTATACACTTTGCAAATCTTATTCAAATCCATGTTAGAGGAAAGAAAGGAAGCAAACATAAGACACATTTTATATTCACATGCAAACTTATAAATAAAATATAAGTAACACACTTTCAGTTTTGGTAATTGATTTATATATTTTGAAAATAATTTGGAATTTAATAGTGATAATAGCCATTCATATTTTTTACTTTAGCCAAAATATGCAATTTGACATAAAGAAAATATTTTCATTTTAATTTTATTTTTGAAAAGCATGAATGAATGAAATCCATATGACATACACATTTAGCATGCTAGGACAGAAATCAATTGATGAAAGAAATGTAAATTCATCCAACCTAATTAATTTCTAAAGACAATCCTATGAAATAAGAGAGCTTAAAGCAAATCAAGTTGTTTTTAAAGAAGGTTTGATTTTGTTTTGAGTTTGATTTAATTTGAGAAATGTGAGGTGATTTTTCTATTTCTAACCCATTCCCACATGTGTATGATATTTAAATTCAATTTTTAGATGGTTAGATCCATTTTAAATTTTTGATTAGGTGAAGGTATGAATTAAGTGTGTTAATTACCCCTTACCTATACCACCTTAGCATAGTTAATCAAATAATTATGAGCCAATGAGATGACATAAAACCACACAAGGAATTTAAATCAGTGCACTTAAGAAAAGGGCCTAATGCATTTGGCTCATGATTAATGATTAATTAAACTAAGGGGTTTAACTTAAGTACTTTCATAACCCCCCTCACACATGTGAGTTGAATTTTGATTTCCTTGATTGTACTTAGACTCTTAGACACCTAAGCATCTACCCAAGAAAGATTAATTAAGTTATAGAAAGTTTTATAATTTTATGAAATTAATTAAAGGGGTAATTAGTGAATTACCCTTAATTAAAGATGGATTAAGGAAAAGGGGTTTAGGAAATATCTTGAGGAAAGTATCTCAAAATTATTCCCTAAACCTCATATTCACTTAATCAAATCTTAATTGACTCCATAAGAGGGTTAAACCACTAATTATACCCTTAATTAATTCTAATTACATTAAGGGAGTGATTAAGAAATGAGCTAGCAATTCCCCTAATTAAGTAACCAATAAATCCCAAGAAAGTTAGGACAGGTAGGAGTCATCCCACTAATCGTACACAAGAAGTTTAGGAATAATTAGTGGAGTAATTAGAGGATAATTAACAAAATAACATTCCCAATAAAACCCAAATTCAAAGAAAAGAACTATTCAAAATTAATTAAAATCAATTTTAGAATATTCTATGTTCAATTAGATATAAATTTAGGAATGTTTGGTGATTAAATAATAATTAAAAAAAACATAATTATATGTTTAATCACGTCGGTGCCATGTGGGCCATTGACGCAGCATGCGCTTTCCACATGGCGAGACAAGATTGGGTCTTTAACTTGTTACATCATATCTGTCAGCGGTTTCCGATGATCAAGGATCGGATGGCTGAGATTAAAGCTGTGGTTCTAAAGGGTGAAGCATGGGATGCTATGTGTTTTAATCTCGACCGTCCATCTAAAATTTGTGTATGGATGGTCAAAGATTCATCCCTGTAATTCCCTTCGAGCAATGGAGACTGTCCATGTTCTAGGGCAAGATCTGAGATCGATTGAGCTTGGATTGAGCTAACATTTAGCCCACACCTTCATCATACAATGGAGATCATATCCAAAAGCTAGTTTATCATGCAATGAAAATTTCTTTCACAAAGCTCCACACTATGGCTAGATTAAGCTCAGAAAAATGGTTTACCTAGTCGAAGGTGATCATCGACACTCAATTCCTTTGGAGAAGCTTCGTCTAGTGGAGATGAAGCTTCGCTAAGAGTTTAAGGTCTTGAGATTGGGTGGTTGCTTCTAGAGGCCAACTCCACCTTGAACTCCTTGCGGATTTGATCGAACTAGCACCCCTCTTGCCTTTGGAGCTTGGGAAAGAGCTTGGACAAGTTTGATTGGGGCCCCTAAGGGAGCTTACAAAGGGAATTGGGCTGGTTTTAAGTATGGAGTGAGATTAGATTTTGGTTTTCTTCCCCTATTTTCAACTTGAGAAATCGAGAAATGGGAAATTGAACCTCTCTCTAAGAAGCTTGGGAAGAGTAGCTAGGGCTTGCTCTGAGTTCCTTTACTTCAATCGAATTAGCAAGAGTGAAGATTGAGTTGAATTAGGGGGAGTATGTCTCCCTCAAGGGCAATCCGATATCCACAAGCCTCCTTGCCTTTTTGATCCAAATGAACTTATTCCATGGGTTTATTAGGTCATTTAGGATGTCCTTGAATTCAATTTTAGCGAGGGAAGAAGTGGGTGAGGTGGCCATATGCTTGAATTTATTGGAAGGAGGATTCCATGTGCTCCATTTCAAGGAATGTGGTCAGTTTGTCCATTGGGCTTGGTTGGACTGACCCAAACCCATTGTGTTGGGTGCACCACACTCCCTAGTGTTCACTTGATCCACTAAGAGGGTGCCAAGTGGTATGGAGAGGATTTGATCAAATTCAAAGTGGATATGGCCTTGGCATAAAATGGTCATTTGACCTTGATTTTAGTTTAAGCATATTTGTTATGATGAGAAAATAGGTTTGGCCAACTTTCATTGAATTTGGAGTTGATTTGATGTGATTTGGCTCATGTTGACCCATTTAGGTCAAAATGAGTCAACTTGGGTCAAGTTGACCAATTGGTCAAATTGGGTCAAACCAAAGGTTGGTTGTGTCAAGTTCATATGACCATTTGAAATGTTTTGATGGTTTTGAATTTGGTTTGAGTTCATTTAGGTCAAATGGGTCAAGTTGACCAATTTGACCCATTTGACATTTTGGGGTTAGTTTAGGTTTAGTTGGTCATATGAAATGGATTGGTATCTTTATTTCCAATCAATTTTAGTTAAGATTGAATTTCAATATGATCCTTTAAGTCAAGTTAAGGTCAATTGGGCTAGGTTAGGTCTTGTTGGCCATTTATTTGGTCAAGTTCAACAATTTTTGGATGAACTTGACCCATTGATTTCAATCAATTTGGCTTAGATCAAGTTTTGATACATTTTGGCTTTTAGGTCAAGTTGGATCAAGTTGGGTCAAGTAATAAGAGGTTAAGCTCAACTTGGTCAAGTTCAACATTGATCATGAATGAACTTAGATAATTGGTTTAAATTTGGTAGATTTTGGCTATGTTGGGCTTCATTTTGCTAAGTGTTGACTTGGTCAACCATTTTTGACTTTTGACCCAATTTGAGTGATTGATTATCTCATGATGATTGTTGATCATGATGAGAGGCTTAGGTGGGCTTAGTTCAATCAAATTTAGTTAGGATTAAAATTTGGCTCATAAGGGTACTTTAGGTCACTTCCTAAGTAGGTTAAATGGCTTGGTCAAAGTTTGATTTAAGTTTGGTTGAACTCACATATGGACTTATGATTGAAATATAAATCTATTTGCAAGTGGTTTGAAGTCAAATGGGTCTTGATTCATTTGATAATCTCATGTTCAAAGGGTGAACATGAGATGGATTTTAGCTTGATTTTGAATTGAGTTTTCGTTAAGTGTTTGAAGTTTGTATTTATATTTGGATTCATGATTGAAGGATTAATTGAATCATGAAGAAAAATCAAGAGTTTAGCTTGATTTGAAATTGATTTGGCTAAGTTTAGGATTTTGACTTGAAAGGCATAGGTTAGATTTTGAATGAATTTGTGTTTGATTTTTGGATTTGTTTTTGGTTGTTTGAATTTATATTTCATTTATATATGTGAATATAAATGAGAATATAAATGGGTTATGAGAAAATTTCAAGGATTTGAAGTGATTTGAACATGATTTAGGCTAAATCCTTAAGAGAGGATTAAAGGACTTAGGAAAGATTTGGAATTTTGGATTTAGTTTGATTGATTTGAATTTATATTTCATTTATATATGTGAATATAAATGAGAATATAAATGCATGTGAGAAAATTTTATGAATTTGAGATGGTTTGAACTTGATTTGGGCTAAGTTCTTAAGAGGAAATCAAAGAACTTAGAAATATTTCAAACTTGGAATTTCAATCATGGGTTTCAATCATGGGTTTCAATCAGATTTCAATCATGGATTTCAATCATATGGAATTGATTTGTTTTAAGAAAATCAATTAGGCTATATTTATTTAAGTTTGATGTTGATTTGATTTGGAGTTTGACTTGAAGGAAGGAAGTGAGGAATGTGGTTCAAGCTATGGTAAAGAAATTTTCTTAACACCCCAGGCATGACTATTCCTATGGCTAACTCTTCTAAGTCTCTAGGGCTAGGTTGAGTGTCCACCTAATCACTAGATGTGTCTTAAGACTAAGGAACTCTTAGTGTCTAAGAGAAGTCCTATGTCTAAGAGGGAGGGGTTGAGAGCTCATTCTAAAAATGAGATCAACAAAAGGCGCCCAATAGGTTTGGTGTGACTGACAAGGAACACTGCACATATTGGTGTTGACCGAAATGATCAACAACACTGAAAGATCACAACCACTAACATAAATAATCTACCCCTAACCCAAGGTATAGAAGGAATCTAGAGTTTAGTGCAATGTGACTCTACTTATGTCAAAGACATAAGAGAGAAAAGGAGAAATCCACTAGGGATAGAATATGTGAACCTTCCACTAGGGAAGCAGGTTCAAGTCATCCACAAGGGGATGAAAGGTTTGATTTGATTTGAGTCTCATTGGGGAGAGAAATTTGATTTATTTAAGTAAGTTTCATTGGGGAAGAGGGTTGAATTTGTTTAAATTTGTTGTTTGTTTAATTTGTGTTTATTTTGACTCCATGGGGGATAGAAAAGTGAACTCTCCACTAGAGAGGCAAGTTCAAGTCATCCACAAGGGAGGGGTTGTGAAATCCGTTGAGGGATTAGAATTCTAGATCCACTAGGGACTAGAAAGATTTGCATCTCATTAAGGAGAAACAAAAGATTTTATTTAGATTGATTGATTATTTTGTGTTGTTTATTTCAGATTTTGTTTTGTTGAATTTGTTTCAGATTTCTAAATTTTGGATTTTGAGATGGACCTTGTTGATTTGCAATGGATTGCACTGAAGTCAAAGAGGCCTATACCTAACTCAGATTTACCAATCCAAAGTGGTAGTCTACTAAACACATGGTAGGACTAGCCAACCAAAGGGATGCCTTTTGGTATGAAGCAGCTTTACTAGGAAGAAAGCATAGTAGACTTACATCCTCCAAAGTAGGGACCAGTTGCTGGGGTAATCTATTGGCAAGGCAACAATTGAACAACCTAGACTTATTGAGTGAATGCCACTAGGGAACTTAGATCAACTCAAAGATAGCCAAGATTAATTTCACTTTTAGATTTGTTTTGATTATGATGGATCCCATTGATTTTTGATGGACTGCACTAAGTAGGGGCCATGGCGGCTTAGACCTAACTCAGACTCACCAAAGGGAGTAATCTACTAACAACAAGGTAGGACTAACCAACTAAAGGGGTGCTTTTTGGTGTGTAATGGTCAAGTTAGAAAGAAAGTGTGGGGACTCACATCTTCCAAAACAAGGAACCACTAGGGTGATCGGTTGCTTCGGGCAACAAATCGAACCCGACCTAGGGCTGGCTATTGAGTGAATGCTATTGGGGTACTTAAATCAACTCAAAGATAGTCAAGATTAATTCCATTTTTATACTTATTTCAATGGATTCCATTGGTTTGTGAAGGATCACACTAAGAAGGAGCTTATATCGCCGACCTATCTGATTCTTGAACCAAAGGGGAGTAGCTTCGGATGGGAGAACTATCGACCAAAGGAGTGCCTTTCTTTTAAATGATCAATTTAAGGGAAGAAAGCTCAAGGACTCACATCTTCCACTATAAAAGACCACTGGTGTGATTAGTTGCTTTGGTCAACAAATCGAACTAAACCTAAGGTCAATTTACGATCATGCTAGAAAGAATGCATCATAGTATTATATCTTCCTAAGCAGAATGACTGTCGAGGTAACCTATTTATGGCAAAATAGATTGAACCTGACCTAATGGTGACTATGGAGTGAATACCAACCTGGGGATTTATCTCAACTCAGGTAGTCAAGCAAATCCTATAGGGAGTTCTGCTCTAAAGATAGGATGTCTGCTTGGGAAAAGAGGCCCTTTGGGGGCTTCAATTCCTAATTTATAAGAGAATTAATTTATTTATTTGTTTAGTTTGTTTTAACATGGACCCTGTTGGTTTACGAGGGATCAAATTGAGAAGGAGCTTATATCAGCCTAGACCTAACTCAGATTTACTGAACCAAGGAGAATCTATGCATCCATTGAACAAATTCTTCAACCACAGGGGTGGCTACTAGGAAAGGGGGACTATCCAATCCAAGGGTAACCAAGGTAGTGTCTAAATGGGGTCGCAAAGGATGTGATCCAAATAGAATGCCCATGGAGAGAGGGGCCACTAAGCAGCTTAATCCAACACCCTGGAGAAGATGACATGGCTAGTAATATATCCAATAAGTATTCGATGTCCAACTCAAGGAGAAAGCTTGGGGACTCACATCTGCCAAGAGTGGTGTACTCACCTAGTGAGTCGCTGTCAGCATAGTGAACATCAACCAACCTAAGGTGCCCATCGATTTGCAACAATCAGTCTAGGAAGAAAGCTCAGGGACTCACATCCTCCATAGTGGGGATTCTTTGGGATAGTCTATCTTTGGCTCCGGTGCCATCCGACCTAGGGCGTTATGAGTGAATGCTGTGGAGGACTTATATCAACTCAAATGTAGTCAAGAGGAAAGGAGCCTCAGGGACTTATCCTAAACCTCAAATACTGACCTAGTTAGATCATGATGATTAGTTCAAGAAGAAAGCTCAGAGACACACATCTTCTTAAACAAAATCAACATGAGGTAGTTTACTGGCTGGGCAGTGAAATCTACCATACTAACAAGGCACTCATTGGTTTGCAATGATCAAGTTAGGAAGAAAGCGTAGGGACTCACATCCTCCAATAAATGACCACTGGGATAACATACTAGCAAGGTAGCATGTAAACCTGACCTAGAGCAGCTAATGAGTGAGTGCCACAAGGGGCTTGCTCCCATATCAAAATAGCCCAAGACAAAGATATGTGTTTATTTTTTGCATGTGTTAAAAGAATAGGATGCCTCGGTTCTCTCACACCTATCCTAAAGATGCTATGGAGTTTGATGAAATGGAACCGGATGGAAACCGAGAATTCCCACCAAGAAAGGATGCTGCTCAGGTTTTCTTATACCTAACTTAGTTATGCTAATCAAAATTGATGCCTCTTGGGTTCTCTCACACCTATTTTAATAGCATCTGGAGGTTGTGTTTGTGATGTGAAAGAGGGATAGGATTGGGGACTCTTACACCTACCCTAAACACGTCATGGATTCACAAGATAAGCAAATAATGCTTAGAAAGAAGAGGATTTGATGAATGGAATCGATTTTGTTATTAATAATTATTTTCAAACATGATTTATTTCATGGGTAATATTTCTTTAGATAGAGCCCATTAATTGGAAGCATCGGTTGTTCCCCTTTACAATCGATGAGATATGATCCTCCTTAGCCTTCTCTATAGAATAGGGGCCTTCCCAAGTGGGTTCAAACTTGCCTCCCATCTTTGATGGGCAATTGGTCTCCTTAGGACTAACACAAGTTCTCCTACTTGGAAAGACCTAGTCGGACCAACTTGTTGTGAGCTTGAATCATTTTGACTTTGTACAACTTGAGGTTCGCGTGTGACTCTCCTCCAAACCTTTGAGCTCTTCTAATAGCAACTTTACGACCTGATCTTGCTACCCAATGCTATCCTTAGTGATGGGAGTTGAACTTCTAAAGGTAGAAGCGCTCGGACCCATACACTAAGGAAAATGGGGTAGACTGAGTTGGAGTTGGTATGTGGTGTGGTAGGCCCACAAGGCTTCAACCAAACTCATTCCACTCTTGTTCAGAGTCTTCTTAAATATCTAGATGAGAGTTTTTTGAATGCTTTTGCTAAGCCATTTTCTGGGTAGTAGATGGTGGAGTATCTCCAATCTATATGTCTTAGTGGCAATTAATCTTTTGCTTTTGAATGCGTACCATATAATATAATTTATCGAGGCACCCGAACCTATATGATATGGTTCCTGAAAAACTAAATCACATGTTGAGCTATGACCTCTCTGAGTGGAATTTCCTTCGCCCACTTGGAAAAGTAGTAGGCAGCTAAGATGAACTGGTGACACTTGGAAGAAGGAGGATCAATCAGACCCACAATGTTGGTACCCCAACACTCAAATGGCCATGAGGCCAATGTATGGTGTAGAATGTAGAATGTTGGGTGGTTGGTGGAGGACCACACCGTGTACACTTGATGGCATCTCCTAGCTACATCCATGCGGTCAAATCATCAAGGCGTAGTATCCAAGTCATTTGATCTTCATCTTCATCTTGAGGAGTGCTGCATAGACGAATGCACCTGGGTTATAATGCCATGGGCTTCATGTTTGTCTAAATAATGTAACCACATTTAGTCAAAGGATCAATAGGGTGCCATCAAGAGCGTGGGAGAGCTCCCTGTTCAATGGGCTTGTGACTTTTCTTGAGGTAGTTTACTAGTGTTCAAATTGTCTATGAACGATTGCCTCTAATCCAACTCCTTGTCCATTTTTGCAACGACAACCTCCCTTCAAAAGAAAGTCTCTCGATGAGTTCGGCATCAATAAGGGACATGACTTGTCTATTTTGGACCCTTATTGGAATGGACTCTTCTTCCAGACATGCCAATTCTTTGGCAAGTTTGGCCAAAGCATCTACTACTTGCATTCTCTCGGGGAACCTAGATGGTGACTTGAATTTGGGCCAACAACTTCATGGTATATTCATGGTAATAATGAAACATGGGTTTGAGAACCTTGTAAGACCCGATGATTTGGTTGATGACCAATTGAGAATCCCCATAGATGTTGATTCTCTTGACACTGATTGTGATAGCTAACTCTGACAAAAAAGCCTCATACTTAGCTTCATTGTTGGTGGGGTTGGATAGATAGTATGAGAATCTCATCATCATGGTGAGTTAGAAGAACTATTCCCCCTACCTTTCCGGAGAATAGATCATGGTGCTTCCCTTTATGAAAAGAAGCACCATCAAAATACATCTCCCATCGGAGGTTGTCAGCCTCCCCTAAGTTCATGATTTGTTCATCAGGGAGATCATCACTAAGCGGTGAATCAACAGAAAGTAGGTGTGTTGTTAAAAAATTTTCCAGTACCTATCCTTTTAACTACACGGAGGGGTACGAATATAATGTCAAACTACAAAAGTATCATAAACCATCGTACCAACCATCCGAATAACATTGGCCGTGTCATGAGATACACGGTTGGTTCGAGATCAAGTTCACCTTATGAGAAAGCATATAATGCCATAGCTTTTGGGAAGCAAAGATCAAAGCAGCAATGTTTCTCAATATAGGGTAGTTCACTTGAGGGATCGATGATGGTAGGTAGTAGAGAGCGCTCTCCTTTCCTTCATCATTGGCTTGGGCCAACAAAGCATCGAGCAAGTCATCCAATGAAATAGGGTAGAGGATGAGTGGCCACGATAGACTAGAACTGGTGGCTTCACCAAATCTTGATGATGTCTTCAAAGGCATGCTGGCACTTATCATCCCTCTTGAACTTGGCATCCTTTTTTGACAAGTGCTGAAAATGGCTTGCATCTCCATGATAGGTTGGAGATAAAGCATCTCGATATACCATCCTTGGAATGATCGAGTTGTGTTAAACTTTTAGTAGATGGCATTTCTAAGATAGCTTTGATCTTTTAGGATCTATCTATTCTCGATTTACAACAAACCCAAAGAATTTTCTTGAAGCTACTCTGAATGCACACTTCAAGGGATTCATTTTGAGGTTATATTATCTTAACCATTTGAAAACTACTCTTAAGTCAAAGAGATGGTCTTCCTTTTCTCTGCTCTTGACTACTAGATCATCAACATAATAATCAACCTGATGATAGATGAGTTTGTTGAAGATCTGAGTCATGGCCTGTTGGTATGTAACACCAGCATTTATAAGGTCGAAAGACATGACCTTATAATAAAAGATTTTGATCCAGGTTCAAAAAGTGGTGTTTCTTTCATCTTGAGAGACATTTTGATTTGTTGTAGGATGACCCATCCATGAAAGAAAACATTGCATGAGAGGCAATGTCCACCATTAACTCTATTATAGGAAAGGAAACTCATCCTTAGGACACACCTTATTTAAGTCCCGAAATGATGCAAATGTGAATTTGGCCATTCTTCTTCTTAACGGTATGACAGCTAACCAAGTAGGATACTTTTCTTCCCTGATGAAACCAGTATCGATCAGTTTCTTGACTTCAGAAATGACCTATTGTTCGATTTCTAATTGTATGCATCTAGGAGCTTTCTTGATAGGGATAGCGTTAAGATTTATTGCCATCTTATGGACTCCTATGTTTGGAGATAATTCGAGCATCTCTTCATAACTCCATGAAGTCTGCTCGATCAATAGCCTAACTAAGTCATTGGTTTCTTCTTCATTCAATAATGAACATGTAGTTGGTGGACTTTCTTCTATCACGAGGTTGATTTCTTTAAGCTTGTCTATTGTTGAATGAATCTCCTCTTCAAATTCTTGGTACATCCTTGATTTGGAGATCATCTGGATCATCGAGGTTTCTAAAACACACATTCTCATAAGAGTTGGTGTTGTGTGAAAAGAACCTATCAGACTCAAATGATTGGTAACAACTAGCATAATCATCATCATCGACCGACCCACTTGTCAATCCTAGTCTACTATTGTGCTTCCTTGCACTATTATTCCATAGCTTTTCAAAATACTCGACTATGCTTGGACCATGTGAGGAACCAAACCTTTATGTATAAGATTATGAACACAAGGCAAGTAAAAGTCAAGCGATAATTCCATTAATTCTTTAAATGAATCTTCCTCAAGTTCTACATCAACTTCAGGACTTGAGGATGATAATCCTAAAAAGAATCTCTTTGGCTTCATATCATTGGAAGACTTAGGGGCTTCTTTAATTACTAAACCTTTAGCTTTTTTTAGATGAAAGTGAGGTTAGAGCTAAGGTTGCCAGCTACTGCCTAATAGTCTCACATAAACCTAATTCGAATACTTGCTTTGTCTGGAGACCTAGTCTTTGTCACTGTTTGGATCGAAAGTCACCTCCAATGGAACCTGATGAGAGGGGTTGGCTGGTATTCTAATCACATTAGACTCATCCTTTGAGTGGATTGATTCTATGAATAGTAGGGGTACTCTATGAACTGGAACATAACCCCTATTGATGGCCAACCGGGGTCTTCCACCTCAGGCTCTATATTTCTACCTCGCCTGGTGGAGGTTGAGTCATCTTACCCACATGTCCATATGATGGAATGAACTGTGGGTGGAATGTGATATGGATCTATTTCTTCTTCAATTCCCCTTTCTTGTTCACTTGGATTTTCATTTTTCTTTTCTTTTCTTTTACTTTTTCTTTTTCTTCTTTTTCTTTTGCATTTTCATTTGAATTTTGTCCAAGTTGATGAGAAAGGGTGTTTTGGGGAAGATAGTAGGTTGCATCCTCATAAATCTCAACCTCTCTGACTAAAAATGACTTTTCATCCCCATTGACACAGTATTCAATCCCAGCCTTTCTGAATTTGATGCATTGATGGATGAAAAATGGAATCATCTTATTCTGATGTATCCAAGGCCTACCAATCAAAGCTGTGAATGAAGTATTTGAATCAATTACGTAAAACTTGGCTTCAGTCTTCCAGTCACCTATCTCCATAGGTAACACTATGGAACCTAAAGCCCTCTCACCTTGTTCATTGAACCCTCTCAACATCATCCAAAATTCTCAGAGTGTGGAGATGTCAATCCTCAAATAGGCAAGAGTCTTTAGACTCATAATGTTCACCGATGCACCTGAATTGATGAGAACTCTGGCAAGTCTGAATCTGCCCATGTCAATTGTGATGTAGGGGGGATGGTTGTGCTCCAAATCTCCCAGAAGAAGGTCTTCATCTGTGAAAGTGATCCCTTGGGATTCTTTTGCATAATGTGCCTCTTCACCAATAGTGGTTAGTTGAACTAAGCATATTTTAGGATCAAGGAGAGTTTTTATTAATGACTCCCTCATCTCTTTGGATAAGACGAGGGCATCGTATATGCTTAGCTTAGATGGAAACTTTCTTAGATGAGAGGACATTGTAGTCCACCTTGGGCTAATCCTCCATAAGCATATCCAAGGGTGGATCATTCTGTGGAGGGGCCTCTATACTAATGTCTTGTTCCCCTCTATCTTCAGGTGCTACCTTAGGAGATAAAACCTTGCCACTACGAAGGTTGACTTCAGTGATCTCTTGTGGAAGGGTAATGGAAGGTTCTACCTACACGTTGGGCTCACTTACAGCTTCTCTTATGGGACCCTTAGAATTGGAAGATTCCAAGTTTATCTCAAGAGGAAAACCCGTAGTGTTTAGAGTGGGAAAGTCCAATTTTAATCAAAGAGGAGATCAAAATTGTTATAGCTATTATGACTTGAAGAGTTATCATTAGGAATAGAAGAAGACAACCCATCGAGTGACATGTATGTAAAGCTAGCTTTTTCTTCTTTCTTGGATTTGATAGGAGGTACAAAGTAGAAGTCAAGTAAAGTAAGAGGGTAATGGATTTGATGCCCTTATCCGCTGTACAAGAGTTCTACTAGTAGAAGTAGAAGAGCTAGCTAACTAGGAGAAGTCTCTCGATGTGGTATGCAATGACTAGAGGTTGGACTCGAGTGGTTGCTTGGACTATCTCGGGCAGTGCACGATGCTAGTCGCGAGCTCCTTTCCCGAGTTGGCACTGGTAACTTGCAAACCTTCCTTGATGTTGGAGGTTTGAGCTAACTTAGGCACCTATAAGGAAAGTTTCTTGATCTTCTGAATGATCTTTTTAGAGGTTTTGGATAAGGAGATATCCCAACCTTCTTTGGTTTTGGAGAGATTGCAAGTATCCCCAAGGATTACCTTGATGGAACTGGATGGTTGTTCCATAAGGTATTCCTTCAGGATAACTATAACATTGGTCTTGAAGCTATGTTCAAGCCAGTCCTTGAAGGTGAAGCAATCTTCCAAAACATGACCTAGCATACAGTGGTAGGGGAAAAGTTAGGATCATGGCTTTTGCCTACTTCCTCTGGTCTCCTAGGTTTGGGTAGCTAAAAATCAGGCTTCTTTAAGAGGTTCTTAAATATCTTCTTGATTACCTCCCTCTTAAATGAATAAGGCTTAAGCTTATCTAAAAGAGTAGGTGATACCTATGAATAAGTGAAGTGATGGTGATGATATGGTGAGGAGGTATGATGTAGGCCATGAAGGTTGTGTGCCGAGGGGCCTGGTGGTGGTGGAGGTGGTGGAAGCAAAGGCTACTGAGGTCGTGGTCTCACGAACTGATCTCTAGCTAGTTGCTTCCCCTTATCAACTACTATCATTGTTCCCAACTTCTTCTCATTGACCTTCTAGGGCTTTTTGGCTTAGGCAGTTGATCTTGAAAAGGCGATTGTTTGGCCTCTCCTTGGAGACTAGCCGCCTTGTTGAACAACTTCTCAAAAGTTTTGATAGTGAAGCCCTTAAGCATGAAGGCAACCAGGCCATGGATATTCTTTAGAAGAATCTTAATGACATGTTGTTCAAATAACTGCGACTCACATTTCATACTCAGGTTATGCCATCTAAGAATGTAGTCAACAAAGGACTTACCTGGGTGTTGTTGTGCTACAATGAGATCACCCATAATAACCCTTTATTGAGCTACAGTAAGCCTCTTGATGAAGAGTTGCTCCAACTCAAAAAATGTCTTCACTGAATTGTTGGGAAGTTCAGCATACCAATCAAAAGCTATCCTTGTTAGGCTACTAACAAAGACATAAAAAAGCAAAGCAGCCAGCATAACAACTAGCTCAAAATGGGTGTGTTGCCCTAAGTTTCCACGCCATCAAAACTCTTGAAGGAAGGTGGCACAAACCCTTGGGATATTGGATTGCATCAAATTCCTCTAGGTAGGGTCTACCCTTTGATGATCCTCCCGGCTTGAGCCAACTCTTTCACCGGCTCAACCATGGACTTTATATCTTTTTCTTGTATGGAGGTACTTTCTACTACCTTCCTATACACATAGTGCTACCTTGCTCAATGGGAGGTAAGGTCTTGGCTGGGTCCAAGACATGCACTAACTCTAGCTGACTAGTCTCAACTATGGTAGGATGAACTGCTGGTGCTTATTTCTGAAGCACTGAGACTGCTGCTAATAAGTCCTCAAGCTATCTCACCATCCTATCTATCTTTTCATCTTTTACTTTATTTGTGCTAGGAGGTGCGTGGGTTGTGTCTTCGCTGCCTCATCACCTTCCATAGCCTACTGCTCTCTGAGGAGGGATCTGTATCTACCATGCAAACCCCTACCGAAGTCTCCCAATAAATAATCTTCATTGAAATCAAAGCTAATCTTCTCCTCATCAAACCAATCGCATCCCAATTTTTCTTCTTTTCCATAAGATAATGTGCCACTATGTCCTCTAGAGAATGATCAATCTGAATAGGCATGAATGATTTTGGCTGACCGGTGTGATCATTATCATGTACTAAGAGGTAGTGGACCTCCCCTGCTACTAGAGAATCAATCCTATGAGGACTATAGTCACTAGAAGAGACACACTCCTGACTATCATTGACTCTGAAAGGGGCGACACTTCTAGGAGGTTCTATGATCATGTAACTGGGCTGTCATCTGCTCCCTCTACAATAGCTCCAACCATCTCTATGTCCTGTTGAATTGGTGGTATTGGTGTATGGATGACCACTTTGCTTCGAGGTCACCATTCCTTTTGTACCACAACTAGGATAGAAGGTTGAGTGGGAGAGGTAGGTCTCGCCACAGTAGGTGGTGTAGATGGAATGGAATCCTTTGGCCATAGTTGGATCACCAATGGGGTACGCTTCTCCCTGGATGTGGCCTTCATGGCCTTCGACGAAAATAAAGATGCTGTGACATGAACAAGTGATGATGGACGGGGGGTAGAGCGGTGTGGTGGAGACACCACCGACTCTCTTGGAACAGGGACCCATCTTCTATGATGGGTCATCCCTATAAGCAAAGTCAGTGTGATCCATGGGTAGTGTCGATCGGAAAATCAATGAGCGTAGATGCCACTGAATACCGACCAAACCTTCACCTCTCTCGGCTAGTGATCTAAACTATAGTGCAGGCCTCCCTGGTCCTCTCTTGCCATAGATGTTTCCCCACTGTGGGGGATAATATATCTCAAGTCAAATTGAGCTCCAGATTCAGAACGTCCATAAGCTCCACCAACCTGGCGTAGAACGGAGGCCAGCATATGACCTCCTACTCTAGCTAACTGGTGGTGCAGGTGGAGGTGAAGTAGGGATCCTCTAGCATCCTCTCGACCCAGAGAGGATGAAATGGGTTCATGTAATAGTGGGAAATCAAGTGGGCAACTCCTCCACAACCATGTAGCCTTCATCTCCGGATGTGTATGGTACTGCTTAATCATGTGATTTTTATTCCTCCTCTGAGTCTTGGTAGGGTGGGTGGAGTAAGAGCTAGACCCAACCTCAAAAGTCGGGAGACAATCTGGGATCGAGGAGCCTTACCGAGGTGCTAATGAGTGGGTGCCCTCACTAGGTAGCACAAGAAATGACTGGCATGGTCACGAGGTTGATTGACACGCACTTCTAGAAACTATCACTGCCTTCCTCTTCAGTGAGGGGATATCAAAGTCTGATGGCAAATCAATTTGAATGACCGGCTTCTGCCCGGCCACTGTGGTCACAGTTGTGAGGGGAGTGCCCTCAGGTAATCCTCGCCCCCTCGAAACCTCTACCAAAATGGATGAGATGGGTGTACCGGGGAGATTGGCTGATTAAGGCCAAGTCCATGTGTTAGGGAGAGTAAACACATACTGCGTGATTTCCATTATAGTCAACTAAAAATTGAAATTGAAACTAATTGAGATGATGTTTGAGAATGCAATGTTGGAAACAAACTTGGATCGATTTCTATTTTGTTGACTTTAAATTTGAATTTAAAATTTGAACCCACATCCAACATCTTGGAAGTGTTAAGTGGGTTCAAATGGATTTAGAGAAGATTTAGAGATTTGATTGGAAAGATGAATTTTTGGATATGAATCCAATTTCAACAAATTTGGATATGTTGAAAATGGGTTCAAATATTTTAGAAAGATGCTTCCATAGGTTCATGGTTGAAATTAGATTTTGATTTGAGGACCGCTTTCCTTTCACAAATTTGAGTAAGTTAAAACAAAGGGTCAATTGGTTTTATTTTTGATTTGATATTTTGGAATTCACTCACTTAGCAAATTTATGCTAAGTGAGGTGTTTGAAAATAATTGTTTTTTTTTCTTTGTTTTTGTGAATCTTTGGTGATTTTGAAAATTGGAATTCCCACTTAGAAAATTTGGGTATGCTAAATGAAGAACCCAAGTGTGTTTTGTTTTTCTGGAAAATTTTGAAAATAGGATTCTTAGCAAATTTGAGTATGCTAAGAAAATCCTAAAGTGTTTCATTTATTTTGGATATTTTGATTTTGAAAAATAGGATCCTTAGCAAATTTGGGTATGCTAAGGAAATCCTAATGCGTTTCTTTTTGAAAATTTTGATTTTAGAAGTAGGATCCATAGTAAATTTAATTATACTATGGAAATCCTAATGTGTTTCTTTTGCTTTTGATTTGTTTTTGAAAAGGAGGATCCTTAGAATATTTAAGTATGCTAAGGGAATCCTAATGAGTTTCTTTTTGGTTTTGATTTGTTTGTGAAAAATAGGATCCTTAGCAAATTTAAGTATGCTAAGGGAATCCTAATGTGTTTATTTTTAGTTTTGATTTGTTTTTTTTATTGAAAGTGGAGATTTTACTTTAACAAATATGGTATGCTAAAAATGAAGTTCCAAATATGTTTTGAAAAAGTTTTGTGAAATGAAAATTTCACTTAGCAAATTTGAGTATGCTAAATGAAATTTCAAAGGTGTCTCCAATTTTTTTTTTTAGAAAAGGGAGACTTCATTTTAGCAAATGGGATGTGCTATAATGAAATTGCAAATATATTTTGAAATTTTTTTATTTTTGATTGATTTTGAAAAGAGAGATTTCCATTTAACAAATTTGGGTATTGTGGTGAAATATTCCCGCCTTCATCTATCCTTTCTCAGAGAGGATAAATAAAAATAGAAATATATGCTTTTAGTTAGGACACCACATAGATACGCAGATGTTCTTATTGAGGGTGATCGGGTATGACATTGAGGATAGGTGTGCTATCTCGGAAGATAGAAGTCATAAATCTAGAATGGACCTAATCACCTCGACAAGGACTCTTAAGGATAATGGGTTTGCATATGTACCAAAGATTCTTCCCTACTTTACATGGAAAAGTATAGTAAGGTTTATTTTAAATTGGGTTTGTTAAGTTCTCTACAGGGGCAAGCCCCATAGTTAATTACATCCGAAGGAATGAGATCCCTTACGAATTCTCTCGATTAAGATAAATGATCATTATCTCTAAAGATTTCAATTAGTAGGACTATCAATCGATTAGTTTATTTTGGAAAATCAAATGGAATTGACCAAGGAGAGGGAGTTATTATCGAAGCCAAAGGAAGATAAGTAGGAGATGCCCATGATGCTAGGAAACCTAGCAAACATCTCAAACTATCATGGTTGGGCTTTACATTTTGAAATTGATTTAATTTGTTTGAGTTGAATTTTTCATAAGAAATTTAGGGCTTATGATTCCATAACACAAGATTATGGAAATGCCTAAGAGGTGAGGATTTATGCTTATGGCCCATAAAGGGGAGAAGCAACCTTAGAACTTAAATTTAGGGAGCTTTGGCGAGGGCCAAAAGCACAACATAAATCTAAGGCAAAAATGGTCATTTGGTTTGCCTCCACAAGAGAGGACAAACCACCCGATTGCTTGGACTTATAGTCGCCTAGGGGTGGCTGCCAACTAACTACTCTATGGTTTTAAATTCATGTAGGAAAGTCATATGCTTTATGCAAGATAGTTAGGCTATTATTTATTTAAAAAGAGACTAAGTCCTTAAACTCACTCCCTAAATAGACTAGATCATGTAAGGGCATGCTATAAATGACCTAAATCAAATGCAATTTAGATTTCATTTTTATTTTCATTTTTGGACAATCATTTTGACTCAGGCTAATAGGATTCATATGCCTAATGCATGAGAAATAAGATTATTGGCCAAAATCAGTGAGAATGGAGGAGGTGTGTTTCCACCATGGAACTCAAAGGTCAAGCCAAGTTTCTCTGGCAAAAGTGGAAGCCCTCAATCAAGAGTGAAAATAATATGCATTTGTGCATGATGTTATACAAAGTACTCATCCAAAGGTGCTTAATTCTTTTATCTTGATTTTAGCCTAAGCTTTAGGTGAGGTTATGAGTTCTTTATTTTTAGTTTTGAATTGTTAGATTTGGTAGAAGATTTATTTTTTTCTAAGAGCCTAATCCACATCCAGGCCATACATAAAGCAAGGAAGAAACTAGGAAAAGGATGCCACTTAATGCACAAGCTAAACAAATCATCAATCAATTTATAAAGCTAATCACAAAAGAATAAGAGGCCATTATGGTTGGGTACCACCGCATAAACCCAAAAAATAAATTGGGTAGCTGAGCTCTACCCTTATACAACCTGGATTACAAATGAATTACATACAAGCATGGAACTCATTGTTATGGGGGTCTTCAAACATCACTCCTTCATTCTTCTTTTCTTCTTTCTTCTTTGATTCCTTCTTTTGGTTGGTTGGAAGGTGGATGCTACAAAGGCTTCACATGGTGCATAAGATGAGATCTTATGACCAATGCTCATCCTAATCCCTATAACAATCATTCCAAAATCCTAATTGTAAAAATTACATGAAAAGGAAAACTAAATCTAGCTAACACCTACAAAACAAAGGTTAGCTAAACAAACCACCAAATCCCAAGCATAAGCATGTATATTAGACTTATCACCCCACACATGGGTGACTAAGTCCACCTGACCTATTGGATCATGCTTAAGGGTATAAGCAACTGCACAACAAAAGCATTTATATTTTTATTTATTATAGCTAAGCTTCTCAAGCATAACCCCATGTATACTAATAGCTATCCAAGCATACCCTAGTGAAAGGGTGTGGTTAGCTATGGATTTAAGTTTAGAATTTTCTAAGTGTGAAGCATATTCAACTTAGAGGAGGATTTCATTTAAGTTATTTAATTGTTTTGGATTGATTTTATTTTATGTTTTGATTGGGTTTAAGTGAATCCTACAATCAATTACTAAGTTATAAAGAGAGGGGAAAAGAAGAGAACTTCTCTTTCCTTCCCTAACCTAAGAAATTTCTAAAGTGGATTCATATTTTAGTTTTGTTTAGTTAATGTTTTAGTTAAGTATTTTAATCCATCCTAAGTTTATATGAACTCTAAACAAACCTATTCAAAAAGAAAGGCATTTGAAGATTAAGTAAAATGAACTAAATTCACAAAACATACATTACTTCACTTCTTTCCCAACATGTATAACATGCATATGAATGAGTCCTAAAGATATCTATACATGCAAATGGGAATGATTAGCACACTTTATAATGCATGCTAGGTAATTTACTTAAGGAAATTTGAAATTTTATGATGCATGATTTTTCATTAACTAGCAAAGGGGTTTCTTATCCAACATGCACATGCACACATGAATGTATGAAAGGCATAAGTAAGTATGATGCCATTGTTAAACAGAGGTCTAAGGTACAACACCTACTTATACTTAAAGCCTCAAAATCTCAGGATTGTCCAGACTAATATATCACTTTCTTTAAATACAACTTATATATGCAAGCATAGTTATCCTTCCTAAGTGATAGTATAGGAATGAATAGGATGTGGATTTAAGCAAGTGTTAGATTCTTTTCAAATGAACCATACACCTTGCCAAATCATATTCAAAATTATACCAAGAGAGAAGAGAAGGAAAACCTACACTAAGCACATTCTTATATTTTTCTCACATGCAAACTCATAAGTAAGATATAAGTAACACACTTTCAGTTTTGATAATTGATCCATATATTTTTGAAAATAATTTTATTTAATAGTGATAATAGCCACTCATATTCTTACTTTAGCCAACACATGCAATTTGACATAAAGGAAACATTTTCATTTTAAATTTGATTTTTGAAATGCATGGATGCATGAAACCATATGACACACATATTTAGCATGTTGGGGAAGAACTAAAGAAATGAAAGCATGTAAACACATTCACTTCAATTAAATCCTAAAGATAATCTTATGAAATAAGAAAGCTTAAAGTAAATCAAAGTTTATTTAATATGATTTTTGTTTGATTTTGAATTTGATTTAATTTTGAAAATGTGAATTGAGTTTGCTATTCCTAACCCATTCCACATATGTTTGACATTTTGTTCAATTTTAGATGATTAGATTCATTTTATATTTTTGAATAGGTTAAAGTATGAATTAAACATGTTAATTATCCCTTACCTACACCACCTTAGCATAGTTAATCAAATAATTATGAGCCAATGAGATGACATAAAACTTCACAAGGAATTTAAATTTGCAATGCACCTAAAAAGAAAGGGGCCTAATGCAATTTGGCTCATGATTAATGATTAATTAATCTAAGGGGTTTAACTTAAGTAATTTCAAAATAACCCTCACACATATGAGTTGAGTTTTGATTTCTTTAATTGAACTTAGGCTCTTGAACACCTAAGCATCTACCCAAAGTAGATTAATTAAGTTCTGGAAAGTTTTAGAATTTTAAGAAATTAATTAAAAGGGTATTTAGTGAATTAAGCCTTAATTAAGAGAGAATTAAGAAAGAAAAAGGGTTTTAAGAAATAGCTTAGGAAAAATGCCCTAAAATTATTCCCTAAACCTCCCATTCACTGAATCAGACATAATCAACTTCAATAAAGGATTAAACCACTAATCAAACCCTTAATTATCCTTAATTACATTAAGGGGTAATTAGGAAATGAATTAGCAATTTCCCAATTAAGCCACCAATAAATCCCAAAAAAAATTAGGGGAAGCAAAAGTCATCCCCCAAAATACACTCAAGAAGTTTTAGATTAATCAATAGATTAATTATGGAGTAATTAGCAAATTAAGATTTTTAATAAACCCAAAATTAGAGAAAGACAACACTCAAAATCCATTAAAATGAATTTTAGAATATGCTAGATTGAATTATCTTTCAGTGGTAATTTACCTCATATTTTTTTTATTTTTCTTTAGAGAGATATGAATTTTAAAAATTTAGAGGATTAATTAGAATTATTTAAACCTTAATTAATTCCCAAATCCTATGGTGCACCATGCATGCAGCTGACTCAGCCACACTTTACACGGTTCGTCCTCTGAGTGGCCACTTAAACATCACATCATGGCACCACGTGGCAGCGGCGCTATGCACTTTTGCCTCCATCGTTTGATCAAGGATCGAACAGCTAGGATTTAATCCATGATTTAGAGGGGATAAAATAAGATATAAATTGTGATTTAATCTCGACCATCCATCCAAAATGTGTGGATGGACGGTCATTGATCATCCTTATTCGTCCCTGAGGAATAATGGAGACCGTCTACTTTCAAAGGGAAGATTTGAGCTTGATCGAGCTCGGATTGGATTGAAACTCAACCCACACCATCTAAACCTAATGGCAAGCACATCTAATGGTCAAAATTCCATGGGATCAAAATTTCTTTCACAAATCTCCACACCACATTGAGTTGAATGGTCAGAAACTGTCATACCTCACCGGCGCTCGATTACCTTGGAGGAGCTTTGTCTGGTTGAGACGAAGCTTTGGTCAATGTTTTAGCACTTGAGGTTGAGTGGATAGCTCTATGGACCAACTCCTCCTCCTAGTGAGCTTGATTTTGATTGAAGTGGATCTTCCCTTTGGAGCTTGGGAAAGAGGTTGAGCAAGCTTGACTTGGTCCCTTGAGGGAGTGTGCAAAGGGAATTGACTTGGTTTGGTGTGTGGAGAAAGTTGGCAAATCCTTGGAGCTCCCCTATTTTTGCTTAAGGGAAACTAAGAAATGGAAAATTCTAACTCTCTCTAAGAAGCTTGGGAAGGCTCTCAAATGGCTCCTCTGGCTTCCTATGCTTCAATCGAATTAGGCTCTATTAGAATTGAAGTGAATTAGGGGGAGTATATCTCCCCCTTAGGCAATCGGACGGTCGAAGCTTCACTTGCCATTTTGATCCAATTGACCTTAGGCAGTGGGTTGTTTGATATGTTAGAGGCTTGCACATGATCAGTTTGTAACTCCCCATCTGCTCAAATTGAGTGGGAGCATGATTCCCATGTGGCCAATTTGAGCCATGTGCTCGGTTTTGGCCTTGGGTCAAGTTCGGCTGACCCAAACCCATTGGGTTGAGTGCACCACCCTCCATAAGGTTTACTTGACCTATTAGGAGAGTATCAAGTAGGTGTGAAGAGGATTTGACCAAATTCCCCATAGATTTGACCAAAATTTGTTCTATGGCCTTGGAGTAGAATAGTAATTTGGCTAATTTTTAAATTTGTATATGTTGGGTAAGTTGAAAAAATTGGTTTCACCAAGTTTCATTGGATTTGGAGTTCAATTGGTATGGTTTGGCTCATATTGACCCATTTAGGTCAAAATGGGTCAACTTGGGTCAAGTTGACTAATTTGTCAAATTGGGTCAAACCAAGGGTTGGGTCAAGTTCATATGACCATTTGAAATGTTTTGGTGGCTTTGGTTTAATTCAATTTGGTTTAGGTTTGAATTTGGTTCATATGACTTCATTTAGGTCAAATGGGTCAAGTTGACCAATTTGACCCATTTGACCTATTTGAGCTAGGTCATGGGTAGGTTTAGGTTTGGTTAGTCATATGAAGTGGATTGGTATCTTTGTTTCAATCAATTTTGGTTAAGTTTGAATTTGGCTCAACATGACCCTTTAGGTCAAGTTGGGTTTCAAGGGTTGGAGTTGGGCTACAATTGAGGCTTTGGTCAAGTTCAACAAGTGATTTGGAATGAACTTGACCCATTGGTTTCAATCAATTTGGCTTAGATCAAGTTTTGACATATTTTGACCTTTTAGGTCAAATTGGATTAACTTGGGTCAAGTGGCCAATTGGGCTAAGTTAGGCTCAAATGTTGACTTGGTCAAGTTCAAACATAGTTCATGAATGAACTTAGATCAATGGTTTAAGTCAATTTGGCCTATGGTGGATTTTGGCTACATTAGGTTTCATTTTGGCTAGTTGACTTGGTCAACCCTTAGGTTCGACATGGTTTGACCAATTTGATTGATTGATCATCTCATGATGATTGTTGATAATGATGAGAGGCATAGGTGAGTTTGATTCAATCCAATTTGGTTAGGATTAAAATTTGGCTCATAAGGGGTACTTTAGGTCACTTTGGGTCAAGTGAGCCTAAGTGGGTCAAATGGCTTGGTCAAAGCTTGATTTGAGTTTGATTAAACTTGTATATGGACTTATGATTGAAATATAAATCCATTTGCAAGTGGTTTGAAGTCAAATGAGTTTTGATTCATTCAAGAATTTCATATTCAAAGGAAGAACATGAATGGATTTTGGCTTGATTTTTGAATTGAGTTTTGATTTAGTGATTGAAGTGTGTATTTATATTTGAATTCTTGATTGAAGGATTGATTGAATCAAAGATCAAGAGTTTGGCTTGAATTGAAGTTGAGGCTAAATCCAAGATTTTGATTTGAAAGGCTTAGGTTGGATTTTGAATGGATTTGAGTTTGATTTTTGGAATTGGTTTTGATTGTTTGAATTTATATTTCATTTATATATGTGAATATAAATGAGAATATAAATGAATCATGAGAAAATTTCATGAATTTGGAATGATTTGATCATGATCTAAGCTAAGTTTTTTAAGAGGATATTTAAAGGACTTAGGAAATTTTGGAGTTTTGGATTTGATTTTTGAGTTTAGTTTGATTGATTTGAATTTATATTTCATTTATATATGTGAATATAAATGAGAATATAAATAAGTCATGAGAAAATTTTATGAATTTGAAGTATTTTTATCATGATCTAGGCTAAATACTTAAGAGGAAATTTAAAGGATTTAGGAAATTTTAGAGTTTTAGATTTGAGTTTTGAGTTTAGTTTGATTGATTTGAATTTATATTTCATTTATATATGTGAATATAAATGAGATTATAAATAAGTTATGAGAAAATCTCATGAGTTTGAATTGATTTGAAGGTGATTTTGGATAAGTTCTTAAGAGGAAATTAAGGATTTAAAAAAATGATTTTGAATTGGGAATTTGAATTTTGGATTTAGTTTGATTGATTTGAATTTATATTTCATTTATATATGTGAATATAAATGAGAATATAATTATTGAGAAAATTTCATGAGTTTGAATTGATTTGATCATGATTTAGGCTAAGTCCTTAAGAGAAGATTAAGGAGTTAAGAAAGATTTGGAATTAAGAATTTCATTCATGGGTTTCAATCATGTGGCATTGATTTGAGTTTGGAGAAAATCAAATAAGATTGATTTGGAGTTTGACTTGAAGGAAGGAAGGTGAGGAGTGGTTCCAGCTAATGGTAGGTAAATTTTCTTTACACCCCTAAGGCATGACATATTCCTATGGCTAACTCTCCTAAGTATTTAAGGCTAGGTTGAGTGTCCACCTAATCACTAGATGTGTCTAAGACTAAGAACTCTAAAGTCTAAGAGAAGTCCTTGCCTAAGATGGAGGGGTTGAGAGCTCATTCTAAAAGTGAGGTCAACAAAGGGCCAAATAGGTATGGTGTGACTGACAAGGAACACCGCACATATTGGTGTTGACCGAAATGATCAACAACACCGAAAGATCACAAGCACTAATAGAAACAATCTATCCCTAACCCAAGGCATAGAAAGAATCCAAAACTCAGTGCAATGTGACTCTACTTATATCCAAGATATAAGAGAGGGGGGAATCCACTAAGGGATAGAGTGTGAACCTTCCACTAGGGAAGCAGGTTCAAGTCATCCACATGGGGATGAGAGGTTTGATTTGATTTAAGTCTCACTGAGAAATTTCCACTGGGGAAGAGGGTTGAATTTGTTTCCATTTTTTAGATTTGGGATTTTAAAATGGACCTTATTGGTTTGCGATGGATCACACTGAGTAAGATCCATGGAGGCCTAGACCTAACTCAGTTTACCAATCCAAAGGGGTAGTCTACTAAACACATAATAGGACTAGCCAACCAAAGGGATGCCTTTTGGTATGCAGCAACTATACTAGGAAGAAAGCATAGTAGACTTACATCCTCCAGAGTAGAGATCAATTGCTGGGGTAATCTATTGACAAGACAATAGATTGAACCCAACCTAAGGCTGACTATTGAGTGAATGCCCTTGGGGGACTTAGATCAACTCAAAGATAGTCAAAATTAATTTCATTTTTAGATTTATTTTGATGGATTCTATTGGTTTGAGATGGATCACACTAAGAAGGAGCTATATCATTAGACCTATCTCAGATTTATTGAACCAAAGGGAGTAACTTCCCGATCGATGGGAGAACTATCTGACTAAAAGAGTGCCTTTTGGTTTGCAATGATCAATTGAAGGGAAGAAAGTTTGGGACTCACATCTTCCACTACAAAAGACCACTAGGGTGATCGTTTGCTTTGGGCAACAAATTAAAACTAACCTAGGGTTGCCCGTCAGTTTGCGACAATCATGCCAGGAAGAATGTGTCATAGTCTTACATCTTTCAAAGTGGAATGACTGTCGGGGTAATATACTTTAGACAAAATGGATTTAATTTGACCTAAGGGTGATAATGGAGTGAGTGCCGACCTGGGGACTTATCTCAACATAGGTAGTCACAATAGGGAGTTCAACACGCCTAAAGATAGGATGCTGCTTGGGGAGCTTTGGGGCTTGAATTCCTAATCCACAAGTGAATATTTTTTGTTTGTTTATTTAGTTTGTTTATCATGGACCCTATTAATTTGTGAGGGATCAAACTGAGAAGGAGCTTATATCAGCCTAGACCTATCTCAAATTTATTGAACCAAGGGAGAATCTATGCATCTGCAGAACAAATTCTCCAACCACTGGGGTGGCTACTAGGATAGGAGGACTGTCTAATCCAAAAGTAACCTGGTAGTGTCTAAATGGGGTCACAAAGGATGTGATCCAAATAGAGTGCCCGTAGGGGATGGGGCAGCTAAGGGCTTAATCTAAAACCTTGGAGAAGATGACATGGCTAGTCATATATCAAATAGATATTCGGTGGCCAACTCAAGGAGAAAGCATGGGGACTCACATCTGCTAAGAGTGGTGTATCCACCGGGTGAGTCATCAGCATAGTGAACATCAATCAACCTAAGGTGCCTCTTGCAACAATTAACCTAAAGAAAGCTTGGGGACTCACATCCTCCTATAGCAACCGATTGTTGGGATAGTCTGCTTGCTCGATAGCCATCCGACGAACCTGAGTGAATTTATCTGGAATTACTTAACATAAAGAAAAAAGGAGCCTCTAGGGGACTTATCCTAAACCTTAAATATACTCAACCTAGTTAGATCATGATGATTAGTTCATAAAAAAGCATGGGGACTCACATGTTTTTAAATAAAACTAACATGAGGTAGCTTACTAGTCAATAAAGACTACTATACTAATAAGGTGCTCATTGGTTTACAATGGCCAAGTTAGGAAGAAAGCTCGGGACTCACATCTTCCAAACAAATGACCACTGGGGTGACATACTAGCGAGGTAGCATATAGACCCGACCTAGAATAGCTATTGAGTGACTGCCACAGGGGGCTTTCTCTCACATCAAAATAGCTCGAGATAAAAAGATTTATGTTTGTTGTAGTGCATGTGTTAAAAGGAATAGGACACCTCTGGGGGACTCTTACACCTACCTTAAACACACTAGAGATTTTGATGAAATGGTGCCACAAATGGAAAATGGGAATTCCCACTAAGAAAGGATGTAACTGGGTTCTCTCACTCCTAACTTAGTTGTGCTATTGAAAATAGGATGCCTATTGGTTTTCTCACACCTATTCTAATAGCACTTGGAGAGTGTGTTTATTTTGTGTTTGTGTTGTAAAAGAGGGATAGGATGCCACTGGGGGACTCTTACACCCTACCCTAAACACACCACGGTGGATTTGTAAGATAAGTAAACAATGCTTTGAAAGGATAGATGATTTTGATGAAATGGAATCAGATTTTTGTTGATTGATAGATTTATATTCAAACATGATTTTAATGGGTAATATTTCTTCAAATAAAGCCCATTAATTGGAAGCATCGGGTGTTCCCCTTTACAATCAATAAGCTGATGAGATCCTCCTTGGTAGGCCTTCTTTATGATATAAGGACCTTCCCAAGTGGATTCAAACTTGCCTCCCATCTTTCGAAGGGCAACAAATGGTCTCCTTAGGACTAACAAAAGTTCTCCTACTCAGAAAAACCTACGGTGGACTAGCTTGTTGAGAGCTTGAATCATTTTGGCCTTGTATAACTTGCAATTCTGGCATGCCCATAGGCGACTCTCCTCCAAACCTTTGAGCTCTTCTAACTACAACTTTGCATTCTGCTTTGTAGAGATCTTGCTACCCAATGCTATCCTTAGTGATGGGAGTTGAACTTCTAAAGGTAGAACAGCTTTGGACCCATAAACTAAAGAAAATAAGGTAGATTGATTTGGGGTTGGGTATGTGGTACAGTAAGCCCACAAGGCTTCAACCAACTACTCATTCCACTAGCTTGTTGTCGTCAAGTGTCTTCCTTAGTATTTGGATGAGAGTTTTGTTAATTGCTTCTGCTAAGCCATTTGCTCTGGGTAGTAGATGGTGGAGTATCTCTAATATATGTCATGTCTTCTAGCGAAGTTGTTGATTTGGTGCTTTTGAATGTAGTACCATTATCAGATATAATTCATCGAGGCACCCCGAACCTATATAAGATATGGTTCCTAAAAAATTGAAGCACTTGCAGTGTGACCTCGAGTGGGATGGCTTTTGCCCACTTGGAAAAGTAATGGAAGCCTAAGATGAACTGATGCCCCTTGGAAGAGGGAGGATCAATCGGACCCATAATGTTGGTACCCCAACACTCAAATGGCCATGAAGCCAATGTAGGGTGTAGAATATTAGGTTGCTAGTGGAGGACCACACATGTACTAAGACCTGGCATCTCCTATCGCAGATGATCCAATCGAGAATCCCCAAATATGATGCTCTTGACACTGATAGTGATGGCTAACTCTAGACCAACCATCAAAGCCTCATACTCAACTTCATTGTTGGTGCAAGAGTTGGAAAGATAGTATGAGAATCTCATCACATCTCAGTCTGGAGTTAGGAGAACTATTCCTACCCCGCCTTTCGGAGAATAGATCGGTGCTTCCCTTTGTGAAAAGAAGCTACACCATCAAAATATATCTCCCATCGATGGTTGTCGCCCTCCTAAGTTCATGATTTGTTCATTAGGGAGATTGTCACTAAGCGGAGAATCAAGTGGGTGTCGCTAAGAAATCTATTAGTCATTCCTTTTACCGCATGGAGGAATGTGATATCAAATTGTGAGAGAATCATGGACCATCATGCCAAATGTACGGATAGCGTTGGCCATGTTATGAGATAGTGCAGTGAATTTATTCTGAAGATCAAGTTCACCTTATGAGAAAGCATATAAATTTGTAGGTTTTGGGAAGCAAAGATTAAAGCTAGGCATTGCTTCTAAATAGGTGGATAGTTTACTTCAGCAGGAATAAGATGACGGCTGAGGTAGTAGAGAGTGTTCTCCTTCCCTTCGTCATTGGCTTTGGCCAACAAAGTGTCGAGAGAGTCATCCAATGCAATAATGTAGAGAATGAGTGGCCTGTCTGGGATAGGGGCTGCTAGAACTAGCAGCTTTACCAAATACTGGTTGATGTCTTCAAGGGCATGGAACTTGTCATCTCACTTGAACTTGGCATTTTTTTGACAAGTGCTAAAATGGCTTGCATCCACGATAGGTTGGAGATAAATCATCTTAGATATGCCAACCATGCTTGGAAGGATCCGAGTTAAAACTCTTAGAGGTGGAATTTCTAAGATAGCTTTAATCTTCTCGGATCTATTTCTATTCCCGATGTCGGACAATAACCTAAGGAATTTCTTGAAGCTACTAATGCACACTTGGGATTTATTTTGAGGTTATATTATCTCAATTGTTCAAAACTACTCAAGTCAAAGAGGTATCTTCTTTTCTCGCTTGACTACTAGACCATCAACATAACACTCAACCTGATGATGGATGAGCTCATTGGTGATTTGAGTCATGGCCCATTGGTATGTAGCACCAATATTTTTAAGGCCTAAAGGCATGACCCTATAACAAAAGATTCTAATCGGGGTTCAAAAAGTAGTGTTTCTTTCATCTTCAAGAGACATCTGATTTGATTACCACTTACCATCCATGAAAGAGAACACTACGTGAGATGGGAATGCCCACCATTAATTCTGGTATTGGAAGAGGAAACTCATCCTTAGGACATGCCTTATTTAAGTCCTTGAAATCAATGCATATGTGAATTTGGCCATTCTTCTTCTTAACTGGGATGACACTAGCTAACTAGGTAAGATATTTCTCTTTCCTAATGAAAATAACATCGTTCAGTTTCTTGACTTCAGAAATGACCTTTTGTTCAATTTCTAATCGCATACATTTAGGAGCTTGCTTAATAGGGGTAGCATCAGGATCTATTGATAGCTTGTGGACCGCTATGAGATAATCGCATCTCTTCATAACTCCATGCAAAGCAATCTTTAAACTCATCCAATAGCCTAATTAAGTCATTGGTTTCTTCTTCATTTAGCAATGAACTGATGTACATCGGGCATGGAGTTTCTTCTATCCTGAGGTTGATTTCCTTAAGCTTGTCTATTATTGAATGAATCTTTCCTTCAAATTTTAGTGGTGCCTCTTTGTTTTTGAGATCATCTGGATCATCTAAGATTTCTAAACACACGTTCTCATAAGAGTTGGGGGTGTGTGAAAAGAGCCTATTAGACTCCAAATGATTGGTAAGCAAAGTAATCTTCATCATCAACTAGACCCACGCATCAATCCTAGTCCTGCTCTTGATTATGCTTCCCTGCCTTCCACAATTTTTCAAAGTACTCTGACCTATGCCTGGACCATGTATGAGGAACTAAAAATTTTTCTTTAAGATTATGAACATAAGGCTAGTAAAAGTCAAATGGTGATTCTATAAATTCCTTAAATGTATCCTCCTCAAGTTCTACATCAACTTCAGGGCTTGAGGATGATGATCCCAAAAAGAATCCCTTAGGCTTCATTTTACTGGAAGATTTAGGGACTTCCTTAACTACTAAACCTTAAACTTTCTAAAATGTAAGCGAGGTTAGAGCTAAGGTTCCCAGCTATTTCCTAATAATCTTAAATATACCTAATTAGAATACTTTGCTTTGTCTAGAGGTATGGTCTTCATCTTTTCCTAGATCGAAAGTCACCTCCAATGGAACCTGCTAAGAGGGGTTGGCTGGTATACTAATCACATTAGACTCTTCCTTCGAGCTAGATTCCAAGTTTATATGAATAGTAAGGGTACTTCTATGAACTGAAACATGACATCTATTGGCTGATGGCCAACTAGGGGGTCTTCCACCTCTGGAATTGCCTCTATTTCTGCCTCTGTCTCTGCCTGGTGGAGGTTGAGTAATCCTACCCACATGTACATATGATGGAATGAACTGTGGGTGGAATTTGATATGTGGATCTTTTTCTTCTTCAATTCCCTTTTCTTATTCACTTAGATTTTCATTATACTTTTCTTTTTCTTTTATCTGTTCTTTTTCTTCATTTTCTTTTGATTTTAAAGTTTGTCCAAGTTCACGAGAATAGCTATTTTGAAGAAGATAGTAGGTCGCATCCTCATTAATCTCAACCTCTCTAACTAAGAATGGCTTTTCATCTCCATTAACACGGTATTCAATCCCATATTTTCTAAACTTGATGCACTAATGAAGGGAGGATAGAATTATTTTATTCTGATGTATCCAAGGCCTACCGAGCATAACTGTGAACAAAGTATTCAAATCAATGATGTAAAACTTGGCTTCAGTCTTCTAGTCACCTATCTCCAAAGGTAACACTATGGAACCTAAATTCCTCTCACCTTGTTCATTGAATCCTCTTAACATCATCTGATCTCCTCGGAGTGTGGAGATGTCAAACCTCAAATAGGCAAGTGTCTTTAGACTCATAATGTTCACCGATGCACCTGGATCCATGAGAACTCTGGCAAGTCTGAATCTATCCATGTCAACTATGATGTAAAGGGGACAATTGTGCTCCAAGTCCCCCAGAAAAAGATCTTCATCTATGAAGGTGATTCCCTGAGCTTCTTTTATATAATGTGCCTCCTCACCTATAGTGGTCAAGTGAGCTAAGCATATTTTAGGAATAAGGAGAGCCTTGATTAGTGATTCACTCATTTCTTTGGTTAAGACAAGGGCATCGTATATGCTTAGCTTACATGACAACTTTCTTAGATGAGAGGACATTGTATTCCTTAGGTGGCATCTAAGGGTGGAGCATCTTCGTGGATGATCCTCTATACCAATGACTTGTTTCCCTCTATCTTGAGGTGCTTCCCTAGGAGGTAACCTTGCCACTATGAAGGTTGACTTCGGTGATCTCTTATGACAGGGTAATGGAAGGTTCTACATATAAGGCTCACCTATAGCTTCTCCTATGGGACCCTCAAGATGATTCCAAGTTTATCTCAAGAGGTGAACCCATAGTATTCGAGGAGGAAGTCCAACTCAATCAAAGATGAAGATCAAAAATTATTATAGTTATTTTGACTTGAAGAGTTATCATTAAAATAAAGTAGACAACCCATCAGTGAGATAGATGTAAATCAAGCTAGCTTTATTCTTCAATTTCTTGGATTTATTTGGAGGTACAAAGTAGAAATTAAGTAAAGTGAGTGGGGTAAGGGATTTGTTGCCCTTATCTGTCGATACAAAAGTTCTAATAGTAAAAGAAGAAGTATTAGCTGAAGTGGAAGAAGTCGTTAGTGTGAAAGCTACAACTGTAGGCTAAAGGCTGGACTCGATCGGTGGTTGCGCCATCGACTATCGGTCACACATGCACAGTTGCCTTTTCTTTCCCGAGTTACTAGTAACTTGCAAACCTTCCTTGATGTTGGAGGTTTGAGCTAACTCACACTGTAAGGAAAGTTTCTTGATCTTGGATGATCTTTTAGAGGTTTTGGATAAATAAATATCCTAACCTTCTTTAGTTTTGGAAGCATCACAAGTATCCCCAAAAATTACCCTAATGAAATTGGATGGTTGTTCCACAAAGTATTCCTTCAGGATGACTACAACACCGGTCTTGAAGCTATGTTCAAGCCAGTCCTTGAATGTGAAGCAATCCTCTAAAACATGGCCTAGTATACAATGATAGGGGTAAAAGTTAGGATCATGAATTTTGCCTACTTCCTCTAGTCTCCTAGGCTCAGGTAGCTAAAAATCAAGCTTCTTTAAGAGATTCATAAATATCTTTCTGATTACCTCCCTCTTAAATGAATAAAGTATGTTAAGCTTCTCTAAAAGAGTAGGTGGATCATAGCTACCTGGCGGTGGGTATGTGTTCCATCACTGGTGGTGGTATGGTGAGGAGGTGGGTGGTGGACTGGAGGTCATGGAAGCTTAGGTGCCTCAATGGTGGTAAAGGAGGTGGAAGTGAAGGTTTGTGGGAGGTCTCTGAATCTCTAGCTAGTTGCTTCCCATATCTACCACCACTATCAGCTTCTATTCTCATAGACCTTCTATGGCTTTGCTTTGGGCAACTGGTCTTGAAAAGGCAACTGCTTGGCCTCTCCTTGTAGACTAGCTTTGTTGATTAGCTTCTCAAATATTTTGATAGTGAAGCCCTTAAGCATGAAGACCGGGCCATGGATATTCTTTAGAAGAATCTCAATGGCATGCTGCTCAGATAATTATGGCTCACATTTCATACTCAGGTTATGCCATCGAAGAATATAACCAATAAGGGACTCACCTAGGTGTTGTTATGCTACAACGAGATCACCTACAATAACCCTTTGCTGAGCTCCAGCAAACCTCTTGATAAAGAGTTCCAACTTAGCAAAATATCTTTGTTAACCATTGAAAGTTTAGCATACCAATCAAAAGCAATCTACATAGGCTACTATGAAGAGGAATAAAGTGTCTACCACTGATTGCACAACAGCTCAAGTGTGCTATATGTTGCCCTTAGGTTTCCACTACCATCAAAGCTTTTGAAGGAAGGTGGCAAAACCCTTGGGATATTGCAGATCAATTCCTCTAGGGTCTACCCTTTGGAACTGATGATCCTCCCGTGCTTGAGCCAATGCTTCCTTCACTTGTGCTCAACCATGGATCTAAGGTCTTTTCGTATGGAGGTGCTTTCCACTATCTTCCTATACATGCTAGTGCTACCTTGCTCAACAGTAGGTAAGGTCTTGGCTGGGTCCAAGACATGCACTAACTCGGCGACTAATGTAGTAGGATGAACTTGGCTCAAGTACTAAACTCGCCAACAAATCCTCAAGTCGCCATCCTATCATCCACTCATCTTTTCAATTGATATCAAAGGTGTTGGATGATTGGGCTATGTCTTCTTGATCAACCTCATCACCTTCCATGGCTTGCTCCTAAGGAGATCCCTAGTATCTACCATGACCCCATCTAAGTCTCCCAACAAATCATCTTCATTGGGATCAGCTAATTTTTCCTCATCCACCAATCATACCAAAATCTCCTTCTTCTACAAGATAATGTGCTATTATCTCCTCGAAAATGATCAATCAATGGAACAAATGATTTTGATGATCGATGTGATCATGCCATCGAGAGGCACCGGACCTCCTCTGTTGAAGAGAGTCAATATGAGTATCAGACTCACTAGAAGAGACACACTCTTATCACTATATGAAAGGGGTGACATTCCTAGAGGTTCCACTATCATCATCATGCAGGGCTATCATCTGCTACCTGCATAATGCTACCATCTCCATGTCGGAATGTGGAGTTGGTGAAGGGATGACCACTATGCTGAGTCGCCACTCTTCCACACCACCACTAAAGGTCAGTAGAGAGCTCACCTCTCAAGAGGGCGGTGTAGATGGAGTAGGATCCCTCAGCCAGATCACCAATGGGGTATGCTTCTCCCATATGGCCTTCATGGCCTTTGATGGAACGGAGATGTTATAATGTGAACTGGTGAGACGGTAGAGCGTGGAGACACCACCGACTCTCTATAAATAGAGCTATCCTCCATGATGGTCCTAGTAAGTAAGATGCTATATGTGGTATGTGCGGTCAGTGAAAAGTTGACAAGTGCGTAAGCCGAATGGCAACCAACCTCCACCTCTCTAGTGATATGAATAGATGTATGGGCCTCTCTCTCTATCGAATATGTTTTTCCATGCTGCAGAGGATGATGGATCTCAAATCAAATTGAGCTCTAGACTCTAAACATCCATAAGCTCTACCAACCTAGCGCAAGATTGATCAGAGGCCGACATACGACCTCCTACTCTAAGTAACTGAAGGCTGATGTTGAACCATTGGTGGAGGTGAGGTGAATCCCCAGCATCTCTCTGTCTCGACCCAGAGAAGATGAAACTTTGATGTAATCGAGGTGATTAAAGTAGGTACCTCCTCTACTATCGATAATGACCTCCATCTCCCTGGAAATCCTAGTATGATACTGCTTGATCATGCTATTTTTATTTCTCCTTTGTGTCCTAGTAGGATGAGCAGAGTAAGAACTAGAGCCAACCTCAAAAGCTAAGGAGGCAATCTCTTGAATCAGAGGAGCTTACCCTAGAGGGTGCCAAAGACTGTGCTTTAGCCCTCACTGGGGCAGCATGGGAAACCATGGGGTGCACAAACGCTATCACTATCACTACTAAAGCTGGTGGGACTGCCACTACTTTCCTCTTCAATGAGTAGATATCTAAATCTGAAGGTAAATCAATCTGGATGACCGACATCTGCCCAACCACCACAATCCTACTGATAGTTGTCTTACATGTTATCCTCACTCCCTCAAATCCCCTATCAAAATGGATAAGGTGGGTATGATCCAATTGGAGGAAATTGGCCTGGTCCAAGGCCAGTCCATGTTGTGAGGGAAAGTGAACAAAAACTTCTGTGAGCCTGCCATTTCAAATCAACTGCAAAAATTGAAAGACCGACTCAGAGTCAGTGATGGAGAATCTACAAATTTAGAAATGAGCTTGGATCGATTTCTATTTTGTTGATTTTGAATTTGAATTAAAATTTGAACCCACATCCAACATCTTGGAAGTGTTAAGTGGTTCAAATGGATTAGAAGATTTAAAATTTGATTGAAAGAGGAATTTTGAATATGAATCTAACTAAACAAATTTATGTTGAAAGATGGATTCAAATATTTTAGAAGGATGATAGGTTCATGTTTGAAATTATATTTTGATTTGAGGACCCTTTCCTTTAACAAATTTGGGTATGTTAAAGTGGTCAATTGGTTTTGCTTATTGATTTAGAATTTTAATTACTTAGCAAATTTGGGTATGCTAAGTGAAGTGTTTAAAAAAAGTTATTTATTTTATTTTTGTGAATTATTATTTGATTTTGAGAAATGGAATTCCCAGTTAGCAAATTTAGGTATGCTAAGTGAAGAACTGTGTTTTGAAAGATCTTTTGAAAATAGGATTCTTAGCAAATTTGAGTATTCTAAGAAGATCCTAAAGTGTTTCATTTGTTTTGGATATTTTGATTTTGTAAAACTAGGATCCTTAGCAAATTTGGGTATGCTGTGGAAATCCTAATGTGTTTCCTTTTGGTTTTGATTTATTTTTTGATTGAAAGTGGAGACTTTACTTTAGAAATATGGTATGCCAAAGATGAAGTTCCATTTAATTTTGTGAAATGGAAATTTCACTTAGCAAATTTGAGTATACTAAATGAGATTCCAAAGATGTGTTAAAATTTTTTTTTTTTTGATTTGGCTTTGAAAATGGAAACTTCTCTTTAGAAAATTTGGTATGCTAAAGAATGAAGTTCCAAAGGTGCTTGAGAATTTTTTTTTTTGAATTTGGAGACTTTACTTAGCAAATTTGAGTATGCTAAATGAAGTTCCAAATGTGTTTGAAATTTTTGGTTTTGAATTTGGAGACTTCACTTAGAAAATTTGAGTATGCTAAACGAAGTTCCAAATGTGTTTGAAAATTTTTGGTTTTGAATTTGGAGACTTCACTTAGCAAATTTGAGTATGCTAAATGAAGTTCCAAATGTGTTTGAAAATTTTGGTTTTGAATTTGGAGACTTCACTTAGCAAATTTGAGTATGCTAAATGAAGTTCCAAATGTGTTTAAAAATTTTTGGTTTTGAATTTGGAGACTTCACTTAGCAAATTTGAGTATGCTAAATAAAGTTCCAAATGTGTTTGAATTTGGAAAATATGATTGTTAAGTTTTGATTTTTGAAAAGAAGACTTCCATTCAACAAATTTGGGTATGTAGAAATGGAAGTCAATCTTTTTGTAAATGTGAAAATTTTATTTTGTGTGTGATTATTTCTTTTTGAAAGAGGGAATTCCAACTTAATCATATATGGGATATGTTTAAGTGGGATTTCAAATGATATAATTTTTAATTAGAAATGAAATCTTCATTCAATAAATTTGGGTATATTGAATGAAGATGTTTGCATATGCTTTTGAAAAAATTAGTTTTGTTTTAAGATGAAACGCTCATTCAATAGATGTGGGTGTATTGAATGGCAAGGTTCATGTGTGCTTTTTGAAAGTTTTATTTTTTATTTTGATTTTGACTTTTGGAAAGATGATTGTTCATTTTATTTGGAAAATGAAATCTTCATCAAAATGAATTAAAGGAAGATGTTCATTTATGCTTTTGGAAAAGATTGTTAGTTTTATTTTGAAGATTCTACATACAAAAAAATTATGAGAATTGTTAGATGAGGGTGATTTAAGAAAATTTTGTTTAAAACATTTTATTATGTGCATTTTTTGAAAGAGTAGTTTTTGAAAAGCAAGATTTTTATGAAAAATATATTTTATCTTTATTATTTTAGAATGAACCTTTTCTTATCATAAAAAATGATAAGGAGGATGTCTTTAAATGTTTTTTTTATTTAGATCTTTTTATTTTTGCATATTGGAGAATCCAACGGGGATTTTAAGACCAACACGGGGTGAGGTCCTAAACCTAAAGATGTTGGCTAGCTTAACTTAAGAATGAAATAAGCTAAGTGCCAAACAAAGAAAAATAGTTTTAGATTCATACGAAAGTACAAACCCACTATCGATACTCGAAGATAATGATCATTTACCAAAGATGTACAGAGGAATCATTTTCAATCGAGTCTCTAGAAAAATCTATTGTAAAATATTTCTTGCCTTCATCTATCCTTTCTGGGAGAGGATAAATGAAAATAGAAATATATGCCTTTAGTTGGGACATCATATAGATTTGTAGATGTTCTTATTGAGGGTGATCAGGTATGACATTGAGGAGAGGTGTACTATCTCAAAAGATAGAAGTTACCACCCTACAATAGACCTAATCACTGAACAAGGACTAAGGACAATAAGATATGTACCAAAGATTCCTACTTTACATGGAAATGTAAATTAAGGTTTATTTTAAACCTAGCTTATCAAGTTCCTTACAGGGGAAAGTCCCCATATTTAATTATATCTTAAAGAATGAGAACCCTTAGGAATACTCTCGATTAAGGTAAATGATCTTTATCTCCAAAGATTTTAATATGTAGGACTATCAATCGATTAGTTTATTTTGGAAGATCAAAAGGGATTGATCAAGGAGAGGGAGTTATTATCAAAGCCAAAGGAAGATAAGTAGGAGATGCCCACGATGCTAGGAAACCTAGCGAACATCTCAAACTATCCTAAAGTTGGGCTTTACATTTTTGAAATTGATCTAATTTATTTGACTTCATTATTTCATTAGAAATTTAGGGCTTATGATTCCAATATAGAAGATGATGGAAATGCTTAAGAGCTGAGGATTTAGGCTTATGGCCCAAAGGGAGAAGCAACCTAACCTAAATCTAGAGAGAGCTTTGGCCAAAAGCACAACTTAAATCTAAGGTAAAATGGGCTTTTGGTTTGCCTCACAGAGAGGACAAACCACAATTGGACTTATACCACCTTGGTGCCAAATAACTCCTATGATTTTAAATTCATGTAGGCAAGTCATATGCTTTATGCAATATAGCTAGGCTATTATTCATTTAGAAAGAGACTAAGTCCTTAAACTCACTCCCTAAAGAGACTAGATCATGTAAGTGGCATAAATGACCTAATCTAATGCGATTTCATTTTTTATTTTATTTTTGGACAATCATTTTGACTCAAGCTAATAGGATTCATATGCCTAATGCATGAAATAAGATTATTGGCCAAAACGAGAAGGGAGGAGGTGTGTTTCCACCATGGCTCTCAAAGGTCAAGACAAGCCGGAAAGGTGGAAGCTCTCCAATTAAGAGTGAAAAAAATATGCATTTGTGCATGATGTTATAAAAGAAGTACTCATCCAACTAAGGGGTTGCTAATTCTTTTATCTTGATTTTTCGCCTAAGCTTTAGGTGAGGTTATGAGTTCCTTATTTTAGTTTTGAATTGCTAAATTTGTCAGAAGATTTATTTTTTCTTAAGAGCCTAATCGTCATCCAGGCCATACATAAAGTAAGGAATAAATTAGAAAAATGATGTCACTTAATGCACAAGCTAAACAAATCATCAATCAATTTATAAAGCTAATCAAAAGAATAAGAGGCATTATGGTGGTACCACGCAAAACCCAAAACAAATTGGGTGAGCTCTACCCTTATACAAGGATTACAAATGAATTACATACAATTAAGCAAGGAACTCAATGTTATGGGGGTATTCAAACTTCACTCCTTCATTCTTCTTTTCTTCTTTCTTCTTGCTTTCTTCTTTCTTCTTTGATTCCTTCTTTTGGATGGTTGGAATGTGGATGCTAAAGGCTTCACATGGTGCATAAGATGAGATCTTATGACCAATGCTCATCCTAATCCCCATAACAATCATTCTGAAATCCTAATTGCAAAAATTACATGAAAAGGAAAAGTAAATTGAGCTAACACCTACAAAATAAAGGTTAGCTAAACAAACCACCAAATCCCAAGCACTTATATTGGACTTAACACCCCACACATGGGTGACTAAGTTCATCTGGCCTATTGGATCATGCTTAGGGGTATAAGCACCTGCACAGCAAAGTCATTTATATTTCTATTTATTATAGTGCCCCTTAAGCACAATCCCCTACAGAAGATAATGGTTAGACTAAGATCGCCCTACCATTCATTCTACGCACATTCACCCTAACATCCAAACTAAAAAATATATCTCAAAGTAAAAGCAAGCTTCAAATCATGCATCGTCCTAACCTAAAGCTAGAAGTGGTGGCTTAGCCTAATGTGTGTGCTTTAGAAGTTTTTTTGGTGTGCTTAGCTATGGCTTTAAGTTTAGAATTTTTTAAGTGTGAAGCATATTCAACTTAGAGGAGGATTTTATTTAAGTGATTTAATTATTTTGGATTGATTTTATTTTATGTTTTGATTGGGTTTAAGTGAATCCTACAATCAATTACTAAGTTATAAAGGGAGGGAAAGAGAAGAGAACTTCTCTCTCCTTCCCTAACCTAAGTAATTTCTAAAGTAGATTCATATTTTTGTTTTGTTTAGTGAATGTTTTAATTAAGTGTTTTAATTGATCCTAAGTTTAGATGAACTCTAAACAAACCTATTCAAAAAGAAATGCATTTTAAGATTAAGTAAAATGAACTAAATTCACAAAATATACATCACTTCACTACTTTCCCAACATGTATACCATGCATATAAATGAGTCCTAAACATATATATACATGAAAATTGGAATATTTAGCACACTTTATGATGCATGCTAAGTAATTTACTTAAGAAAATTTGAAATTTTATGATGCATGATTTTTCATTAAGCAAAGGGGTTTCTTATCCAACTTTCACATGCACACATGAATGTATGAAAGGCATAAGTGAGTATGATGCCATTGTAAACCGTGAGGTGTAAGGTACAAGACCTACTTAGGGCTACTTAAAGCCTCACAACCTCGGGTTATCGGACTAATATACCACTTTCTTAAATACAAGCATATGTACAAAATAAATTAATGGAATAGAAAGAATGCAAAAGTTGGTGTTGGTTGATTTATTTTGTTTATGTAATTTATATGTGCATAGGTATCCTTCTTAATTATGGTATAGGAATGAATAGGATATGGAATTAGGCAAGTGTTAGGTTCTTTTCAAATAAGTCATACACCTTGCCAAATCCTATTCAAAACTATACTAAAAGAGAAGAGAAGGAAAACCTACACTAAGCACATTCTTGTAATTTACTCACATGCAAACTCATAAGCAAAATATAACTAACACACTTTTAATTTTGATAATTGATCCATATTTTTTTGAAAATAATTTGAATTTAATAGTGATAATAGCCACTCATATTCTTACTTTAGCGAGCACCTGCAATTTGACATAAAGGAAACATTTTCATTTTAAATTTGATTTTTGAAAATAATGGATGCATGAAACCATATGACACAGATATTTAGCATGTTAGGGAAGAACTAAAGTAATGAAATCATGTAAACACATTTACTTCAATTAAATCCTAAAGGAAATCTTATGAAATAAGAAAGCTTAAAGTAAATCAAAGTTTATTTAATATGACTTTTGTTTGATTTTAAATTTGATTTAATTTTGAAATTGTGAATTGAGTTTGCTATTACTAACCCATTCCCACATATGTTTGACATTTTTTTTTTCAATATTTAGATGATTAGATTCAATTTATATTTTTGATTAGGTTAAGGAATGAATTAAAAATATTAATTATCCCTTACCTACACCACCTTAGCATAGTTAATCAAATAATTATGAGCCAACGAGATGACATAAAACCTCACAAATAATTTTAATTTGCAATGCACTTAGGAAGAAAGGGGCCTAATGCAATTTGGCTCATGATTAATGATTTATTAAGCTAAGGGGTTTAACTTAAGTAATTTCAAAACACCCCTCACACATATGAGTTGAGTTTTGATTTCCTTAATTGAACATAGGCTCTTGAACACCTAAGCATCTACTCAAAGTAGATTAATTAAGTTCTGAAAAGTTTTAGAATTTCATGAAATTAATTAAGAGGGTAATTAGTGAATTATCCCTTAATTAAGAGAGGATTAAAAAAGGGGCTTAAGGAATAGCTTAGGGGAAATGCCATAAAATTATTTCCAAAACCTCCCATTCACTGAATCTAACCTTAATCAACTTCAACAATAGATTAAATCACTAATCAAACCCTTAATTATCCTTAATTACATTAAGGGGGTAATTAGGAATCAAATTAGCAATTTCCCCAAGTAAGCTACCAATAAATTCTAAAGAAATTAGGGGAGGTAGAAGTCATCCACCAAAATACACTCAAGAAGTTTGAGATTAATTAGTGAATTAACTATAGAGTAATTAGCAAATTAAGATTTCCAATAAAACCTAAAATCAGAGAAAGACATTATTCAAAATCCATTAGAACTAATTTTAGAATATTCTAGATTGAATTATCTTTCAGTGGAAATTACCTCATATTTTTTTGATTTTTTATTAGAGAGATATGAATTTTAGAAGTTTAGAAGATTAATTAAAATTATTTAAACCTTAATTAATTCCCAAATCCTACAGCGTGCCATGCATGCAGCTGACTCAGCCGTGCTTTACATGCATCGTCCTTTGAGTGGCCACTTAAACATCACATCGAAAAGTGAGTATGCGGTACTATGCACTTTGCCTCCACCGTTGATCAAGGATCAATCCTAAGATTTGAGCTGATCTCGATTGGAAAACTCAACCCACACCATCTAAACCTAATGGAAAGCACATCTAACGGTCAAAATTCCATGGGATCAAAATTTCTTTCATAAAGCTCCACACCACATTGAGTTTAATGGTCAAAATGTCATACCTAGGTGATCACACTCTTTCTTGGAGGAGCTTGGTTGAGACAAGCTTTGGTGAAAGTTTTAGCTCTTGAGGTTGAGTGGATAGTTCTATGGACCAACTCCTCCTCCTAGTGAGCTTAATTTTGATTGAAGTGGATCTTCCCTTACCTTTGGAGCTTGGGAAAGAGGTTGGGCAAGCTCGACTTGGTTCCATGAGAGAGTGTGCAAAGGGAATTGACTTGGTTTGGTGTGTGGAGAAAGTTGGCAAATCCTTGGAGCTCCCCTATTTTTGCTTAAGGGAAATCGAGAAATGAAAATTTCTAACTCTCTCTAAGAAGCTTGGGAAGGTTCTCAAATGGCTCCTCTAACTTCCTATGCTTCAATCGAATTAGGCTCTGTTGGAATTGAAGTTAATTAGGGGGAGTATATCTCCCCCTTAGACAATTGGAAGGCCAAAGCTTCACTTGCCATTTTGATCCAATTGACTTGAGGCTATGGGTTGTTTGATCTATTAGAGGCTTGCACATGGTTGATTTGGGCTAGGGAGTGGAATGGTAACTCCCCATGTGCTCAAATTGAATGGGAGCATGATTCCCATGGCCAATTTGAGCCATGTGCCGCCTTGATCAAGTTCTGACAAAAACCATTGGGTTGGGTGCACCCCCCTCCATAAGGTTTACTTAACCTATTGGGAGAGTATCAAGTAGGTATGAAAAGGATTTGACCAAATGCCCCTTGGATTTGTCCAAAGTTTGTTCTATGGCCTAGGTGTAAAATGGTCATTTGGATGATTTTTTAATTTGGATATGTTGGGTATGTTGAGAAAATAGGTTTGGCCAAGTTTCATTAGATTTGTAGTTCATTTGGTATGGTTTCTATGTTGACCCATTTAGGTTTAGGTCAACTTGGGTCAAGTTGACCAATTGGTTAAACGGTCAAACTAAGGGTTGGTCATATGACCATTTGAAATGTTTTGGTGGCTTTGGTTTGATTCAATTTGGTTTAGGTTTGAATTTGGTTCATATGACTTCATTTAGGTCAAATGGGTTAAGTTGACCAGTTTGACCCATTTGACCTATTTGAGCTAGGTCATGGGTAGGTTTAGATTTGGTTAGCAATATGAAGTGGATTAGTATCTTTCTTTCTAATCAATTTTGGTTAAGTTTGAATTTGGCTCAACATAACCCTTTAGGTCAAGGGTTCAAGGTCAATTAGGTTAGGTCTAGTTGCCAATTGAGGTTTTGGTCAAGTTCAACAAGTGATTTGGAATGAACTTGACCCATTATTTTAATCAATTTGGTTTTAGATCAAGTTTTGATAGATTTTGACTTTTAGGTCAAGTGGAGTTAACTTGGGTCATAATTAAAGTTAGGCTCAAATGTTGACTTGGTCACGCTCAAACATAGTTCATGAATGAACTTAGTCAATGGTTTCAGTCAATTTGGCCTATGGTGTATTTTTTCTATGTTATGTTTCATTTTGGCTAAGTGTTGACTTGGTTTGACCCAATTTGATTGATTGATCATCTCATGATGATTGTTGATCATGATGAGAGGCATAGGTCAGTTTGATTCAATCCAAATTGGTTAGGATTAAATTTTGGCTCATAAGGGGTACTTAAGGTCACTTTGGGTTAAGTGAGTCTAAATGGGTCAAATGTCTTGGTCAAAGCTTGATTTGAGTTTGATTGAACTTGTATATGGACTTATGATTGAAATATAAATCCATTTGCAAGAGGTTTGAAGTCAAATGGGTTTTGATTCATTTGACAATTTCATATTCAAAGGAAGAACATGAATATATTTTGGCTTAATTTTTGAATTGAGTTTGGTTTAGTTATTGAAGTTTGTATTTATATTTGGATTCATGATTGAAGGATTAATTGAATCATGAAGAAAATTCAAGAGTTTGGCTTAATTTGAAGTTGATTTGGCTAAGTCCAAGATTTCGACTTCTAAGGCTTAGGTTGGATTTTGAATGGATTTGAGTTTGAATTTTAGAATTGGTTTTTATTGTTTGAATATATATTTCATTTATATATGTGAATATAAATGAGAATATAAATATACCATGATAAAATTTCATGAATTTGGAATGATTTGATCATGTTCTAGGCTAAGTCTTTTAAGAGGAAATTTAAAGGACTTAGGAAATTTTGGAGTTTTGGATTTTATTTTTGAGTTTAGTTTGATTGATTTGAATTTATATTTCATTTATATATGTGAATATAAATGAGAATATAAATGAGTCATGAGAAAATTTCATGAATTTGAAGTGATTTGATCATGATGTAGGCTAAATCCTTAAGAGGTAATTTAAAGGATTTAAGAAATTTTGGAGTTTTGGATTTGAGTTTTGAGTTTAGTTTGATTGATTTGAATTTATATTTCATTTATATATGTGAATATAAATGAGAATATGAATGAGTTATGAGAAAATCTCAAGAGTTTGAATTGATTTGAAGGTGATTTTGGATAAGTCCTTAAGAAGGAAATTAAGGATTTAAAAAAATTGATTTTGAATTGGGAATTTGAATTTTGGATTTAGTTTGATTGATTTGAATTTATATTTCATTTATGTATGTGAATATAAATGAGATTATAAATGAGTTATGAGAAAACTTCATGAGTTTGAATTGATTTGATCATGATTTAGGCTAAGTCCTTTGAGAAGATTAAGGACTTAAGAAAGATTTGGAATTAGGAATTTCATTCATGGGTTTCAATCATGGATTTCAATCATTTGGCTTTGATTTGAGTTTGGAGAAAATCAAATAAGATTGATTTGGAGTTTGACTTGAAGGAAGGATGGTGAGGAGTGGTTCCAGCTAAGGGTAGGCAAATTTTCCTAACACCCCTAAGGCATGACCTATTCCTATGGCTAACTCTTCTAAGTATCAAGGGCTAGGTTGAGTGTCCACCTAATCACTTGATGTGTCTTAAGACTAAGGAACTCTTAAAGACTAAGAGAAGTTTTATGTCTAATATGGAGTGGTTGAGAGCTCATTCGAAAAATGAGGTCAACAGGTATGTGAGATGGAAATCAATTTTTTGAAAGAAGAGATCTCAACTTAATCATATATGGAATTTATTAAGTGGGATTTCAAAGATGCCATTTTATTTTGAAATGAAATCTTCATTCAATAAATTTGGGTATACTGAATGGAGATGTTTAAATGTGCTTTTGAACAATTTATTTTTTTGATTTTGTATGAGAATGAAACATCTTCAATTGAATGGAGAGGTTTCACCTGTGATTTTTGAAAAACTTATTTTTGATTTTGCTTGGAAAGGTGAAAATTTCAACTTAACACATGTGGAATGTGTTGAATGGAATTTCAAAGTTGTAATGTTTTTTTTATTTGAAGATGCAACATCCATTCAACATATTTGAATGTATTGAATGGATAAACTTATGTTTAAATTTTGTGCCTTTGAAAACATGATTGTTGAAAGTTTATCTTTGAAAATGAGGTCTTCACTAAAATGAATTGAGTGAAGAAGCTCATTTGTGCTTTAGAAAATGTGATTATTGGAATCTTACTTTTGAAAATGAAGTCTTCACCCAAAATGAATTGAATGAAGGAACTCATTTGTGCTTTTTAGGAAATGTGATTATTAGAATTTTATTTTTGTTAAGATAATCTTTCATATAACAATCATAAAGATTGTTAGATGAAAATGATTTAGGAAAATTTTTGTGTAAAAATATTTTATTATGTGCATTTTTCAAAGAGTGCGTTTTGAAAAGCAAGATTTTTATAAAGGATTTATTTTGTCTTTATTGTTCTAGAATGAACCTTTCCATATCATAGAAATGATAAGGATGAAGTCTTTAAATATTTTCTTTTTATTAAAATTTGTTTACCCATTGGAGAACCCAATGGGGGTTTTATGACCAACACGGGGTGAGGTCCTAAAACCCAAAGATGTTGGCGAACTTGACTTAAGGATGAAATATGCTAAGTGCCAATGAAAAGAAAGATAGTCTTGGATTCATACAAAGGTACAACCACTATACGATACTTATACAATGATCATTTACCAAAGATGGAGAGAGGAACCCTCCCAGGAGTCGCTAGAAAATCTATAAAAAATTTAAATTTCTTTAAAAGAAATGTATACTCCATCTTCACTTTATACTAAAAAATAAAGATAGAAATATACTTTCTTTTTTATGCATTTGGACACCATGTAGATCCATAGATGTTCCTAATAAGGTGATCGAGTAAGACATTGAGGAGAAGTGTATTGTCTCAAAAGATAGAAGTTAATACCCTACAATGGACCTAATCACCTGAATAAGGACTCCTAAGTACAATGGGTCTGCATGTGTACCAGAGATTCTTTCCCTACTTTACATATAAAAGTAAAGTAGGGCTTATTTTAAACCAGGTTCATTAAGTTCTCTATAATGGCAAGCCCCCATAGTTAATTACATCCTAAGGAAGGGGATTCCTTAGGTATACTATCGATTAAGGTAAATGATCGTTATCTCTAAAGATTGCAATAGGTAGGACTATCAATCGATTAGTTTATTTTAGAAGATCAAATGGGATTGATCAAAGAGAGGGAGGTATTATCAAAGCCAAATGAAGATAAGTAGGAGATGCTCACGATGTTAGGAAACATAGCGAGAATCACAAACTATCCTAAGGTTGGGCTTTATAATTTTTGATATTGATTTAATTTATTTGAGTTGAATTTTTCATTAGAAATTTAGGGCTTATGATTCCACAACACAAGATTATGAAAATGCCTAGGAGGTGAGGATTTATACATATGGCCCACAAAAAGGAGAAGTAACCTCAGAACCTAAAGCTAGGGAGCTTTGGCGAGGGCCAAAAGCATAGCCTAAATCTAAGGCAAAAATGGGTATATGGTTTACCTCCACAAGAGAGAGTAAACCACCTGACTACTTATACTTACAACTACCTGGGGGTGGCCACCAACTAACTCCTCCTACGATTTTAAATTATACAAGTCATATGCTTTATGCAAGATAGTTGGGCTATTATTTATTTAGAAATAGTCTAAGTCCTTAAACTCACTCTCTAAGAGACTAGATCATGTAAGGGCATGAAAAATGACCTAGATTTAATGCAAAACATATTATATATTATTTTCAATTTTGGACAATCAATTTGACTCAAGCTAATAGGATTCATATGCCTAATACATACGAAGTAAGATTATTGGCCAAAATTAGCAAGAAGGGAGGAGGTGTGTTTCCACCATGGCTCAAAGGTCAAGCCAAGTTTCTTTAGAAAAGGTGGAAGCCCTCCAATCAAGAGTGAAACAAGATGCTTTTGTGCATAATATTATAAAAGAAATACTCATCCAGCTAAGGGGTTGCTAATTGTTTTATCTTGATTTTTAACTTAAGTTTTAAGTGAGGTTATGAGTTGTTTATTTTTACTTTTGAGTTGATTAATTTGGTAAAAGATTTTTTTTTCCTAAGAACCTAATCGTCATCCATGCCATACAACAAGTAAGGAAGAAACTAGGAAATTAATTCCATTTTAATGCATAAGCTAAACAAATCATGAATCAATTTATAAAGCTAGGCAAAAGAATAAGAGGCCGTTTATGGTTGGGCACCACCGCATAAACCTGAAAACAATACCCTTATACAACCTGGATTGCAAATAAATTAATTTACAATCAAATAAGAAAATTCATGTTATGGGGGCCTTCAAGTTTCATTTCTTCATTCTTCTTTTCTTCTTTCTTCTTTCTTCTTTGGTTCCTTCTTTTGGATGGTTGGAATGTGGGATCTAAAGGCTTCACATGGTACATAATATGAGATCTTATGACCAATGCTCATCCTAATCCCCATAACAATCATTCTAAAATCCTAATTGCCAAAAACTAAATGAAAAGGGAAAAATAAAAATCTAACTAACACCTGCAAAATAGAGATTTGCTAAAACAAACCATACAAATCCCTAGCATGTATATTGGACTTACCACCCCACACATGGTTGACTAAGTCCACCTAGACTATTGGATTGTGCTTAGGGGTATAAGCACCTGCACAACAAAAGTATTTATATTTTTATTTAATACAATGCCCCTTGCCCACAATCCCTTGCATAAGACAATGGTTAGACTAAGATCGCCCTATCATTCAGTCTACGTACATACACCCTAACATCCAGACTAAAACAAAATATCACAAAATAAAAGAAAACATCAAACCATGCACTGCCCTAATCTAAAGCTAGAAGTGACTTAGCCTATGTGTGTGCTTTTAATATTTGTGTGGTATGCTTAGTTATGGCTTTAAGTTAGAGTTTTCTAAGTGTGAAGAGTGTTCAGCTTAGAGGGGGAGGAGGGGGGGGGGGGGTTCATTTAAGTTGTTTAGTTGTCTTGGGTTGATTTTATTTTGTTTTTTGATTAGGTTCAAGTGAATCTTATAATTAATTACTAGGTTGTAAAGAGAGGGAAAAGGAAGAAAAAAAAACTTTTCTTTCCTTGCTTACCTTAAGTAATTTCTAATGTAGATTTATATTTTAGTTTTATTTAGTGAATATTTTATTATGTGTTTTAATTAATCCTAAGTTTAGATCAACTCTAAATCTTGTCAAAAGAAAGGCATTTTAATATTAAGTAAAGTTAATTAATATCACAAAACACACATCACTTGATTTCTTTCCCAACATGTATAACATGCACATGGATGAATCCTAAGTATATCTATACACATCAAATGGGAATGTTAAGCACACTTTATGATGAATGCTAAATGAGTCACTTAAGAAAATTTGAATACCTATGATGCATGATTTTCATTAAGTAGAAAAGGGGAGTTTCTTATCCAGTTTTCACATGCACACATGAATGTATGAAAGGCATAAGTGGATACGACACCATTGTTAGCACCAGAAGTGTAAGTTACAAGACCTACTTGCTACTTACCCCAGGGTTGTTTAGACTAATATACCACTCTCCTTAAATACAAGCATATGTACAAAAGAAATGAATAGAAAAGAAAGGATGCTAAAAGTTATACTTGATTGTTTGATTTGTTTATGCAATTTATATCTGTGAATATGAAGATCCTTCTTAGGTTATAACATGGAAGGGGATAAGAGTAATTGAGCAAGTGTTATGTTAAAAGAGCTATACACTTTGCAAATCTTATTCAAATCCATGTTAAGAGAAAAGAAAGGAAGCAAACATCAGACACATTTTTATATTCAAATGAAAACTTATAAATAAAAAAATAAGTAACACACTTTCAATTTTTGTAATTGATTCATATATTTTGAAATTAATTTGGAATTTAACAGTGATAATAGCCATTCAAATTTTTTACTTTAGCCAAAACATGCAATTTGACATAAGGAAAACATTTTCATTTTAATTTTTTTTTTGAAAAGCATGAAGGCATTAAATCCATATGACATACACATTTAGCATGATAGGAAAGAAATCAAGTGATGAAAGCAATGTAAATTCATCCACCTAATAAATTTCTAAAGATAATCTTATAAAATAAGAGACCTTAAAGCAAATCAAGTTATTTTTCAAGAAGGTTTGATTTTGTTTAGAGTTTGATTTAATTTGCAAAATGTGAGGTGAGTTTGATGTTCTAACCCATTCTCACATGTGTATGATATTTAAATTCAATTTTAGATGATTAGATCCATATCATATTTATGATTAGGTTAAGGTATGAATTAAGTGTGTTAATTACCCTTAACTATATCACATTAGCATAGTTAATCAAATAATTATGAGCTAATGAGATGACATAAAAACTACAAAGAATTTAAATCAGCAATGCACCTAGTAAGAAAAGGGCCTAATGCATTTGGCTCATGATTAATGATTAATTAAACTAAGGGGTTTAACTTAAGTACTTTCATAACCCCCTCACACATATGAGTTGAATTTTGATTTCTTTATTTATACTTAGGCTCTTGGACACTTAAACATCTACCCAAGATAGATTAATTGAGTTCTGGAAAGTTTTAAAATTTTATGAAATTAATTAAGGGGGTAATTATTGAATAAACCCTTAGTTAAAGATGGATTAAGGAAGAAATGGGGATTTAGGGAATATCTTAAGGAAAGTATCTCAAAATTATTCCCTAAACCTCATATTCAGTTAATCAAATCTTAATTGACTCAATCAGAGGGCTAAACCACTAATTATACCCTTAATTAAGTCTAATTATATTAAGGGAGTGATTAAGGAATGAGTTAGGAGTTCCTCTAATTAAGCCACCAATAAATCTTAAGAAAATTAGGGGAGGTAGGAGTCATCCCACTAATCATACACTAGTTTTGGATTAATCAGTGGAGTAATTAGGGTGTTATTAATAAAATAACATTCCTAATAAAACCCAAATTCAGAGAAAAGAACCATTCAAAATCAATTAAAATCAATTTTATAATATTTTATGTTCAATTATCTTTTCAATGCAATTTATTTCATATTTTTTGATTTTTGTAGGCTTAGATATGAATTTAGGAAGTGTGGTGAAATATTCCCTCCTTCATCTATCCTCTTGAAGAGGATAAATGAAAACAAAATACATGCCATTTTGGGACACCATAGATCCATAGATGTTCTTATTAGGGTGATCAAGTATGACATAGAGGAGAGGTGTACTATCTCGAAAGATGGAAGTCACCATCGCAATGGACCCACACTCTCCTACACCATGATATGTACCATAGAATCTTACCCTACTTTACATGGGAAAGTAAAATAGGGTTTATTTTAAATCAGGTTCATTAAGTTCCCTACAAGGGCAAACCCCCATAGTTAATTATATCTTAAGGAAATGGGATTCCTTAGGAATACTCTCAATTAAGGTAAATGATCGTTGTCTCCAAAGATTTCAATAGGTAGGACTATCAATCAATTAGTTTATTTTTGGAAATCAATGGGATCTATCATGAGGAGGGAGTTCTTATCGAAGATAAATGGAGATGAGTAGGGGATGTTTAGGATACTAGGAAGCCTAGTAAATATCTTAAACTATCCCATGGTTGGGCTTTACATTTTGAAATTGAGGGGAATTATTTGTTTGAGTTGAATTTTTTATTATAAGTTTTGGGCTCATAATTTTACAATACAAGGTTATGAAAATGCCTAAGAGGTGAGGATTTATGCTTATGGCCCATAGAAGGGAGAAGCAACCTCAAAACCTAAATCTAGGGAGCTTTGGTGAGGGCCAAAAGCATGACCTAAATCTAAGGCAAAAAATGGGTATTCAATTTACCTCCACAAGAGAGGACAAACCACCCGACTGCTTAAACTTACAACCATCTAGGGGTGGCGCCAACCGACTCCTATGATTTTAAATTCATGTAAGCGAGTCATATGCTTTATGCAAGATAGTAAGGTTATTATTTATTTAGAAAGAGACTAAGTCCTTAAACTCACTCCCTAAGAGATTAGATCTTATAAGGGCATGCTTCAAATGACCTAAATCTAATGCAAATCATATTACATGTTATTTTAATTTTGGATCACTCAGCTTATAAGATTCATATGCTTAATGCATGAGATAAAATTATTGGCCAAAATCAGCCAGGAGGTGTGTTTCCACCATGGCTCTCAAAGGTCAAGCCAAGTTTCTTTAGCAGATGGAAGCCCTCCAATCAAGAGTGAAACAAGATGTTGATTGTGCATGATGTTGTAAGAGAAATACTCATCCATCTAAAGGGTTGCTAATTCTTTTATCTTGATTTTAGCTTAGGATTTAAGTGAGGTTATGAGTTACTTATTTTAATTTTGAGTTGATTAATTTGGTAGAAGATTTGTTTTTTCCTAAGAGCCTAATTGTCATCCAGGCCATACATCAGAGCAAGGAAGAAACTAGGATAACATGTCATCTTAATGCACAAGCTAAGCAAAACATCACACATTTTATAAAGCTCAGCTACCCAAATTGTTTTTTTGGGTTTGTAGGGTGGTGAAGTTGTTTAGTTGTCTTGGGTTGATTTTATTTTGTTTTTTGATTAGGTTCAAGTGAATCTTATAATTAATTACTAGGTTGTAAAGAGAGGGAAAAGGAAGAAAAAAAACTTCTCTTTCCTTGCTTACCTTAAGTAATTTCTAATGTAGATTTATATTTTAGTTTTATTTAGTGAATATTTTATTATGTGTTTTAATTAATCCTAAGTTTAGATCAACTCTAAATAAATCTGTTCAAAAGAAAGGCATTTTAATATTAAGTAAAGTTAATTAATATCACAAAACACACATCACTTGATTTCTTTCCCAACATGTATAACATGCACATGGATGAATCCTAAGTATATCTATACACATCAAATGGGAATGTTAAGCACACTTTATGATGAATGCTAAATGAGTCACTTAAGAAAATTTGAATGCCTATGATGCATGATTTTCATTAAGTAGAAAAGGGGAGTTTCTTATCCAGTTTTCACATGCACACATGAATGTATGAAAGGCATAAGTGGATACGACACCATTGTTAGCACCAGAAGTGTAAGTTACAAGACCTACTTAGGGCTACTTAAAGCCTCGCAACCCCAGGGTTGTTTAGACTAATATACCACTCTCCTTAAATACAAGCATATTTACAAAAGAAATGAATAGAAAAGAAAGGATGCAAAAAGTTATACTTGATTGTTTGATTTGTTTATGCAATTTATATCTGTGAATACGAAGATCCTTCTTAGGTTATAACATGGAAGGGGATAAGAGTAGAATTGAGCAAGTGTTATGTTCTTTTAAAAGAGCTATACACTTTGTAAATCTTATTCAAATCCATGTTAAGAGAAAAGAAAGGAAGCAAACATCAGACACATTTTTATATTCAAATGAAAACTTATAAATAAAAAAATAAGTAACACACTTTCAATTTTTGTAATTGATTCATATATTTTGAAATTAATTTGGAATTTAACAGTGATAATAGCCATTCAAATTTTTACTTTAGCCAAAACATGCAATTTGACATAAGGAAAACATTTTCATTTTAATTTTTTTTTTGAAAAGCATGAAGGCATTAAATCCATATGACATACACATTTAGCATGATAGGAAAGAAATCAAGTGATGAAAGCAATGTAAATTCATCCGGCCTAATAAATTTCTAAAGATAATCTTATAAAATAAGAGACCTTAAAGCAAATCAAGTTATTTTTCAAGAAGGTTTGATTTTGTTTAGAGTTTGATTTAATTTGCAAAATGTGAGGTGAGTTTGATGTTCCTAACCCATTCTCACATGTGTATGATATTTAAATTCAATTTTTAGATGATTAGATCCATATCATATTTATGATTAGGTTAAGGTATGAATTAAGTGTGTTAATTACCCCTTAACTATATCACATTAGCATAGTTAATCAAATAATTATGAGCTAATGAGATGACATAAAACTACACAAAGAATTTAAATCAGCAATGCACCTAGTAAGAAAAGGGCCTAATGCATTTGGCTCATGATTAATGATTAATTAAACTAAGGGGTTTAACTTAAGTACTTTCATAACCCCCTCACACATATGAGTTGAATTTTGATTTCTTTATTTATACTTAGGCTCTTGGACACTTAAACATCTACCCAAGATAGATTAATTGAGTTCTGGAAAGTTTTAGAATTTTATGAAATTAATTAAGGGGTAATTATTGAATAAACCCAAGTTAAAGATGGATTAAGGAAGAAATGGGGATTTAGGGAATATCTTAAGGAAAGTATCTCAAAATTATTCCCTAAACCTCATATTCAGTTAATCAAATCTTAATTGACTCAATCAGAGGGCTAAACCACTAATTATACCCTTAATTAAGTCTAATTATATTAAGGGAGTGATTAAGGAATGAGTTTCCTCTAATTAAGCCACCAATAAATCTTAAGAAAATTAGGGGAGGTAGGAGTCATCCCACTAATCATACACTAGAACTTTTGGATTAATCAGTGGAGTAATTAGGGTGTTATTAATAAAATAACATTCCTAATAAAACCCAAATTCAGAGAAAAGAACCATTCAAAATCAATTAAAATCAATTTTATAATATTTTATGTTTAATTATCTTTTCAATGCAATTTATTTCATATTTTTCTGATTTTTGTAGGCTTAGATATGAATTTAGGAAGTGTGGTGAAATATTCTCTCCTTCATCTATCCTCTTGAAGAGGATAAATGAAAACAAAAATACATGCCATTTTGGTCGGGACACCACATAGATCCATAGATGTTCTTATTAGGGTGATCAAGTATGACATAGAGGAGAGGTGTACTATCTCAAAAGATGGAAGTCACCATCGTACAATGGACCTAATCACCTCAATAAGGACTCCTACGGACTATGGGTCTGCATATGTACCATAGATTCTTATCTTACCCTACTTTACATGGGAAAGTAAAGTAGGGTTTATTTTAAACCTGGGTTCATTAAGTTCCCTACAAGGGCAAACCCCCATAGTTAATTATATCTTAAGGAAATGGGATTCCTTAGGAATACTCTCAATTAAGGTAAATGATCGTTGTCTCCAAAGATTTCAATAGGTAGGACTATCAATCAATTAGTTTATTTTTGGAAATCAATGGGATCTATCATGAGGAGGGAGTTCTTATCGAAGATAAATGGAGATGAGTAGGGGATGTTTAGGATACTAGGAAGCCTAGTAAATATCTTAAACTATCCTATGGTTGGGCTTTACATTTTTGAAATTGAGGGGAATTATTTGTTTGAGTTGAATTTTTATTATAAGTTTTGGGCTCATAATTTTACAATACAAGGTTATGGAAATGCCTAAGAGGTGAGGATTTATGCTTATGGCCCATAAAAGGGAGAAGCAACCTCAAAACCTAAATCTAGGGAGCTTTGGTGAGGGCCAAAAGCATGACCTAAATCTAAGGCAAAAAATGGGTATTCAATTTACCTCCACAAGAGAGGACAAATCACCCGACTGCTTAAACTTACAACCATCTAGGGGTGGCTGTCAACTGACTCCTCCTATGATTTTAAATTCATGTAAGCAAGTCATATGCTTTATGCAAGATAGTTAGGTTATTATTTATTTAGAAAGAGACTAAGTCCTTAAACTCACTCCCTAAAGAGACTAGATCATGTAAGGGCATGCTTCAAATGACCTAAATCTAATGCAAATCATATTACATGTTATTTTAATTTTTGGACAGTCATTTCACTCAGGCTTATAGGATTCATATGCTTAATGCATGAGAAATAAAATTATTGGCCAAAATCAGCCAGAAGGGAGGAGGTGTGTTTCCACCATGGCTCTCAGAGGTCAAGCCAAATTTCTTTAGCAGATGTGGAAGCCCTCCAATCAAGAGTGAAACAAGATGTTATTGTGCATGATGTTGTAAGAGAAATACTCATCCATCTAAAGGGTTGCTAATTCTTTTATCTTGATTTTTAGCTTAGGATTTAAGTGAGGTTATGAGTTACTTATTTTTAATTTTGAGTTGATTAATTTGGTAGAAGATTTGTTTTTTCCTAAGAGCCTAATTGTCATCCAGGCCATACATCAGAGCAAGGAAGAAACTAGGATAACATGTCATCTTAATGCACAAGCTAAGCAAAACATCACACATTTTATAAAGCTAACGCAAAAGAATACAAGGTCATTTATGGTCGGGCACCACCCTACAAACCCAAAAAAACAATTTGGGTAGCTGAGCTTTACTTTTATACAAGCCGGATTACAAATCAATTAAGTACAATTAAAAAAAGAATTCATTATTATGGGGGTCTTCAACCTTCATTTCTTCATTCTTCTTTTCTTCTTACTCCTTTTTCTTCTTTCTTCTTTGGTTCCTTCTTTTGGATGGTTGGAAGGTGGATGCTCCAAAGGCTTCACATGGTACATAAGGCATGGCCTTATAACCAATGCTCATCCTAATCCCCCTAAAAATCATTCGAAAATCCTAATTACAAAGGTACATGAAAAAGGAAAAAGTAAATCTAATTAAAACCTACAAAACTAAGATTAGCTAAACAAACCACACATTCCCAAGAATGTATATAAAAAAATTGGACTTAGCACCCCACATATGGGTAACCAAGTCCACCTAGCCCATTTTGGATTATGCTTAAGTGTATAAGTGACTTGCACAGCAAAAGCAGTTACATTTTTATTAAAGCACCCCTTAAGCACAATCCCCTGCAGAAGATTATGATTAGAGTAGATCATCCTACCATTCATTCTATACATATACACTATAACATCCATACTAAAACATTACATTACAAGACAAAAAATAAACATCAAACTATACACCGCCCTAACATAGGAATAGGAGTGGTGATTTAGCCTAATGTGTGTGCCATATAAGGTTTGTGTGGTATGCTTAGCTAGGCTTTAATGTTAAGAATTTTTTTAAGTGTGAAAAGGTTCAACTTAGAAGGGTAGTCTCATTTAAGTTATTTAGTTGATATGGGTTAATTTTATTTAATAATTTGATTTAGTTTGAATGAACTTACTTAATTACTAAACATTGTAAAGAGAGGAAAAGAGAAGAGAACTTCTATTTCCTCCCTACCTTAAGTGATTTCTAAGCTAGATTCAATAATGATTTTTGTTAGTGAATGTTTTATTATTTATTTTAATTAATCCTAAGTTTATATTTTCTCTAAACAAACCTATTCAAAAGGAAAGGCATTTTAAGATTAACTAAAGTGAATTACTATCACAAAACACACAACATTTTATTTCTTTCCCACATGTGTATAACATGCATATGAATGGATCCTAAGCATATCTATACATATAAATGGGAATGTTTAGCATACTTTATGATGAATGCTAAGTGACATTACCTAAAAAAATTTGGAATGTTTCATGTATGCATGATTTTGTTAAGTAGAAGAGAGTGATTCTTTTATCCATTTTTCATATGCACATTTACAAGTATAAAAGACATAAGTGAGTACGACACCATTTTTAACCAGGGGTATAAGGTACAATACTTACTTAGGGCTACTTATAGCCTTGTAACCTTGGAGTTGTCCAGTCTAATATACCACTTTTCTTAAATACATGTACATGTACAAAAAGAAATGCATGGAAAGAGAATGCTAAGTGAGTTACTTAAGAAAATTTGAATGCTTTATGATGCATGATATTCATTAAGTAGAAAAGAGGTTTTCTTATCCATTTTTCACATGCACACATGTATGTATGAAAGGCATAAGTGAGTACAGTGCCATTGTTAACTATGGGCGTAAGGTACAAGACCTACTTAGTACTACTTAAAGCCTCGCAACCCCGGGATTGTCCAGACAAATATACCACTTTCATTAAATACAAGCATGTATACAAAAGAAATGAATGGAAAAGAAAGATGCAAAAAGTTTGTGTTGGATGATTTATTTTTTTATGAAATTTATATGAGCAAATGTAGATGTCCTTCTTAAGTAATAGTATAGGAAGGAATAGGAAGGGAATTAGGCAAGTGTTATGTTGTTTTCAAATGAACTATACACTTTGCCAAATCCTGTTCAAAACCATACTAAAAGAAAAGAGAAGGAAGGCTACACTATGCACATCTTCATATTTACATCTACATGCAAGCTTATAAATAGTTATAAGTAGCACACTTTCAATTTTAGGTATTTGATTTATAAATTTTAAAAATAGTTTTGAATTTAATAGTGATAATAGCCCCTCATATTCTTACTTTAGTCGAAACATGCAATTTGAGCTAGAAAATATTTCATTTTGAATTTGATTTTAGAAAAGCATGAATGTATAAAACTCATATGACATACACATTTAGCATGCTATGAAAGAAATAAAGTGATGTAAGCATGTAATTTCATTCACTCTAATTAATTCTTAAAGACAATCTTATGAAGTAAGATCATTTAAAGAGAATCAAAAGTTGTTTAAAGAGACTTTCATTTTTGCTTTGAGTTTGATTTGAATTAGGAAAGTCTGAGAAGGTTTACTGGTCCTTACCCATTCCCACATGTGTACATTATTTTAGTTTAATTTTTTATGTGATTAGATTAATTTTATGCTTTGGTTTGGTTAAGTTGTAGATTAAGTTCTTTAATTTCCCCTTACCTATACCACTTTAACATTTTTAATCAAATAATTATGAGCCAATGTATGACATAAAACCACAAGGAATTTAAACCAGTAATGCATCCTAGGAAAGAAAGGTACCTAATGCAAATGGCTCACAATTAATGATTAATTAAGCTAAAGAGTTTAATTTAAGTACTTTCATAACCCTTCCCACACATATGGGTTAGGTATGATTTTCTTATGTTTACTTAGGTTATTGAACACCTAAGTATCTACTCAAGAAGGATTAGGTTTAGGTGATTAAGTTTTTAGATTAATTTTGGTTTTGAGAATTTGATTTGATTAGTTAAGTAGATCATTAGTGGATTAATCCTTAATTAGATTTGGATTTAAGGAAGAAAGGGGGTTAAGGGAATAGTTGAAAGAAAATATTCCAAAATCATTCCATAAACCGCCTAATCACTTAAATAAAGTTTAATTATCTTAATCAAAGAATTAAACCACTATCCACATGCTTAATTAACCTTAATTACATTAAAAGAGTGATTAGGGGTTCATTAGTTAATTTCCTTGGTTAAGTCATTAATAAATTCTAAGAAAATTAGGGGAGGTAGAAGTCCCACTAAACATTCCTGAGAAGTTTGGAATTAATTAATGAAGTTATTAGGGAGTAATTATGGTTATTAAGTTTTTAAATAAGCCTTAATTAAGGAAAATCTACAATCAAAATTCAATCAAAAACAATTTTATTGATTCTCCTCTGAAGTATCTTTAAAATTAACATGAGTTTGTATTTTTTGAATTTTTCTATAATTAGTTATGAATTTAGAAAGTTTCAGTTGATTTAAGAGATTTTTATGAATTATACTAATTTAATTTATTGAAATAAATCATTTGACACTCTAAATTCCATATCTTTTAATCCAAAGGTCATTTGACTTGAAATATTTATGGTAGGTGCATTTTAACATCAATTGTAATCTCTGGAAATTTCAACTTAATCTGATATGTATTTTGGTTTAATTAAAAAAATTTGATTTTTTACTAAAACTCAAATTAAGCTCAAAATATTCAATAAAATTTAAGGATTTTGAGTTTGTTGGATTCTTCTCAGAAAGGTGAATCCAACATGCTCTTGTTTGTAAATTTTGGTTGAGTATTTTATTTTCTATGAATTTTTGAAGTTTTAGGTGATTTTAATTAATTTTTTAAATCAAAAAATCCACGCAGCGCTGGCATGGCAATGAGGCGCCATATGGTGCCGTGCGATTGGAAACGAGCACCATACAGTATCATGCGATTCACGCGCAGTGCCACGTCAGCCACATGGGTGGGAAATGATCGGTCAACCCATAGAGAGTGACCCGCAGCTTGCTCTAGACTGTCTAATTGGGAACCGAATAGTCTAGATCAGATCACGCGATCTAAAGGCCAGATTGAAAGGTCCATATCTCATTAGGCGATTCGAAGGCCCGGGTCACGCGATCAGAGCCATTTGATCCCTCAAACTATGGGATCGGACGATGGCTATAGCTCGCCAGGGATGAACAATGATTTCAGGATTTTTTTTTTTAAGAAAAAAAGGGATTTCTAAGTGAAAACTTGTACAAATGGACTCATTTTTGCATTGATTCACACTAAAAAAATTCTATTTTTTAATTGAGATGATTTAAAATAAAAATGCAGGATTATCAAGAATAGATTTCTAAAAATTGTGCGAATACCATCACAAAAGAGGGATCCTAAAGTTGGCTATACTTTTTGAAGGTTACCTCATCGTGGATGATTTTTGGTGGTGGTGGTGACTCTAGCATGCTGTTGAGTGAGGGAAGAATCCTTGGACTGAGCTTAGATCCTTGCCTTCACATCGAAATGATGTTTCCTCTAATGATCATCATTTCCTCGCTGAAATACCCTTAGTTTTGGAGTATTTCTCTCTAAAATGAAGTTGATGTGATTGCTAATGGCTTTGGGATCTCTAAGAGAGGGTGAATGAGAGGAATGAGGGTTTCCTTCAACCACTAAAGCCTTATAATGAAAAGTGATTTCAAATGAACTAAAATCCACTTTTTGTTTAAAATTTTGGCTCCAAACTCATGTCATTTGGCTGGGGGTGATTGGGAATAGAAGAGAATCATCCTAGGTTGCTCCCTATGGTTGGCTAAGATATGGAAAGTGGCTGCCATGAAGGACAAGTGGGTGTCCTAGACAACAAGTGTTCCAATGGGAGAGGTGAGATGATTTCACCTCCCCATGAGTCATGGCTGCCCTAACCACTCCTCAGGTCAAAAAATAAGTGCCCTTGGTGCCTATGTGGACCAATGGATGAGTGCCAAGTGGCTAAGGAAGAGAAGTGACCACTTGTGAAAGTGTCTTTTCTCATGGATGCCCTTGACCCAAGGGCAAAGTGGTCATTTGACATTGAATATAATTTGGGTAGATTTTAAATAAGTCAAAAGTAAGTTGGACCAAATTTTATGCCATTTGAAGTTCAATTGGTTTAATTTGGGTTAAATTGACCCATTTGGGTCAAATTAGGTCAAAATGGGTTTGGTTGACTAATTGGTCAAATTAGGTAAAACCAAAAGTTGGGTCAAGTTCAAATGGCTATTTGGAGTATATTGGTTCAATTGGTTTCAATTGATTTGGTTTAATTTGGATTTAATTTAGATTTTAGCCAATTTGATCCTTTAAGTCAATTTGGGCTAACTTGATTGATTTGACCCAATTGACCAAATTAGCTTGAATCATGGCATGGTTTGAGTTTGGTTGATCATTTGGAATGGATTGGTATCTTTGTTTCCAATCAATTTGGTTTATATTTGATTTTAGCTTGATTTGACCTTTTAGGTCAAGTTAAGTTCATGGTCAATTGGGCTAAGTTGGGTCTAGTTGGCCAATTGGCCAAATTGGGTTTAATTAAGGCTTTGGTTAAGTTCAATAATCAATTTGGAGTGAACTTGAGCCATTGGTTGCACTAAATTTGGTTTAGGTTAAAATTTGGCTAGTTTGGGTTCATGTGGGTTAAATGGTTGACTTGGTCAATGGGCTAGGTTGACTTGGTTTGACCCCATTTCATGATAATTGATTAACCTATGATGATCAACAAATATGACATGAAGTTTGGATTGGATTAATTTATTTTGATTTGGGTTGAATTGAATTTTGGTTCATGTAGGTCAAATTACCCACTTTGGATCAAGTGAGCCAATTGAGTTTAGTTGGCTTGATTAAGGCTTGATTCAAGTTTAGTTGAACTCACATATGGATTTATGATTGAAATATAAATCCATTTGCAAGTGATCTGGAGTCAAATGAGTTTTGATTCATTTGACAATTTCAAGTCAAAAGGTTGAACATGAGTTTGACTTGGGCTTTATTTTTGAATTTAGTTTTGGTTTGAGGATTAAAATTTATATTTATATTTGGATTCATGATTAAAGGATTGATTGAATCATGAAGAAAAATCAAGAGTTTGGCTTGATTTGTGTTTGATTTGGCCAATTTCAAGAATTTGACTTGAAAGGCTTAGGTTGGATTTTGGTTAAATTTGAGTTTGAGTTTTGAATTTGGTTTTAGATATTTAAATTTATAATTCATTTATATTTGTGAATATAAATGAGAATATAAATGGGTTATGAGAAAATTTCTTGAATTTGAATTGATTTGGATTTGATTTGAGCTAAGTCCATAAGATAGAATCAAAGGCTTAGGAAAGATTTTTGGAATTTGAATTTGAGTTTTGGACCATGGGTTTTGATTATTTGGAATTAATTTGAGTTTAGGGAAAATCAATTAGGTTGGAATTGATTTTTGATTTAATTTGGAGTTTGACTTGGAGGAAGGAAGTGAGGAATGTGGTTCAAGCTATATGGTAGGCAAATTTTCCTAACACCCCTAAGGCATGATCTATTCCTATGGCTAACTCTTTTAGGTCTCTAGGGCTAGGTTAAGTGTCCACCTAATCACTAGATGTTTCTTACGACTAAGAAATTCTTAAAGTATAAGAGAAGTCCTGTGTCTAAGATGGAGGGGTTGAGAGCTCATTCCAAAAATAAGGTCAACAGGAAGGTTTGGTGATTAAATAATAATTAAAAAAAAGCCTAATTATATGTTTAATCTCATCGACACCACGTGCACCGCTAACGTAGCATGCACTTTCCAATTGGTGCGAAGGGATTGGGTCTTTAACTTATCACATCATAGTGCCAGCTATAGAACGCCACGCGGCCTTAGCCTCCAATCAAGGATCGGACGACTGAGATTAAAGCCACGGTTCTAAAGAGTGAAATGTGGGATGCTACATGTTTTAATATCGACCGTCCATCCAAAATGTGGTGATGGATGGCCAGAGATTCATCCCTTTAATTCCCTATGAGTAATGGAGACCGTCCATGTTCTAGGGCAAGATTTGGGCTCGATTGAGCTTAGATTAGGCTAAAATTTAGCCTACACCTTTATCATGCAATGGAGATCATATCCAACGGTTAGTTTATCATGCAAGGAAAATTCCTTTCATAAAGCTCCACACTATAGCTAGATTAAGATTGGAAAATTGGTTTACCTTGCCAGAGGTGATCACCGGTGTTCGATTCCCTTGGAGAAGCTTTGTCTAATGGAGATGAAGCTTTGCAGATAGTTTGAGGTCTTGAGTTGGGTGGTTTCTTTTAGAGGCCAACTCCACCTTGAACTCCTTGCGGCTTTGATCGAACTAGCACCCCTATTGCCTTTGGATCTTGGGAAAGTGCTTAGACAAGTTCGATTGGTGTTCCTCAAGGAGCTTGCAAAGGGAATTGGGTTAGTTTTAAGTGTGGAGTGAGATTGGATTTTGGTTTTCTTTCCCTATTTTTAGCTTGAGAAATTGAGAAATGGGAAGTTCAAACTCTCTCTAAGAAGCTTGAGAAGAGTAGCTAGGGCTTTCTCTGAGTTCCTTTGCTTCAATCAAATTAGCAAGAGTGAAGATTAGGGGGAGTATCTCTCCCCTAAGAGAAATCAGACAACTGTAAGCCTCCTTGCCATTTTGATCCAATTGAGCTTATGCCATGGGTTTTTTAGAATGTTTAGGATGTCTTTGAATTTGATTTTGGCCAGGGAAGAAGTGGGTGTGGTGGCCATGTGCTTGAATTGAGTGGAAGGAGGATTCAATGTGCTCCATTTTAAGGCATGTGGGCTTTGGCCAGTTGACCCAAACCCATTGGATTGGGTGCACCACACTCCCTACTGTTCACTTGATCCATTAAGAGGGTGCTAAGTGGTTATGGAGAGGATTTGACCAGATTCCAAATGGATTTGGCCAAAATTTACCTTATGGCCTAGGGGTAAAATGGTCATTTGACCTTGATTTCAGTTTGGGAATATTTGGTATGATGAGAAATAGGTTTGACCAAGTTTCAATGAATTTGGAGTTGGTTTGATGTGATTTGGCTCATGTCGACCCATTTAGATCAAAATGGGTCAACTTGGGTCAAGTTGACCAATTGGTCAAATTGGGTCAAACCAAGGGTTGGGTCAAGTTCATATGACCATTTGAAATGTTTTGGTGGCTTTGATTTGATTCAATTTGGTTTAGGTTTGAATTTGGTTCAATTGAGTTCATTTAGGTCAAATGGGTCAAGTTGACCAATGTGACCATTTGACCTATTTGGGTTAGGTCATGGGTTAGTTTAGGTTAGTTGGTCACATGAAATGGATTGGTATCTTTGTTTCCAATAAATTTTGATTAATTTTGAATTTGGCTCAATATGATCCTTTAGGCCAAGTTAGGTTCAAGGTCAATTAGGATAGGTTAGGTCTAATTGGCTAATTGAGGCTTTGGTTAAGTTCAACAATCATTTTGGGATGAACTGGACCCATTGATTTCAATCAATTTGGCTTAGATCATATTTTGACACATTTTGACTTTTTAGGTCAAGTTGGATCAACTTGGGTCAAGTGGCCAATTGGGCTATGTTAGGCTCAAATGTTGACTTGGTCAAGCTCAAACATTGATCATTAATGAACTTAGATCATTAGTTTCAATCAATTTGGCCTATGGTGGATTTTGGCTATGTTGGGCTTCATTTTGCCTAAGTGTTGACTTGGTCAACCCTTAAGTTTGACTTGGTTTGACCTAATTTGAGTGATTGATCATCTCATTATGACTCTTAATCATGATGAGAGGCTTAGGTAGGCTTAGTTCAATCCAATTTGGTTAGGATTAGAATTTGGCTCATAAGGGTATTTTAGGTCACTTTGGGTCAAGTGAGCCTATGTAGGTCAAATGGCATGGTCAAAGCTTGATTTGAGTTTGGTTGAACTCACATATGGACTTATGATTGAAATATAAATCCATTTGCAAGTGGTTTGAAGTCAAATGGGTTTTGATTCATTTGATAATCTCATGCTCAAAGGGTGAACATGAGATGGATTTTAGCTTGATTTTGAATTGAGTTTTCATTAAGTGTTTGATGTTTGTATTTATATTTGGATTCATGATTGAAGGATTAATTGAATCATGAAAAAAATCAAGAGTTTAGCTTGATTTGAAATTGATTTGGCTAAGTTCAGGATTTTGACTTGAAAGGCATAGGTTAGATTTTGAATGAATTTGTGTTTGATTTTGGGATTTGGTTTTGTTGTTTGAATTTATATTCCATTTATATATGTGAATATAAATGAGAATATAAATGTGTTATGAAAAAATTTCAAGGATTTGAAGTGATTTGAACATGATTTAGGCTAAATCCTTAAGAGAGGATTAAAGGACTTAGGAGAGATTTGGAATTTTGGATTTAGTTTGATTGATTTGAATTTATATTTCATTTATATATGTGAATATAAATGAGAATATAAATGCATTGTTAGAAAATTTTATGAATTTGAGATGGTTTGAACTTGATTTGGGCTTTCTTAAGAGGAAATCAAAGAACTTAGGAAATATTTCAAACTTGGAATTTCAATCATGAGTTTCAATCATGGGTTTCAATCAAGGATTTCAATCATATGGAATTGATTTATGTTTGAAGAAAATCAATTAGGCTAGAATTGATTTAATTTTGATGTTGATTTGATTTGGAGTTTGACTTGTAGGAAGGAAGTGAGGAATGTGGTTCAAGCTATATGGTAAAGAAATTTTATTAACACCCCTAAGGTATGACATATTCTTATGGCTGACTCTTCTAAGTCTCTAGGGCTAGGTTGAATGCCACCTAATCACTAGATGTGTCTTAAGACTAAGGAAGTCTTAGTGTCTAAGAGAAGTCCTATGTCTAAGAGGGAGGGGTTGGGAGCTCATTCTAAAAATGAGATCAACAAAAGGCACCCAGTAGGTTTGGTGTGGCTGACAAGGAACACTGCACATATTGGTGTTGATTGAAATGAGCAACAACACCGAAAGATCACAACCACTAACAGAAATAATTTACCCCTAACCCAAGGTATAGAAGGAATCTAGAGTTTAGTGCAATGTGACTCTACTTATGTCAAAGACATAAGAGAGAAAAGGAGAAATCCACAAGGGATAGAATATGCGAACCTTTAACTAGGGAAGCATGTTCAAGTCATCCACAAGGGGATGAAAGGTTTGATTTGATTTGAGTCTCATTGGAGAGAGAAATTTGATTTATTTAAGTAAGTTCCGCTGGGGAAGAGGGTTAAATTTATTTAAATTTGTTGTTTGTCTAATTTGTGTTTATTTTTACTCCACGGGGGATAGAAAAGTGAACTCTCCACTGGAGAGGCAAGTTCAAGTCATCCACAAGGGAGGGGTTGTGAAATCCGCTGAGGGATTAGAATTCTAGATCCACTGGGGGACTAGAAAGATTTGGATCTCATTGAGGAGAAACAAAAGATTTGATTTAGATTGATTGCTTATTTTGTTTTGTTTATTTCAGAATTTTGTTTTGTTGAATTTGTTTCAGATTTCTAAATTTTAGATTTTGAGATGGACCTTGTTGATTTACGATGGATCGCACTGAGTAGCAGTCAAAGAGGCCTATACCTAACTCAGATTTACTAATCTAAAGTGGTAGTCTACTAAATACATGGTAGGACTAGCCAACCAAAGGGATGCCTTTCGGTATGAAGCAGATGTACTAGGAAGAAAGCATAGTAGACTAACATCCTCCAAAGTAGTTTTGGGGTAATCTATTGGAAAGGCAACCGAACCCAACCTACTTATTGAGTGAATGCCACTAGGGAACTTAGATCAACTCAAGATAGCCAAGATTAATTTCATTTTTAGATTTGTTTTGATTATGATGGATCCCATTAATTTTCGATGGACTGCACTAAGTAGGGGCCATGGCGGCTTAGACCTAACTCAGACTCACCAAAGGGAGTAGTCTATTAACAATAAGGTAGGACTATCCAACTAAAGGGGTGCTTTTTGGTGTGTAATGGTCAAGTTAGAAAGAAAGCACGGGGACTCACATCTTCCAAAATAAGGAACCACTAGGGTGATCGGTTGCTTTGGGCAACAAATCGAACCTGACCTAGGGCTGGCTATTGAGTGATTGCTATTGGGGTACTTAAATCAACTCAAAGATAGTCAAGATTAATTCCATTTTTATATTTATTTTAATGGATTCCATTGGTTTGTGATGGATCACACTAAGAAGGAGCTTATATCAGCCCATACCTATCTCAGATTTACTGAATCAAAGGGAGTAGCTTCCTGGCTAATGGGAGAACTATTCGACCAAAGGAGTACCTTTCAGTTTACAATGATCAATTTAAGGGAAGAAAGCTCAAGGACTCACATCTTCCACTATAAAAGACCACTGGTGTGATAAGTTGCTTTGGTCAACAAATTGAACTAGACCTAAGGCTACCCGTCAATTTACAATCATGCTAGAAAGAATGCATCATAGTCTTATATCTTCCAAAGAGGAATGACTGTCGGGGTAACCTATTTGTGGCAAAATAGATTGAACCCGGCCTAATGGTGACTATGGAGTGAATACCAACTTGGGGATTTATTTCAATCTCGTGTAGTCAAGCAACTTTATAGGGAAGCTACACCGCTTAAAGATAGATGCCTCGCTGGGAAAAGAGGCCCTATGGGGGCTTCAATTCCTAATCCACAAGAGAATTAATTAATTTATTTGTTTAGTTTTTTTAACGTGGACCCTATTGGTTTATGAGGGATCAAATTGAGAAGGAGCTTATATCAGCCTAGACTCGCATTTATCAACCAAGAGAGAATCAGGCATCCACCAACAAATTCTTGACCACGTGGGTGGCTAAAAAAGGGGACTGTCCAATCCAAGGGTAACCCGGGTAGTGTCTAAATGGGGTTGCATAGGACATGATCCAAATAGAATGCCCGTGGGGAGAGGGGCCACTAACTGGCTCAATCCAACACCCTAGAGAAGATGACATGGCTAGTCATATATCCAATAAATATTCAGTGTCCAACTCAAGGAGAAAGCTCGGGGACTCACATCTACTAAGGGTGGTATCACCGTGAGTCGCCACAAGATAGTGAACATCAACCAACCCAAGGGGCCCAATGCTTGCAACAATCGCCTAGAAAGAAAGCTCGACTCACATCCTCCCATAAGGAACCGATTGCTGATAGTCTGCCTTTGGCTCAACAGTTCCATCCCACCTAGGGCATTACAAAGTGAATGTGGACTTTGGATATAAACTCCAAAAGGATCCTCTGGGGGAGTTATCCTAAACCTCAAATATACTCAACCTAGTTAGATCATGATGATTAGTTCAAGAAGAAAGCTCAAGGACACACATCTTCTTAAACAAAATCAACATGAGGTAGTTTACTAGCTGGGCAGTGAAATCTACCATACTAACAAGGCACTCATTGGTTTGCAATGATCAAGTTAGGAAGAAAGCATAGGGACTCACATCCTCTAACAAATTACCACTGGGGTAACATACTAGCAAGGTTGCATGTAAACCCGACCTAGAGCAACTAATGAGTGAGTGCCACAAGGGGCTTGCTCTCATATCCAAATAGCCCAAGACAAAAGATATGTGTTTATTTTTGTGCATGTGTTAAAAATAATAGGATACCTCCTGGGTTTTCTCACACCTATCCTAAAGATGTTGGGGAGTTTGAGAAATGGCACTACGGATGAAAACTGAGAATTCCCACCAAGAAAGGATGCCGCTCAAGGTTTCTTATACCTAACTTAGTTGTGCTAATCAAAATAGGATGCCTCTTGGGTTCACTCGCAACTATTTTAATAGCATCGGTTATGGTTTGAGATTTGAAAGAGGGGATGGGGACTGGGACTCTTACACCTACCCTAAACACATCATGGAGGATTTGCAAGATAAGCAAATAATGCGTAGAAAGAATAGAGGATTTGATGAATGGAATCAGATTTTGTTCTTTTTATTAATAATTATTTTCAAACATGATTTATTTCATGGATAATATTTCTTTAGATAGAGCCCATTAATTGGAAGCATCAGTTGTTCCCCTTTACAATCGATGAGCTGATATGATCCTCTTTAGTACCCCTTCTCTATAGCATAGGGGCCTTCCCAAGTGGGTTCAAACTTACCTCCCATCTTTCGACGGGCAATAATTGGTCTCCTTAGGACTAACACAAGTTCTCTTACTTGGAAAGACCTATGTCCGACTAGCTTGTTGTGAGCTTGAATCATTTTGACTTTGTACAACTTGAGGTTCTAGCACGTGTTGGCGACTCTCCTCCAAACCTTTGAGCTCTTCTAATAGCAACTTTGCATTATGATCTGTAATGATCTTGCTACCCAATGCTATCCTTAGTGATGAGAGTTGAACTTCTAAAGGTAGAATGGCTTCAGACCCATATAGTGAGGAAAATAGGGTAGACTGAGTTGGAGTTCAGTATGTGGTGTGGTAGGCCCATAAGGATTCAACCAACTGCTCATTCTGCTACCGCTTGTTATCATCAAGAGTCTTCTTAAATATCTAGATGAGAGTTTTTTGAATGCTTTTGCTAAGCCATTTTCTCTAGGGTAGTAGATGGTGGAGTACCTCCAATCTATACCGTGTCTTCTAGCAATGCTGTTAATCTTTATGCTTTTGAATGCGGTGCCATTATCGAATATAATTTATCGAGATACCTTGAACCTATATATGATATGGTTCCTGAAAAACTGAAGCACATGTTGAGCTATGACCTCTCTGAGTGGGATTTCCTTCGCCCACTTGGAAAAGTAGTAGGCAGCTAAGATGAACTAGTGATACTTGGAAGAAGGAGGATCACTCAGACCCACAATGTCGGTACCCCAAAACTCAAATGGCCATGAGGCTAATGTATGGTGTAGAATGTAGAATGTTGGGTGGTTGGTGGAGGACCACACCGTGTACCATTAATCTCCATGGCATCTTCTAGCATCCATGCAAATCATCCAATGCCAGTAGTATCCAAGTCATTTGATCTTCATCTTCATCTTCGGACTAGACTGATGTGCTCTGCATAGACCTGAATGTACCTCAGTTATAATGCCACGGGCTTCATGTTTGTCTAAATAATGTAACCATATTTAGTCAAAGGATCGGTAATAAAGGGTGCCATCAATGAGAGCGCGGGAGTGAGCTCCCTGTTTCACCATATGGGCTTGTGACTTTTCTTGAGGTAGTTTACTAGTGTTCAAATTGTCTATGAACGGTTGCCTCTAATCTAGCTCCTTGTCAATTTTGGCAACGACAACCTCCCTTCAAGAGAAAGTCTCTCGATGAGTTCGACATCAATAAGGGACATGATTTATCTATTTTGGACCTTTATTGTAATGGACTCTTCTTCCAGACATGCTAATTCTTTGGCAAGTTTGGCCAAAGCATCTACTACTGCGTTCTCTGCTTGGGGAACCTTATAGATGGTGACTTCAAGAATTTGGGCCAATAGCTTCATGGTATATTCATGGTAATGATGAAGGTTGGGTTTGAGAACCTTGTAAGACCCGGTGATTTGGTTGATGACCAACTGAGAATCCCCATAGATGTTGATGCTCTTGACACTGATTGTGATAGCTAACTTCAGACCGGTAATCAAAGCCTCATACCCAGTTTCATTTTTGGTGTAGGGGTTGGATAGATAGTATAAGAATCTCATCATATCATGGTCTGGAGTTAGAAGAACTATTCTTACCCCTGCCTTTCTTGGGAGAGTAGATCTTGGTGCTTCCCCTTTATGAAAAGAAGCTGCACCATCAAAATACATCTCCCATAGGAGGTTGTCGGCCTCTCCTAAGTTCATGATTTATTCATCAGGGACATCATCACTAAGCGGTGAATCAACAGAAAGTAGGTGCACTGTTAAAAAATTTGCCAGTACCTGTCCTTTTACCGCACGGGGTACAAATATAATGTCAAACTATGAAAGTATCATAAACCATCATACCAACCATCCGAATAACATTGGTCGTGTCATGAGATACTGCAGCAGATTGGTTCTGGAGATCAAGTTCACCTTATGAGGAAGCATATAATGCCATAGCTTTTGGGAAGCAAAGATCAAAGTCATGCAATGTTTCTCAATAGGCGGGTAGTTCACTTCAGCAAGGATCAGACGATGGCTAAGGTACTAGAGAGCACTCTCCTTTCCTTCATCATTGGCTAGGGCCAACATAGCATCAAACAAGTTGTCCAAAGAAATAGGGTAGAGGATGAGTGGCCTGCCTGGGATAGGGGCTGCTATAACTGGTGGTTTCACCAAATACTGCTTGATGTCTTTAAAGGCATGCTGGCACTTATCATCCCTCTTGAACTTGGCATCCTTTTTGACAAGTACTGAAAATGGCTTGCATCTCCATGATAGGTTGGAGATAAAGCATCTCAGATATGCCAGCCATCCTTGGAACGATCTGAGTTGTGTTAAACTTTTAGTAGATGGCATTTCTAAGATAGCTTTGATCTTTTTAGGATCTATCTCTATTCTCTGATTTCGGACAACAAACCCAAAGAATTTTCTTGAAGCTACTCCAAATGCACACTTCAAGAGATTCATTTTGAGGTTATATTATCTTAAGCATTTGAAAACTACTCTTAAGTCAAAGAGATGGTCTTCCTTTTCTCTGCTCTTGACTACTAGATCATCAACATAGTAATCAACCTGATGATATATGAGTTTGTTGAAGATTGATTTAGATTGATTGATTAGAATTTATATTTCATTTATATATGTGAATATAAATGAGAATATAAATGGGTTGTGAGAAAATTTTATGAATTTGAGATGGTTTGAACTTGATTTGGGCTATGTTTTTAAGAGGAAATCAAAGAACTTAGGAAATATTTCAAACTTGGAATTTCAATCATTGGTTCCAATCATGGATTTCAATCATATAGAATTGATTTGAGTTTGGAGAAAAAATCTAGTAAATTGATTTAAGTTTGATGTTGATTTTATTTGGAGTTTGACTTGAAGGAAGGAAGTGAGGAATGTGGTTCAAGCTAGTGGGTAGGGAAAGTTTCTTAACACCCTTAGGGCATGACCTATTCCTATGGCTAACTCTTCTAAGTGTCTAGGGCTATGTTGAGTGTCCACGTAATCAATAGATGTGTCTTAAGACTAAGGAACTCTTAGTGTCTAAGAGATGTCTTATGTCTAAGAGGGAGGGGTTGAGAGCTCATTCTAAAAATGACATCAATGGGTACTTATTTAATTAGAAAGAGACTAAAGTCCTAAATACACTCCCTAAGAGACTAGAGTATGAGTGGTATGAGCATATGACTTAATCTATAGATGCAAAATCATTTCAAATTTTATTTCAATTTAGACACATTATTTTGACAGAGGCTTTAGGATTTCTTATGCCTAAATTCATGATGATATAGGTTATGGGTCAAATCAGCTAGAAGAAGGTGTTACGCTCCCTCACAGGTTAAGCATTCCTTTATCGTGCAAGGATGGAGATCTTTCTTGTTCAAGAGAGAACATGCATGATGAAACATACAACCATATAAAAGTTGCTAAATCTTTTAATTATGTTATTTATGTCTTATATATGATGAGGTTATGAGTTATTTAAAATTTAGTTATGAGTGATTAGTTGGGTAGAAAAGTTATTTTTATCCTAAGAGCCTAATCGTATCCAAGCCATACATTAAAGCATCAATCATTTAAGAAACTATGGAAAGCATGCCATTGCACAATGTAAACATTACTTCAAACAATTATATAAACATATAAAAAGAAAAAAGGTCACAAATGTGCCATACAACCCAAAGAGAAAAAGATGGGTAGCCAATACCCTTAACCTATATGAAAGAATAAAGAATAAATTGTATTAAATGCTATGGGGGTCATCTTTCTTCATATCTCCATTTTTTATTTTGGTTCCTTCCTTGATTTGGATGGTGCTTTCTTCAAAGGCATCATAGTGCACCCTAGGACAAAGCCTTTTGGCCATTGCTCATCCTAATCCCCCAAAGCACTAATCCTAATTCCTATTGTAAAAATTATACTTATGTGGGAAAAGTAAATCTAGCTACACCTGCAAAATGGAGGTTAGCTGAATATACAAATAATCCCAAGTTGTTGTATTTATAATTTGGACTTAGCACCCTACACATGGGTAACTAAGCCCACCTGTCCTAACTTGGATTATACTTGAGGATTTAAGCAATCTGCAAACAAAATCATTCACCTTTATTTTTAATCATTCCTTAAGCATAATCACATGCAGAGAACATGATTAGGCTAATATTGGCCTATCATCCAGTCTACGAAGCATACACCCTAACATCTAATCTAAAATAATACATCATGAAAGAAAACATACATCACATCATACACCATCCTAACTTAGAGCTAGAAGTGGTGACTTAATTCTAATGTGTGTATTAAGGCTTGTGTGATAAGTCTTGTTAGGCATTAGTGTTGTATTTTCTATGTGTAGAAGGGTTCAATTTAACATGAAAGGTTGATTTCACTTGAAGTAGTTTAATTGATTTAATAATTTTAATTTGTGTTTTCTTTTGTTTCATTTGATTACACATAACAACTAAGTGGTATAAAGAGAGGAAAAGAGGATTTCCCTCTTTCATCCCTACCTTAACTCACTTTCTAAAGTATATTAATTTAATTTCATTCTCTTTAGTGAGTGGTTTATTAAATGATTTAATTATTCCTAAATTTAGGTCACTTTAAATAATTTTATTCAAAATGAAAGCCATCTTAAGATTAATTTAATTGAATTACTACCACATGACATATATTAAATAAATCCTTTCCATCACATGTAACATGATTATGATTTAATCCTAAGTGTATCTATACATGCAACATATTTTAGCACACTTAAATGATGAATGTATGTGTATGTTTAAGATTTATATTTTGTTTGATTGAATTATTAAAACATATTAATTTAAAACTTTATCCTAATTCTTATACAAAAATGACATAAGAATAAAATTAAATAGGCATGAGCCGTTGTTAAAATAGAGAAGTGAGGTAATCAAATGACCTCCTTGGAGTTTGCTAAACCCTCGTATTCTCGGGATGTCCATAATATATACCCTTTTGCATTCAAACATATGTAAATCAATATACATGAACATAGAAAGTAAGCTCCAAATCATATGTCGAATTAATTCAACCTCTTAGTCAATTATGAATGCATGCAATTTTAATGTAAAATGTGATTTTCATTCACTTATCACATATACATATACATGCATAAAGATATAGGCAAGTACTTGTCATTGTTAAACCAGGGAAGTGAGGTAATCAAATGACCTCCTTGGGGCTAACTAAAGCCTCATATTCCTGAGATGTCCAAACTATATACTTGCTTTTCTTGGACACACATGGATGTATACATAAATGAGAGAAAGAAAACCATACATATATTAAATTTTTTTTTATTGAATCATATATATATATATATATATATATATATATATATGAATTAAAACTCTATCCAAATTCTAGTGTTGAAATACAAAAGATTGAAATCAAATGGGTACGTGCCATTGTTAAACCATGCAAGTGAGGTAATCAAATGACCTCCTTGGGGCTAATTAAAGCCTGTTCCTGTGATGTCCGATCAGATATACCATTCAATCATATATAAATCAACACATGAATAGAGGAAAGAGAACTCAAAGTTCATACATTTAAGCTATAAGCACATGCATTTATTATGTATTTACAACTAGCATCATAACACATATTATTATTCATTTATAAGCTTTTAAAAAGTACATTTGGATTTAATAGTAATAATAGCCACACATATATTAAATTAAATCAACACATGCAAGCTTACATAAAGGAAATACATTTTGTTTTACTTGATTTTGAAAAGATGGATGCATGAATTCAAATGACATACCAAATTTAACATGATCGGAAAGAGGACAATCAAATATAAGCATGTGATTCATTCAACCAAGCTAGTTCTTAAGGACAATCAAATAAAATTATTTAAAGCAAACCAAAGCTTTTTTATTAATTAAGTTTTGGATTTGATTTGATTTAAAGAGGAGAAGAGAAATCATCACTTGCTATTTTAAACCCATTCCCACATTAGTGATTTGATTTAATTTAAGGAAATGTAATTAAGTTGATTTTATGGGTTAATTAAGTTGAACCCTTAATTAAATGAATTACCCTTACCTGTCACCTTAAAGTAATTAACTAAATAATTATGAGCTAATATGATATTCATGAAAAATAAACTTGCAATGATCCTAGGAAATAAAAGGGGCCAAATACAATTGTCTCATGATTAATAGTTAATTAGATTAAGGCACTTAATTAATTACTCTTAGGGTTTTCCGACACATGTGAACTAACCACAATTTCATTAAACTCCTTTAGGTTTTTAAACACCGAAAGATCTACCCAATGATTTAATTAATTAAGGTTTGATGTGATTATAATTTCAATTTGATTAAGTTATTTAATTAATTAGTTAAATATTAATTAATTTCATTTTAAAAAAGGGTGAAGTGAATATAGGGAAAGGGGTCCCAACCCTATTCCTTAGTTCAGTTACTATTGAACAATGATTAATAAACTTAATTAACTAATTTGTTACTATTCATGGGATTAACTAATCATTAATTAACTTAAAAGAGTAATTATGTTTTAATTAGTCAATTTTCTGAATTAAAGGAGCAGTAAATCCCAATAAAATCATGGGTGGTAGAGGTCATCCTATTAAATTAACCCATAAAATTTGGGATTAATTGCTCAAGTAATTAAGAAGTAATTAAACTAATCAATTTTGTAAATAAACTTTAATTACTATTTAAATTTAGTTAAGATCATTTTTAATTAATTTTCCTCTGAAATATCTTTAAAATGAGTATTTACTTGCATTTTTATTTCTCTATAATATTTTAAGATTTTTAGAAGTTTCAGCCATTAAAAATGATTAATTAAGCTTAATTGCCTAATCCTATTGGTGCCACATGGCACGTTGATGCAATGTGCTTTCCACATGGCATCGCGGGATTGGCTACTTAAAACTTATCTAACTTAGTGCCTTTGTGACGGTGCTGGACATGCTTTCTAGTCCGTCATCCGAGCTAAGATCAGATAATTATGATTAATCTCATAGATTAATAGGATTAAATCAGATCAATCTAGCTGACCTAATCATGACCGTCCATTCTGATCAAACGGAATGGATGATGCATGATCTAACATCATGCGAGTGAGGGAGAATGGAGTCTGTCCTCCATTGCTCACTTATTTTTATCTTACTCGAGCTCAGATCAACTCCAGAAGGATCCCACATCTTCACAACATTGATCAGAGGGGATTTAACGATCAAGATCACATGAGATGCACATTTTCTTCAAAAAGCTTCAACCCAATTTTTCCCAAGGATCAGTTTTAGAAGCATACCTCGCCAGAGCTCAAGATCGGCAGCTTGAACGATTGAGAAAGCTTCATCTAGTGGTTATAAAGCCCTATTGAGCAACAATTGGATCAATTCCTCGATGTTCACTCAAAAGGCCATGAATTAATGATTTAGAGCTTGGCTTTGATCAAAATCCCACCTCTAGTGCTCGAAAAACTTGGGAGATGATTCATTCTTGCTCGATGAGGCCTAGGGAAGGTGTGTGCAATGTTAATTTGAGTTTGATGGAGAAATAGAGAAGTTTGGTTAGAAATGGGAGTGTCCTATTTCAGGACAGACGGGAATGGCATTTTTTGATCGAAGAATGAGCTTGGGAGCTTAGGGAATGGCTCTAGCAGCTTGACTTGGGTAGATAGGGCTCTGTGGAATGATTTTTGTATGTCTTTGAGTAGAAATGAGGGGGTTTATACCCCTTCATCTTGATTGGACGGTGGGATCGGGTTTGGCTTTTAGTGGCTGTCCAACCATCTCAAGGAGTAGTGGGTGGTAGGGAGGAGGTGAGTTGGCTTGACTTGGTTGATTGAAGGTGTGGAGGTGGCTACTAAGGAGGAATCATGTGTCCTATGGGTTTCAAATGCTACAATCAGGAGGGTGAGTTGATTTCACCTCCCATGGGTCAAACCACCCCTCAAGGAAGGCTGTCCTAGGGTGGACCATGAGTGCGAAAATGACCACTTATATGAGTGATTTGTCTCATGTGATGCCCTTGACCCAAAGGTATAATGATCATTTAGCATTGGATTTGATTTGGGTAGATTTGCAATAAGCCAAAAGTGGGTTTGCCCAAATTTCAAGTCAATTGGAGTTGATTTGGTTAGTCTCAATTTGACTCATTTAGGTCAAATTGGTTAGGGTTGACCAATTGGTCAAATAAACCAAGGTTGTCAAGTTCATATGATCATTTGGGATGTTTTGGTTCAATTGGTTTGGTTTGGCTTAGATTTGATTTTGGCTCATTTGAATTCATTTGGGTCAAATGGGTTAAGTTGAACAATTTGACCAAATTGGTAAAATTGACTTGGGTTGGGTTTAATTGACCAATAGAAGATTATTGTAGGATTTTATTTCAATTAATTTGGAGTTGGTTTTCTTTAGACCAACTTGAACATTTAGGTCAATTTGGGCTAAGTACGTTAATTGGGTTCAATTAGGTCCAATCATGGCTTTGGTCAAGTTCAACAATCAATTTAGAATGAACTTGAGCCAGTAGTTGCTATCAATTTGATTTATATTTTGATTTGAACCAATTTGGTCTTTTAGGTCAATTTGGGTCAACTTGGGTCAAGAGAACCAATTGGGTTTGGTTTCACTTATTTGATGTTCAAGTCATATTCAAATAATGATTTTGATTTAGTATGAAACATTGGTTTCAAGGGATTTGAATCTTAGGTTACAGTTTGGCTAGTTTGGGTTCATATGAGTTAAGGGGTTGACTTGGTTTGACCTAATTTGTGATAATTGATCAACCTTGGGTGATCAACAATCATGATGGGAGGTTTTGATGGGCTTGGTTCAATCCAATGTGGGAAGGATTAGAACTTGGCTCAAATAGTCAACCGCCACTTTGGGTTAAGTGGACCAATTGCTTTTGATTTTTGATTTGAGTTTGATTTAGTTGAGTTTAGATATACATTTGGGATTGATATATAAATTCAATTGCAATTAGCTGGGTTCAAATGGGTTTTGGTTCTTTGAACATTTCAAGTCAAATGGTTGGGTTGATTTGGGTTGATTTTGGTTTTGATGACTATAGATTTCATTTATATTTATGAATATGATTGAAGGAATGATTGATTCATGAGAAAATCAATTGAATTTGGGTTTTGGAATGATGGAATTTGGCTAAGTCCATGGAGTTGAGTCATGTGGCTAAGTTTGGATTGTGATTTGGTTTGACTTAATTTTGATGATTTAAATGTATATTTCATTTAAATTTGTGAAGATGATTAAAAATATGATTGATTTGTGAGAAAATTAATTGAGTTTGACTTAATTTGGTTTAAGATTTGGCTAAGTTAGTGGAATAGGTTATATGGCTTAGGAAGGGTTTTAATTTAATTTGATTTAGTTTTATTTAGTTTTGATCATTTGAATGTAGATTTGATTTATATTTAGGAAGATGATTGAAAATATAAAATAAATATGAGAAAATCAATTGATTTTGGATTTATTTAGATTAAAATTTGGCTAAGTCCGTGGGATAGGTCATATGGCTTAAGAAGGGTTTCAAGTTTGGATTTGATCTTGGGCTTCAATCATTTGGGTTTTTGGATTTGGATTTTAATTTGATGTTTGAATTGAACTTGATGTTTGGTTTGAGAAGGTGAACATGGATTGGATTTGGGTTGTAGGGTTGGTGGATTATCTTAATCCCTAAGGCATAACCTAACCCTGTGGTTAACCCTTCTAAGTCTTTAGGCCTAGGTTAAGTGTTTACCTAATTATTAGAAGTGTCTTATGACTATGGAAGTCTTAGTATCTAGAAGGCTCCTAAATCTAAGATGGGAAGATTGAATCCGCACTCCAAAAGTGAGGTGAATAAGCCTTAGGCTCCATAGTGTTGCCCTTGGTGATAGATGATTGGAAGATTGAAGCCAAGTTTCACAATATAGACTTAGATACATCTTTCAAAGGTTTGCTTGGGAGATCATGGATACATGAGAACAACATAGTTCCATCTTCTCTACATCAGTATATGAAGTTTGTCAGAGGTGGGATCATCTATTATGTCGAAGGAGATCTCAAGTCATTTATAGTTCACAAGGCATATATGAGGATGCACTACTACCTCCCACAAAGTCAACAAGTCTATTCTCACTAAAGTTTAAAAACAAAAGAAAAATAAAAGAAAGAGAAAAAGATAAAGAAAAGAAAAGAGAAAATGAAAAAGAAAATAAAAGGGAGAGGAAATAGACTTGCAGGAGGAAGTGGAGCCTCACATTAGATTCCAAATAAAGATAGCCCCTGAAGATAAAATAAACACGACTTTTAGAACCCGATTGGAATCTATTGCTATATGGTCAAGCCCTTTATCCTTATAAATGTTAGTGCTATATACCAGTGGGCTACCACTCGAATCTTCAATGAACTCATTCATCATCAAGTCGAGTGCTATGTCAATGATCTCATGGTCAAAAGTAGAGAAAAAGAAGACCATCTCTTTGACTTGAGAGTAGTTTTCAAACAGTTAAGACAATTTAACCTCAAAATGAACCCCTTGAAGTGTGCATTCATAGTAGCTTTAGGGAAATTCCTTGGATTTGTTGTCCAACACCAGGGAATTGAAATTGATCAGGAGAAGATCAAGGTGATATTAGAAATGCCACTGTCTAAAAGTTTAAATTGTTCATTTTCACCATGTTCCAACCTAAAGAAGATGATAAGTTCTGCTTGTCAAAAGGATGCCAAGTTCTGGGATGCGAGCTTGGTGGCTTCATTAAGCCACTTATACTTTACTATGATGATAGTGCTCTTATGGATCCAAAATTCATTTCAGCCATCATCTAATCATAGGAACTCATTTCTAATCTTTCAAAAGCTATTACATTTCCTCAGGATTTAATCCAATTCATGACATGCTGCGATGCTATTCCGATGAATGAAAATTACCTTTGTAGTGGAAAGGACAAGTTTATATCTTAGTAGCACACTCTCTCGCTAGTGATGATCTCCCTGATGAATAAATCATGAATTTTGGGGATACTAGCATTCACCACTAAGAGATGTACTTTGATGGTGCGAATTCCTCTCAAAGAGGAGAAGAACCATAATCTAGTATTCCTAGAAAGGCAAGGGTAGGAATAGTTCTCTTAACTCCAGACCGTGATGTGATCAAATTCTCAAATCATCTATCCAATCCTTGTACCAACAATGAAGTTGAATATGATGTTCTGATTGCTGGTATGGAGTTAGCCATTACTCTAAGCATCCAGGACATCATCATCTTCGGGGATTCTCAGCTAGTTATCAACCAAATAGCTGGGTCTTATAAGGTTATAAAGCCTAAGCTCCATCACTACCACAAGTACACCTTGGAGTTGTTGCCCCAAATCCTAGAGGTTACCATTTATAAGATTCCTCGAGGAGAGAATGACATAGCATATGCTTTTTCCAAGCTTTCCAAGGAGTTGGCATGTTTGGAGGATGAGTTCATATCAATAAAGGTCCAAAATAGACAAGTCTTTTCCCTTATTGATATTAAACTCATCAAAAAGTACTCTCTTGAAGGGGAGGTTTCCATTGCCAAGAAGGAGGAGAAGTTAGATTGGAGGTAATAATTCATGGATTACCTAAATAAATGCAAACTACCTAAAGAGAAGTCCCAAGTCCATTAGATGAAGCAGAGAGTACTTTCCTATGCTCTTGTGGATGGTGTCTTATACCGGCAGTCTTTTGATCATATGTGGCTATGTTGTTTAGACAAGCATGAAGCCTATAAGATCGTGATTGAGGTACACTCAGGATTATGTGAAGCCAACCAATCCAGTCCAAAGATGAAATCCAAGATCAAGAGACTTGGATACTACTGGCCTTCAATGATTAAATATTACATGGTTATGGCAAGGTGATGCCACCAATGTCAAATATACGGTGTGGTCCTACACCAACCACCCAACATTCTGCATTCTACATTGGCCTCATGGCCATTCAATTCTTGGGGTACCGACATAGTGGGTTCGATTGATCCTCCTTCTTCTAAGGATTATTAGTTTATCTTAGCTACTACTGGCTACTTTTCTAAATGGTCAAAGGAAATTCTACTTAGATATGTCACAGCTCAGCATGTGCTCTAATTTTTTAGGAACTATATCATATATAGGTTCAGAGTGCCGTGATGAATTATATCTGATAATGTTATTACATTCAAGACTACGGAGACCAACAACTTTTCCTAGAGACACATTATAGATTGGAGATATCTTACCATCAACTACCTAAGGGAAAATAGCTTACCAGAAGCCTTCAACAAAACTCTCATCCAAATACTGGAGAAGACACTCGACAATAACAAGCGATAGTGGCATGAGCAAGTTAGTTTCCTACCTACCACACCACATATATAACTCTAACTACCTTTCTCCTTAGTGTATGGGTTTGAAGTCGTTTCTACCATTAGAAGTCCAACTCCCATCATTAGGATAAGTTAGCAAGATCACATAAAGTTATGGTTAAAGCTAGAAGAGAAGGGAGAGAGATGCTCATGAAACCTCAAGTTGTACAAAGCTGAAATAATTCAAGCTCCCAAAAAGTTGGTCCATCCTAGAGCTTTTCAAGTAGGAGAGCTTATTTTAGTTCTAAGGAGACTGATTATTGCCTATCATAAGATGGGAGGCAAGTTTTAACCCACTTGGGAAGGCCCTTTTGCCATAAAGAAAGCCTGCCAAGTAAAATCTTATCAGCTTATTAACCATATGGGAGAGCGCTCAATGCTTCTAATCAATGGGCTCTACTTAAAGAAAAATTATAAATCATGTTTGAAAATAATTATCATCAATGAAAATTTCATTTTGAATTCAATCTCTTCCATGTTTAAAGTGTTCTTGTTTACGAATCTGCCATAATGTATTTTGGGTAGGTGTAAAGAACTCGAGCAGCATCCTATCGTTCATTGACACAATACAAACACAAACTAAATACCAACATATAAAATAAACACATATCTTTTATCTCGGGCAACTCTGAGTTGAGATAACACCCCCAGTGACACTCAAGCTGTCCGAACGTACTACCCTCGTGTGTCACCCGTATGTACCCTCGGTGCTTTACTTGTAAAGTTGTAAGCCTACACACTTTCTTTCCAGATTTTTCATTACACACTAACGAGCACCTTAGGTTGGTTGGTTCTCACTATGCTGATGAAAACACCACTCATATTGATAAATACACTTTAGGTTGCTTAGTTCTCATACCTCAGGATACACCACTCATGGCAGATGCAAGTCTACTATGCTTTCTTCTTGAGTTGTCCATCGTACACCTATAGGCTTTCTTTTCTATGGCTGAGGATAACGCCCTTGGTAGCACCTCCCTTATGGGCACTATATTTGGATCACATCCTTTGTGACCCAATTTAGACACTCCCCGAGTTACTATCAGATTGGATAGTTCCCCTTTCCTAGTAACCACCCCTATGGATGTGCAGATTCTCCCATTTGTCTAGCAAAAAATGAGATTGGTCAATGCCTACATAGCCCTTTCTCAGTGTGATCCCTTACACACCAATAGGGTCCACGCAAACATATAAATAAAATATATATTCACTTATGGATTAGGAGGACACCCCTAGCAATACCTTTTTCCAAGCAAGCATCCTATCTCTAGGGTAGTGTCAATAAAATTCCTTATAGAAATTATCACTACTTGAGTTGATATAAGTCATCATTCATAGTCACCCTAAGTCGTTTGATTTGTTGTGCTACCAACAGTCACCCCACAATTTTTCCTTTAAAAGATGTAAGATACACCTTCTTCCTAGCATTGTACACCAAAAGGCAATCCCTTAGGCTACCCCATAGTAGACTATCCCTTTGGATTTGTAAATCGAGAGACAAGTCCAATATAGCCCCTTCTCAAGGTCCATCGCACACCAACATGGTCCATAAAATAAATCTATTAAATTTGACCGAGCTCATATCCCTAACGAATAAGCCATCAATTCGAAATCAAACTAAACCAAATAAACCATATCAAGTCACATGAAATTAAGATAAAATTAATCCTGACTACTTTTGAGTTGACATAAGTCCCCAGCGACATTCACTCAATAGTCACCTTAGGTCAGATTTGATTTGTTGTGCATTCAACAGGTCACCCCAGCGGTTGTTCATCGCTTTGGAATATGTAAGTCTGCTATGCCTTCTTTCTAGCGTAGTCTTTGAACACTGAAAGAAAACCCCTTAGGTTAGCTAGCTCTACCCCACAGCCGGTAGGCTATCCCTTTGGATTTATAAACATGAGAAAAGTCAAAGCTGATATAGCCCCTTCTCAATGGGTAAATCGCACACCAATACAGGCTATACGTTAACTCAAACTAAATTAAACCCAATCTAATTTTTCCTAGTGGAGCCCCAAATCATATATAAATAAGTCAAGCAAACAAATTAAATTCAAAAACTAACCTCCCCAGTAGAGCCAAATTAAACCAACTCCCCAAATAAAGTCCAAATTGAAGAAATCCAACCAAACTCTTATTCCCAGTGGATACATTCCCAAATAAATCTATTAAATCAAACTCAAATCCCAATCCCCAGTGGATAGCCTGAACTTACTTCCCTAGTGGAAGGTTCATATACCCGATCCCCAATAGACTTGAGCCCATATCTCTAGCAGATATGCCTCCACATCAATTAAAACATAATAAATTAAAGTCAATTAGATCTTAATCCCTAGTGGATTATAGATTCTTATCCCTAGCAATCTTTTTTTCTACAAATCATATAATCAAATCAAATTCAAACTTTATCCCCAACAAATTTTCTTCTATGCCTCGATAGACCCTTGTCATGTCAAATGCATGTGTTCAGCGATCTCCCTCCATGTACTTGACATAGAATTCTCTTCAAATCTTATCTCTTCTCTTATGCACACCTTTAATACTTCAACCAAAAGCCTAACAATGTATTCGTTCAAATTACATCATCTTAACATTGTAATCAACATTTTATGATTTGTGATGGTGCAAGCTCAAACTAACTATATAATATCATGCTAAACATATTATTCTGTGAATTAAGACACTATAGTATATTATAATATATGATGTTATATTATAATTTTCTATAATATAATATATTATCTAACACTACACCTCATTAGAATCACTTAAAATGAATAAATAACAAAAGTTTCTCAAAATATGAATAATGTTCATTTTGGTTGTAAAATTATTATTTTTCTATTAGAAATGGTACAAAATAGCAAAATTTTGGTGTTCGTCCTTGGTGTGTGCTATGAATTTGGCCAATTTTTTTCCATCTCAACCTTCAAATTAACATTTTTGTGAGTTTTGACCCAATGTATTATAACAAAAGTAAAATAACTAAATGTAATATAACATTTAGTAACACACGCCACATTCATGTATATGTGAAGAAGTTATGTACATTATATTTAGTATTCTTTCATATAATATATTATCTTACATCACACCTTAAAATGAATCACTTTAAAAAAATTATAAAATCGGTTGAAAAATGAACATTTATTTTGGATGCAAAATTCCATTCTTTTGATTAAATGACACACCATAGCACACCTCCAATGATGTTCCCCAAAGCTTACCTTAAATTTGGCAAAATCCCATCATCTCAGCCTATAAATCAAAATTTTTATGATTTATACTAGTACAAACTCTACTACTTCATACAATACCAAACTAAAATATGCTAAACAACAAGCTTATACACAATAGTATGCTATAATGATGCACACTATGTTATGGCATCTTATATTATAATACACTATAACATTTTATTTTATTATATTTGCATATCACATCACAAGGGATTGCTTAAGATAAAAAATCATTAAATTAGTTTAAACAAAAAAGCTATATATTTTAGTTATACTTACATATTTTAAATTGAAATAATATATTATGATGCCATGCTTTACTTATTATGAATTTGGCCAAATTCCACCATTTTAAAGTCTAAATCAACTTTTTATAAAAATTCTTATGTATGCTCGACTGCATGATTGCAAAATAATAAAAGAATTTAAAATGCACAGAATAATATATTATGATATATGACGTGATACAATGCTACAACATATAATATTTATTTTGAACATAAAATCTTACTTATTAGAGTACGTATGACATATGACACCATTGGCACAAAAACCTAATCCCCACTTCAAATTTAACAAATTTCATTATCTGATTTATTAAATTAATATTTTTATGATTTATATTAATATAGACTATAGGCACAATACATAACATACTAAAACATTTCAAAACATCTTAGAACATCTAAAAGCACATAACTACATGCTCAAATATATGATGCTACATTATACTATAATATATGGTATTATAATATGATTTAGGGTTAGGGTTTAGGGTATTCAAATCTCTAATAGTCAAGGGAAAGTCTCTTGAAGGAATTTTCTTTAGCTACCATAACTATGTTAGGATTAGGTCATTCTTTAGATCTACTCCTGATGACATTTTTATTCAAAGTTTAGGGTTTTGGGTTAGTTTAGGGTTTAGGGTTTAGAGTTAGTTTAGGGTTAGTTTAGGGTTTAAGGTTTAGGGTTAGTTTAGGGTTTAGGGTTTGGAGTTTATGGTTTATGGTTTAGGGTTGTCAGTTTTAGAGTTTATGGATTATGGTTTTAGGGTTTAGGGTTTATGGTTTAGGGTTTTAGGGTTTAGGGTTTAGGGTTTAGGATTTAGGGTTTAGGGTTTAGGGTTTAAGGTTTAAGATTTAGGGTTTAGGGATTAGGGTTTTTAGGGTTTAGGGTTTAAGGATTTTTTTTTGACATAGAGAATAAATTTAGATTCAATATTTCTTCTTTTTGATTTCATCAACCAAGTAGCAGCCCAAGTTTTCTAAGACACAAGTGATGACATAGATTAAAAATGTGCACCCATAGAGCAAATTAGAAAACTTAGATAAGTAGGACTGTTTCTATTGTAAAGACATTATTTCATAAGTAGCAGATTGGATCGGTCATTCTCCTATTTCTCTAGTTCCCATCAGACCCCCCCAAGTAGTGGGATCCACCATCATATACTCGATCTCACCCTCTCCCACCACCACGGCTATAACCTTTGTCGCTCCACCTGCCTCCATAACCACCACTACTCCAACCACCACCTCCATACCCACCAACACCTCCAGATCCCCCACCACCACTATGATAACTGCCGCCTCCACCTTTGCCTCCACCACCAAATCTAGATTGTGCATATTTGATAGTGATGTTTCTGCCATCAAGGTTTTGCCCATTCTTAGGGTTTATGGTTACTTTTAGGGTTTAGGGTTAGTTTAAGATTTAGGGTTTAAGGTTGTAGGTTTTAGGGTTTAAGACTTAGGGTTTAGGGTTTAGGGTTTAGGGTTTTAGAGTTTAGGGGTTAGGGTTTAGGGTTTATGTTTTTAGGGTTTAAGGTTTAGGGTTTAGGTTTTAGGTTTAGGGTTTAGGGTTTAGGGTTAGGGTTTAGGGTTTAGGGTTTAGGGTTTAAGCTTTAGGGTTTAGGGTTTAGGGTTTAGGTTTATAGGTTTAGGGTTGTAAGTTAGGGTTTAGGGTTTAGGGTTTAGGGTTTAGGATTTAGGGTTTAGTTTTTTATTTTAAATAAAGTAAACCTATAGGTTTAAGTTTATTTAGTTTATTTTTATTTATTTGAGTTTATTTTATTTTTTATTTTTATTTAGGATTATTTTTTATTTTTACTTATTTTAGTATATTTATTTTAGGCTTATTTACTTTAGTTTTGGTTTTATATTTTAGTTTTTTTAGGTTTAGGTTTATTTTTTAGTTGAGTTTTACTTTTATTTTATTTTTTAGGTTTAGGTTTTATTTTTTATTTTTAGGTTTTGGTTTAATTTTTTATTTTATTTCTTTATGTTTAGGTTTTAGGTTTTTATTTTAGGTTTAGTTTTAGGTTTTCTTTATTAGTTTAGGTTTAGGTTTATTTTTAGTTTAGTTTATTTTATTTAGTTTAGGTTTAGGTTTAGGTTTAGTTTATTTTAGGTTTAGGTTTAGGTTTTATTTATTTTAGTTTATGTTTAGGTTTATTTTATTTTGTTTTTTATTTTTATTTTAGGTTTAGGTTTTTTTTTTTTAGTTTAGGGCTTAGGTTTTCTTTTCTACTTACTTTTTGGTTTTATTTTAAAGTTAATTTTTTTAGGTTTAGGTTTTTATTTAGTTTTTATTTAGTTTTTATTTTAGTTTATTTCAGGTTTATTTTTTCAGGTTTAGGTTTAGGGTTTAGGGTTTAGTGCTTAAGCTTTAGGGTTTAGGGTTTTTAGGGTTTAAGGTTTAGGGTTTGGGGTTTAGGGTTTAGGGTTTAGGTTTAGGGTTTTGGTTTTTGGATTTATGGTTTTTAGGGTTTAGGGTTTATGGTTAGTTTAGGGTTTAGGGTTTAGGGTTTTAAGGTTTAGGGTTTAGGGTTTTAAAGTTTAGGGTTTAGGGCTTAGGGTTAGGGTCAGGGTTTAGGGTTAGTTTAGAGTTTATGGTTTAGGGTTTTTAGGGGTTTAGAGTTTAAGTTTGTAGGTTTAGGGTTTAGGGTTTTAAAAAAATGTAGGTTTATTTAGTTTATTTAGTTTACTTTTTTATTCATTTTATTTATTTTATTTTTATATTTTTATTTAGGTTTATTTTTTTTATTTACTTTAGTTTATTTACGTTAGGTTTTTTTATTTTAGTTTATTTTTTTGGTTTAGGTTTATGTTATTTTTTTAGTTTAGTTTTATTTTTATTTTATTTTTTATGTTTATGTTTTATTTTTTATTTTTAGGTTTAGGTTTAGGTTTTAGTCTTTTATTTTATGTTTATTTAGGTTTTTTTTAAGTTTAGGTTTAGGTTTATTTTTAGTTTATTTTATTTTATTTAGTTTAGGGTTTAGGTTTAGTTTATTTTTGGTTTAGGTTTTATTTATTTTAGTTTAATTTATTTTAGGTTAGGTTTATGTTTATTTTATTTTATTTATTTTAGGTTTAGGTTTTTTTAATTTATTTTTAGGTTTTATTTTTAGGTTTAGGTTTCTATTCAGTTTTTATTTTATTTATGGTTTTGCGCCACCATCCTTCAAGATCTTTGATGGCAGTGGGAACCCAAGAAAATACACTGCACAATTTAGAGTCGGTTGTTGTAATAGAGGTGGCTATAATGAACACCTCTTCTGCCTTTTTGTTAGCAGTCTGTCAGGTGTTGCATTTGATTGGTACGCTGAACTGCCCAATGGTTCGGTGAAGTCTTTTTGCTGAGTTGGAGCACCTCTTCATCAAGAGGTTTGCTGGAGTTCAGTAGAGGGTGACTGTAGGCAACCTCATAATAGAGAAATAAAAACTCAACGAGTCCCTTGTTGACTACTTTCTCAGTGGCGCAACCTGAGCATAAAATGTGAACCATAGTTGTCCGAACAACATGCCTTTGAGATTCTTCTCAAGAATATCCAATGGTCCGGTCGCCTTCATGCTTCAAGGATTTACCATCAAAACATTCGAGAAATTAATCGATAAGGCGGCAAGCCTACAAGAGGAAGCCAAATAGTTTCCCTTTCTTGACCAATCATCTAGGCCCAAGCTACAGAAGGTGTTTGAGAAGAAGCCAAGGACAGTTGTGTCAGTAACCTCCTTGGCCACCTCTTCTTCCACCACCTTAGCAGCCTACCAATCTGTGGTATTCATATCCACCGCCAGGTAGCTACTTTCCACTTACTCTTGCTGATAGATTGAATAATCCATATTCATTCAAGAGGGAGGAAGTTAGGAAAATCTTTAAGAATCTCTTAAGGAAACCTAACTTTTAGTTACTTAGCTAGAGGCGGAGGAAGTGGGCAAGAGCGATGATCCTAGCTATTGCCCCACCACCGTATGTTAGGCCATGTCTTAGAGAATTGTATCACTTTTAAGGACTAGCTTTAGCACAGCTATAAGTTATGAGCCATAGTTATCCCTAAGGAACACTTATTAGAATAACCATCCAGTTCTGTTATAGTAATCCTTGGGGATACCTACGATCCTCTTAAGACCAAAGAAAGTTAGAAAATCTCCCTATCCCAAACCTCTAAGAAGATCATTTCTAAGATAAAGAAGCTTTCCTTCCAGATGCCTGAAGTAGCTCAAACCTCCAACACCAAGGAAGGATTGCTAGTTGCAAAGGACAACTCAGGGAGGGTGACAACCCAGCAACAACAGTAGCAGCAGGGATAGTCCAGTAGCCCTCCACCATTGCAACTACCACCTCTTCTACTAGCTCCTTTTCCACCGGTAGGAGCAGTGTATCTACGGATAAAGGAACTAAATCCCTTACTTTGCTTACTTTATTTGATTTCTATCATATACCTCCACCCAAAAAGAAATTAATGATGAAAGCTGATTCTACTTATATATTGTTTACTTCTAATGCTCTCGATTTGTTTCTTATTGAAAGCTCTTCAAGTCTAAATAAAAATAATAGCTTTAGTAGTTCCGATCCATTTTTTTCTGATTCAGAGTCAGACTATCCTTCTCTAAATCAATCAGGTTCACCTCTTTAGATTGACTTGGAGCCAACTAACTTTGACGATCCCATAAGAGAAGCTGTAGGTATGCCCAATGAGAGGGTAAAACTTTCCACAAGCTCATCATTCCAAGAGGTCACTAAAGTCAACCTACGTAGTGGCAATATTTTACCTCCTAGGGTAACACCTCATGATAAGGGTAAGCAAGCCATTGGTTCTAGTAAGCAAATAGTCCCTTCATAGGATGCTCCACCCATGGATATACTTGTGGAGGACCAAGCTAGAGTTGATTACAATATCATAGCTCACCTTAGAAAGTTTCCAACTAAGTTAAGCATATATGACACCCTTGTCTTATCCAAAGAGATAAGGGAATCTCTAATTAGGTCCTTACTTGATCTAGAGATATGCTTAGCTCAGCTGACTGCTACTAAAGAGGAGGCATTCCACTCGAAGGACATCTTAAGAGTTACATTCAATGATGAAGACTTACTCCTAGGGATGACCGAGCACAACCGCCTCTTTACATTATAGTGGATGTTGGTAGATACAAGCTATCCAGAGTTTTGGTTAACCCAGGTGTATCAGTCAATAATATGAGTCTAAGAATCCTTTCCTACTTGTGGATCGACATCTCCAAACTCTAAAAAGAAAGGAAGATGTTAAAAGGATTTAATGAACAAGGCGAGAAGGCCTTGTGGTGTTTTTTTTAGATGTATGGGGGGGGGGGTACTTTCTGAGGTACAACATTGAGGTATGACGTACTATCTAAATAGATAGAAGCATCACCCTACAATGGACCTAATCATGTAATAAAGACTCCTAGGCCATCATGGGTCTTCGAATGTACTTAAGATTTTTCCCTACTTTACATGGACTAATAAAGTATAGTATATATTAAACTAGGTTCTTAAGTTCCCTATGAACCTCCATAGTTAATTACATCTTAGGAAATGAAATTTCTTAAGAATACTCTCGATTAAATACACAATTATCATCTCCAAATGAAATAAGTAGGAAATGCTCATGATACTAGGAAGCCTAGTGAACATTCCAATCTATCCTATGGTTGGGCTTTATAATTTTGAAGTTGAGGAGATTCATATGTTTTGAGTTGAAAATTATTTAAATTACTAGGGCTTATAATCCACCAACACAAGCTTGTGGGAATGCTTAAGAGGTAAAGATTTATGCTCGTAGCCGAAAGGAAATAGCTACCTCAGATCCTAAATCTTGGGAACTTTAGTATGAGCTAAAGCACAACCTAAATCTAAGTGACAGGTGGACATAAGAGCTTACCTCTACAAGAGAGAATAAATTCTCTGACTTCTAGACTTATAACCTCTTAGAGTGGCCGTCAGTTAACTCCTCCTATGATTTTAAAACATGTAGTTCGATCTTATGATATACAAGATGGCTAGGGTAGTTATTTAATTAGAAAGAGACTATAGTCCTAAATAAACTCCCTAAGAGACTAGAGCATGAGTGGTATAAGAATATGACTTAATCTATAGATAAAAAATCTTCTCAAATTTTATTTCATTTTAGACACATTATTTTGATAGAGGCTTTAGGATTTCTTATGCCTAAATGCTTGATGAAATAGGTTATGGATCAAATCAGCTAGAAGAAGGTGTTCTCCAACATAAGGGATGCCCTCACAGGTCAAGCATTCCTTTATTGTGCAAGAATAGAGATCCTTCATGTTTGAGAGAGAAAGAATATGCATGCATGATGTGAAACAAACAACCATACAACTAAGGGGTTGCAAAATATTTTAATTATTTTATTTATATCTTAGGTTATGAGTAGTTTAAAATTTAGTTATGAGTTATTAGTTGGGTAGAAAAGTTATTTTTATCTTAAAAGCCTAATCATATCCAAGCCACACATTAAAGCATCAAATATTTAAGAAACCATGAAAATCATGTCGTATTAATGCACAATGTAAACATAACATCAAACAATTATATAAATTATCATAAAAGAATAAAAGGCTGGTGTGGTCGGGTATCACCGTTCAATTTGAAGAGAGAAAAGATGAGTAGCCGAGCTCTACCCTTATACAACCTAGAATATGAAAGAATAATTATAATTGTATTAAATGTTATGTGGGTTTTTCTTCATATCTCCATTTCTGATTTGGTTCCTTCTTTGATTTGGATGGTGCTTGCTTTAAAGTCATCACAGGGCACCCCAAGACAAAGCCTTCTGGCCACTGCTCATTCTAATCCATCAAAGCACTAACCGTAATTCCTATTGCAAAAATTACATTTATGTGGGAAAAGTAAATCTAACTGCATGTGCAAAATAGAGGTTAGCTAAATATAAATATAATCCCAAGTAGTTGCATTTATAACTTGGACTTAGCACCCTACACATGGGTAACTAAGTCCACCTGTCCTAATTTGGATTATGGTTAAGGATTTAAGCAACCTATAGAAAGAGCATTCACATTTATTTTTAAGCATTCCTTAAGCATATTCTCCTGTAAAAAACATGATTAGGCTAATATTATCCTATCATCTAATCTATGAAGCATACACCCTAACATCCAATCTAAAATAATACAATATAAAATAAACCATACAACACATCATGCACTGTCTTAACTTAGAGCTAGAAGTGGTGACTTAATTCTAATGTGTGTATTAAGGCTTGTGTGGTAAGTCTTGTTAGGCATTAGTGTTGTTTTTTCTAAGTGTAGAAGGATTCAATTTAACATGAAAGGTTGATTTCACTTGAAGTAGTTTAATTGATTTAATAATTTTAATTTGTGTTTTTTTTTGTTTCATTTGATTACACTTAGCAACTAAGTGTTATAAAGAGAGGAAAAGAGCATTACCCTCTTTCATCACTACCTTAAGTCACTTTCTAAAGTATATTAATTTCATTTAGTTCTCTTTAGTGAATGGTTTATTAAATGATTTAATTAATCCTAAGTTTAGGTTCACTTTAAATAATCCTATTCAAAATGAAAGGAATCATAAGATTAATTTAATTGAATTACTATAACATGACATATATTAAATCATTCCATTCCATCACATGTAACATGCATATGATTTAATCCTAAGTGTATCTATACAGGCGATATATTTTAGCACACTTAAATGATGAATGTATGTATATGTTTAGAATTTCTATTTTATTTGACTGAATCATTTAAACATATTAATTTAAAACTTTGTCCAAAATCTTACTCAAAAATGACATAAGAATGAAATTAAATAGGCATGTGTCGTTATTAAACCATGGAAGTATTGTAATCAAATGACCTCCATGGAGCTAGTTAAAGCCTCATATTCTCGAGATGTTTAGACTATATACCCATTTGAATTCAAACATATGTAAATTTGTATACATAAACATAAGAAGTAAGCTCTAAATCATATGGCTAATTAATTCAGCTACTTAGTCAACTATGAATGCCTGCAATTTTAATGTAAAAGGGAATTTTTATTCAGTAATCACATATACATATACATGTACAAAGATGTAGGCAAGTACGTGTAGTTGTTAAACCAGGGAAGTGAGGTAATCAAATAACCTCCTTGGGGCTAACTAAAGTCTTGTATTCTTGGGATGTCTAAACTATATACTTAGTTTTCTTGGACACACATGGATGTATACATAAATGAGGGAAAGAAAACTATGCAAAGATTGTATATTTTTTGATTGAATCATTTATATGTATGAATTAAAGCTCTATCAAAATTATAATGTTGAAATATATAAAAATGAAATCAAATGGGTACGTGACATTGATAAACCAAGGAAGTGAGGTAATCAAGTGACCTTCTTGGGGCTAATTAAAGTCTCGTGTTCCCGAGATGTCCATACTATATACCCATTATCATTCAATCTTATATAAATCAACACATGAATAGAGGAAAGAGAACTCAACATTCATACACTTAAGCTATAAGCACATGCATTTCTTATGTATTTATAACTAGCATCACACATATTATTATTCATTTATAAGCTTTTGAAAAATACATTTGGATTTAATAGTGATAATAGCCACACATATATTAAATTAAATCAACACATGCAAGCTTACATAAAGGAAATACATTTTATCTTACTTGATTTTGAAAAGATGGATGCATGAATTCAAATGACATACCAAATTTGACATGATTGGAAAGAGGACGGTCAAATATGAGCATGTGATTCATTTAACCAAACTAGTTCTTAAGGATAATCAAATCAAATAAGATTATTTAAAGCAAACCAAAACTTCTTTATTAATTATGTTTTGGATTTGATTTGATTTAAAGAGGAGAAGAGAAATCCTCACTTGCTATTTTAAACTCATTCTCATATTAGTGATTTGATTTAATTTAAGGAAATGTAATTAAGTTGATTTTATGGGTTAATTAAGTTGAACCCTTAATTAGATGAATTAATTACCCTTACCTATGTCACCTTAAAGTAATTAACTAAGTAATTATGAGCCAACATGATATGCATGGAAAATAAACTTATAATGATCCTAGGAAATAAAAGGGGCCTAATGCAATTGGCTCATGATTAATATTTAATTAGATTAAGGGACTTAATTAATTACTCTTATAGTTTTCCCACACATGTGGACTAACCATAATTTCGTTAAACTCCTCAAAGTTATTAAACACCTAAAGATTTACCCCATGATGTAATTAATTAAGGTTTGATGTGATTATGATTTCAATTTGATTAAGTGATTTACTTAATTAGTTAAATCTTAATTAATTTCATTTTAAAAAGGGTGAAATGAACTTAGGGAAAGGGGTCCCAACCCTATTCCTTAGTTCACTTACTATTAAATAATGATTACTAAAATTAATTAACTAGTTTGTTACTGTTCATAGGATTAATTAATCATTAATTAACTTAAAAGAGTAGTTAAAGTTTAATTAGGCAATTCTCTAATTAAGCGAGCAATAAATCCTAAGAAAATCATGTGAGGTAGAGGTCATCCTATTAAATTATCCCACAAAAATTGGGATTAATTGCTCAAGTAATTAAGCTAATAAATTTTGTTATTAAACCTTAATTACTGTTCAAAATTAGTAAAAATCATTTTTAATTAATTCTCCTATAAAATACCTTTAAAATAAGTATTTATTTGCATTTTTTATTTCTTTATGATTTTCAAAAGTTTTAACCATTAAAAAATGATTAATTAAGCATAATTAAAGCCTTATCCTCTTGGTGCCATATGGCACACTAACATTGCACGCTTTCTGTGTGGCACCATGAGAGTGGCTATTTAAAACTTATCTGACTCAGTGCCTACGTGGCGGCGGTGGACTCTCTTTCTCATCCACTATCCAATCTAAGATTAGACAGCTATGATTAATCCCTACATGGCGGCGGTGGATCTACTCATGACTGTCCATTCCAATCACACGGATCAGACGGTGCGTGATCTAACATCATGCAAGTGAGAGAGAATGGAGTCCATCCATCATTGCACACTTGATCTGAGCTTACCTAAGCTCAGATCAACTCCAAAATGATCCAGCACCTTCACGACATTGATCGGAGGTGATCCAACAGTCAAGATCACATGAGATGCAAGTTTTATTCAAAAAGCTCCAACCCATTTTTGCTTAAAGATTAATTTTAGAAGAATACCTTGTCAAAGCTCAAGACCGGTGGCTTGAATGATTGGGGAAGCTTCATCTAGTGGAGATGAAGCTCTATTGAGTAGAAATTGGATCAACTCCTTGACCTTCGCTCAGAAGGCCATGAACCGATGATTTGGAGCTCAACTTTGATCAAAGTCCCACCACCGGTGCTTGAGAAGCTTGGGAGATAGTTTTTTCTGGCTCGATGAGGCCTAGGGAAGGTGCCTGCAAAGTTAAATTGTGTTTGACAGAGAAATGGAGAAGTTAGGTCAAAAATTAGAGTGTCTTGTTTCGAGATGGATGGGAATGGCATTTTATGATCGAGGAACAAACTTAAGAGCTTAGGGAATGGCTCTAACAGCTCATCTTGGGTAGCTAGGGCTCTGAGGAATGATTTTTGTGTGTGTTTGAGTGGAAATGAGGGGGTGTATACCACCATTCATCTTGATTAGACTGTGGGATTAGGTTTGGCTTGTAGTGGCCATCTAAGCATCTCAGGGAGTTGTGGGTGGCAGGTAGGAGGTGAGTTGGCTCAGCTTGGTTGGTTGAAGGTGTGGAGGTGGCTACCAATGAGGAATCATGGGTGTCCTTTTGGTTTCAAATGCTCCAATGGAGAGGGTGAGGTGATTTCACCTTCCATGGGTCATGGTTGACCCAACCACTCCTTGGGTTAGGTTGGGCAGTGTCCTAGGTGCCTAGGTGGACTATTAGGAGAGTACCAAGTGGCCAAGAATAGAAATGACAACTTACATGGGTGATTTGTCTCATGTGATGCCTTTCACCCAATGGTAGAATGTTTATATTTGTGAATATGATTGAAGGTATGATTGATTCATGGGAAAATCAATTGAATTTGGGTTTTGGAATTAAGGGATTTGGCTAAGTTCATGGATTTGGGTCATGTGGCATAGGTTTGGATTTTGATTTGGTTTGATTTAGTTTTGATGATTTAAATGTATATTTCATTTAAATTTATGAAGATGATTGAAAATATGATTGATTTGTGAGAAAATCAATTGAGTTTGACTTGATTTAGATTAATATTTGGCTAAGTCCATGGGATATGCTAATTTGATCAAAGCTAATTTGGCCAATTTATTTTCTCACAAATTTAGTTTGATTTAGTTTTAATCATTTTAATGTAGATTTGATTTATATTTAGAAAGATGACTGAAAATATAAATTTAATATGATAAAATAAATTGATTATGGATTTATTTGGATTAAAATTGGCTAAGTCCATGAGATATGTCATATGGCTTGGGAAGGGTTTCAAGTTTGGATTTGATCAAGGGATTCAATCATTTGGTTTTGGAATTTGGGTTTAGATTTAGATTTGGATTTGATGTTTGAATTGAACTTGAGGTTTGGTTTGATAAGGTGAACATGGATTGGATTTGGGTTGTAAGGTAGGTGGATTATCATAATCCCTAAGGCATAACCTAATCCTATGTTTAATCCTTCTAAGTCTTTAGGCTTTGGTTAAGTGTTCACCTAATTGTTTGAAGTGTCCTATGATTAGAAAAGTCTTAGTGTTTAGAAGACTCTTAAGTCTATGATGGGAATTTGAATCCACACTCCAAAAGTGAGGTCAATAAGCCTTAGGCTCCATAGTGTTGTCCTTGGAGATAGATGATTGTAAGACTGAGGCCAAGCTCCATATTATAGACTCGAATACATCTTTTAATGCTTTGCTTGGGAGACCATGGATACATGAGAACAACATAGCTCCATCTGCTCTACATCTGTGTATGACATTTGTGAGAGGTGGGATTGTCTAATGTGTCAAAGGAGATCTCAAGCCATTTATAATTCATGAGGTCTACCTATATGAGGATGTGGATTACTACCTCCTTCAAAAATCAACAAGTCTATTCTAACAAAATTGACCAAAGTTCAAAAATAAAAGAAAAGAAAAAGAAAAAGTAAAAGAAAGAGAAAAAAGAAGATGAAAAGAAAATAGAAAATGACAAAGAAAATAAAAGGGAGTAGAAATAGACTTAGAGGAGGAAGTGGAGCCTTACATTAAATTCCACGCACATTTTGTTACTTCGTTCGAACATATGGGTAGAGGCGACGACCTCCTGACAGGAAGAGGGCCGTTAGGAAGCGTCTAGGGTGGAAAACCTCCTTATTGGCCACCCAATAGAAGATATGTCCTAGCTATAAGGAGTACAACTATTATCCTTATAGACTTAGAATCTAGTTCATAGGATGAGTCTTATATGTTAGCACACCAACCAGCTCTTCACAGCAGTAGATTCCCTTGGAGGTGACACTTGAGCCAGATAGCGAAGAAAGCTGGGCTACAAAGCAAAGCATAAGTGTATCCAAGTCTATAGGTGAAACAATTAGGCATCAATTGGGAACCTTAGCTCTAACCCCACTTTTCTCTCAAAAAGCTGAAGGTTTGGTAGTTAAGGAAGCCCCTAATTCATCCATAGGTGTGAAGACTCAGAGGTTCTTTTTGGGAGCATCATCCTCAAGATATGAAGTTGATGTTGAACTTGAAGATGATTATATAAAGATTTAATAGAATTACCTTTTGATTTGTACTTGCCTTGTGTTAATAATTTAGCAAAGAAAGGGTTAACCCCACATACTTGGTCAAAGCATAGGTTAGACTACTTCAAAAGAATATGGAAGAATAAATGCAACAACTCTCAATCAAGACCAGAACTAGGATTCGGTATAATGGTTCCATTCAATGATGACGATTACTACTTAGTCATCACCAATCATTTGGAATCTAATATGTTCTTTTCAAATCACATTAACCCATATGAAGAGTTGTGCTTAGAAACTTCAGATGATTTAGATGATTTTGAAGTCAAAGATGCACCGCCAGAGTTTGATGAAGAGATCTAGTCAACCATCGACGAGCTCAAGGAAATCAACCTAGGAATTGAAGAAGATCCACCCATAACATACATCAATTTTTTTTGAATGAAATTGAAACTAATACTTAGTTAGACTATTGACTGAGTTTAAGGACTGCTTTGGATGGTGCTATTAAGAGATGCCTGGATTGGCTCCTGATGTAGTGGTCCATAAACTAGCAATAGAGTTTACTGCTAACTCTATCAAGCAAGCTTCTAGATGCATGTGATTCGACATATAATAATAGGTCATTTATTAAGTCAAGACACTGATCGATGATGGCTTCATTCGAGAAGAAAAATACCCTACCTGGTTAGCTAGTGTCATCCCAGTTAAGAAAAATAATGACAGAATTCACATATGCATCGATTTTAGGGACATAAATAAGGCATGTCCAAAAGATGAATTTTCACTACCAATCCCCAAGCTGATGGTAGACATTGCCTCATCTCATCCAGTCTTCTCTTTTATGGATGGATCATCTAGATATAACCAAATAAAGATGGCCCCTAAAGATGAATGAAATATTACTTTTAGAACCACGATCAAAATCTATTGCTATAATGTCATGCCTTTCAGCCATAAAAATGCTGGTGCTACATAACAGCAGGCTATGACTTGAATCATCGATGAACTTATTCATCGTCGCTCCTCCTGCCTCCAAAACCACCACTGCTCTGACTACAACCTCCATATCCACTAGTACCTCTAGATCCCCCACCACCACTATGATAACAATCACCTCCACCTTTGCCTCCACCACTAGATATAGATTAAGCCTAGTTGACGGTGATGTTCCCACCATTAAGGTTCTACCCATTCATAGTGTTTAGGGTTAGTTTAGGGTTAGTTTATGGTTTAGGGATTAGGGTTAGTTTAGGGTTTAAGGTTTACGGTTGTAAGTTTTAGGATTTAGGATTTAGGGTTTTCGGGTTTAGGGTTTAGGGTTTTAGGGTTTAGCATTTAGGGTTTGGGGATTAGGGTTTAGGGTTTAGGGTTTTAGGGATTAGGGTTTAGGGTTTAGAGCTTTTTTTAAAAAAAATTAAGTAAACTGGTAGGTTTAGGTTTATTTTTTAGTTGCATTTTATTTTTATTTTATTTTTTTAGGTTTGGGTTTTAGGTTTTTATTTTCAGTTTATTTTTAGGTTTCATTTTTTAGTTTAGGTTTAGGTTTATTTTTTGTTTATTTTATTATATTTAATTTAGGATTAGGTTTAGGTTTTATTTATCTTAGTTTAGTTTATTTTAGTTTAGGTTTAGGTTTATTTTATTTTGTTTATTTTATTTTTATTTTTGGTTTAGGTTCTTTATAGTTTAGGGTTTATGTTTTATTTTTTCTTTATTTTTAAATTTATTTTTTAGATTTAGATTTTTTTATTTTTATTTTATTTTATGTTAGGTTTACTTTTTTTATTTTATGATTAGTTTTTATTTTATTTAGACGTTTAATTCTTAGGTTTATTTAATCTTTTAGTTTAGTTTAGGTTTTTCTTTATTTTATTTTATTTTATTTTTATTTTTTATTTTATTTTATTTTTTATTTTTAGGTTTAAGTTTCATTTTAGGTTTTTATTTCATATTATTATTTTTATTTTAGGTTTAGGTTATTTATTTATTTTATCATTAGGTTTTATTTAGTTTTTGTTTAGATTTTTAGGTTTTTAGTGTTTAGGGTTTAGGGTTTAGGGTTTAAGATTTAGGGTTAAGGGTTTAAGATTTTAGGGTTTAGGCTTGTAGGGTTTAGGGTTTAGGATTAGGGTTTAGGGTTTAGTGTTTAGGGTTTAGTATTTAGGCCTTAGGCTTTAGGGTTTAGGCTTTAGGCTTTAGGCTTTAAGGTTTAGGGTTTTTAAGGTTTAGGGTTAGTTTAGGGTTTAAGGTTTAGGTTTTAGGGTTTAGGGTTTAGGGTTTAGGGCTTAGGATTTGGTGTTTAGGGTTAAAGGTTTAGGGTTTAGGGATGAGTTTTTTTTATATTAAGTAAACCAGGAGGTTAAGGTTTTTTTAGTTTAATTTTTATTTATTTTATTTTATTTTTATTTAGTTTAGTTTATTTATATTAGGTTTATTTATTTTAGTTTGGGTTTTTAATTTTAGTTTATTGTTTAGGTTTATGCTTATTTTTTAGTTTAGTTTAATTTTTTATTTTTTTATTTAGGTTTTATTTTTTATTTTAGGTTTTGGTTTAGGTTTTATTTTAATTATTTTAGGTTTACATTTTAAGTTTTAATTTTAGGTTTATTTTTAGGTTTGATTTTTTAGTTTAGGATTAGGTTTCTTTTTAGTTTATTTTATTTTATTTAGTTTAGGTTTAAGTTTAGGTTTAGGTTAGGGTTTAGTGTTTAGGGTTTATGATTTATGATTTACGATTTAGGGTTTAGGGTTTAGGGTTTAGGGTTGTAGGTTTAGGGTTACTTTTAGGCTTTAGAACTTAGGGTTTTAGGGTTGAGGGTTTTTTTAAGTAAACAGAATGGTCTAGTTTATTTAGTTTATTTAATATTTATTTGAGTTTATTTTATTTTTTATTTTATTTAGGTTTATTTTTTATTTTTATTTAGTTTAGTTTACTTGTTTTAGGTTTATTTATTTTATTTTAGGTTTTTTATTTTAGTTTATTTTTTAGGGTTAGGTTTATTTTTTAGTTGAGTTTTATTTTTATTTTGTTTTTTTAGGTTTGGGTTTTAGGTTTTTATTTTCAGTTTATTTTTAGGATTGATTTTTTAGTTTGGGTTTTGGTTTATTTTTAGTTTATTTTATTATATTTAGTTTAGGATTAGGTTTAGGTTTTATTTATCTTAGTTAAGTTTATTTTAGTTTAGGTTTAGGTTTATTATATTTTGTTTATTTTATTTTTATTTTAGGTTTAGGTTCTTTATAGTTTAGGGTTTATGTTTTATTTTTTCTTTATTTTTAAATTTATTTTTTAGATTTAGATTTTTTTTAATTTTTATTTTATTTTATGTTAGGTTTACTTTTTTTTATTTTATGATTAGTTTTTATTTTATTTAGATGTTTAATTCTTAGGTTTATTTTATTTTTTAGTTTAGTTTAGGCTTTTATTTATTTTATTTTAGTTTATTTTTATTTTTTATTTTATTTTATTTTTTATTTTTAGGTTTAAGTTTCATTTTAGGTTTTTATTTCATATTATTATTTTTATTTTAGGTTTAGGTTATTCATTTATTTTATCATTAGGTTTTATTTAGTTTTTGTTTAGATTTTTAGGTTTTTAGTGTTTAGGGTTTAGGGTTTAAGATTTAGGGTTAAGGGTTTAAGATTTTAGGGTTTAGGCTTGTAGGGTTTAGGGTTTAGGATTAGGGTTTAGGGTTTAGTGTTTAGGGTTTAGTATTTAGGCCTTAGGCTTTAGGGTTTAGGCTTTAGGCTTTAGGGTTTAGGGTTTTTAAGGTTTAGGGCTAGTTTAGGGTTTAAGGTTTAGGGTTTAGGGTTGTAGGTTTAGGGTTTAGGGTTTAGGGTTTAGGGTTTAGGGCTTAGGATTTGGTGTTTAGGGTTTAAGGTTTAGGGTTTTGAGTTTTATATTAAGTAAACCAGAGGTTGGTTTTAGTTTAATTTTTATTTATATTATTTTATTTTTATTTAGTTTAGTTTATTTATTTTAGGTTTATTTATTTTAGTTTGGATTTTTAATTTTAGTTTATTATTTAGGTTTATGCTTATTTTTTAGTTTAGTTTAATTTTTTATTTTTTTATTTAGGTTTTATTTTTTATTTTAGGTTTTGGTTTAGGTTTTATTTTAATTATTTTAGGTTTACATTTTAAGTTTTAATTTTAGGTTTATTTTTAGGTTTAATTTTTTAGTTTAGGATTAGGTTTCTTTTTAGTTTATTTTATTTTATTTAATTTAGGTTTAAGTTTAAGTTTAGGTTAGGGTTTTATGTTTAGGGTTTACGATTTACGATTTACGATTTAGGGTTTAGGGTTTAGGGTTTAGTGTTGTAGGTTTAGGGTTACTTTTAGGCTTTAGAACTTAGGGTTTTAGGGTTGAGGGTTTTTTAAAAAAAAATAAAGTAAACAGATAGGTCTAGGTTTATTTAGTTTATTTAGCTTATTTTTTATTTATTTGAGTTTATTTTATTTTTTATTTTTATTTAGGTTTATTTTTTATTTTTATTTAGTTTAGTTTACTTGTTTTAGGTTTATTTATTTTATTTTAGGTTTTTTATTTTAGTTTATTTTTTAGGGTTATGTTTATTTTTTAGTTGAGTTTTATTTATATTTTGTTTTTTTAGGTTTGGGTTTTAGGTTTTTATTTTCAGTTTATTTTTAGATTCATTTTTTAGTTTTGGTTTAGGTTTATTTTTAGTTTATTTTATTATATTTAGTTTAGGATTAGGTTTAGGTTTTATTTATCTTAGTTAAGTTTATTTTAGTTTAGGTTTAGGTTTATTTTATTTTTATTTTAGGTTTAGGTTTTTTATAGTTTTGGGTTTAGGTTTTATTTTTTCTTAATTTTTAAATTTATTTTTTTGACTTAGAGATTTCTTTTAATTTTTAATTTATTTTATGTTAGGTTTACTTATTTTTATTTTATGATTAATTTTTATTTTATTTAGATTTTAATTCTTAGGTTTATTTTATTTTTTTAATTTAGTTTAGGTTTTTATTTATTTTATATTAGTTTATTTTTATTTTTTAGTTTATTTTATTTTTAGGTTTAAGTTTAGGTTTCATTTTTGGTTTTTATTTTATATTATTATTTTTATTTTATTTAGGTTTAGATTTTTTTATTTATTTTATTAGTAGGTTTTATTTAGTTTTTGTTTAGATCTTTAGGTTTTTAGGGTTTAGGGTTTAGGGTTTAGGGTTTAGGGTTTAGAGTTTAAGGTTTTAGGGTTTAGGCTTGTAGGGTTTAGGGTTTAGGATTAGGGTTTAGTATTTAGGCCTTAGGCTTTAGGGTTTAGGGTTAAGGCTTTAGGCTTTAAGGTTTAGGGTTTTTAAGGTTTAGGGTTAGTTTAGTGTTTAGGGTAGGATTTGGTGTTTAGGGTTTAAAGTTTAGGGGTTAGGGATGAGGCTTTTTTTATATTAAGTAAACCAGGAGGTTTAGGTTTATTTAGTTTAATTTTTATTTATTTTATTTTTTATTTTTATTTAGTTTAGTTTATTTATTTTAGGTTTATTTATTTTAGTTTGGGTTTTTAATTTTAGTTTATTATTTAGGTTTATGCTTATTTTTTAATTTAGTTTTATTTTTTATTTTTTTATTTTAGTTTTATTTTTTATTTTTTGTTTTTAGGTTTTGGTTTAGGTTTTATTTTTTATTTTTTGGTTTTGGTTTAGGTTTTATTTTTATAATTTTTGGTTTACATTTTAAGTTTTTATTTTAGGTTTATTTTTAGGTTTATTTTTTTAGCTTAGGATTAGGTTTATTTGTAGTTTATTTTATTTTATTTAGTTTAGGTTTAAGTTTATGTTTAGGTTAGGGTTTAATGTTTTGGGTTTACGATTTACGATTTAGGTTTTAGGGTTTTAGGGTTTAGGGTTGAAATTTTAGGGTTAATTTTAGGCTTTAGACCTTAGGGTTTTAGGGTTAAGGGTTTTTTTAAAAAAAAATATTAAGTAAACAGATAGGTCTAAGTTTATTTAGTTTATTTAGTTTATTTTTTATTTATTTGATTTTATTTTATTTTTTATTTTTATTTAGGTTTATTTTTTATTTTTATTTAGTTTAGTTTACTTGTTTTAATTTTATTTATTTTATTTTAGGTTTTTGTTTTTAGTTTATTTTTTAGGGTTAGGTTTATTTTCTATTTGCATTTTATATTTATTTTATTTTTAGGTTTAGGTTTTATTTTTTATTTTTAGGTTTAGGTTTTTATTTTATTTTTTTAGTTTTATTTTATAGGCTTTTATTTTAGTTTTTTTAGGTTTTATTTTTTATTTTAAGTTTATGTTTTTCTTTAGTTTATTTTATTTTATTTAGTTTAGGTTTAGTTTATTTTAGGTTTAGGTTTTCTTAAATTTAGTTTAGTTTATTCTAGTTTAGGTTTAGTTTTATTTTATTTTGTTTATTTTTTATTTTAAGTTTAGGTTTTTTTTTTTAAGTTTATGGTTTAGGTTTTGTTTTTTATTTATTTTTTAGGTTTTATTTTAGGTTTATTTTTTATGTTTAGGTTTTATTTAGTTTTTAATTTATTTTATTTTAGGTTTATTTTATTTTTATTTTATGTTTAGTTTTATTTTATTTTGGTTTTTAATTCTTAGGTTTTTATTTATTTTTAGTTTAGTTTAGGTTTTTATTTATTTTATTTTAGTTTATTTTTAATTTTTAATTTTATTTTTAAGTTTCGGTTTAGGTTTTACTTTAGGTTTGTTTTCTATTTCTTTTAATTTATTTAGGTTTAGGTTTTTTCTTTATATTATTATTAGGTTTTTTGGTTTTTAGGGTTTAGGGTTTAGGGTTTAGGGTTTTAGGGTTTAGGGTTTGGGGTTAGGGTATATGGATTAGGGTTTATGGTTTAGTGTTTAGGCTTTAGGGTTTAGGGTTTAGGGTTTAGGGTTTAGGATTTAGGGTTTAGGGTTTAGGGTTAGCTTAGAGTTTAGGGTTAGTTTATTGTTAAGGGTTTATGGTTAGGATTAGGGGTTTGAGTTTAGCATTTAGGGATTAGGGTTTAGGGTTAGTTGAGGGCTTAGGGTTTTGGGTTTCTTAGGGTTTAGGGTTTAGGGTTGTAGGTTTAGGGTTATAGGGTTAGTTTTAGGGTTTAGGATTTAGGGTTTAGGATTTAGGGTTTAGGGTTTACGGTTTAGGGTTTATAGTTTTCTTTTAATTAAGTAAACTGGTATGTTTAGGTTTATTTAGTTTATTAAGTTTATTTTTTTTATTTTAGTTTATTTTTTTTTATTTAGGTTTATTTTTTATCTATTATAGTTTAGTTTATTTATTTTAGTTTAGGTTTTTCATTTAGTTTATTTTTTAGGATTAGGTTCAGGTTTATGCTTATTTTTTAGTTTAGTTTTATTTTTATTTTATTTTTTAGGTTTAGGATTTATTTTTTATTTTTAGCTTTTGGTTTAGTTTTTTATTTTATTTTTTTAGGTTTAGGTTTTATGTTTTTCTTTTAGGATTATTTTTAGGTTTTATTTTTTAGTTTATTTTATTTTATTTAGATTAGGGTTTAGGTTTAGTTTATTTTAGACTTAGGTTTAAGTTGTATTTATTTTAGTTTAGTTCATTTAGTTTAGGTTAAGGTTTATTTTATTTTATTTATTTTTGGTTTAGGTTTTATTTTTTGTTTAGGGTTTAGGGTTTATTTCTAATTTACTTTTTGGTTTATTTTTTAGGTTTAAGTTTTTATTTAGTTTTTCTATTTTATCTTAGGTTTATTTTATATTTATTTTATGTTTAATTTTTTTTATTTAGTTTTTTATTTTTAGGTTATTTTATTTTTTTAGTTTACTTTAGGTTTTTATTTATTATATTTTAACCTAGTTTTTATTATTTATCTTATTTTATTTTTATGTTTATGTTTAGGTTTTATTTTGTGTTTTTAATTTATTTTATTATTTTATTTTATTTATGTTTAGGTTTTCTTATTTAATTTATTTTTAGGTTTTATTTTGTTTAGGTATAGGACTTTAGGTTTTTAGGGTTTAGGGTTTAGGGTTTAGGGTTTGGGGTTTAGGGTTTAGGGTTTAGTGTTGTAGGTTTTAGGGTTTTGTGTTTAGGATTTAGGTTTAAGATTTAGGGTTTTAGGGTTTAGGGTTTAGGGTTTAGGGTTTCGGGTTCTAAGAGTTAGGGTTGTAGGTTTAGGGTTAGTTTTAGGGTTAGGGTTTGGTTTTTCTATTTTTAATTTTTAATTTTTATTTTAAATTAAGCAAAGTTGAAGATTTATGTTTATTTTGTTTATTTTTTATTTATTTTAGTTTATTTTTCATTTTATTTTTATTTAGTTTAGTTTATTTATTTTAGGCTTATTTATTTTTGTTTAGGTTTTTTATTTTAGTTTATTTCTTAGGTTTATGTTTAGGTTTATTTTTTATTTTAGTTTTATTTTTTAAGTTTAGGTTTTATTTCTTATTTTTAGGTTTAACTTTAGGTTTTTATTTATTTTTTTATGTTTAGGTTTTAGGTTTTTATTTGAAGTTTATATTTAGGTTTTATTTTTTAGTTTAGATTTAGGTTTATTTTTAGTTTATTTTATTTTATTTAAGGTTTATGTTTAGTTTTAGGTTTAGTTTATTATAAGTTTAAGTTTAGGTTTTATTTATTTTAGTTTAGTTTATTTTAGTTTAGGTTTAGGTTTATTTTATTTTTATTTTAGGTTTAAGTTTTTTTTACTTAAGGGTTCAGGTTTAATTTTAATTTATTTTTAAGTTTTATTTTTATGTTTATTTTTTGGTTTAGGTTTTAATTTAGTTTTTTATTTTGTTTTAGTTTTGCTTTATTTTATTTTTGTTTTAGGTTTAGGTTTTATTTTATTTAATTTTTTATTTTAATTTTAGTTTAGGTTTTTATGTATTTTATTTTATTTTAGTTTAGTTTTAATTTTTTATTTTCTTTTCTTTTTTGGTTTAGGTTTAGGTTTGAGTTTATGTTTTTTTTATTTTATTTTTTATTGTATTTTGCATTAGGTTTATTTATTTATTTTATTTTTATGTTTTATTTAGTTTAGGTTTAGGTTTTTAGCCTTTTAGGGTTTAGGGTTTAGGGTTTATGGTTTAGAGTTTAGGGTTTAGGGTTTATGATTTAGGGTTTAGGGTTTAGGGTTAACGGTTTAAGGTTTAGGTTTTAAGTTTTAGTATTTTAGGGTTTAGGGTTTAGGGTTTAGGATTTAAGGTTTAGTGTTTGTAAAGTTTAAGGTTTAGAGTTTAGGTTTTGGGTCTATGGTTCAGGTTTTAGTTTAAGGTTTAGGGTTTTTATTTCTTTTTTAATAGAGAATAAATTCAAATTCAACATTTCTTCCTTTTGATTTCATCAACCAAGTAACACACCAAGTTTTCTAAGACACAAGCGACAAGATAGATAAATAATGAGCACGCATAGAGCAAATTAAAAACCTTACATAACTGGAGCAGTCTCTACTGTAAAGACTCCACTCCATAGACAGCAGATCAAATCGACCATTCTTCAGTTTCTCTAATTCCCACCAGAACCACCCTTACCTCTCGAGTAGCGAGATCAGCCATCATATCCCTGATCTCTCCCTCCGCCACCATCACGAATGTAACCTACGTTGCTCCACAAGCCTTCATAACCACCACTGCTCTGACCACAACCTTCATATCCACCAGCACATCTAGATCCCCCACCACCACTACGATAATCTTTTACGCCTCCTTCTTTGATCTAGGCGGGCACGGTTGTGGTGATGTTCACTTGAGGTTACGCCCATTCTTAAGGTTTAGGTTTATTAAGTTTTAGGGATTAGGTTTATTTTTTAATTAATTTAGTTAATTTAGGTTTAAGTTTAGGGTTAGGGTTTAGGGTTTAGTGTTTAGGGTTTAGGGTTTTAGGGTTTCTGCTTTTAGGGTTTAGAGTTTAGGGTTTAGGGTTACAGTTAAGGGTTTAGGGTTTTAGTGTTTAGGGTTTTAGGGTTTAGGGTTTAGGGTTAGGGTTTAGGGTTAGGGTTTAGGGTTTAGCATTTAGGGTTTAGAGTTTAGTGTTTACTAGATTAGTGTTTGAGGTTAATAGTTTAGGTTTAAGGTTACATGGAGTCTAAGTTTAGAGTTTAGTTTAAGTAGTTTTAGTTTAGGGTTTAGGTTTAGGGAGGTGATGGTTTATAGAGTTTAGTTTAGGGTTTTTAAATTTAGGGTTTATAGAGTTTAGGTTTAGAGTTTAAACTTTAGAGTTTAAAGTTTAAGTTTAAGGTTTATAGTTAGTTTAAGTTTAAAGGTTTAAGGTTTAGTTTAGAATTGGGTTTATTAGGTTAGGTTTTTAAGGTTTATAGTTGGATTTAAGTTATAGGAGTATAGAGTTTAGGTTTAGGTTTTAGGTTGTTTAAGGTTAGTTTAGGTTTAAATTTAAAGTTTTAGGTTTTAGGTTTTAGGCTTAAGTTTAGTTTTAGGTTTAGGTTTAGAGTTTAGGAGTTTAAGTTTAGGTTAGTTAGGGTTTAGGTTTTAGGGTTTAGGGTTTAGGTTTTAGGGTTAGTTTAGGGTTTAGGGTTTTTAGGGTTTAGGGTTTAGTGTTTAGGGTTTAGGAATGTAGGTTTAAGGTTTAGGGTTAGTTTTAGGGTTTAAGGATTAGGATTTAAGGTTTAGGGTTTAGGGTTTTTTTAAAAAATTAATTAAATTGATAGGTCTAGGATTATTTAGTTTATTTTTTATTTATTTTAGTTTATTTTATTTTTTATTTTATTTATATTATTTTTTATTTTTATTTAGTTTATTTTATTTATTTTAGGTTTAATTATTTAGGGTTTTGGGTTTAGGGTTTAGGGTTTAGTGTTGTAAGGTTTAGGGTTTAGGGTTTAGGTTTTAGGGTTCTAAGGTTTAGGGTTGTAGGTTTAGGATTTAGGGTTTAGGGTTTAGGGTTAGTTTTAGGGTTAGGGTTTGGTTTTTCTATTTTTTAAATTTTAAATTTTTATTTTAAATTAAGCAAAGTTGAAGATTTATGTTTATTTTGTTTATTTTATATTTATTTTAGTTTATTTTTTATTTTATTTTTATTTAGTTTAGTTTATTTATTTTAGGTTTATTTATTTTAGTTTAGGTTTTTTATTTTAGTTTATTTCTTAGGTTTATGTTTAGGTTTATTTTTTACTTTAGTTTTATTTTTTAGGTTTAGGTTTTATTTCTTATTTTTTAAGTTTAGCTTTAGGTTTTTATTTTATTTTTTAAGGTTTAGGTTTTAGGTTTTTATTTGAAGTTCATATTTAGGTTTTATTTTTTAGTTTAGATTTAGGTTTATTTTTAGTTTATTTTATTTTATTTAGGGTTTAGGTTTAGTTTTAGGTTTAGTTTATTATAAGTTTAAGTTTAGGTTTTATTTATTTTAGTTTAGTTTATTTTAGTTTAGGTTTAGGTTTATTTTATTTTTATTTTAGGTTTAAGTTTTTTTTTTTGTTTAGGGTTCATGTTTTATTTTTATTTATTTTTAAGTTTTATTTTTATGTTTGTTTTTTGGTTTAGGTTTTTATTTAGTTTTATTTTATTTTATTTTTGTTTATTTTATTTTTATTTTAGGTTTAGGTTTTATATTATTTAAGTTTTTTATTTTTATTTCAGTTTAGGTTTTTATTTATTTTATTTTATTTTAGTTTAGTTTTAATTTTTTATTTTATTTTCTTTTTAGGTTTAGGTTTAGGTTTGAGTTTATGTTTTTTTATTATATTTTGCTTTAGGTTTTTTTATTTATTTTATTTTTAAGTTTTATTTAGTTTTGGTTTAGGTTTTAAGCCTTTTAGGGTTTAGGGTTTAGGGTTTATGGTTTTAGAGTTTAGGGTTTAGGGTTTAGGATTTAGGGTTTAGGGTTTAGGGTTAACGGTTTAAGGTTTAGGTTTTAAGGTTTAGGGTTTTAGGGTTTAGGGTTTAGGGTTTAGGGTTTAAGGTTTAGTGTTTGTAAAGTTTAAGGTTTAGAGTTTAGGTTTTAGGTCTAGGGTTCAGGTTTTAGTTTAAGGTTTAGGGTTTTTATTTCTTTTTTAACAGATAATAAATTAAAATTCAACATTTCTTCCTTTTGATTTCATCAACCAAGTAACACACCAAGTTTTCTAAGACCAAGACAAGATAGATAAATAATGAGAGCATAGATCATATTAAAACCAAAGAGCAACTTCTACTATAAAGACAAGCTCCATAGGGAATCATCGACCATTCTTGGTTTCTCAATTCCCGAACCACCCGACCTCTCAAATAGTGGGATCGCCATCATATCCCGATCTCTCCCCATACCACTTCGTTGCTCCCTGAGCTTCATAACCACCATTTTCGACCACCTTCATATCCACCGGCCTCCATATCCCCACCTATGATAATGGCCTTTACCTTGCCTCCACTAGGATCTAGGCAGCACGGTTGGGTGATGTTCCTTCCAACAAGGTTCTGCCCATTCGTAGGGTTTAGGTTTATTAAGTTTTAAGGATTAGGTTTATTTTTTAATTAATTTAGTTACTATAGGTTTATGTTTAGGGTTAAGGTTTAGGGATTAGTGTTTAGGGTTTAGGGTTTAGGGTTTTAGGGTTTCTACTTTTAGGGTTTAGGGTTTAGGTTTAGTTTATTTAGGGTTTATTAGGGTTTATGGGTTTGGGGTTTAGGATTCTGATTTAGTGAGTTTAGCATTTAGGGTTTAGAGTTTAGTGTTTAGGCTTTAGGATTAGTGTTTTGAGGTTTATAGTTTTAAGTTTAGGTTTTAGGTTTTGTAGGGTCTAAGTTTAGGGTTTAGGGTTTAAGGATTAGTTAAGGTTTAGGGTTTAGTTAGGGTTTAGGGTTTATAGTTTAGGGTGAAAGTTTATAATTGATTTAGGGTTTAGGGTTTACTTTAGGATTTAGGGTTTTAGGTTAAGGGTTTAGGTTTACAGTTGATTGTTTAGTTTAGAGCTTTAAGGTTTAGGATTCTAGGTTTAGTTTAGTTTAGGGTTTAATTAAAATTTAAGGTTTAAGTTTAGGAGTTTAGGAGTTTATAGTTAGGGTTTAGGGTTTATAGTTAGATTTAGAGTTTAAGGTTTAGAGTTTAGTGTTTATGTTTAGGTTAACAGTTTAAGTTAGTTTAGGTTTAGGTTTAGGTTTTAGGTTTTAGACTTAGGACTTAGGGTTTTAGGGTTTAGGGTTTAGGGTTAGGGTTAGGGTTTAGGGTTTAGTGTTTAGGGTTTAGGTTTTAGCGTTAGTTTAGGGTTTTGGGATTTTTAGGGTTTAGGGTTTAGGATTGTAGGTTTAAGGTTGTAGGTTTAAGGTTTAGGGTAAATTTTAGGGTTTCGAGTTTATGGTTTAAGGATTAGGATTTAGGGTTTAAGGTTTAGGATTTTTTTTAAAATTCAGTAAACCGATAGGTCTAGGATTATTTAATTTATTTTTTATTTAATTTAGTTTTTTTTATTTCAGTTTATTTTTTATTTTTATTTAGTTTAGTTTATTTCTTCTAGGTTTATTTATTTTTGTTTAAGTTTTTCAATTTAGTTTATTTTTTTGGTTTAGATTTAGGTTTCTATCTATTTTTTAGTTTAGTATTATTTTTATTTTTTTATTTAGGTTTAGGCTTCATTTTTTATTTTTAATTTTAGGTTTAGGTTTTATTTTATTTTCTTAGGTTTATGTTTTACGTTTTAATTTTAGGTTCATTTTTAGGTTTTATTTTTTTATTTTAGGTTTAGGTTTATTTTTAGTTTATTTTATTTTATCTCGTTTAAGGTTTAAGTTTAGTTTATTTTAAGTTTAGCTTTATGTTTTATTTATTTTAGTTTAGTTTATTTTTATTTAGGTTTTGGTTTATTTTATTTTATTTTTACTTTAGGTTTAGATTTTATTTTTTTGTTTTGGGTTTAGGTTTTATTTTTAGATTTTTTTGGGTTTTGGTTTTTATTTAGTTTTATTTTATTTTTATTTTACGTTTAGTTTTTATTCTATTTTGGTTTTTTATTCTTAGGTTTATTTTATTTTTTAATTTAGTTTAGGTTTTTATTTATTTTATTTTTATTAGTTTATTTTATTTTATTTTTAGATTTAGGTTTAGGTCTTAGTTTAGGTTTTTATTTTATTTTATTAATTTATGTTATTTAGGTTTAGTTTTATTTATTTATTTTATTTTTTGGTTTTAATTAGTATAGGTTTAGGTTTTTGGGCTTTTAGGGTTTAGGGTATTATGGTTTAGGTTTTAGGGTTTGGGTTTAGGGTTTAGTGTTTAGGGTTTAGGGTTTAGGGGCTTTAGGCTTTAAAGTTTAGGGTTAGCTTAGGGTTTAGGGTTAGTTTAGGGTTTAGGGTTTGAGGTTTGGGGTTTAGGGTTTTTACAATTTAGGGCTAGTTTATGGTTTAGGGTTTAAGGTTTTAGGGTTTAGTGTTCAAGGTTTAGGGTTTAGGGGTTAGAGATAGGATTTAGGGATTAGAGCTTAGGGTTTATAGTTTAAGGTTTAGGGTTTAAGGTTAGTATAGGGTTTCAGCTTTAGGGTTTAAGGTTTAGAGCTTTTTAGGGTTTACGGTTTACAGTTTAGGGTTTAGGGTTTAGGATTTAGGTTTTAGTTTAGCGTTTAAGGTTTTTGATTTCTTTTTAACATAGAATAAATTCATATTCAACATTTCTTCTTTTTGATTTCTTCTTAGGGTTTAAGTTTAGGTTTATTAGGTCTTAGGGTCTAGGTTTATTTTCTAATTTATTTAGTTACTTAAGGTTCAGGTTTATGGTTTCGAGTTTAGGGTTTAGGGTTTAGGGTTTAGGGTTAGGGTTAAGATTTAGGGTTTAGGGTTTAGGATTTAAGGTTTAGGGTTTTAGGGTTTATGCATTTAGGGTTTAGTGTTCCGGGTTAGGGTTTAGGGTTTAGGGTTTAGGGTTTTCTTGGGTTTAGGGTTTAGGGTTGTAGCTTTAGAGGTTAGAGTTTAGGGTTTAGGAATTTTTTAAAAAATTAAGTAAATCGGTAGGTTTACATTTATTTAGTTTATGTTTCATTTACTTTAATTTTTTATTTAGGTTTATTTTTTATTTTTATTTAGTTTAGTTTATTTATCTTAGGTTTATTTATTTTAGTTGAGGTTTTTTATTTTAGTTTATTTTCTAGGTTTAGGTTTATTTTTTAGTTGAGTTTTATTTTTATTTTATTTTTTTGGTTTAGGTTTTATTTTTTATTTTAGGTTTAGGTTTAGGTTTTTATTTTATTTTATTTTATTTATGTTTTAGGTTTTTATTTTAGTTTATTTTATTAAGTGTTGGTGTAAGTTTAGGTTTTGTTTATTTTAGGATTAGGTTTAGGTTTTATTTATTTTAGTTTAGTATATTTTAGTTTAGGTTTAGGTTTATTTTATTATGTTTATTTTTTTTTGTAGGTTTATGTTTTTTTTAGTTTAGGGTTTATGCTCTATTTTTTTATTTATTTTTAGGTTTTATTTTAAGATTTATTTTTTTGGATTAGGTTTTTATTTTATTTTTATTTAATTTTATTTTAAGTTTATTTTAATTTTATTTTATGTTTAGTTTTTATTTTATTTAAGTTTTTAATCTTAGGTTTATTTTATTTTTTAGTTTAGGTTTTTATTTATTTTATTTATTCTTAGGTTTATTTTTATATTTATTTAGGTTTTACATTTTTATTTTATTTTATTTTATTTATTTTAGATTTTATTTTAAGTTTATTTTAAGTTTAGGTTTAGGATTTATTTTTAGGTTTTATTTAGGTTAGGGTTCAGGGTTTAAGGTTTAGTGTTTAGGCTTTATGGTATTTAAGGTTTAGGGTTTAGGGTTTAGGGTTAGCTTAGGTTTAGGGTTAGTTTAGGGTTTAGGGTTTAGGGTTTATGGTTTATGGTTTAAGCTTTAGGGTTAAGGGTTTTTAGGGTTCAGGGATTAGGGTTTAGGGTTTGTTTAGGATTTATGATTTTGCATTTTAGGGTTTAGGGTTTAGAATTTAGGATTTATGGTTTAGGGTGAGGGTTAGGGTTTAGGATTTTTTAGGGTTTATGGTTTACGTTAGTTTTATAGATTAGGGATAAGGGTATAAGTATAAGGCTTTAGGGTTTAGTGTTTAGGGTTTAGTGCTCTTTTTTAAAAAAAAATTATGTAAACTGGTAGGTTTAATCTTATTTAGTTTATTTAGTTTATTTGTTATTTATATTAGTTTAATTATTTTAGGTTTATTCATTTTAGTTTAGGTATTTTATTTTTGTTAATTTTTTAGGTTTAGGTTTATTTTTTAGTTGAGTTTTACTTTAATTTTACTTTTTAGTTTTAGGTTTTATTTTTTATTTTTAGGTTTAGGTTTAGGTTTAGATTTTTATTTTAATTTTTCACGTTTAGGTCTTAGGTTTTTATTTTAGGTTTATTTCTAGCTTTTATTTTTTAGTTTAGGTTTAGGTTTATTTTTTGTTTATTTTATTTTATTTAATTTAGGGTTAGGTTTGAGTTTAGTTTATTTCAGGTTTAGTTTATTTTAGTTTAGGTTTAGGTTTATTTTATTTTATTCTTTTTTTAGGTTTAGGTTTTCTTTAGTTTAGGGTTTAGGTTTTATTTTTTATTTACTTTCAAGTTTTATTTTTATGTTTATATTTTTAGGTTTAGGCTTTTATTTAGTTTTTATTTTATTTTATTTTAGGTTTATTTAATTTTTAGTTTTTATTTTATTTAGGTTTTTGATTTATTAGTTTAGTTTAGCTTTTTATTTATTTTATTTTATGTTTATTTTTTATTTTATTTTATTTTTAGGTTTAGGTTTTGGTTTTACTTTAGGTTTTTATTTTTTAAATTTATTTTATTTAGGTTTAGGTTTTTAAATTTATTTTATTTTTATGTTAAGGTTTAGGTTTTAGTTAAGGTTTTTATTTTTTTTTTTTTTATTATATTTAGGTTTATGTTTTTAATTTATTTTATTTTTAAGTTTTATTTAGTTTAGGTTTATGTCTTTAGGGTGTACGATTTAGGGTTTAGTGTTCAGGCTTTAGGCTTTAGGGTATAGGGATTTGGGTTAGTTTAGGGTTTAATGTTTAGGCTTTAGGTTTAGGGTTTAGGGTTTTAGGGTTTAGGGTTTAGGGTCTAGGGTTTAGGGTTTAGGGTTAGGGTTCGGGTTTAGGATTTAGAGTTTAGGGTTTAGGGTTAGTTTAGGGTTTAGGGTTTAAGGTTAGTTTAGGGTTTTAGTGTTTAGGGTTTTAGGTTTAGTTTAGAGTTAGGAGTTTAAGTTAGAGTTTAGGTTTAATTTAGAGTTTAGATTTAAATTTAAACTTTAGGTATTTGAGGTTTATATTTAAAGTTAGTGTTTAAGGTTTTATAGTCAGGTTTAGGTTTAGGATTGAGTTTAGGGTTTAGGTTTAAGATTTAGTTTAGATTTAGATTTGAGTTTTGATTTAGGGTTTAAGTTTAGTGTTAAACTTTAGGATTAGTGTTTGAGATTATAGTTTAAGGTTTAGGTTTAAAGTTTTAGAGTCTTTAGGGTTTAGATTAATTTAGGAGTTTAGAGTTTAAGTTTAATTAGTTTTGGGTTTATGGATTTAAGGTTTAGGTTTAAACTTTAAGTTAAGTTTTAGGTTTAGGTTTAGGTTTAGTTGAATTTTAGGTTTAAAGGTTTTAAAGTTTAGGGTTTAAGGTTAAATTAGGTTTAAAGTTTAGTTTAGGTTTAGGGTTTAAAGGTTAGGTTTAGGTTTAGTTTAGGTTTATAGTTGGATTTAGAGTTTAGGGTTTAGGATTAAGTTTAATTTTAGGGTTGGTTTAGGTTTTGGTTAGTTTAGGTTTAGGTTTAGTTTTGGGTTAGTTTAGGTTTAATTTTTTTAGGGTTTAGGTTTAGTGTTTGGTTTAGGATTGGGTTTAAGGTTTGTTTAAGGTTTAGGGTTAGTTTAGTTTGGTTTAGGGTTTAGATTAGATTTAGGTTTAGGGTTTAGGGTTTTAAAATTAAGTAAATTCTAGATTATTTAGTTTACTTTTATTTATTTGGTTTATTTTGTTTTATTTTATTTGGTTTATTTTTTTATTTTTATTTAGTTTAGTTTATAGCTTTTAGGTTTATTTATTTTAGTTTATGTTTATCAATTTAGTTTATTTTTTTGGTTTTGGTTTAGGTTTCTACTTATTTTTTAGTTTAGTTTTATTTTTATTTTATTATTTAGGTTTAGGTTTCATTTTTTATTTTTAATTTTATGATTAGGTTTTATTTTATTTTCTTAGGTTTATGTTTTATGTTTTAATTTTAGGTTTATTTTTAGGATTTATTTTTTTATTTTAGGTTTAGGTTTAATTTTAGTTTATTTAATTTTATCTCGTTTAGGGTTTAAGTTTAGTTTATTTTAAGCTTAGGTTTAGGTTTTACTTATTTAGTTTAGTTTATTTTTATTTAGGTTTTGGTTTATTTTATTTTATTTTTACTTTAGGTTTAAATTTTATTTTTTGTTTTGGGTTTAGTTTTTAATTTTTTATTTATTTTTAGGGATTTTTTTTGGGTTTTAGTTTTTATTTTGTTTTATTTTATTCTTATTTTACGTTTAGTTTTTATTTTATTTTGGTTTTTTATTATTAGGTTTATTTTATTTTATAGTTTAGCTTAGGTTTTTATTTATTTTATTTTAATTTATTTTTATTAGTTTATTTTATTTTATTTTTAGATTTAGGTTTAGGTTTTAGTTTATGTTTTTATTTTATTTTATTATTTAATTTTATTTAGGTTTAGGTTTTTATTTATTTTATTTATATGTTTTAATTAATTTAGGTTTAAGTTTTTAGGCTTTTAGGGTTTAGGGTTTATGGTTCAGGGTTTAGGGTTTTAGGGTTTAGGGTTTTATGGATTAGGTTTTAGGGTTTGGGTTGAGGGTTTAGTGTTTAGGCTTTATGGTTTAGGGGGTTTAGGCTTTAAAGTTTAGGGTTAGCTTAGGTTTTAGGGTTAGTTTAGGATTTAGGATTTGAGGTTTAGGGTTTAGGGTTTTTACAATTTAGGGTTAGTTTATGGTTTAGGGTTTAGGGTTTTAGGGTTTAGTGTTTAAGGTTTAGGGTTTAGGGTTAGGGTTAGGATTTAGGGATTAGGGTTTAGGGTTTACAGTTTAGGGTTTAGGGTTTAAGGTTAGTATAGGGTTTCAACTTTAGGGTTTAAAGTTTAGAGCTTTTTAGGATTTAGGGTTTACAGTTTAGGGTTTAGGGTTTAGGTTTTAGTTTAGCGTTTAAGGTTTTCAATTTTTTTCAACGTAGAATAAATTCATATTCAATAGTTCTTCTTTTTGATTTCGTCAACCAAGTAACACACCAAGTTTTCTAAGACATAAGCGATGACATGGATAAAAGATTAGCATAGAGCAAATCAAAGACTGAATAACTAGAGCGTCTCTACTTTAAAGACATAGTTCCATAAGCAGTAGATCGAATCATCATTCTTTAATTTCTCTACTTCCCATGAGCGTCACCTCTGTGGCGAGATCCGATCATATCCCAGATCTCTCCCTCCGCCACCACCATGGCTGTAACCTCCATCGCTCCTCCCACCTCCATAACCACCACTGCTCTGACCACCTCCTCCATATCAACTAACACATCCAGATCCCCCACCACCATTGAGATAAACGCCGCCTTTGCCTTCGCTTACACCACCAGAATGAGCCTAGTTGATGATGATGTTCCTACCATTAAGATTTTGCACATTCTAAGGGTTTAGGTTTAGGTTTATTAGGTTTTAGGGTTTAGGTTTATTTTTTAATTTATTTAGTTACTTAAGGTCCATGTTTAAGGATTCGGGTTTAGGGTTTAGGGTTTAGGGTTAGGGTTAGGGTTTAGGGTTTAGGGTTTAGGGTTTAAGGTTTAGGGTTTTAGGGTTTATGCAATTAGGGTTTAGCATTTAGGGTTAGGGTTTAGGGTTTAAGGTTTTATAGGGTTTAGGGCTTAGGGTTCTAGCTTTAGAGTTTAGGGTTTAGGGTTTAGGGCTTAGGTTTTTTTTTTTAAATTAAGTAAGCCGGTAGGTTTACATTTATTTAGTTTATGTTTTATTTACGTTAGTTTTTTTATTTTTGTTTATTTTTTATTTTTATTTAGTTTAGTTTATTTATTTTAGGTTTATTTATTTTAGTTGAGGTTTTTTATTTTAGTTTATTTTATAGGTTTAGGTTTAGGTTTAATTTTATTTTTTAGTTGAGTTTTATTTTTATTTTATTTTTTGGTTTAGGTTTTATTTTTTATTTTAGGTTTAGGTTTAGGTTTTTGTTTTCTTTTATTTTGTTTATGTTTTAGGTTTTTATTTTAGTTTATTTTATTAAGTGTTGGTGTAAGTTTAGGTTTAGTTTATTTTAGGATTACTTTAGGTTTTATTTATTTTAGTTTATTTTATTTTAGTTTAAGTTTAGGTTTATTTTTTTATGTTTATTTTTTTGTAGGTTTATTTTTTTTGTAGTTTAGGGTTTTTAGGCCTTAGGGTTTAGGGTTACATAGGGTTTTAGTTAATTTAGGATTTAGGTTTAGGCTTTAGGCTTTAAGGTTTTGGGTTTTGGGTTTAGGGTTAGTTTAGGGTTTAGGGTTTTAGGTTTTAGGGTTTATGGTTTAAGATTTAGGGTTAGGTTAGGGTTTAGGGTTTAGGATTTTTTAGGGCTTAGGGATTAGGGTTTAGGGTTTAAGGTTTAGGGTTATAGGTTTAGGGTTCAAGGTTTATGGTTAGTTTTAGGGTTTAGTGTTTAGGGTTTAGGGTTTAGGGTTTTTTTAAATTAAGTAAAGAAGTAGGTTTAGGTTTTCTTTTTAGTTTATTTAATTTATTTTTTATTTATTTAATTTATTTTTATTTTTTTATTTAGATTTATTTTTTATTTTTATTTAGTTTCTTTTATGTTTATTTATTGTAGTGTAGGTTTTTTATTTTATTTTATTTTTTAGGTTTATTTTTAAGTTATGTTTTATTTTTATTTTATTTTATTTTTTTAGTTTAGGTTTTTAGGTTTTTAGGGTTTAGGGTTTAGGGTTTAGGGAGTTTTAGGTTTAGGTTTTAGTTTAGGTTTTAGGTTTAGGGTTTTAGAGGTTTAGTTTATCATTAGGTTTAGGAGTTTAGGTTTGTTTTAAACTTTAGGTTTAGTTTAGGGTTTAAGGTTTAGGGTTTAGGTTTAGGGTTTAGGTTTAGGTTTAGGGTTTTTAGTTTAGGGTTTAGGTTTAGGGTTTAAAATTTTAGGTTTAGGTTTAGGTTTAGGTTTTTAGTTTAGGTTTAGGTTAGGGTTTAGGGTTTAGGGTTAGGATTTAGGGCCAGGTGGTGTGGCCCAGGCTCAGGTTAGTGTTTTGGGGTTGTGGTTTAGGCCAGGTCAGGTTTTATTTTATTTTAGGTGGGGAGTTTATTTTGCAGGGTTCGGTTTTGGTCTTTTTTAAAGAGAACCAGATTCAACATTTCTTCTTTCGTTTTCTGGCACCAAGTCTACAGAAACAAGAAAATGATAATAGAGCAAATCAAAACTCTAGATAACTAGAATCATCTTTAGTGTAAAGACACAGTTCCATAAGCAGATCTGATTGGCCGTTCTTTGTTTCTCCCATCCCCATCAGAACCACCCCGGCCTCATGAGTAGTGGGATCCGCCATCATGTCCCTCGATCTCTCCCTCCACCACCACCATGGTCAGAACCTTCATCGCCTCCTTCTGCATCCATAACCACCACTGTTCACCACCTCCATATCCACCAACACCTCCATCCCACCACCACTGGATAATCGCCTCCTCACCGCCATCTACTGTGGCCCGGGATGTTCGCCATGGTTCTCCCACCATTCTGTGGTTTAGGTTTAGGTTTCTTTATTTGGGTTAGGTTTATTATTATTTAGTGTTGTGGATTAGGTGTGGTTGGGGTCAGGAGGCTTGGGGTTATCAGTGGTTTAGGTTAGGTGGGGTTTAGGTTTGAGTTTAGGGTAGGCTTTAGGGCAGTTTAGGGTCAGGGCTGTGGGTGGCAAAGGTGGGTGCACAGGGTGGGCAGGAGGTTGTATGTGGTCTTAGTAGATTTAGGGTTTAAATCTGTCGGTAGGTTTAGTATTTTATTTTTATTTAATTTATTTTAATCATTTTATTTATTTTTTATATTATTTTTATTTATTAGTTTTATTTATTTTAGGTCTCATTTAGTTTAGATTTTATCTTATATTTGCTCTTAGCCTTAGTTTATTTAGTCATTTATTTTTGTAAGTTTATCTAAGTGAGGTTTTATTTTATTTTTTATTTATTTTATCTATTTTGCTTGGTTTTAATTTATTTTATTAGGTATTATTTAGCAGTAAAATAGTCTGGCCTAGGAGGGCTCAGGGCCTGTGGTCAGGGCTAGCTCAGTGGCCCATCTTTGGCCTGGTGGTCTGGGGCCTGTATTAGGGTAGTTTATTAATAAAATCAAACTTTAGGTTTACAATTTTAGTTTATTTTATTTATTTTAGTTTATTTTAATTTTAATTTTATTTAGTTTATTTTATTTTATTTAGTATTTATTTTTAGTTTATTTATTTTTTTATTTTAGGTTTATAGTTTAGGTTTATTTTAGGTTTTTATTTTATTTTAAGTTTAGGTTTTATTTCTATTTTTAGTTTAGGTTTTATTTTATCTTTTATGTTTAGGTTTTAGGTTTTAATTGGTTTATTTTAGGCATTATTTTAGTTTAGATTTAGATTTAGTTTATTTATTTAGTTTAGGTTTATTTTAGTTTAGGTTTAGGTTTATTTATTTAGCCAGTTTAGGATTATTTTATTTTGTTTATTTAGGTTTAGATTTTTTAGTTTGGGTTTATTCTTTTATTTATTTTAGTTTTAGGTTTATTTGGTCTTTATTTTATCTTATAAGATTATTTTTTATTCACATCTATTTTATTTTATTTAACGCCTAGTTTTATTTTATTTAGGTTTTATTTTAGGTTTATTTTACTTTAGTTTAGTGCATATTTTATTTATCTTATTTTTAGTTATTTATCTTTATTTATTTTTTATTTTATTTAGGTTTAGGTTTAAAATCCATTCTTTTAGGTTTATTTATTTTTAGTATAGCCTAGGTCTTTGGGTGGCTAGTGTTTAGGGTCAGGGTCAGGTAGGGTGAGGGTGTGGTAGGGTCAGGTGTTTAGGGTTTATGATTTAGGGTTTAGTTAGTGTTTTGTGGGGTTTAGATTTTAGGTTTAGGGTTTTTTAGGATTTAGGTTTTTTTTAAGAAATTAGAAACCCACAAAGAAAAGGTACAAAGTCCTGAGGGGCAAATCTCTAAGCTAATGCTCAAAGAGCTACAAAGTCCTAAAGAGATAAGCCCCTAACTAATACAATAGTTAATGAAAGCAAGCAAAGGAAAATAGAAATAGAATCCACAAAAGAAAGTCCATGCAAAGAACAAACTTCCTCTCCTTTGAAACCAAAGACGATCCACCATCAATAGTCTCCAACCTAAAAGAGATCTGCAACATGCTTTTAAAGGGATGAGTACAAATAATCAAATAATTAATCAAGCATAAAGAGTAAGAGCATATAAATGGAATAAGATATAGAAAAGGCTCAAGCTCAGTTACCATCGTCTCAAGGGCAACACTATATGAAAGCATCCAGAATTTAGGTGAAGGGTTACAATTACATATAGCGCTACCAGCCAAAAGATCAAAGAGTGGGAAACATCAAGGCCATCATTGCCAACATACCTCTTGTAGCATCTTATCTAAGGACGATCATAACACGAACCTACATAAAACTTTAAACTGCAAATATAACCTCCAAACACCTAGCACTCAGAGATATTAAGTTTAGTATAATCAATAAAGAGGTAAACCATCGTGATAACACCACGGGAGCACCACCAAAGCCACCACCAAGAATGGATAACAAAATCATTAGGAACAAACATCGAATATGAGAAAAGCACTAAATAGAGACAAGACAAAGGCAAAAGGAAACACATAGGTGGTAGGATCCTCCATTTAAAGGACATGCAAAGAGCCCAAAGAAATAATAGCCAATCTAATAGCAAGACTAATAGCAAGAGGGTTAGGCAGGAAGGAAACCATCCAAACAGAAAAGGGGAAAGGTTTAGCCACAGCCCAGAAAAGAAAATCCCAGCAGGAAGAAACTAGAAGAAAAGAATGATAAAGAAGCAAATGAAGTTCCCAAAGATAGTCTCCAAAGGAGCAGAAAATTAAACCAAAATAAATACTCCTTTAACCAACCCAGCCGTAACAACCAATCCAAGCAACCAAAGAAGGAAGACCACCGAAGCCACCATAATAGCCAAGGATACAAGTCATGAAACCCAGAACAATAAGTAAAAAAGCCAACAACAGTCATCCAGTCACAAACATAAAAAATATCCCTGGGGATAGAAACAGTCAGCAGGCACTAATCTTAATCTAAGGAAAGGAGAATCCAATCCAGAAAGATAGAGACAACAAGCAGTGATAGAAAAAGAAAATTCCCATTAGGACCAAATACCATCCAACAAATTGAAATAGCAGCAAAACAAAAAACCAACAGAACCACCATCACCCAAGGCCAAAAAATAGCCCACCAATAATCTTCAACCTTCCCATTCATAACAAAACCCAAAACCAAAACCTCAATAATATAGGGGACAAAACCATATTCAGATGATATAACGATCTAATTATGTCCATCCTCAAACTCATCCAAAATAAAAATAAAGTATGGGTAAAGTGCCAGCACAAGCTAAAAAAAGCATAGTCTCAAGGGCACCCAATCCCTCTTAGTAACAGCGGTAATAACCACATAAACACGGCTGCTAAAAGCCACAATCTGATTATCAAACCCCAACCAAGAAACCCACACCCTAAACAGCACACCAAAAACCCAAAAGGACAAGAGTAGGTGAGAAGGGTGAAACTCATGAGAGAATGGACAACCAAAAGCACCATGAATAACTACCCTAATCAACAAATAACTAGGAGACAAGTCATCCACAACAACCATTCTAGAAAACTCAAAAAATGACCACCGTAGAGAGCCGAACCAAAAGTAACAAATCCAGAGTGAGCAACACCCAAGAAGGGAAAAAAACCCACATCCATACAACACCAGCAACTAGCCAACTAGAAATTCCAACATAAACAAACTAGGCTGTAGAGAGATCTAACAAGTAAAGAGAACCACACCAATCAGAAGACAAGAAAAATTGGAGAATAAAAATAGATCTAGGTGATGAGAAAAGTCAAGACCAAACTAGGAAAGGAAATAACTAGTTCTAAGAAAAAATGCCACCATAGAGAAAGCCAAAGCCCCAAAGGAAGAAGGAAAAGCTAAATCCTCTAAGATAAGGCAATCCAGTTTTATCTAGATTCATAAGACACCTTAAAAGGAAAGGTATGTCATCATTAGAAAACATTTGCAAACAAGAAGACTTGGCCAAAAAATCAACACAATAATTGCCTTCCTATAAATATAAGAAATTTGAAAATCTAGGTTAGCAAGAAGACTCCTAGTATGATTAAGCAAATAGAACACATCAAGATCATTAACATGTGAATTAGATTTAAGTAAATCTAAGGAGAGCATCAACTTCAAACCAAATCTTATGAAAACCTTGTTGTAAACAAATGGAAATTCCATGATGAATGCCTTTAAGTTCAACAAATAAAATAGAACAAGGCTCTAAAGGGGTAGTAAAAGTATAAATAACCTTGCCACTGTGATCTCTCAAAATCCCATCACAACCATAATAAGAAACTGAGCCATTTGTGTTAACTTTAATGTAATGATAATTAGGTTTAATCCAATATATAATTTTATTGGTAGGAGAGACATTACAAGGAGGAAGGTTAATCTCAAATTTCAAGGCCACGGACTTGTACCCATTAAAATTGGAGTGAGTAAGAAGATTACCTTTGAAAAGGGACAAAATTTTATATTTAGATCTAGCAATGATATGATTATAATTCATAGGAATATTATAGTTTTTACATCATTTCTATCCATCAAAATATACCAAAGAATAGTAATAGCTAATGCAATTTTAACATGACCCTTAGAAGTATGAGAGAATCATGCTTCAAGGAGTTGCATAATAGAAAATGAACCATTAAAGTGGAAGTCTTAAAAATATTATCATACCAGTTCCACATTCTAGCAACAATAGGGCCATTCACAGAAACATGATCCACACTTTCAATGTGATAGCAACAGTGACATTTAGAGGGGAGTTGGAAACCTTTTTTCAAAAGAGTAGCATCCACAAGGATATAATGCTTAAGAATGCACCAAGTTATGATCGAGTAAAATAGGGATACTATTATTCCATATTTTTGTAAAAATCAAGGACTCTTCATATTTAAATCTAATAAAATGCTACACATCCTTAAAAACAAAATCTCCAGAATAAGAAATTTTGAAAAGAATTTTGTTAGGTTCATTAGGGTGAGGGCAAATTTTAAGGATTTTATTGGTGATCACATTAGGGACACGGTCATTCAATTGAGCCACATCCCAAATATTATTAATAATTAACTGATGAACCTTAAGCACCACAATGGAATGAGTATTGAGATGGGAATCAAGAGCCACGCCAATTGTCTTGCCAAAAAAAAATAAGGAACCAGAATTGATACCCCAAGAAATTAAATTCTAAGCACTCCATTTGATACTACAAAGTCTTCTCCAAATAGGAGAATCCCTAGATTTGAAAGCACTAATGAGGGGTGTTTGCCTTGACAATATTTAGCATGCATAAACTTTGATGTATCTTTATTTCTAAAGTTCCACCTTATTTTATAGGAAAAATAATTAATAGAATCCTCCAAGGTTTTGCAATTTAAGCCACCTTCATTATTAGTACCATAACAGTTATGCCAACTAGCCCAATGTAATCTTTTGGCAGGTGTATTAGATCCCCAAAAGAATTTATTGAAAGCCTATTAATCCTTTTAATAATAGAACGGGTATGGACAATAATAGACAAGAGATACATTGGTAGAGACCAAAGGGTACTTTTGATCAGGATAAGTCTAGCACCAAAGTGATTAAATGAATCCCAAGAGGAGGTTTTCTTATTTACTTTTTGAATAACTTAATCAAATAAAGAAGACCTTTTCGTGCCTCTATATATGAGTCCCGGATACTTGATAGGAGATTTTCATAAAAGAAACTAGTAATATTTCGATAACATTGATCTTAGATAAGGAGATAGAAGAGCTAGTAATAAAAAAACTTTTATTAGGATTAATATTCAAGCCACTCTCCCTACCAAAATGAATTAAGAACTTACAAAATTTTTTTTAATGAGTGGAGGCATTGCAAAATATAATGAAATCAACAGCAAAGCTAAGGTGAAAAATGGGAAACCCACCAATGGTTCTACAGAACATGTTAGGCATTAAACTAAATATATGCTCAAGACATCTAGAAAGATATTCCACTATAATAATGAAAAGAGCAGGAGAAAGAGGGTCACGTTGCCTTAGCCCATGATTAGAGGAGAAAAAACCATGCACTCACCATTAAGAAGCATAGAAAACCAAGAATTCTCAATCCCATTCTTAATTAAAGCAATAAATTGATTAGAGAACCCAAATAAAGCCAAAATTTTATATATAGGAAAACCCAACCAATATTATTGTAAGCTTTGGAAATGTCAAGCTTAAAAGCAAGTTTCCAGTGAACTTTGGCATTCAAATCATGGATCATCTCTTAGCTAAAGTACATTATCAAATGGATCTCCCTTTAACAAAATGGTTTGATTGGGGAGATAATTTTAGGGAAGATACTCAATCTTTTAGCCTAAATCTTAGAGATAAGTTTTTTTAAAAGAAAGAGCTAATCGACCTAAAATCACTCCAAACTTTAGGATTGTCTTTTTTAAAAATTAAAATAATGGAGGCGCTAGCAAAATATTTGGGAAGGATATGACCCTTAAAATATCAGAACTACTTTAATTAGGTCCTCTTTAATGACAATCCAACATTTTGGAAAAAAAAGGGTAGTATAACCATTAGGCCTAGCCAGTCTTTATTTATATTAAAATATCAAAATTTCAATCTTAGAAGGTAAGAAAGCATATTGTTATCCTCATCCAAAATAAAAAATAACTTAACCAAGAAATATCATCATAAGCAACATTTTTTTTATTGAAGCTCTTTATAAAAAGGACAACAAACTCAATAAGCTCCTTTTATCCATACACCAAACTCCATCATTAATTTTAATTTTATGAATATGGTTTATAGCTTTTCTTTTTTAACCATGACATGGAAATATTTGGTATTGTGATCTCCATCAGATCCATTTCATAAGCTTTTGCCAATAAGTCTCCTCCATATCTTGAAAACATGTCAACCTATAGTTAGCTTGAGCCAACATTTGAATTTTAGAAGGATCATTAACAACATCTTCCAAAATGATCACCTCATTCTCAATTTTATTAATATCAACTAAAAGATTCTTAAAATAATGTTTATTCCACCAAGAAGGGCATTGTTTACGTCTTTTAAATTTGAACCACAATCTCTTCATCCCAAAAATAGAGTCATTATGATGTAGAGGTTCTCCCCAGTTACTAGCAACAACATTGAAAATTCTATCATCCATAAGCCACATATTTTGGAAATGAAAATGGATAGTGGAGAAGGATTTGGTAGCATTAAAATTAACATTAATAAGCAAGGGAAGATTGTTCGATAGGGTTCTGCTTAAGTGCTCCATAGAAGTAATATGGAATATATTAATCCATGGATGATTAAAAGAACCTTTACCACTATACATAATTATTCCATGTAAAGTGAGACCTAGTAAAGCCAATGTGAGTAAGATGACATTTAAGGATCATGTTATTAAAATATTCCATAGAAAATAAGTTAGGAGAATTTCCACAACAATGTTCAGAGGAAGTAGAGATAGTACTAAAATCTGTACCCACAAACCAAGGACCATCAACAGAAGAAGAAAGACTAATAAGTTTCTCCCAAAGAATGCATCTACCATTTCTATTACAAGAAGCATAAATGAAAAAACCAAAACAACTAAAATTATTATAAGTAGTCTTAACAGTCACAACTTGGGATAAATCATCCAAAATCTACATAATATAGGGACTATTCCAAAAAATCCAAATTTTATTGCTAGAGTTACCATAAAAATTACTAAAGAGCCAATCATTCTAGCAACATAATAAATGTTAGAAGGAATAATAAATGGTTCCAAGATAGCCAAGAAGGAAATGTTATGAGTACAAACTAAGTTTCTAATTCTATTTCTAACCGAGAGGGTATCAATCCCTCTCACATTTCAAATTAAGAAAGAAACCATTTATTTTTGGGCAGAAGAGCCAGATCTAGTAAATCAAGCAAATTAGGAAGTTTGGTTTTAGGAGTTTTATTTTTCTTTCTAAAAATAGTTTGGAACTTATTATTCATATCCACTACATCACCATCTAAGAGAGATTTTTAGGGTTGTTTTTGGAGAAAATTTGCACATTTAAAGCATCATTGCAAGCCACTTCACCCTCTTCCAAATCCGTATTAGGTTGAAATGTCAAAATAGAAATCAGTTCAACATTAGAAGAGGAGGCGGGAAAATGATTAGAACCATTTAAAGCACAAGTGCCCAAGTAAGAATTAGAAGCCTTTCATTAGTTTGCTCTCCATTCAAACCCTCATCTAGGATCATATTCTAATCAATTAATGGTTGCATAGAAGCAGGAATTGAATCATTTGAGACAAAATCATCATCCATAATTTCAAAAACATATTATTACCCATATTATTACCAATATCAAGGGCATTCAACTGTATAAAATCATTGAAGGGTAAGGCATCCTTATTAACATGACTGACATCCAAAAATTGATCAGGCTAAAGAACTATAGCATTCTCCACAGAAATAGTGGGTGGATTAAGATAATGTCCCTCAATTTCAGGTAAAGAAATGTCCATAGAAGCTGAATTTTGTGCTTTAACCAAAGGCACCTTAAGGTTGGGATCCAAATTATTATTAACCAATTTTGGTTTCTTAAAGTGATGGTGAACCACAAAATAATCTGAAAACCCATGACCATGAATTTTACAATGGGAACAAAAAATAAGAAAATTCTCAAATTCCACTATTGCAAATATCCATATTTCTCTAATCCTAGCCAAATTTCCTTAAAATTTTTTTAGTTATATCCAACTTCGACTAAAATCGAGCAGAGGGCTAAAGTATTAGAAGCGTCGATCGCTTGAAGAGGATGACCGAACATCGCACCCATAGAAAAAAAATTCATGATTAATGAAATGGACACGTAGATTAGGAAGAGAGATCCAAACTGGAATAATAGGAGATTCCTCTTAAATATCAAAAAGAGGCATCCATTTGAACAATTTTATCCATCAATTGAAAACAAAATACAAGCAATGAGAAAAAATCATGAGAGTAATCCAAATTGTTGGAAAGCTGGATCAGTATATGATGGGAATCGATCAATCCACTAAAAAAAATTCTAGAGAGTTTCAAGCTATGGAAGAAAGATCGAATATTCTATAAAGTAGGATAATGCAAAGTGAATTTACCCACCAACATAAATTCAAAAGTCTTCACAAGCCTTTCCATAATTGAATCTAAACATATTATTGCGGGTACGACCCAAAAAGAAGTCAAAATAAGCTCGAGAGACTCACCAGTGCAATTAGCCTTACTAGCAAGAACATCCTTGAATGATTTCGAAGCTAGTGATGGATTTAAGCTTGAAACCCCCAAAGAGCCAGAAACAATAGCAGGAGTAGCCGGATTATCAGGATTTCCACACAGGGAAGCAGAATTCACAACCATGATCAACAATGGATCATGATGATGAAATCAATCGAACCCAAAATGGAAGCAACAACCAAAATTTCCATAGAAAAAGCCACAAAGGAGATGCGCCTCCATAGGGGAAAAAAAAATTTCTAGAGCACAAAGAGAATGGAAGAAAGAAAAATTGCTTGAATGAATGGGATTTTTTTTATTTTTTTTGTTAGCTTTTTAGTTTTGGGTTTAGGGTTTAGGTTTTATGGTTTAGGGTTTTAGGGTTTAGGGTTAGTTTTGGTTTTAGGGTTTAGGGTTTTATGGTTTTAGGGTTTAGGGTTTTAAAGTTTAGGGTTTAAGGTTTAGGGTTAGGGTTAAAGTTTAGGGTTATTTAGGGTTTAGGGTTTAAGATCTTTTAGGGTTTTTTAGGGTATAGAGTTTAGGGTTTTTTAGGGTTAAGGGTTAGTTTTGTAGTTTAGGGTTATGATTTATAGTTTAGGATTTAGAGTTTCAAGTTTAGGGTTTAGGTTTTTTATTTTAAATTAAATAAACTGGTAGGTTTAGGTTTATTTAGTTTATTTTCTCTTTTATTTTTATTTAGGTTTATTTTTTTATTTTTATTTTATTTAGTTTGTTTTTTTTAGTTTAGGTTTTTTTATTTTAGTCTTTTTTTGTTCAGGTTTAGTTTTATGTTTATTTTTTATTTAGTTTTATTTCTTTTTTATTTTGTAGGTTTAGGTTTTATTTTTTATTTTTTGTTTTAGGTTTAGGTTTTTATTTTTGATTTATTTTTAGGTTAGGTTTAGGTTTATTTTTAGTTTATTTTATTTTATTTAGGTTAGGGTTTAGGTTTAGTTTATTTTAGGTTTTGGTTTAGGTTTGATTTATTTTAGTTTAAGTTTATGTTTATTTTATTTTATTTATTATAGGTTTAGTTTTTATTTTTAGTTTAGAATTTTGGTTTTATTTTTTATTTATTTTTTGGTTTTATTTTTAGGTTTATTTTTTAGGTTTAGGTTTTTATTTAGTTTATATTTTATTTAGGATTTTATGCCACCATCCTTCAAGATCTTTGATGGTAGTGGGAACCAATGATAACACATTGCACACTTTAGAGCCTACTGTTGCAACACCGTTGGCAATAATGCGCTCCTCTTCCTCCTTTTCATTAGCAGTATGTCAGGTTTTATATTTGATTGGTACACCAAACTGCCCAACAATTTGGTGAAGACTTTTGCTTAGTTTGAGCACCTCTTCATCAAGAGGTTTGCCGGAGCTCAGTAGAGGGTGACTGTAGGCGACCTCATTGAAGAGAAATAGAAACTCAACGAGTCCCTTGTTGATTACATTCTCAGGTGGCACAACCTGAGCGTGAAATGTGAACCATAGTTGTCCGAACAGCATGCCATTGAGATTCTTCTCAAAAATATTCATGGCTCGGTCACCTTCATGCTTAAGTGCTTTACGATCAAAACATTCGAGAAATTAATCAACAAGGTAGCTAGCCTACAAGAGGAAGCCAAATAGTTGCCCTTTCTTGACAAATCATCTAGGCCCAAGTTGTAGAAGGTGTTTGAGAAGAAGCCAGGGATAGTTATGTGGGGAGAGGGATCGCTAGCCGAGTTCAAGATGAGAGACTATGAGCTCAGAACTCTTTACACCTCCTCTTCCACCACCTCCATCATACCCCACCATCGTAGCCACCACAATGACCATTTCCACCACCTCGAGCTACCAGCAAGGATATTCATAACCATCGCCAGGCTACTTACTTTCCACCCTCTCTCTGCAAATAGATTGAATAAGCCATATTCATTCAAGAGGGAGATAGTTAGGAAAATATTTAAGAATCTCTTAAAGAAACTTGACTTTTAGTTACCAAAGCCTAAGAATCTCTTAAAGAAACTTGACTTTTAGTTACCAAAGCCTAAGTTACCAAAGCCATATTCATTCGAGAAACTTGACTTTTAGTTAAACACATGAATAGAGGAAAGAGAACTCAACATTCGTACACTTAAGCTATAAGCACATGCATTTCTTATGTATTTATAACTAGCATCATAACACATATTATTATTCATTTATAAGCTTTTGAAAAATACATTTGGATTTAATAGTGATAATAGCCATGCATATATTAAATTAAATCAACACATGCAAGCTTACATAAAGGAAATCTATTTATTTTTCTTGATTTTGAAAAGATGGATGCATGAATTCAAAAGACATACCAAATTTAACATGATTTGAAAGAGGACAATCAAATATAAGCATGTGATTCATTCAACCAAGCTAGTTCTTAAGGATAATCAAATCAAATAAGATTATTTAAAGCAAAGCAAAGCTTCTTTATTAATTAATTTTTAGATTTGATTTGATTTAAAGAGTAGAAGAGAAATCATCACTTGATGTTTTAAACCCATTCCCACATTAGTGATTTGATTTAATTTAAGGAAATGTAATTAAGTTGATTTTATGGGTTAATTCAGTTGAACCCTTAAATAGATGAATTAATTACCCTTACCTATGTCACTTTAAAGTAGTTAACTAAATAATTATGAGCCAACATGATATCCATTGAAAATAAATTTGGAATGATCTTAGGAAATAAAAGGGCCTAATGCAATTTTCTCATGATTAATAGTTAACCAGATTAAGGGACTTACTTAATACTCTTACGATTTTCTCACACATGTGGACTAACCATAATTTCATTAAACTCCTTTAGGTTATTAAACATCTAAAGATCTACCCCATGATTTAATTAATTATGGTCTAATGTGATTATGATTTCAATTTGATTAAGTGATTTAATTAGTTAAATCTTAATTAATTTCATTTTAAAAAAGTGTGAAATGAACTTGGGAAAGGGGTCCCAACCCTATTCCTTAGTTCACTTATGTGAACAATGATTAACAAAATTAATTAACCAATTTATTATTATTATTCATTGATTAATTAATCATTATTAACTTAAAAGAGTAGTAGGTTTAATTAGTCAATTTTCTAATTAAGTGAACAATATATCTTAAGAAAATCAAGGGAGTTAGAGGTCATCCCATTAGATTAACCAATAAAATTTGGGCTTAATTGCTCAAGTAATTACGAGTAATTAAGCTAATTAATTTTCCAATTAAACCTTAATTACTGTTCAAAATTAGTTAAGATCATTTTTAAATAATTCACCTCCGAAATACCTTTAAAATGAGTATTTACTTGCATTTTTTATTTCTCTATGATTTTTTATGATTTTTAGAAGTTTAGGCATTAAAAATGATTAATTAAGCCTAATTAAAGCTGAATCCTATGAACGCCATGTGGTGCACTGATGTGGCTTGCTTTCCATGTGGCGTAGTGGGATTGGTTACTTAAAACTTATCTGACTTAGTGCCTAAGTGGTGGTAATGAATTTGCTTTCTTATCTGCCATCCGATCTATGATTGGACAGCTACGATTAATCCCATAGCTTAATAAGATTAAATCAGATCAATCTTGTGGATCAAACCACATGTCCATTTCATGCAAAATAGACAGTGCATGATCTAACATCACACGAGTGGGGGAGAATGGAGTTTGGCTACTGTTGCTCACTTTCTCAAAGCTTAGCTGAGCTCAGATCAACTCCAAAAGGATCCCACACCTTCACGACATTGATCGAAGGGGATCCAACGATCAAGATTACACTAGATGCAAGTTTTCTTCAAAAAGCTCCAACCCATTTTTGCCTAAGGATAGGTTTTGGAAGCATACCTCACTAGAGCTCAAGACTGGTGACTCGAAGGATTGAGGAAGCATCATCTAGTGGAGATGAAGCCTTATTGAGCAGCAATTGGATCAATTCCTCGGCATTCACTCAGATGGTCATGAATTGATGATCTAGAGCTCAGCTTTAATCAAAGTCCCACCTCCAGTGCTTTGGAAGCTTGGGAGATGATTCATTTTTGCTTGATGAGGCATAAGGAAGGTGCGTGCAAAGTTAATTTGAGTTTGATGGAAAAATGGGGAAGTTATGTCAAAAATGGGAGTGTCCTATTTTGAGATGGACGAGAATGGCATTTTTCGATCGAGGAATGAGCTTGGGAGCTTAGGGAATGGCTCTAGCAGCTCATCTTGGGTAGATAGGGCTCTAAAGAATTATTTTTGTGTGTATCTGAGTGGAAATGAGGGGGTGTATACCCCTTTCATCTTGTTTAGATGGTGGATTGGGTTTGGCTTCTAGTGGCCATCCGGCCATCTTAGGGAGTCATGGGTGGCAGGAAGGAGGTGAGTTGGCTCGGCTTGGTTAAAGGTTTGGACATGGCAAGGAGGAATTATTGGTGTCCTATGGATTTCAAATGCTCCAATGGGGAGGGTGAGGTGATGTCACCACCCATGGGTCATGGCTGACCCAACAACCCATTAGTTCAGGTTAAAGTGTCCTAGGTGCCTAGGTGGACCATTGGGAGAGTGCCAAGTGTCCAAGGAATGGAAATGACCACTTACATGGTTGATTTGTCTCATGTGATGCCCTTGATCGAAGGGTAGAATGATCATTTGGCATTGGATTTGATTTGGGCATATTTGAAATGAGTCAAAAGTGGCTTAGCCTAAATTTCAAGTCAATTGGAGTTGATTTGTTTAGGTTTAGCTCAATCAGACTCATTTAGGTCAAATTAGGTTAGGTTGGGTCAAGTTGACCAATTGGTCAAGTCAATCCAAGGGTTGGGTCAAGTTCATATGATCATTTGGGATGTTTTGGTTAAATTGGTTTGGTTTAGTTTGGCTTAGATTTGATTTTGGCATTTGAATTCATTTGGGTCAAATGGGTTAAGTTAACCAATTTGACCAAATTGCAAATTGTAGTGATGGGTTGGGTTTAGTTGACCAATTAAAGATGATTGTAGACTTTGGTTACAATTAATTTGGTTTTATTTTTGATTTAGTCCAACTTTAACCATTAGTTCAGTCTGGGCTAAGTAGGTCAATTTGGTTCAATTATGTTCAATCATGGCTTTGGTCAAGTTCAACAATCAATTTGGAATGAACTTGATCCATTGGTTGCAATCAATTTGGTTTATATTTTGATTTGACCCAAAATTTTCTTTTAGGTCAATTTAGGTCAACTTGGGTCAAGAGGGCCAATTTGGTTTGGTTTGACTCAATTGAAGGTCAAGTCATATTTAAATATTGATTTTGATTTGGTATGAATCATTGGTTTCAAGGGATTTGGTTTAGGTTGCAATTTGGCTAGTTTTGGTTCATATGGGTTAATGGGTTGACTTGGTCAAATGTTCAAGTTGGCTTGGTTTGACCCAATTTATGATAATTGATCAACCTAGGGTGATCAACAATCATGATGGGAGGTTTTTATGGGCTTGGTTCAATCTAATTTGGGTAGGATTAGAACTTGGCTCAAATATGTCAAATTGTCCACATTGGGTCAAGTGGACCGATTGGGTTTTGTTGGCTTGATTTTGGGTTTAGTTTATATATGGATTTGGGATGATATATAAATTCAATTGCAATTGGCTTGAGTTCAAATGGGTTTTGGTTCATTTGAACATTTCAAGTCAAAAGGGTTAAGTTGGGTTTGACTTGGGTAGCTTTTTGTTTGGCTTGATGATTGTGGATTTCATTTATATTTGTGAATATGATATAAGGTATGATTGATTCAAGAGAAAATTAATTGAATTTGGGTTTTGGAATGGAGGAATTTGGCTAAGTCCATGGAGTTTGGTCATGTGGCTTAGGTTTGGATTTTTATTTGGTTTGATTTAGTTTTGATGATTTAAATGTATATTTCATTTAAATTTGTGAAGATGATTGAAAATATGATTGAATTATAAGAAAATCAATTGAGTTTGACTTGATTTGGATTAATATTTAGCTAGGTCCATGGCATAAGTCATATGGCTTAGGAAGTGGTTTGATATAATTTGATTTAATTTTGATCATTTGAATGTAGATTTGATTTATATTTAGAAAGATGATATGAAATATAAATTGATTATGAGAAAATCAATTGATTTTGGATTGATTTGGATTAAGATTTGGCTAAGTCCATGGGATAGGTCATATGGCTTAATAATGGTTACAAGTTTGGATTTGATCATGGGCTTCAATCATTTGGTCTTAAAATTTTGGTTTGGATTTTGATTTGAATTTGATGTTTGAATTGAACTTGAGGTTTGGCTTGAGAAGGTGAACATGGACTGGATTTGGGTTGTAGGGTAGGTTGATTATCTTAATCCCTAAGGCATAACCTAATCATATGGTTAACTCTTCTAAGTCTTAGGCAGGTTAAGTGTTTACCTAATTGTTAGAAGTGTCTTATGACTAGGAAATCTTAATGTCTAGAAGAATCCCTAAGTCTAAGATGGGAAGATTGAATTTGCACTCAAAAGTGAGGTTAGTTTTAGGCTCCATAGTGTTTCCTTGGAGATAGATGATTGGAAGACGCCATGTTTCACATTATAGACTTGGATACATCTTTCAATGCTTTGCTTGGGAGACCATCATACATGATAACAACATAGTTCCATCCTCCCTACATTAGTGTATGTAGTTCATGAGAGGTGGGATCCTCTACTATGTCAAAGGAGATCTAAAGCCATTTACGGTTCACAAGTTCAGCATATATGAGGATGTGGCTTACTATCTCCCTCAAAATCAACAAGTCTATTCTAGGAAACTTGGCCAAAGTTTAAAAATAAAAGAAAAAGAAAAAAATAAAAAGAAAGAGAATTAAAAGGAAAGAAAGATGAAAATGAAAAAAATATAAAAGGGAGCAGAAATAGACTTGGAGGAGAAGTGGAGCCTGACATTAGATTCAACCCACGGTTCTTTACTCCATTCGAACATATGGGTAGGACGACTTGACCTCCACCAGGTAGAGGAAGTCAGGGGTGGAAAACCTCTTTATTGGCCACCCAATAGAAGATATGTCCCAACTACTAGGAGTACACCTGCTATCCATATAGGCTTAGAATCTAGTTCATAGGATGAGCCTTATACCGCTTAGCCAGCTCTTCTCAATAGTAAATTCCCTTGGAGCTGATACTTATAGCGGCGAAGATGACTCAAAGCATAAGTGTATCAAGTCATATGTGAAGTTAGAAATCGTTGGGAACCTTAGCTGAACCCACTCTCAAAAACGAGGGTTTGGTATTTAAGGAAGCCCCTAAGTTATCCATAGGTGTGAAGACTTAGAGGTTCTTTTTGTGAGCATCATCCTCAAGTCAAGAAGTTAATGTAGAACTTGAGAATGATTCATACAAAGATTTAATAGAATTATCATTTGATTGGTACTTGCCTTGTGTTCATAATTTAGCAAAGAATGGGTTAATCCCACATACTTGGTCAAAGCATAGGTCAGACTACTTCGAAAGAATATGGAAGAACAAATGCAAAAGCTATCAATCAAGATCGAGACTAGGATTTTGTACATTGGGTCCAGTTAATGATGGCAATTACTACTTAGTCATTACCAATCGTTTAAAATCTGATATGTTCTTTTCAAATCATATTAACTTATATGAGAAGATGTTCTTAGAAAATTCAGATGATCCAGTTGATTTTGAAGTCGAAGATGCACCATCAGAGTTCAAAGAAGAGATCAAGTAACCAACGACGAGCTCTAGGAAATTAACTTAGGAACTAAAGAAGATCCACGCCTGACATACATCAGTTCTTTGTTGAATGAATTTGAAACCAATGACTTAGTTAGGCTATTGAATAAGTTTAAGGACTACTTTGCATGGAGTTATGAATAGGTTCCTGGATTGCCTCCTGACGTAGCAGTCCATAAATTAGAAATAGAGCCTACTGCTTATCCTATCAAGAAAGCTCCTAGATGTATGCGATTAGACATAGAACAATAAGTCATTTATAAAGTCAAGAAATTGATCGATGTTGGCTTCATCCAGGAAGAAAAGACCCTACACAGTTGTAGCCAAATTTTATAGATTTATAGATTTAAATAAATGTCCAGATGAATTTCCACTACCAATCGATTGATTTGCTCATCATCTATCTTTCATGGATGGCTCATCGATATAACCAAATAACTATGGCCTCTAAAGATGAAAGAAAACTACTTCAATATCTATTACTATAAGGTCATTCCTTTCAACCTTAAAATGGTGCTACTAGTTATGACTCGAATCTTCAACAAACTCATTCATCATCAAGTGCTATCGATGATCTCATAGTCAAAAGTAGAGAAAGACCATCTTTGACTTGTTTTGAGAATAGTTAAGACAATTTAACCTCAAAATGAACCCTAAGCATGCATTTAGAGTAGCTTTAGGGAAATTATTTGGGTTTATTGTCCAACACCAGAATCAAAATCGATCAGAATATCAAGCGATATTAAATTCCACCCCTAAAAGTTTTAACTCAATCATTCCAAGGGTTGGTGTATCTAAGATGCTTTATATCCAACTTATCGGAAGATGTACCAATCGGCACTTGTCAAAAAGGATGCCAAGTTTAAGTGGTTTGATTAGTGTGAGTATGCCTTCGAAGACATCAAGCATTACCTAATGACATAACCCATTCTAGTAGCCCCTATTCCTGGTAAGCTGCTCATACTTTACACTACTGCGTTAGATGACTCCCTTGGTGCTTTGTTAGCCCAAGCCAATGACAAAAGGAAGGAAAATGCACTATACTTCCTCAATCATCATCTAATCCCTGTTGAGCCTAATTATCAACCCATTAAGAAGCATTGTGTAGCTTTAATCTTTACATCTCAAAAGCTATAGCACTACATGCTTCCTCATAAGGTAAACTTAATCTCTAGGATCAATCCACTTCTGATTACTCATGACACGACACTATCGCATGCACGGCATGACGGTCATTGATCCTCTCATAATTTGACATTACCTTCATACCTCTCTTTGCAGTGAAAGGATAAGCACTAGAAAATATTTTAGCAGCTGACTCTCCGCTTAATGATGATCTCCTTAATGAACAAATCATGAACTTAGGGGATGCTAGCATTCACCATTGGGAGATGTACTTTAATGGTGCAACTTCCTCTCAAAGAGGAGAAGAACCACAATCTACTATTCCAAAAAAGGCAGGGGTAGGAATAGTTCTCTTAACTCTAGACCATGATGTGATGAGATTCTCATATCATCTATCCAATCCTTGCACCAATAATGAAGCTGTATATGAGGCGATTGCGGTCTAGAGTTAGTCGTTCTAATCATCGAACATCAACATCTTCTTGGATTCTCGCTAGTTATCAACCAAATAATTGGGTCCTATAAGGTTAAAGCTCCATCACTACCACATATAGAGTTATTGTACTAAATCCCAAAGGTTACCATTTATAAGATTCTTTGAGGAGAGAATATCATAGCATATTCTTTAGCCAAGCTTTCCAAGGAGTTGGCATGTTCGGAGGATGAGCCTATATCAATAAAGGTCCAAAATGGAGAAGTCTTATCCCTTATTGATATTGTACTCATCAAAAAGTACTATCTTGAAGAGGAGGTTGCCATTGCTAAGAAGGATGATGAGTTAGATTGCCTAAATAAAGACAAAATACCTCATTAGAAGTCTCAATCCTATAAAATAAAATAGAGAGCACTTTCTTATGCTCTTGTGGATGGTGTCTTGTATCGGTGGTCTTTTGATCATATGTGGTTACGTTATTTAGACAAGCATAAAGCTCGTAAGATCATGACCAAGGTACACTTAGGATTATGTGGAGCTAACCAATCTGGTCTAAAGATGAAAGCCAAGATCAAGAGAATAGGATACTACTGACCATCGATGATTAAAGATTGCATGGATATAGCTAGTCGATGCCACCAATGTCAAATACACGATGTGGTCATACACTAACCACCCAACATTCTACATCTTACATTGGCCTATTGGACATTCGAGTGTTGGGGTATCGACATAGTGGGTCTGATTGATCATTCTTCTTCTAAGGGTCATCGATTCATCTTAGCTTCTACTTATTACTTTTCCAAATAGGCAAAGTTGATTTCTACTCAGAGAGGTCATAGCTCAACATGTGCTCCAATTTTTTAGGAACCATATCGTATATAGGTTCGGAGTGCCTTGATAATTTATATCAGATAATGGCACTATCTTCAAGAGCATCAAGATCAACAACTTTTCTCAAAGACACAACATAGATTAGAGATATTCTACCATCAAATACCCAAGGGAAAATGGCTTAGCAGAAGCCTTCAACAAAACTCTCATCCAAATACTGAAGAAGACACTCGACACTAACAAGCGATAGTGACGTGAGCAGTTAGTTGAAGCCTTGTGGGCCTACTGCATAACATATATAACTCCAACTCAATCTACTCCTTTCTCCTTAGTGTATGGGTCTGAAGCCATTCTACCATTAGAAGTCCAATGTCCATCACTAAGGATAGTTGTGGTAGCAAGATCACGACAAAGCAGAATGCAAAGTTGCGGTTATAAGAACTCGAAGGTTAGAAGGAGAGATACCTGTTGGCATACCAAAACCTTGAGTTGTGCAAAGCTAAAATGATTCAAGCTCACTAAGTTGTCCATCTTAGAGCATTTCAAGTAGGAGAACTTATTTTAGTTCTAAGGGAGATTGTTGCCCATCATAATATGGTAGGCAAGTTTGAACCTACTTGGGAAGGCTCTTTTTCCATAAAGAATGTCTACCAAGGAGGATCTTATCATCTTATTTATCATAAGGGAGAGCACCTAGTGCTTCCAATCAACAGGCTCTACTTAAAGAAATATTATAAATCATGTTTGAAAATAATTATCATTAATAAAAATTCCATTTTGAATTCAATCTCTTTCATGTTGAAAATATTCTTGTTTGCAAATCTTCCATGATGTGTTTAGGGTAGGTGTAAGGAACCCAAGCAACATCCAATCCTTTATTGACACAACACAAAGACAAACTACACACAAACATATAAAACAAACATATATCTTTTTGTCTCGAGATAAATGAGATAACCCCAATACTCACTCAATAGGCTGCTAGGTGTTGATGTGCTACCCTGCTAGTGTGTCACCCCAGTGGTCTTCTTGCTTTGGAGAATGTAAGTCTACTACACCATCCTTCCTTACTTGGCCACTACAGACCGATGACTGCATTGTTAGTTTGGTTGGCCTTACTACATGGCCGATAAGCTACCTCATGTTGGCTTCATTTAAAAGGATGTGAGTTTACTATGCCTTCTTCTTGGATTAACCTTCATGCACTGATTGGGTCGAGTATATTTGAAGTTTAAGATAAGTCCCTTAGTTGCTGCTTCCCTCCTGACTGCTTCAAGTCTAGGTCTAGTTTTTCCTCAGGGCTCCCCGCATAGTAGTCACTCTATGTCAGATAGCATATATCCGACCTATGGCAGACTATCCCAATGATCAGTTCTACTTATAAAGTTGTAAGCCTTCACACTTTCTTTCTAGATTGATCATTGGACATCGATGGACACTTTAGGTTGGTTGGTTCTTACTATGCTGATGGATACACTACCAATGCTCATGGATAAACCTTAGGTTGGTTGGTTCTCGCACCTTAGGATACACCACTCATGGTAGATGTAAGTTTGTTATGCTTTCTCCTTGAGTTATCCACTGTACACCTATAAGCTTTCTTTTCCAAGGCTCAAGATAATGCCCCTAGGAGGACACCCCTAGCTTTCTTTTCCACCATGCACCTCGCCTATGGGCACCATAATTGGATCACATCCTTTGCAATCCCATTTAGACACTACTCGGGTTACTATCAAATTGGACAGTTCACCTTCCCTAGTAACCCCCATTATGGTTGGAGAATCTATCATGTGGATGTACAGATTCTCCCTTGGTCCAGTAAATCTGAGATAGGTCAAGGCCAACATAGACCCTTTCAATGTGGTCCCTTACACACCAACAGGGTCCATGCAAACATATAAATAAAATATATATTCACTTGTGGATTAGGAGGACACCCCTAGCGGTACCTTTTCACAAGCAAGCATCTTATCTTTAGGGCAGTGTTAGCAAAACTCGCTATAGAAATTTCCTCACTACTCTTGAGTTGATATAAGTCCCCAGTAGCATTCACTTAGTAGTCTCTCTTAACTTAGGTTCGATTTGTTATGCCACCAACAGGTCACCCTAGCGGTTGTTCCCTGCTTTAAAAGATGTAAGTCTGCTATGCCTTCTTCCTAGCACATCCGTTGCACACTAAAAGGCAAACCCTTCGATTGGCTAGGTCTATCCCACGACCAGTAGACTATCTCTTTGGATTTGTAAATTTGAGATAGGATAAGTCTGATATAGCCCCTTCTTAGTGGGTCCATCGCGCACCGACATGGTCCATAATTTAAATCTATCAAATTTGATTGAGCTCACATCCCTAGTGGATATTCCCTTTCAAAATCAAACTAAACCAAACAAACCATATCAAATCACATCAAATTAAGATAAAATTAATCTTGACTACTTTTGAGTTGACATAAGTCCCCAGTGACATTCATGTAGAAGTCGCCCTAGGTCAGGTTTGATTTCTTGTCCATCCAATAGGTCACCCTAGTGGTTGTTCCTTACTTTGGAAGATGTAAGTCTAAGCCTTCTTCCCATAGCTATTGCACACAAAGGCAACCCCTTAGATTAGCTCTACCCCTGACGTGGACTATCCCTTTGGATTTGTAAACTGAGGTAGGTCAAGGCTGATATAGCGCCTTCTTAGTGAGTCCATTGCACACTTACATGGTCCATACATTAACTCAGATTAAATTAAACCCAATATGATTTTCCCCAATGGAGTTAAATCACACCCTTCTCCCCAGTGGTGCCCCAAATCATATATAAATAAGTCAAGCAAATAAATCAAATTCAAAACCAACCTCAACAATGGAGCCAAATTAAACTGACTCCTGCAGTAGAGTTTAAATCGAAGAAATCCAACCAAACTTTTATTCCCTGTGGATACATCCCTAAAAAAATCTATGAAATCAAACTCAAATCCCAATCCCCAGCGGATAGCCCAAACCAGCTTCCCTAGTGGAAGGTTCATATACATTATCCCCAACAGACTCAAGCCCATATCTCTAGTAGATATGCTCCACATCAATTAAATCAAAATAAATTAAAGTTGATTCAATTTTAACCCCCGGTAGATTATAGATTCTTATCCCTAGCGGATCTTCTTTCCACAAGCCATATAATCAAATCAAATTCAAACCTTGTCCCAAGCAGATTTTCTTCTTCTAATCCCTCGGCATAGTCCCCTCCCATGTCATGTCCAATGCATGTGTGATCCCCTAATGGATCTCCCTCCACGTCCTTAACATGGAATTCTCATCAAATCTTATTTTTTTCTTTTATGCACACCTTTAATACTTCATCAAAAAGCATAATAATGTATTCATTCAAAGTACATCATCTTAACATTCTAATCAACATTTTATGATTTATGATTGTGCATGCTCAAACTAACTATACAATATCATGCTAAATATATTATAGTGTGAATTAACACAAAAGATTATTTTATAATATATGATGTTATATTATAATTTGTTAATATAATATATTGTCTAACATTACACCTTATTAGAATCACTTAAAAAGAACAAATAACAAAATTTTCTCAAAATATGAATAATGATCATTTTGGATGTAAAATTATTATTTTTTCTATTATAAATGGTACAAAATAGCATAATTTTGGTGTTGCTTCTTGGTGTGTGCCATTAATTTGGCCAAATTCTTCCATCTCAATCTTAAAATTAACATTTCTGTGAGTTTTAACCCAATGTTATGTACTTTATATTTTAATTTTCTTTCATTTAATATATTATCTTACATTACACCTTAAAATGAATCACTTTAAGCAAAAAATTTATAAAATTTGGTTGAAAAATGAACATTTATTTTGGATGCAACTTTCCATTCTTTTGATTAAATGACACACCATAGCACACCCCAACGATGTTCCCTGAAGATTACCTTAGATTTGGCCAAATCCCATCATCTCAGCCTATAAATTAGTATTTTTATGAATTATACCAGTACAAATTCTACTACATCATACTATTGCCAACTAATATATGCTAAAAATAAGTATTAATACACAATAGTATGCTATAATGCTTGATGCTACACTATATTATTTAATCTTATATTATAATACACTATAACATATTATATTATATTTTATATCACATCACAACTTAAGTTAAAAAATTATAAAATTAGTCTAAATAATAAAAACTATATATTTTAGTCATATCACTTACATATTTTAAATTTAAACAATATATTTTGATGCTCTACCTATTATGAATTTGGCCAATTCACCATTTTAAAGTCTAAATCAACATTTTTATAAACAATGCTAGTGTAGGATTGACATGATTGTAAAAATACTAAAGAATTTAAAATGTGAACAATATATTATGATATATGATGCTATACTATGCTACAACATATAATAATTATTTTGAACATAAAATCTTACTTTTTATACTACAAGTGGTGTAGCACACCTTTGGTACTACAACCTAATTCCCACATCAAATTTAACAAATTTCATCATCTAATTTATTAAATCAATATTTTTATGATTTTTATTAACATAGACAATTGGTCACAATACCATAACATACTAAAATATTTTAAAACATCTTATAACATCTAAAAACACATCACTACATGTTCAAATATATGATGCTACATTATACTATAATATATGGTATTATAATATGATTTAGGGTTAAGGTTTAGGGTATTCAAATCTCTAATAGTTAAGGGAAAGTCTCTTGAAGACATTTTCTTTAGCTACCATAACTAGGTTAGGATTAAGTCATTCTTTAGATCTGCTCCTAATGGCATCTTTATTCAAGTTTATAGGTATAGGGTTTAGGGTTAGGGTTTATGGTTTATTTAGGGTTAGTTTAGGGTTTAAGGTTCAGGTTTTAGGATTTAGGGTTTAGGGTTTGTCATTTAACGTTTAGGGTTTATGGTTGTAGGTTTTAGGGTTTAGGGTTTATGGTCTTAGTTTTAGGGTTTAGGTTTAGGATTTTTTATTTATTTTATTATTAGGTTTTAATTAGTTTAGGTTTTTAGGATTTTAGGGTTTAGGTTTAAGATTTGGGGTTTAGGGTTTAGGTTTAGGGTTTAGTGGTTTAAAGTTTAAGGTTTATGGTTTAGGGTTTAGGGTTTAGGATTTAGGTTTGGTTTTAGTTTAGGGTTTAAGTTTTAGTTTAGGTTTAGGGTTTAAGGTTTTTTTTAATAAAGTATAAATTCAAATTCAACTTATCTTCTTTTTGATTTTATCAACTAAGTAGCACCCCAAGTTTAGTAAGACACAACTGACGACATAGATAAAAAATGATCACCCATAGAGTAAATCAAAAACCTAGATAAGTAGAACCATCTCTACTATAAAGACATAATTCCATAAATAACAGATCAGATTGACCATTCTTTAGTTTCTCCACTTCCCATTAGAACCACCCTCACCTCTAGGGTAGCTGGATCTGCCATCATATCCCTGATCTCTCCTTCCACCACCACAATGGCTGTAACCTTCGTCGCTCCTCCTGCCTCCATAACCACCATTGCTCCGACCACCACCTCTATATCCACCAGCACCTCCAGATCCCACACCACCACTACAATAACCATCTCCTCCTCCTTCTCCTCCACCGTTAGATCTAGACTGAGCCTAGTTAACGATGATGTTCCTGTTGTCAAGGTTTTGCCCATTAATAGGTTTAGGGATAGTTTAGTTTTAGGTTTAGGTGGAGTGTGGTAGATTTAGTTTAGGTTGGTAGGTGGTAGGGTTTAGGGTGGGGTTTAGTGCAGGGTTTGTTAGGGTTTAGGGCAGAGGTTTAGGGTTTAGGTAGGTTTTAGGGTTTAAGGTGAGTTTAGGAGTTAAGGTTTAGTGTTTTTTTAATTAAGTAAACCAGGTTTAGGTTTATTTAGTTAGTTTTTATTAATTTGAGTTTTTTATTTTTATTTAAGTTTTTTTATTTTATTTAATTTATTTATTTATTTTAGGTTTATTTGTTTTATTTTGGTTTTATTTTAGTTTATTTTTAAGTTTAGGTTTATTTTTTTAGTTGAGTTTTATATTTATTTTATTTTTAGGTTTAAGTTTTATTTTTTATTTTAGGTTTAGGTTTTTTGATATCTTTTAGGTTCCTCTTTAGGTTTTATTTTGGTTTTAGGTTTTATTTTTTAGTTTAGGTTTAGGATTATTTTAATTTATATTTTTTTTATTTGGGTTTGGTTAGTTAAGGTTTAATTTATTTTGGGATTAGGTTTAGGTTTTATTTATTTTAGTTTAGTTTATTCGTTTAGGTTTAGGTTTATTTTATTTTTATTTTATTTTATTTTTTGTTTTTTTAGTTTAGGGTTTAAGTTTTATTTTATATTATTTTTATGTTTAATTTTAGGTTCAAGTTTTATTTAGTGTTTTGTATTTTATTTTAGGTTTATTTTATTATTATTGGTTTTTAGTTTAGTTAATTTTTTATTTTTTTTGTTTATTTTATTTTTATTTTGTTTTCTAGGTTTAGGTATAGGTTTAGGTTCAAGTTTTAGTTTATGTTTTTATTTTTTGATTTAGGTTTTTATTTATTTTATTTTAGGTTTAGGTTTTAGGTTTTAGGGTTTAGGGTTTTGGATTTAGTTTTTAGGGTATGTTTAAAGTTTAGGGTTTGGGGTTTAGTGTTTAGGGTTTAGGGATTAGAGTTTAGGTTTTAGGTTTCGGGTTTAAGTTTTTGTCTAGGGTTTAGGGTTTAAGGCTTTTTTTAAAATAAAGAACAAATTCAGATTCAACATTTATTCTTTTTGATTTCATCAACCAAGTAGCACCCCAAGTTTTCTAAGACACAACCGATGGCATAGATCAAAAATGAGCAACCATAGAGCGAATAAAAAAATCCCATGCTAAGTAAAATCGTCTCTACAGTGAAGACACAGTTCCATAAGCAGCAGATCGGATCAACCATTCTTCAATTTCTCTAGTTCCCATCAGAACAACCCCCACCTCTCGAGTAACGGGATCAGCCATCATATCCCTGATCTCACCCTTCGCTACCACCATGGATGTAACCTCCATCGCTCCTCCGCCTTCATTTCTCTACTTTAGTAAATTTTAGTTTAGGGTTTAAGGTTTAGGGTTAGCTTAGGGTTTAGGGTTTAGGGTTTGGGGTTTAGGGTTGTAGGTTTTAGGGTTTAGGTTTAGGGTTTAAGGTTTAGGGTTTTAAGATTTAGTGTTTATGGTTTAGGGTTTAGGGTTTTAGAGTTTAAAGTTTAGCATTTAGGGTTTAGGGTTTAAGCTATAGGGTTTAGGGTTTAGGATTAAAGGGTTTAGGGTTTAGGGTTTAGGGTTGTAGGTTTAGGGTTGTAGGTTTATGGTTTATGGTTTAGAGTTAGTTTTAGGATTTAGGGTTTAGAGTTTAGAGTTTAGGATTTAGGGTTTAGGGTTTAGGGTTTAGGATTTTAGGTTTTAGGTTTTCTTTTTTAAATTTAGTAAACCTGTAGTTTTAAGTTTATTTAGTTTATTTTTTATTTATCTGAGTTTTATTTATTTTTTATTTCATTTAGGTTTATTTATTTTAGTTTAGGATTATTATTTTAGTTTATTATTTAGCCTTAGGTTTATTTTTTTAGTTCAGATATATTTTTTTTAGGTTTAGGTTTTATTTTCTATTTTTAGGTTTTAGGTTTAGTTATTATTTTAATTTTAAGGATTAGGTTTTAGGTTTTATTTTAGGTTTATTTTAGGTTTTATTTTTTAGTTCAAGTTTAGGTTTATTTTAGTTTATTTTATTTTATTTAGTTTAGGTTTATGTTTAGGTTTAGTTTATTTTAGGTTTAGGTTTAGGTTTTCTTTATTTTAGTTTGTTTATTTTAGTTTATGTTTTGGTTTATTTTATTTTATTTATTTTATTTTGATTTGAGCTTTAGGTTTTTTTAGTTTAAGGTTTAGGTTTTATTTTTTATTTATTTTTAGGTTTATTTTCTAGGTTTAGGTTTTTATTTAGTTTTTATTTTAATTTATTTTTGGTTTATTTTTTATTTTAGATTTAGTTTTTATTTTATTTAGGTTTTTTATTTTTTTTGTTTAGTGTAGGTTTTTATTTATTTTATTTTAGTTTAGCTTTTAATTTTTTTTATTTTTATTTTTATGTTAGTTTCTATTTTATTATATTTTTTATATTATTTTGGTTAGGTTTTTTATTTATTTTCTTTTTAGGTTTTATTTAGTTTAGGTTTAGGTTTTTAGCTTTTTAGGGTTTTGGGTTTAAGGTTCAGAGTTAGTTTAGGGTTTTGGGTTTAGGGTTTAGGATTTAGAGTTTAGGTTTTAGGTTTAGGGTTTAAGTTTTAGTTTAGGGTTTAGGGTTTAATTTTTTTTTTCTATTAGAGAACAAATTTAGATTCAAGATTTCTTCTCTTCGATTTGATCAACCAAGTAGCAGCCCAAGTTTTCTAAGACACAAGTGACTGACATTGATCAAAAATGAGCACCCATAGAGAAAATCAAAAACTCTAGATAAGTAGAACAATCTCTACTGTAAAGAAATAGTTCCATAAGCAACATATTAGATCGGCCATTCTTCGCTTTCTAGTTCGAGTAACCATCCCCACCTCTCAGTAGGCGGGATCCACTATCATATTCCGATCTCCATCCCAAGACCAACATGGCTATAACCTCCATCGCTCCTCCCTCCTCCATAACCACCACTACTCTGACCACCACCTCCATATCCACCAGCACCTCCATATTCCCCACCACCATTGTGACAACCGCCTCCGCCATCACCACCACTGCTAGATCTAGACTGAGCCGAGTTAATGGTGATGTTCCTGCCATCAAGGTTCTAAGCGTTCTTAGGGTTTAGTGTTTAGGGTTAGTTTAGGGTTTAGGGTTATTTTAGGGTTTAGGGTTTAGGGTTTAGGGATTTGGGTTTAGGGTTTTTGTTGTAGGTTTTAGGGTCTGGGGTTTAGGGTTTAGGGTTTAGGGTTTATGGTTTAGGGTTTTAAGATTTAGGGTTTAGGGTTTAGGTTTACAATTTAGGGTTTAGGGTTTAAGCTTTTAGATTTAGGGTTTAGGGTTTAGGGTTTAGGGTTAGTTTTAGGGTTTAGAGTTTAGGGTTTAGAGTTTAGGATTTAGGGTTTAGATTTTTTTAAAAAAATTAAGTAAACCGATAGGTTTAAGTTTATATAGTTTATTTTGTTTTTTTATTTTTATTTAGGTTTATTTTTTTTAATTTAGTTTTATTTATTTTTTAGTTTAGGTTTTTTTATTTTAGTTTATTTTTTAGGTTTAGTTTTATTTTTTTATTGAGTTTTATTTTCTTTTATTTTTTAGAATTACATTTTATTTTTTATTAGGTTTCGGTTTAGGTTTTTATTTTATTTTCTAAGGTTTAGGTTTTATGTTTTTATTCTAATTTTATTTTAAGTTTTATTTTTAAGTTTAAGTTTTTGTTTATTTGTAGTTTATTTTATTTTTTTAGTTTTGGTTTAGGTTTAGGTTTAGTTTATTTTTAGTTTAGGCTTAGGTTTAGGTTTAATTTATTTTAGTTTTATTTATTTAAGTTTAGGTTTAGGTTTATTTTATTTTTATTTTAGGTTTTGGTTTTTTTTAGTTTAGGGTTTAAGTTTTATTATTTATTTATTTTTATGTTTTAGTTTTAGGATTATTTTTTAGGTTTAGGATTTTATTTAAATATTATTTTTTTGGTTTATTTTATTTTAATTTTACATTTACTTTCTATTTTTTTTAGGTTTTTTATTTTTAGGTTTTTTTTAGTTTAGTTTAGGTTTTTATTTATTTTATTTTGATTTTTATTTATTTCAATGTTTAGGTCTTGGTTTTAGTTTAGATTTTATTATTTTATTTTAGATTAAGGTTTATTTATTTATTTATTATTAGTTTAGCTCTAGGTTTTGTGGTTTAGGGTTTAGGGTTGTTTTTTTAGGGTTTAGAGTCCTAGGGTTTTGGGTTTAAGGTTTAGTGTTTAGCTTGCTCAGTGGATCTGAGTTTAGGGTTCACTGTATTAGTTAGTCAGGGTTAATTTAGGGTTTTTAGCTGTTTTATATGGTCAGGTTTAAGTTAGAGTATTAGGTTAAGGGATTAGTTTAGGGTTTAGGATTTATTAAGGTTAAGTTTAGTGTAGGGTTTAGGATTTAGGTTAGGGTAAAGTTTAGGGTAGGGTTTAGAGTTTTAAAAAAATGAAGCAAACCCATGTTTAGTTTATTTAGTATTTATTTTATTATATATTTATTTTATTTTAATTTTTAATTTTATTTAGGTTTATTTTTTATTTATTTTAGTTTATTTTATTTTATTAGTTTATTTATAATTAGGTTTTATTTTATTTTATTTTAGGTTTAGGTTTAGGTTTATGCTTATTTTAGTATAGTTTTATTTTATTTTATTTTAGGTTTAGGTTTAGTTTTATTTTAGGTTTAGGTTTAGGTTTAATTTTATTTTTAGGTTTAGGTTTTATTTTATGTTTATTTTAGGTTTTATTTATTAGTTTAGTTTATTTTAGTTTATTTTATTTAGTTTAAGTTTAGCTTAGTTTAGTTTATTTTAGGTTTAGGTTTGTATTATTATTATAGTTTAGGTTTAGCTTAGTTTATTTTGCTTTTAAATATTATTTTAGGTTTAAGTTTATTTTAGAGTTTATTTATTTTATTTATTTTAGGTTTTTTTTAGGTTTAAGTTTTATTTAGTTTTATTTTATTTTTCTTAGGTTTATTTTATTTCATTTAATGTTTAATTTTATTATTTATTTTATTATTTTTTTGTTTAGTTTAGGTTTTTTATTTTATTTTATTTATTTTATTTTATGTTATTACTAAGTTTTTTTTTAGTTTAGGTTTAGGTTTTTAGGTTTTTAGAGTTTAGTGTTTTGGGTTTGGGGATTAGGGTTTATGGTTTAGGGTTATAGGTTTTAAGTTTTAGGGTTTAGGGTTTAGGGTTTAGGGTTTAGGGTTTAGGGGTTTAGGATTTAGGGTTTAGGATTTAAGGTATAGGTCTAGGGTTCAGTTTATAGTTTAGGGTTTAGGATTTTTAGTTTTTTTTTAGCAGAGAAGCAATTTAGATTCAACATTTCTTCTTTTTGATTTCATCAACCAAGTAACACACGAAGTTTTCTAAGGCACAAGCGATAACATAAATAAAAAATGAGCACGCATAGAGCAAATCAAAAACCCTAGAGAACTAAAACTGTCTATACAGTAAAGATAGTTCTATAAGCAATGATTGACTTCTTTCTCTAGTTATCATCATAACCACCTTGGCCTCTCGAGTAGCATAATCCACCGTCATATCCTAGATCTCTCCCACCGCCACCACCACGGTTGTAACCTTTATCTCTCCTTCGGCCTCCATAATCACCACTGCTCCTACCACCACCTCCATATCCACCAACACCTCCAGATCCCCATCATTGCATACACCTCGCTTTCGCCTCCATCGCTAGATCTACTAAGCCCAGTGAGTGATGTTCTTGCCATGCTATGCCCATTCTGGTTTAAGTTTATTTTATAATTTATTTTACTCTTGGTTTAGTTTAGTGGTAGAGGTTTAGGGTTTAGCTAGGGAGGTTAGGGTTTAGTGGAGGGTGGGTTTTGGGGTTTAGGGTTAGTGGAGGGAGGGTGGTTTGTGGTAGGTTTAGGAGGATTTAGGTGGGTTTAGGAGTGGAGGGAGGGTTTGGTTTACCAGAGTGGATCTGGATTTGGGTTTAGGTATCTAGTTGGTAGTGTAAGTATGTCATTAGTGGTTGGGTTCACTTGGTTTAGTTTTTTGGTAGGGTAGGGTTTAAGGATTTTGAATTTAGGGTTAGGATTATTTTAGTAGTTGGAGGTCCAGGTCAGTGGTTTAATTTTATTATTTATGGGTTTATTTTTGTGGTCAGTAGCAGTTAGTTATGCAGGTTTAGGAGTTAGTTTTAAAGTTTATTTTAGTGTTTCCTGGTTTAGGGGTTTAGGATTAAAGTTTAGCATTTAGCATTTAGGATTTATTGTTTAGTGTTTTTTTTTAAATTAATTAAACTGGTAGGTTTAGTTTATTTAGTTCATTTTTTATTTATTTTAGATTTTTTATTTTTTTTATTTTTATTTATGTTTAATTTTATTTTTATTTAGTTTAGCTTATTTAATTTAGGTTTATTTATTTTAGTTTAGGTTTTATATTTTAGTTTATTTTTTTGCTAAAGTTTTAGTTTATGTTTTTTTTAGCTTAGTTTTTTTATTTTTTTATTTTAAGTTTAGGTTTAGGTTTTATTTATTTTACTTTAGTTTATTTTAGTTTAGGTTTAGGTTTAATTTATTTTATTTATTCTAGGTTTAGGTTTTTTTTTTAGTTTAGGGTTTAGGTTTTATTTTTTCTTTGTTTTTTATGCTTATTTTTTAGGTTTAGGTTTCTATTAAGTTTTTATTTTATTTTATTTTATGTTTATTTATTTTTATTTTATGTTTAGTGTTTATTTTATTTAGGTTTATTTTATTTTTTAGTTTAGTTTAGGTTTTAATTTATTTTATTTTAGTTTAGTTTTTATTTTTTATTTTATTTTATTTTTAAGTTTAGCCTAGGTTTAGTTTTAGTTTCTTTTAATTTTGGTTTTATTTTATTTATCTATGAAGGTTTAAGTTTTATTTTAGTTTTGGTATTATTTAGTTAGGTTTAGGTTTTGGGTTTAGGGTCAGGTTTAGGGTTTAGGGTGGGGCTCATTAGGGCTTAGGCTCAGGGTTGCATGTTGCCTGGGTTTATTGGGGTGGTTAGGATTTATGGCTCAGGGTTTAGGGTTTTAGGTTTAGGTTTAGGGTTTACCATTGGCCTTTTTCAGTTTAGTCTTGGTCAGGGTTAGCTTTTTTTTATTTATTAGGAGGGTTTGTGGTTAGTTTGAGGGTTTATGATTGGTCTTAGGGTTTTAGGTTAAGTAGGGTCAGGCATTTTAGTTTAGTGTGTGGATTTAGGGTCAGAGTTTATGGTTGGGTTTTAGGTTTGTAGTTTAGGTTTAGGATTTAGGGTTTAATATTTTTAAATTAAGTAAATCTATAAGTTTAGGAATATTTAGCATATTTAGTTTATTTTTTATTTATTTTTGTTTACTTTATTTTTTATTTTTATTTCGGTTTATTTTTTTTAATTTAGGTTTAAAAATAAAGGGTTTATGGTTTTTTAGGGTTTAGGTTTAAGGGTTTATATTTTAGGTTGTATGGTTTAGGTTTTAGGTTTTAGGATTTGGTTTTTTTTAAATTAAAGCGTTTACGCTTTATTTAGTATATTTAGTTTATTTTATATTTATTTTGTTTACTTTATTTCATTTTTTTAGATTTATTTTATTTTTTTTTTTGGTTTATTTATTTTAGGATTTTTATTTTAGTTTATTTTAGCTTTGGTTTAGGTTTATTTTAGTTTAGGGTTTAGGTTTTATTTTTATTTATTTTATGTTTATTTTTTAGGTTTAGGTTTTTTATTTAGTTTTATTTTATTTTATTTTATACTTTTAATTTTATTTTATGCTAGTTTTATTTTATTTATGTTTTATTTTTAGGTTTATTTTAATTTTAGTTTAGTTTTTTATTTATTTTATTTAGTTTAGTTTTATTTATTAGTTTATTTTTTTAGTTTTAGCTTTAGGTTTGGGTTTAGGTTTTAGTTTTATTTTAGTTTTATTTTTATTTTATTTTATTTATTTAGGTTTAAGTTTTTTTTATTTTATTTTTTAGGTATTATTTATAGGTTTAAGTTTTAGGGAGGGGTTGGTAGGGTTTAGGGTTTATGGTTTAAGGCCTGGTGGGGTAGGGTTTTAAGTTTAGGTTTAGGATTTAGTGTAGGGTTTAGTGTTTAGGGTCAGTAGGTTTAGGGCCTAGGGTGGTTTTTTTTATTTTTTTTTATTTTATTTTGGATTTAGGGTTTAGGGTTCATGGTTAGTTTATTAATTTGGGTTAATTTAGGTATATAGTTTAGTCTTTGGCTAGGGTTTTAGGGTTTAGTGTTTATTTAGGGTTAGTTTAGAGTTTAGGATTTAGGATTTAAGTTTTTTTTAAATTAAGCAAATCATTTTAGTTTATTTAGTTTAATTAGTTTATTTTCTTTATTTGAGTTTATTTTATTTAGGTATATTTTTTAATTTTTATTTAGTTTATTTATTTATTTTAGTTTTATTTATTTTAGTTTAAGTTTTTATTTTATTTTTTTAGGTTTAGGTTAATTTTAGTTGAGTTTCTTTTAGGTTTATGTATTATTTTAATTTTAGGTTTTTGGTTTATGTTTTTATATTACTTTTTTGGTTTAGGTTTTAGGTTTTTCTTTTAGGTTTATTTTAGGTTTTATTTTTTAGTTTATGTTTGGGTTTATTTTTAGTTTATTTTATTTTATTTAGTTTCGGTTTAGGTTTAGGTTTTATTTATTTTAGATCAGTTCATTTTAGTTTAGCTTTAAGTTTATTTTATTTTGTTTATTTTTTTATTTTAGCTTTAGGCTTTTTTTAATTTAGGTTTAGGTTTTTATTTAGTTTATATTTTATTATATTTTAAGTTTATATTATTTTTAACTTTTAGTTTTTATTTTATTTATGTTTTTTATTCTTAGGTTTACTTTATATTTTAGTATAGTTTAAGTTTTTATTTATTTTATTTTAGTGTATTTTTACTATTTTATTTAATTTATTTTTAGGTTTAGGTTTAGATTATAGTTTAGATTTTTATTTTATTTTATTCCATATTTTATTTATGTTTAAATTTTTTATTTATTTTATTTTTAAGTTTTATTTAGATTAGGTTTAGGTTTTTAGGTTTTTAGGGTTTAAAATTTAGGGCTTAGGTTTTAGCTTTTATGATTTAGGGTTAAGGGTTTAGGGCTTAAGGTTTTAGGGTTTAGGGTTTAGGGTTAGGGTTTAGGGTTTAAGGTTTATGGCTTAGTGTTTAGGCTTTAGTTTTAAGGGTTTTTAGGGTTTAGTGTTAGATTTGGGTTTTGGGTTAGTTTAGGGTTTAGGAAGGTTTATGGTAGCTTTAGGTTTAGGGTTTTTAGGGTTTAGGGTTTAGGGTTTAGGGTTAATTTTTTTTTTTTTTTTTTTTTTTAGGGAAACCCCATGTGGGGGTATTTTATTGCCACAAAAAAAGGGTTACAAGGTCCTTAAAGGGGTAAACTCCAGAACTACTGCTCAAAGAGCTACAATCAGCCTAAGGAGTAAATCCCCTATCTAAGTACATCCAAAAGCAAAAGAAGACATTAAAGCAATCAAAAGATACAAGATGATTAACATAATAAGCTAAAGGAAGATTAAGGCCAATGCTCTGGAGGATGTGAGAGTGCATGATAATATGGAGCAAACCTCCAAGAGAACAAGAGAGAATCACAAAAAATTATAATGAGAGAGAGATTAGAGTTTAAGGTAAGACAAAGAGATAAATCAAAACAATATAATCAGAGTGATAGTAAAATTTGATAGAGAAGGCTCTTCACCAAGTTGGGGCGATGCAAATATGAGCATCCAAACTTCAAGAAGGGTTACATCACATGAGCTACTACCAAAACCAAAAGGGAGTGAGATCATCATCATAGCCAACAAACCTGTGAGGAGGTAACACCTAGTTGTTGATAGTCTTGTGAGCTTTATTACCTGCAATCCTAAACAAAATCATATCTAAAATAGAGAGGAAATTGCAAAGAGCTGAATGATAAGGTGTCCCATTCAAGAAAAGTAGCATCAATATAGTCATCCTGACATGAGAATATATAAACATAAGAGAATTAGTCATCTTAGCTAGAGCCTCATGAAAAGGGATATCCAAATAATAAAGCAAACCAGCATATAATCCCTCCACAAGAAAACAGCAGAAGGGACAACTTGCTGAAATCCTGCTAATCAAGTCAATGAGCTTATAATTAACACCATCCCAATCATATGCTATATAAATGGAACTTTCAGGGCAGGAAACAACCCCCTTTTTAATATCCATATCAATAGTTGGAGAAAAAACAATTGTAAAGGAAGGCAAAGATAGCTCAACAGAAATGGACGCAACCAACCAAAAATAGCACCAAGTAAAGACAAGAGCTACACCCAATAGCGATTCAGACCAAAATTGATAATCCTCAACAAATAACCAAGAGAACAAGAAAAAAAGGCAACAAGTCCATAATACCACTCTTTCGAATAAAAGATGCGAAAACCTAACTACCGAGATGGGAATAGAGACAATGTGTAATGCGATCACAATAGTCAAGAGATGAGAGTGCATAAACAACACGGGCATTCAGAAAGCCAACCCCAACAGCAAAATAGCTAATGCAACAATGGAACACACCAGAAGAAAAATGAACAAGAGGATTGAAATGAGAATCAACATTAGAATCCAAAAAAAATAGGACAATGGATAACCAAGGCAAAAAATAGCCAAGATAAAGAGCAGAAGACAAACAACATCAAGAGAGAACCAAGTTGGCCATAAAACCTCTCAATCGAGAGATGGGTAGTTAATAACCAAATAGATAGAGCATAAAAATAGTTATCTTGAAGGCAGCAACTCGGACATAAATCACCAAAACTATCGAATAAGAAGGTCAAAATAGCTGCCAACATAGGACCCTGAAATCCTACAACCAACAAAGATGGAGCCAACATAGGTGTCCTGATAAACCAAGATAGGAAATCTCCAAGACAAGAAATAATCAAAACAACAAAAACCAACTAGCTTGCCATAATGCCACCCATCCATTATAAACAGTGCAATAGATGCAAGTTTAACTGAAAAAAGATGAAAAAAATAACAGCAGATAAGGTAGACCAATGAATTCTGATGATAAGCATATAATAAACCAATAAGGGGGTTCAAAGTAAAGTCCACCAAGCAATCAGCAACTTCAATAGAGGCTTGCTAAACAAAATAAACCAAAACCCCAGAGACAGCATGAAGAGAGTTAATCCAGTTCAGCCAACAAACAAGGCAGCTAAGACCAACAAGCTGGCCAAGAGGCCACCCAAAAACATATATAAAGAAAGGGAGGGATAGATAATGAATAGCCCCAAAGACAAGCCAATCCAGTAAGTGACATTCAGAGAAATCAGTTTAGTAGCAGGATGCTTAGTCACCTTAATCCAACTCTGCCAAGGATAATGACAATAATAACCAGTAGGTTGGCCAATAACCTAATTATGCATATAAGATAAACCATTGATTAATTTCAAGCATAACAGAAAAAAGATCTTCAAGTATTGCATGTTCCCATCATAGCATAGGGAGGGAAAACAACAGCAAGGAAGACAAACAACATCCTAGATATTAGCATCAAAGATAGAAAGAAAAATAAAGAAAACTTGTGGCAAAATCAAAAATGGGGACATTGTTACAGTTAATACACCCATTAGGAAAAGCAAATATTAATAAAAAGGATATAAAATAGATAATGTATGAGTTCAAGGAATTCCCACCAGAGTAAACAGAAGTACCCACAACCTTAGCAAATGCAAAATGATGAACCATTGAGGAACTCCAAACCTACTGAGCCTAGAAAATAAGACCAAAAATAGCAAGATTGACAGTAGCCTCAAGGTGCCATATCAGCCAACAACTAAGAGAGAAGTTATCAACAAGTTGATCATAGGATATACCATTAAGAGTTGACAGAACATAAGATGGATCCCATAATAAAAAAGAAGAAATCTGACTATGGGAAACAGATACAAGATGAAAACAGCAACAGCATGTATGATCAAACACAGCCCAGTTGATAGTAGTACAAACAGTTGGGAGATTGTTAATCAAAAAACAACCATAATTCACAAAGACAGCAATATGAAAAGAGTACCCAAAAAGCCAATGACTAACATTGAAATGAATAACACAATTCCATTCTTGCAAAGAGATATTAGAGTAGACATGGGATATCACATAGAAAATAAAGAAGAATAAGGAAAGTTGCAACCAATTGGTGCTCAATAGACCCTACTTTGGATTAAAATAATGCGCAAGTAGCAAGAAAGTCAAAACCCCAACTCGGTACAAGAAAATAAGGAATGAGGAAAAGGTAAAGATAGAGGGATAGGTAATGAACCCCCACCACAAACCAATCCAAGAAGACATTTAGAGCAAAAAAGCTCAAGAGGTGTTGCTTAGTCACATTAACCCATTGCAAGGATAATAATAACCAATAGGTTGGCCAATAACCAAGTTATGCATATAAGATAAACCATTGATTAAATTCAAGAACAGAGAATGATCTTCAAGATTTGCATGTTCCCATCATAGCATAAAGAGTGAAAATAGCAGGGAAGACCAACATCATCCCAAAAAAGAACTAGAGAAGAAAAATAGAGAAAGGGGTAAACACAAGAAAACTAAAAGAGAGGCCAACAAGAAAACCATTATCTAGGAATATGAGAAAAGCACAAAACAATTAATCGACAAGAAAAAAAAACTTGAAAGCCCTAATCTCGAAACATCCGCAGAAAGGATCTCCTGGGTAAAACAGCTAGAAACAATCTAAATAAACTCCATCCAGGACAAAAAATAAACAGTGCAAAAAGAAACAGCAGAATGCTAGAGATTCCACCCAAGCAAAGTGAAAGAAGCATATAATGATAACCAAGAAGTAATATCTAAGTTCTACACAATAATAGGTCTATCATAAGGAGTAGGGAGGTCAGCAGCAGCCTGTAAGAGAACCTGCAAAAAATAGCCATAGCAGGTTGGAGAAAAGAAGGAAATCCCCCACATGGGAGTAGCTTAACCCATCAAAATAAAAATCTCCATCCAGCAATGATTAAGCCTTCTAGGATTAGTAATGCAGCCAGCATTGGTATAAGAAACCCAAGTAGGATTGGGGTTATAAAACTAATAGAAGCTGACATATAGCTCAACATAATTCCTATGCTGATTATCCGTATACACATAGCTCAACAGCAACCTTTTATCAATGTAAATGCCAAAAGTAGTGAGCCTCCAAATGAAGGAGGAGCTATTAAAACACCAAAGCATGACCCAAAGATCCAGACACCAAGTAATATCCGTGTGAAGCATCCACAAAAGGCACAAAAAAGAACAGAAAACCAAAAAAATAAAGAAGCATACAGATAAAAGAAGAATGGACAGAAAACATCAAAAATTTAGATTAAGTTCTGAGATAAGGAAACCCAGAATTGTCCAAGTTAACCAGCCCACGTAAGTGTTTGGGTAAGGTGTGTTGATCAAAGAAGATGATACCATTGGATCTAGCACCCACATTGGCAGTAAGACAAGCATTTCCTTCACCAAACATGTGATGTTAAAATTCTTGGGAAAGAAGAGATCTAGTTTGCTTGAGGAGGTAGTACAATTTGTCGCTCATCTTAGGAAGTAAGATCAATCGAGAAAAGATCAACCTCGATCCAAATATTGATCTAGCCATTTTGGAGACAAATCTCAAGAGCTTTGAAGACTGCCATAAGTTCAGAAAAAGGGACAGTGTAGGAAATAAGGGGATAAGCAAAAGCACATAGGACTATACCCTTAGTGTTCCTGAAAATGCCACCACAACCAGAGCCATTATGAGAGACAGAGCCATCAGTATTTATTTTAATAATATGATCAAGAGGTTTTTTCCAATAGACAATCCTGTCATTTCGACAGTAAGATTGATCCGGTAAATTTATGCCCAGTTTATTGGCCACAAATTTACAGCCTTTGAAATATTTGTAATGAATGAGATTGGCTTTAAACAAGTAACAAATTTTGTTTTTAGTTCTAGCAATAATTCTCACATGGTTCATAGGGATCCCACGGTGTTTTGCATCATTTCGGTCCATCCATATGAACCAGATAAGAGTGATAGCAACGATAACTTTAATGTGACCTTTAATAGTATTATCAAAATAAATTTCAAGAAGTTGATATAAAGTAAGAGAGCCATTGAAATTGATAGTGTTAAAAAGATCATCACACCAAATCCAAAGTTTAGTAGCAATGACCCCATTAACAAAGACATGATTAACATTCTCAATATAAAAATAGCATTGACATTTAGAGGGTAAATGGAACCCTTTACCTCACAATAAGGAATCAACAGGGATAAAATTTTTTAGAGTATGCCAAGTAAGAACAGAATAAGAAATAGGGATATTGTTATTCCAAAGTTTAGAGAATACATAGGAGGAATCATGAGTATCTTTAATGTGGAGCCACACATTTTTGAGGTTGAAATCACCATTATGAGAGAGCTTAAAGAGAATATGATCTTGATTTTGAGGAGTGATAGGAATAGTAGTAACCATATTCCAGAGAGTAGAAGGGATAAATTCAGCAAGCTTACTATTGTTCCACTTATTGTTATTCCAGAAAGAGTTTACTCTAATAGCAGAAGTCGAATGGGTGTAGAGTAAGTCATCCATGGAACCACAACCACTCTAATTATCTTGCCAAAAGAAAGATGCACCAGAGTTGATGCCCCAAAAAATTAGGGATTCACATCCCATTTGACGAACAAAGTCTTTTCCACATGGAGTCACCCGCTTAAAGGGATAAATGAGGGGTGCTTACCGCAATATTTACCATGAAATTAGCCCAGACTGATTACTCCTAAAATTCCACCGAGTTTATAGGAAAAGGCATTGATAGCTTATTTTATGGATTTACAACCAAGACCACCAAAAAGTGCCACAACTTTTAAACCAAGAGGTCCAAAGGCATTTTTTTAGAAGAGGTATTGGAGCCCAAAAATTTATTTAAGAGACGCTCAATTTTGTTGATGCTAGAGATGGTCATAATGGTTTGGATGAGATATAAAGGCATGGAATTAAGAGTGCTCTTAATCAAGGTTAGCCTACCAAAAGAGAGTAAATGAAATTCCCAAACCAAAATTTTATTAGAAATTTTTTGAATAAGGTCATAAAAAAGATGAGATCTTTTCTGGCCTTTAAAAAGCGGAGCCCCGAGGTAATTAATGGGAAGTTGACTTTGCTTAAAATTTATAATTCTGGAGATTTGATTTAATCTATTGGGAGGAATCTTAGCTGAGGGAATAAAACAACATTTTTTGTCATTAAGGAAGAGACCACTAACTTTGCCAAAATCATTTAAGAGATTCTTAATATTTTTAACATGTTGAAGGGAGGCATTACAGAAGATTATAAAATCATCTGCAAAGCTAAGATGAGAAACAGGGAAACCACCATGAGTTTTAAAAACCATGTTAGGTTCTTTGATGAAAAGGTCATTGAGACTTCTGGAAAGATATTCGACAGCAATGATAAAAATAGAAGGAGAAAGGGGGTCGCCTTGATGTAAACCATGGCTTGAAGAAAAGAAACCAAGGGACTCACCATTTAAGATGATAGAAAACCTGATGTTTGTGATACAACTTTTTATAAGCCAGATAAAATGATCAGAGAAACCAAACAAATGCAAGATTTGGAAAAGGAAATCCCACGAGAGGTTGTCAAAGGCTTTAGAGATGTCCGCTTTGAAAAGCATATTACCTCCTCTAAGAAGAACATCAATGTCATGAACCGCCTTGAGCGAGAGAATATTATCAGATATGGCTCTATTTTTAATAAAACCAGTTTGGTTAAGGGAGATGATTTTATGGAGCAGGGGGCTAATCTTATTATTAATAAGTTTAGCAATGAGTTTTTGGAAAAAGGAACAAAGACTAATAGGACTAAAGTTGCCCCAGGATTCAGAATTGATGGTTTTAGGAATAAGGACAATAGAAGTACTTGAAAAATATCTGGGAATAGAGCTGCCATCAAAGAAATCAATACAATAAAGATTAATAAGATCGATTTAATAAAAGGCCAACAATGTTGAAAGAAATGAGGAAACCATCGACCGAATAATCATTGTTCATGCTATTGAGAGTACTACTAATCTCCGCTAGGGATGCATAGTGAGCAAATGGTTATCCTCATTGGTAATCATAGAAGAGATAAGATGGGTGTTGAGGATTTCTAACTAAGGATTAGAATTTAATAAATTTTGAAAGTGATGTATGACGTAATCCTTGATTTCATTTATCGCTATCCAAACCACCATTAGGGTTCTTAATATTCTTAATCGAAGAGCTTTCCATTTATTGCAAATAGCATGGAACTACCTAGTCTTTCTCACACCATCGATTATGTTTGCTAGCGCTTTTGACGAATAGGTTTCCCATATTTTGGTAATTAATCAAACTATCTTTGGCTGCTCAACTCTTCAAGCTTAGGGGTCGTTAAGACCTCTTGAAGTGAACAAACCACTTGTTCCATAGCTTTAAGATTGGTAAAGAGATTTTTATAAATATGCTTGTTCCACCAATTCAGGTTTTGTTTAAGCCTCTTGAGCTTAAGCCAAAGCCAAAGCATGCCTTTAACGTAATTATCCGGGTGAACGGGAGCCATCCAATTAGTCGAAACAACATTAGTGAAATCACCATGTTGGGTCCACATATTTTGGAAATGAAAATATGAGGGAATAGGAGGGTTAGTGGGGGGAGTTTTAATAGAGATCAAAAGAGGGACATAATCAGACAAAGTTCTACTCAAATGTTCAACAGAAGTTAGAGGCCATTGATTAATCCAAAGAGAATTAAAGAGGGTCCTGTCAAGATGCTGCCAAAGTCTAGAGTTGTGCCACGTGTAATCAGACCCTGAAAAACCAATGTCAATCAGATTGCAATCTAGGATCATATTAGAGAAGTCTTCCATGGAATGAAGGTTAAGAGAACATCCTCCCACCTTCTCAAGAAGCAATGATAGTGTTGAAATCACCCAACCAACCAAGGAAGGTTAACAGGAGGCAAGGTTCTTAAATGGTTCAGGATGTTCCTACCGCTCTACAAGAGGCATAGATAAAGGAACCAAAAGTCGAAAAGTCACCTAAAGAGATTTTGACATTAACCAATTGATCAAGATCATCAATGATGGAAATGGTGATTGAATTATCCCAAAAACACCAAATTTTATTATTAAGATTGAAGAAGAAATTTTGAAATCCAAGCGATCTAGCAACATAGGAAATTTTGGAAGAGTTAATGAAAGGCTCAATAATAACAAGAAGTTTGATGTTATGATGAGGAGGCTCCTAACACGCATGAGTGGAGTGTCCCACAACCCCGATATTCCAAATAAGAAAATTTATCATAAAAATTTGAAAAAAGAGAAGATAGAAAAGGAAAATGGAAAAAGGAAGAGAGAATGACATAATTATTTATGAGGTGTAAGGGAAGAACGTGTGGTTCTAGTGAAATTATTATTAGTCATTTTGGCTTTATAAGATTTTTTTTAAGAATAATTTGGAAAGTTCTATCGAATCCAAAGTATTCCATCGAAAGGGGATTGGTTTTATTTTCTAGAATAGGAGCGATCGTCAATGTTTTAGTAGTGGTGATTTCTCCTTCTTCTTGATCGAGTTAGATGAGAAATTTGGATAGCGAGTATCACTCAGAGAAGTAGAGGGGAGGTTCTTGCACCATTAATAGTGCAAATAACATTTTCATTGCCATGATGTATATTCGATTTTGGTCGACAGGGGGATCAACATTATTTTGATCCAATGTAAAAATTCATTGTCATTAAGATTCAAATTAAGCAAAGGTTTGTCATGAGAATCTAAACTATTGCAAGTAGGAGTAGTGCTAGGTAAGTTGTCATTAGTCTCAGCACACACCTCAATAGTAGTATGTATACCTAGTTCAGAATGTTTTTCATTTGACAAATCAATAGGTACTAAGGGGGTATGTGTAGGAGGATGTATTCCATTATGAGTAGCTTTTGGCAAATAAGCTAACTTATTGGTTTTCCCTATTCCAAGAGAGGTACTAGTGTCCTGTGAGATATTCTTTTTAAGGTTAGGGTGTAACACAAAACATTCGGTGTGATCATGGCCATGGATCTTACAGTGAGAACAAAAAATTGGGAAATTTTCAAATTCAACTTTTTGATTATATCCGAATTTTTCTGAACCAATCCAAACTTCTGTGGGGTATTTTTTAGTAATGTCAATTTCAACCAAGATGCGTGCAACAGATGGTCGAGATCTAGTGGCGGGTTTTGATCAATTTGAAGGGTCTAATAGAGCCCCAACCGCAAACAAAACTTGATGAGTAACATAGTGAATTCTCATGTTGGGGAAAGCAAGCCATAAAGGAACAATAGGGGATTCTTCTTTGACATCAAAAAGGGGTGACCATTTCAAGAGCCGCATTTGATAATTATACACAAAATAGGAGCGACGAGCAAAGACACGAGAGTAATCTAAATCATTTGATAATTGAATGAGGATGTGTCGAGGATCAATCAGCCCAATAGTGAAGACTCCCGAAAGCTTTAAGCTATGGAAGAAAGATAAGATATTATCTAGAGTAGGGTTCCGTAAAGAGAATTTACCAACCGAAGAGAACTCATAAGGCTTAGCTAATTTCTCTACATCCTGGTCAGAACACATGACAGCCGGCAATCCACAAAAGGATGTAGAAATTAAATTAACTGAGGCATTAGCACAAGGGGTCTTACCAGAAAGAGCATCCTTAAAGGACTTTATAGTAACAAGATAATCGGATCTAGAGTACCTTTAGGTCGAGAAAGTCAAAGGCATCTAGGAGCGATGAAGTTCGTCGAGGTGAAGCCTCGCCATTGATCGATCCGGAGAATCAAATAAGCTACCGGGGAAGAAACAAGCAATGACAATGAGCATGATCGGGAGGTCCAATTGTGGCCAAACCGAGAAATAGCACAGAACACAAAATCACCACAAAATGCCGAGAGGAAGCGCCAGGGTTTAGTTATTTTAATTTTGGTTTAGGTTAATTTAGGGTTTAAGGTTTAGGGTTTGTGGTTTAGGGTTTAGGGTTGGGTCTAGTTAGGTCATTAGGGTTTTTTGTTTTTGGGTTTAGGGATAGTTTAGCATTTAGGGTTTAGGGTTGTAAGTTTAGGGTTTAGGGTTAGTGTTATGGTTTAGGGTTTTGAGTTTTGGGGTTTTTTTTAATTAAGTAAATAAGTAGGTTTAGGTTTATTTAGTTTATTTTTTCATTATTTTAGTTTATTTTATTTTTTATTTTTATTTATTTTTATATTTTATTTTTATTTAATTTATTTAAGGTTTTTTATTTTAGTATAGTTGTTTTTGTTTAGGTTTTGGCTTATATTTATTTTTTAGTTTAAATTTTTTTTATTTTTTTAGGTTTAGGTTTTATTTTTTTATTATTAGGTATAGGTTTTTATTTTCTTTTTTTTAGGTTTAGGTTTTAGGTTTTCATTTTAGGTTCATTTTTAGGTTTTATTTTTTAGTTTAGGTATAGGTTTATTTTTAGTTTATTTTATTTTATTTTGTTTAGGTTTTATCTTTATTTTATTTTAGGTTTAGGTTTAGGTTTTATTTATTTTAGTTTAGGTTTTTGTTTATTTTATTTTGTTCATTTTTGGTTTAGGTTTTTTTTTAGTTTTGATTTTATTTTTATTTACTTTAAATATTTTTTTTTTTTGTTTTATTTAGTTTTATTTTATTTTATTTTAGGTTTATTTTATTTTATTTTATTATTTAATTTTAATTTTATTTTAGTTTTTTTTGGGTATATTTTATTTTTTTAGTTTAGTTTAGGTTTTTATTATTTTATTTGAGTTTAGTTTTTATTATTTATTTTAATTTATTTTTAGGTTTAGGTTTAAGTTTAGGTTTTAATTAGGTTTTTATTTTATTTTATTATATTTTATATTATTTATGTTTAGTTTCTTAGTTTATTTTATTTTTAGGGTTTATTTAGTTTAGGTTTTAAGTATTTAGGTTTTTAGGGTTTAGGGTTTATAGTTTAAGGTTTAGGGTTTAGGGTTTTTAAGGTTTAGGGTTTAGAGTTTAGGGTTTAGGGTTAGCTTAGGGTTTATCATTAGTTTATGGTTTAGGGTTTAAGGTTTAGGCTTTATTTTAGGGTTTATTTGTAGGTTTAGGATTTGGCAATTTAGGGTTTAGGTTTAGGATTTTTTTTTAAAATTAAACCCAGAGTTTAGTTTATTTAGTTTATTTTTCATTTATTTGATTTGAATTTATTTTATTTTTTATTTAGTTTAGCTTATTTATTTTAAGTAAAGTTTTTTATTTTAGTTTAGTTTATTTTTTTTAAAGGATTAGATTTATGTTTATTTTTTAGCTTACTTTTATTTTTGTTTTATTTTTTAGGTTTAGGTTTTATTTTTTATTTTCAAGTTTAGGCTTTTATTTTCTTTTAGGTTTATTTTCGCCATTTTGGTTCATTTCTAGGATTTTTTTTTCGTTTAGGCATAGGTTTATTTTTAATTTAATTTATTTTATTTAGTTTAGGGTTTATGTTTAGTTTATTTTAGGTTTAGGTTTAGGTTTTATTTATTTCAATTTAGGTTTATTTTATTTTATTTATTTTGGATTAAGGTTTTTTTAGTTTAAGGTTTAGTTTTTGTTTAATATTTATTTTTAGGTTTTAATTTTTAGGTTTAGGTTGTTATTTTATTTTATTTTAGGTTTATTTTATTTTTTATTTTAGGTTTAGTGATTATTTTATTTAGGTTTTATTTTAGGTTTATTTATATTTTAGTTTAATTTAGGTTTTATTTATTTTATTTGAGTTTAGTTTTATTTTTATTTTATTTTATTTTATGTTTAGGTTTAGTTTAATTTAGGTTTTATTTTATTTAAGTCCAAGATCTATTTATTTTTAGGTTTATGTTTAAGTTTAGGTTTGGTTTTAGATTTAGCTTTGGTTTTAATGGTGGGTTGTGGTTGGTAGGGTGTGGTTTTAGGTTTTTGTGGTCAGGGTTTAGGTTAGGATTGGGTTTGGGCCTAGGTTTAGTTTAGTGAGTTAGAACATTTAGGGTTTAGCATTGATTTATGGTAGGGTTTATAGGTTTAGGTTTAGTTTTGGGTTTAGGTTTAGGCTCAGGTCAGTTTAGGTTAGGAGTTAGGGTTTAGTCAGGGTTAGCATAGTATGATTAGGTTGAGGTTTAGTTTAGGTTTAGGCACTGGATGGGTAGTGTTTGGGATTTATGGTTCTTAGTGTGGGTCCATGGTTTTTGTGAGGGTTAGTTTAGGGTATGGTTTAGGGTTTAGGATTTAGTGTTTAGGGTTAAAGATTTGGCATTTTGATTTTAAATTAAGTAAACCCGGGGAGGTTTAGGTTTATTTAATTTAATTTATTTTATAGTTTAGTTATTTTATTTATTTAGTTTTAGTTTTGCTTTTTATTCTAGTTTATTTTTAGGTGAGGTTTTTGTTTATGTTTATTTTTAGTTTAGTGTCATTTTCTTTATGTTGGTTTAGGTTTAGATTTTTTTAGGTTTAGGTTTAGGTTTTATTATAGGTTTATTTTAAGTTTTATTTTAGTTTAGGTTTACGTTTATTTTAGTTTTATTTTATTTAGTTTAAGGTTTAGGTTTAGTTTATTTTGGTTTAGGTTTATTTATTTTAGTTTAATTTTAGTTTAGTTTAGTTTATTTTATTTTGTTTATTTTATAGGCATTTTTTTTTTAGTTTAGGGTTTAGGTTTTATTTTATTTATTTTTAGGTCTTTTAGGTTTATTTTTGGGTTTAGGTTTTAGTTATTTATTTTATCATTAGGTTTATCTTATTTTTTATTATACATTTAGGTTTTATTTTATATAGGTATTTTATTTTAGGTTTATATTTTATTTAGTTTAGTTTAGGTTTTTTATTTATTTTGTTTTAGTTTAATTTATTTTATTTATATATTTATTTTATTTTAAGTTTAGGTTTAGGTTATAGTTTCAATTTTATTTTTATTTTAACTGGTTTAGGTTTCTTATTTATTTTTTTTAGGCTTTATTTAGTTTAGGTTTAGGTTTTAGGTTTTAGGGTTTATGATTTGGGCAGATTTAGGGTTTAGGGTATATGGTTTAGGGTTGTTGGTTTAGGGTTTAGAGTTTAGGGTTTAGGGTTTTAGGGTTTAGGGATAGGTTTATTCATTTATCTTTTAAATCACGTAAACTTTAGGTTTATTTAGTTTATTTTGATTTATTTTAGTTTATTTTATTTTTATTTATTTAGGTTTACTTTTATTTAGTTTGTTTATTTATTTTAAGTTTATTTCTTTAGTTTAGCTTTTATTTTAGTTTATTTTTGGTTAGTTTAGCTTTAGGTTTATTTTTTTTAGTTTTTTATTTTAATTTATTTTTTAGGTTTTATTTTGTTTTTTTATTTTAAGTTTAGGTTTAGCTTTTATTTTATTTTCTTATGTTTATGTTTTAGGTTTATTTTTTGGTTTTATTTTTTAGTTTAAGTTTAGGTTTACTTTTATTGTATTTTAGTTTTTTTAGTTTTGGTTTAGGTTTAGGTTTAGTTATTTTAGGTGTAGGTTTAGGTTTTATTTATTTTAGTTTAGGTTTAGGTTTATTTTATTTTTATTTTAGGTTTAGGTTTTCTTTTTTATAGCTTCTATTTAGATTTTATTTTATATTTATTTTTAGGTTTATTTTGTAGGTTTACATTTTTATTTAGATTTTATTTTATTTTATTATAGGTCTTTTTAGTTTTATTTTAGGTTTAGTTTTTATTTTATTTAGGCTTTTTATTTTCTTAGTTTAGTTTAGGTTTTTATTTATTTTATTTTAATTTAGTTTTTGTTTTTTATTTTATTTTTATTTTAGGATTAGGTTTAGGTTTTTTTATATTTTTTATTTTTAGGTTTTATTTATTTTAGGTTTAGGCTATTAGCTTTTAAGGGTTTATGGTTTAGGGTTAGTTCAGGGTTTAGGGCTTTATTTTGGGTTTAGGATTTATGGTTTAGGATTTAAGGTTTAGGGTTTAGGGTTTAGGGTTTACGGTTTAGGTTTAAGGTTTAGGCTTTAGTTTAGGGTTGAGGTTTTAGTTTAGGGTTTAGGGTATTTTTTTAACAGAGAATAAATTCAGATTCAATATTTCTTCTTTTTGATTTCATCTACCAAGTAACACACTAAGTTTTCGAAGACATAGGCAATGACATAGATAAAAAATGAGCATGCACAGACTAAATTAAAAACCCTAGATAACTAGAACCATCTCTACTATAAAGACACTGTTCTATAAGCAGCAGATCGGATCGGCCATTCTTTAGTTTGTATAGTTCACTTCAGAATGACCTCAGCCTCTCGAGTAGCGGGATCCACCATCATATCCCCCATCTCTCCCTTCGCCACCACCACGGCTGTAACATCCATCGCTCCTCCTACCTCCATAACCACCACTACTCTAACCACCACCTCCATATCCACTAACACCTATAGATCCTCCCCACCATTATGATAACCGTCGCTTCCGTCTTCACCTCCACTGCTAGATATAGAATGAGCCTCGTTGATGATGATGTTCCTATCGTCAAGGTTCTGCCCAATCTTAGGGTTTATGTTTAGGTTTAGGTTTATTAGGTTTTGGGGTTTAGGTTTATTTTTTGATTTATTTAGTTACTTTAAGTTTAGGTTTAGGGTTTAGGATTAGGGTTTAGGGTTTAAGGTTTTTTAGGGTTTATGGTTTATGATTTAGGGTTTAGGGTTTAAAGCTTAGGGTTTAGGATTTAGGGTTTATGGTTTAGGGTTTAGGGTTTAGGGTTTAGGATTTAGTGTTTCTAGTTTTTTTTTAAAAAAAATTTAAGTTAACCGACAGGTTTTGGTTTATTTAGTTTATTATTTATTTATTTTAGCTTATTCTATTTTTTTAATTTTATTTAGTTTAGTTTATTTTTTTTAGATTTATTTAGTTTTCTTAGGTTCAAGTTTATTTTTTAGTTGAGTTTTATTTTTAGTTTACTTTTTTAGGTTCAAGTTTTATTTTTTATTTTTAGGTTTAGCTTTAGGTTTTTATTTTATTTTCTTAGGTTTAGGTTTTAGGTTTTTATTTTAGGTTTATTTTTAGGTTTTATTTTATAGTTTAGGTTTAGGTTTATTTTGAGTTTATTTTATTATATGTAGTTTAGGTTTAGGTTTAGAATTTATTTATTTTAGTTTAGTTTATTTTAGTTTATTTATTTATTTATTTTTGGTTTAGGTCTTTTTATAATTTAAACTTTAGAATTTATTTTTTATTTATTTTTATATTTTTTTAAGGTTTAGTTTTTAGGTTTACGTTTTTATTTAGTTTTTACTTTATTTTATTTTAGGTTTATTTTATTTTTATTTTATGTTTAGTTTTTATTTTATTTAGGTTTTTATTCTTAAGTTTATTTTATTTATTTAGTTTAGTTTAGGTTTTTATTCATTTTATTTTAGTTTATTTTATTTTAGTTTCAGGTTTAGGTTTAAGTTTTAGTTTAATTTTTTATTTTATTTTATTTTATTTATTTTATTTAGGCTTAAATTTTTATATATTTTTTATTTTTCAATTTTATTTAGTTTAAGTTTAGGGTTTAGGGTTTAGGGTTTAGGGTTTAGGGTTTATGGTTTAGGGTTTAGTGTTTAGGTTACGATTTAGGGTTTCTAGGGTTTTGGGTTTAGGGTTTTTCTTAAAAAAAATTACGTTATCCGATAGGTTTAGGTTTATGCAGTTTATTTAGTTTATTTTTTATTTATTTTCATTCATTTTACTTTTTACTTTTACTTGTTTTTATTTTTTATTTTTATTTAGTTTAGTTTATTTATTATAAGTTTATTTATTTTAGTTTAGGTTTTAAATTTTAGTTTATTTTTTAGGTTTAGGTTCATTTTTAGTTGAGTTTTATTTTTATTTTACTTTTTAGGTTTAGGTTTTAATTTTTATTCTTAGGTTTAGGTTTAGATTTTTATTTTATTTTTTTAGGTTTAGGTTTTAGGTATTTATTTTTGGATTTTTTTTAGGTTTATTTTTAGGTTTTACATTTTACTTTAGGTTTAGGTTTATTTTTAGTTTATCTTATTTTATTTAGCTTTTTCATTCTTAGGTTTATTTTATTTTTAAATTTTTTATGGTTTTTGTTTATTTTAGTTTAGTTTTTTTTTTACTTTCTTTTTTAAGTTTAGGTTTAGTTTTAGTTTTAGTTTTTATTTTATTATTTTATTTAGGTTTAGGATTTTTTATTTATTTTCTTTTTAGGCTTTATTTATTTTAGGTCTAGGTTTTTAGGTTGTTAGGTGGTAGGGTTTAAGTGGGTAGAGTTTAGGTTTTAGTGGTTTAGGGTTGGGTTTAGGGTGGGGTGTGCTTCAAGTTTAGGTTTAGGGTTTAGGATTTAGGGTTTAGGGATTTGCTTTATTTATTTTACTTTAGCTTTATTTTATTTTACGTTTAGGTTTGATTTTATTTAAGTATTTTATTTTTAGGTTTATTTTATTTTTTTAGTTTAGTTTAGGTTTTTATTTATTTTATTTTAGATTAGTTTTTACTTTGAATTTGATTATATTTTTATGTTTAGGTTTAGGTTTTAGTTTAGGTATTTATTTTATTTTATTTATTTTATTTAGGTTTGGGCTTTTTTTATTTATTTTATTTTTAGGTTTGATTTAGTTTAGGTTGAGGTTTTTAGGATTTTATGGTTTAGGGTTTGTAGTTTGGGTTTAGTGTTGTAGGTTTAGGTGGTTAAGGGTTTAAAGTGGTGGTTTTGTGGTCCAGGTTTAGGTTTGTGGAGGGTGGTGGTTAGAGTTTGGTGGAGAGTTTGGGTTTATTTTTAGGGTTAGGGTTTGTTTAGGGTTTTATTTTATTTATTTAATTTTTTATTTTTTTAAATTAAGTAAACTAGTAAGTTTAGGTTTATTTAGTTTATTTTCTATTTATTTTGTTTATTTATTTATTTCTTTATTTTATTTAGGCTTATTTTTATTTTTATTTAGTTTAGTTTTTTTATTTTAAGTTTATTTATAATAGTTTACATTTTTTAGGTTTAGCTTTAGGTTTAGGTTAATTTTTTAGTTTACTTTTTATTTTATTTTATTTTTTAGGTATAAGTTTTATCTTTTATTTTTTAGGTTTAGGTTCAAGTTTTTATTTTATTTTTTTAGATTTAGGTTTTAGGTTTTTATTTTAGGTTTATTTTTAGTTTTTACTTTTGAGTTTAGGTTTATGTTTATTTTTAGTTTGTTTTATTTTATTTAGATTATGTTTAGGTTTAGGATTAGTTTATTTTAGGTTTAGGTTCAGGTTTTTTTTATTTTAGTTTAGTTTATTTTAGTTTAGGTTTATGTTTATGTTTATTTTTATTTTAGGTTTAGGTTTTTTTTTAGTTTAGGGTTTAGGATTTTTTTATGTTTTATTTTTTGTTTATTTTTTAGGTTAAGGTTTTTATTTAGCTTTTATTTTAATTTATTTTAGGTTTATTTTATTTGTATTTAGGTTTTTTATCTTTTAGTTTAGTTTAGGGTTTTATTAATTTTATTTTATTTTATTTTGTTTTCTTTTTAGGTTTAGGCTTAGGTTTAGGTTTTAGTTTATACTTTTATTTTATTTTATTTTATTTATTTATTTTTTATTTCAGTTTTTGTATTTATTTTTTTTAGGTTTTATTTAGTATAGGTTTAGATTTTTTAGCTTTTTAGGATTTAGGGTTTAGGGTTTAAGGTTTGGGGTTTATGGTTTAGGGTTTGGGGTGTAGGATTTACGGTTTAGGGTTTAGGTTTTAGAGTTTAGGGTTTAGGGTTTTTGGATTTAGGGTTTAAGGTTTAGGGTTTAGGATTTTTAGGGTTTAGGGTTTAGGGTTTAGGGTTTATGTTTCAAGTTTTAGTTTATAATTTAGTATTTTTGGTATTTTGTTTAACAGAGAACATATTCAGATTCAACATTTCTTCTTTTTGATTTAATTAAGCAAATAACACACCAAGTTTTCTAAGAGACAACCGATGACGTAGATAAAAAATGAGCATAGCAATAATATCTCTACTATAGACACAGTTCCATATGCGATCGGATTGACCACTCTTCGGAGCTCCCATCAACCACCTGGCCTCCCTCGAGTGGGGACCCACTATCATATCCTCGATCTTTCTCTCTGCCACCACCATGGTTGTAACCTCCGTCGCTCCTTTCGACTCTATAACCACCAATACTCCGACCATTACCTCCATATCCACCAGCTCCTCCAGATCCCCACCACCATCTTAATCGCCTCGCCTCCACCAGATCTGGGATGTGGTTTATTGATGTTATTTTCGTCAAGTTTTTGCTCATTTTTACGGTTTAGGTTTATGTTAAAATTTATTAGGTTTTATGGTTTAGGTTTTTTTTTTAAAATTAATTTAGTTGCTTTAGGTTTAAGTTTAGGGTTTGGGGTTTAGGGTTTAGGGTTAGGGTTTATAGTTTAGGGTTTAGGGTTTAGGGTTTAGTGTTTAGGCTTTTAGGGTTTTTTCTTTTAGGGTTTAGGGTTTAGGGTTAGGGTTTAGGTTTTAGTGTTTATGGTTTTTTTAGGGTTTATGGTTCAGGGTTTAGGTTTAGGGTTTAGAATTTATAATTTAAGCTTTTTTTAAAAAAAATAAGAAAACTGGTAGGTTTTGGATTATTTAGTTTATTTTTTTTATTTTAGTTTATTTTATTTTTTATTATTTATTTTTTTTAGTTCATTTTTTTGGTTTAGGTTTTATTTTTTTGTTTTCAGGTTCTTATTTTATTTTTTTAGGTTTAGGTTTCAGGTTTTTATTTTAGGTTTATTTTTAGGTTTTGTTTCTTAGTTTAGGTTTAAGTGTCTTTTTAGTTTATTTTGTTTTATTTAGTTTAGGTTTAGGTTTAGGTTTTACTTTTTTAGTTTAGTTTATTTTAGTATAGGTTTAGGTATATTTTATTTTATTTTTTACGTTTAGGGTTTAGGTTTTATTTTTTATTTTTTATTTTTTATTTAGGTTTATTTTATTTTTAGATTTTTTTATGTTTTATTTTTGATTTATTTAGTTTATTTTTTTTCTTTATTTTAGTTTATTTTATTTTACTTTTCTATTTTAGTTTATTTTTTTGGTTTAGGTTTATGTTTAATTTTTAGTTGAGTTTTATTTTTATTTTATTTTTTAGGTTTAGGTTTTATGTTTTTATTTTTAGATTTAGGTTTAGTTATTTATTTTATTTTTTTAGGTTTAAGTTTTAGGTTTTTAATTTAGGTTTACTTTAAAGGTTTATTTTTTAGTTTAAGTTTATGTTTAGTTTATTTTAGGTTTAGGTTTAGGTTTTATTTATTTTAGTTTTGGTTTAGGTTTTTTTAATTTTGTTTATTTTATTTTTATTTTATGTTTAGATTTTTTTTTTGGCTTAGGGTTTAGGTTTTATTTTTTATTTATTTTTATGTTTTATTTTTAGGTTTATTTTTTAGATTGTGGTTTTTATTTAGTATTTATTTTATTTTATTTAGGTCTATTTTATGTTTATTTTATTTTTAATCTTAGGTTTAGTTTTAATTTTATTTAGGTTTTTTATTCTTAGGTTTATTTTATTTTTTAGTTTAGTTTTAAGTTTTTTAATTTTTTAGTTTATCTTCATTGGTTTATTTTATTTTATTTTTAGGTTTAGGTTTAGGTTTTAGTTTAGGTTTTTGTTTGATTTGATTTTATTTTTTAGGTTTATTTATTTATTTATTTGATTGTTTTTTATTTAGTTTTTGCTTTTTAGGTTTTTAAGGTTTAAGGTTTAGGGTTTATCATTTAGGGGTTAGGGTTTTAGGGTTTAGAGTTTACATTTTATTGTTTGCTCTTTAGGTTTAGGGTTTTATGTTGATTTTTAGTCAACCAGAGTTTAATGTTAGTTTGGTTAAGGCCTGGGTGATCAATTTAGGGTAGTTTAGGGTGGGTTTAGGATCAGATTTAGGGTCAGTTAGTAGGGTAAGGTCATGGTCAGTTGTTCAGGTTAGGGTTTAGGTTTAGGTTTAGGGTTTAGGGTTTACAGGCCCAGGGTGGTTTTGGGGTAGATTGGGTGAATAGGGTAGGGTGGTTTGGGTTTAAGGTTTAGGGTTAGGTTGTTTATTATTATTTTTATTTTTTTTAAAATTAAAAAGTTACTAGTAGTTTATTTTAATTTATTTTATTTATTTTAATTTTATTTATTTTATGTTTATTTTATTTATATTTAGTTTATTTTATTTTATGTTTATTTATTTTATTTTTTAGTTTATTTTTAGGTAGGCTTTGGTTTAGGTTTATTTTTAGTTTAGTTTTTTTTATTTTAGTTTTAGATTTATTTATTTTTAGGTTTAGGTTTAAATTTTTTTAATTTTTTATTTTTAGATTTAGGTTTTAGGTTTTTAATTTAGGTTTTTTTTAGGTTATATTTTTTGTTTAAGTTTAAGTTTATTTTTAGTTTATTTTATTTTATTTAGTTTAGGTTTAGGTTTTTATTTAGTTACATTCAGCGATGAAGACCATCTCTTTACATTACATTGGATGTTGGCAGATATAGGCTATCGAGGGTTCTGGTTAACCCAAGTGTATCAGTCAACATTATGAGTCTAAGAACCCTTGTCTACTTGAGGATCGACATATCCAAACTCCAAAAAGAAAGGATGATGTTAAGAGGATTCAATGAACAAGGTGAGAGGGCCTTGTGGTGTTTATTCTTGGATGTATGGGGGGGGTACTTTTTGAGGTGATCGAGTACAACATTGAGGTATGATGTACTATCTGGAAAGATAGAGGCATCACCCTATAATGGTCCTAATCACATAATAAGGACTCATAAGGCATGATGGGTCTTTGAATGTACCTGAGATTTTTCCGCTACTTTACATGGATGAATAAAGTAGGGTTTATATTAAACCAGGTTCTTAAGTTCCCTAGGGAGGTAAGCCTTCATAGTAAATTACATCTTAGGAAATGAAATTTCCTAAGAATACTCTCGATTAAAGTAGACAATTATCATCTCCAAAGATTTCAAGGTTAGACTATCAAAAGATTTATTATATTTGGAAAATCAATTGGGAAAGTTCAAGGAGAGACTTATTTTTACAATCCAAATGAAATAAGTAGGAAATGCTAATGATACTAGGAAGGTTAGTGAGCATTACAATCTACCCTATGGTTGGGCTTTATAATTTTGAAGTTGTGTAGATTTATATCTTTTGAGTTGAAATTTAATTAGATTACTAGGGCTTATAATCCACCAACACAAGGTTGTGTGAATGCATAAGAGGTGAGGATTTATGCACGTAGCCTGAAGGAAATAGCTACCTCGGATCCTAAATATAGGGAGCTTTAGTATGAGCTAAAGCACGATCAAAATTTAAGCGACAGGTGGACATAAGGGTTTACTTCCACAAGAGAGAATAAATTGTCACTTTGACTATAACCGCTAGAGTGGTGCCTAACTCGTCCTACGATTTTAAAACCATGTAGACCAGTCTAATGAATTGCAATATAGTTAGGGTAGTTATTTAATTAGAAAGAGACTAAAGTCCTAAACACACTCACTAAGAGACTAGAGCATGAGTGGTATAAGCGTATGATGTAATAAGAAATGGGCCAAATTAGCTAGAAGAAGGTGTTCTCCACCACAAGGAATGCCTCATAGGTCAAGCATTCGTTTATCGTGTAAGGATGGAGATCCTTTATGTTCAAGAGAGAATGAATATGCATGTATGATGTGAAACATACAACCATACAGCTAAGGGGTTGCTAAATCTTTTAATTATCTTATTTATGTCTTAGGCTTTATGATGAGATTTTGAGTTGTTTAAAATTTAGTTATGAGTGATTAGTTGGATAGAAAAGTTATTTTTATCCTAAGAGCCTAATCGTATCCAAGCCACACATTAAAGCATCAATCATTTAAGAAACTATGAAAATCATGTCATCCTAATGCACAATATAAACATAACATTAAACAATTATATAAACTATCGTAAGAGAATAAAATGCTAGTGCGGTAGGGAACCACCATACAACTCGAAGAGAGAAAAGGTGGGTAGCCGAGCTCTATCCTTATACAAATTGGAATATGAAAGAATAATTATAATTGTATTAAATGCTATGGTGGTATTCTTTCTTCATATCTCCATTTCTGATTTGGTTCCTTCTTTGATTTGGATGGTGCTTGCTTCAAAGGCATCACAGGGCTCCCCAGGATAAAGCCTTCTAGCCACTGCTCATCCTAATCCCCCATAGCACTAATACTAATTCTTATTGAAAAAATTACATTTATGTGGAAAAGTAAATCTAACTAGACCTGCAAAATAGAGGTTAGCTAAATATACATATAATCCCAAGCAATTGTATTTATAATTTGGACTTAGCACCCTACACATGGGTAACTAAGCCCACCTGTCCTAACTTGGATTATGCTTAATGATTTAAGGAACCTACAAAAGGAGCATTCACATTTATTTTTAAGCATCCCTTAAGCTTAATCCCATGCAAAAAATATGATTAAGTTAATATTGGCCTATCATCTAGTCTACAAAGCATACACCCTAACATCAAATCTAAAATAATACATCATAATAAATATATGCATCACATCATACACCATCCTAACTTAGAGCTAGAAGTGGTGACTTAATTCTAATGTGTTTATTAAGGCTTGTGTGGTAAGTCTTGTTAGGCATTAGTGTTGTATTTTCTAAGTGTAGAAGGATTCAATTTAACATGAAAGATTGATTTCACTTGAAGTTGCTTAATTTATATGAGAATTTTAATTAGTGTTTTCTTTTGTTTCATTTGATTACACTTAGCAACTAAGTGTTATAAAGAGAAGAAAAGAGGATTTTCCTCTTTCTTCCATACCTTAAGTCACTTTTTAAAGTATATTAATTTGATTTAGTTCTCTTTAGTGAATGGCTTGTTAAATGATTTAATTAATCCTAAATTTAGGTTCACTTTAAATAATCCTATTCAAAATGAAAGGCATCTTAAGAATAATTTAATTCAATTACTACCACATAGCATATATTAAATCATTTTTCCATTACATGTAACATGCATATGACTTAATCCTAAGTGTATCTATACATGCATCATATTTTAGCACACTTAAATGATGAATGTATGTGTATGTTTAGAATTTATATTTTATTTTATTGAATTATTTAAACATATTAATTTAAAACTTTATCCAAATTCTTTTACAAAAAGGTCATAAAAATGAAATTAAATAAGCATGTGTTGTTGTTAAACCAGGGAAGTAAGGTAATCAAATGACCTTCTTGGAGCTAGCAAAAGCCTCATATTCTCGAGATGTCTAGACTCTATACCCATTTGCATTCAAACATATGTAAATTCGTATACATGAACATATGAAGTAAGCTCCAAAACATATGGATAATTAATTCAACCACTTAGTCAATTATAAATGCATGCAATTTTAATGTAAAATGAGGTTTTCATTTACTAATCACATATACATATACATGTACAAAGATATAGGCAAGTACGCATCATTGTTAAACTAGGGAAGTAAGGTAATCAAATGACCTCCTTGGAGCTAACTAAAGCCTCATATTCTGGGATGTCTAGACTATATACTTATTTTCTTGAACACACATGTATCTATACATAAATGAGGGAAAGAAAACCATGCAAAGATTGTATATTTTTTATTGAATCATTTATATATATGAATTAAATCTCTATCCAAATTTTAATGTTGAAATACATAAGAATGAAATCAAATGGTGCCACTGTTAAACTAGGGAAGTGAGGTAATCAAATGATTTCCTTGGTGCTAGATAAAGCTTCGTGTTCCGGGGATGTCCAAACTATATACTCATTACCATTCAATCTTATAGAAATCAACCCATGAATAGAGGAAAAAGAGATCAACATTAATACACTTAAGTTATAAGCACATGCATTTCTTATGTATTTATAACTAGCATCATAACACATATCATTATTCATTTATAATCTTTTGAAAAATACATTTGGATTTAATAGTGATAAAAGCCACTCATATATTAAATTAAATTAACACATAAAAGAAAATCCATTATCTTTTACTTTATTTTCAAAAGATGGATGCATGAATTCAAATTACATACCAAATTTAACATGATTGGAAAGAGGACAATCAAATATAAGCATGTGATTCATTCAACCAAACTAGTTCTTAGGGACAATAAAATCAAATAAGATTATTTAAAGCAAACCAAAGCTTCTTTATTAATTAAGTTTATGATTTTATTTGATTTAAAGAGGAGAAGAGAATCATCACTTATTATTTTAAGTCCATTCCCACATTAGTGATTTGATTTAATTTAAAGAAATGTAATTAAGTTGATTTTATGGGTTAATTAAGTTGAACCCTTAATTATATTAATTTATTACCCTTACTTATGTCACCTTAAAGTAATTAACTAAATAATTATGAGCCAACATGATATGCATGGAAAATAAACTTATAATGATCCTAGGAAATAAAATGGGCCTAATGCAATTGGCTCTTGATTAATAGTTAATAAGATTAAGGGACTTAATTAATTATTCTATTGTTTTTCCCACACATATGGACTTATCATAATTTCATTAAACTTCTTTTGGTTATTAAACACCTAAACATGTACCCCATGATTTAATTAATTATTGTTTAATGTGATTATGATTTTGATTTGATTAAGTGATTTAATTTAATAGTTAAATATTAATTAATTTTATTTTAAAAAAGGGTGAAATGAACTTAAGTAAATGGGTCCCAACACTATTCCTTACATCACTTACTATTGAATAATGATTAATGAACTTAATTAACTAATTTGTTAGTATTAATGGGATTAATTAATCATTAATTAACTTAAAAGAGTATTATTGTTTAATTAGTCAATTTTATTAATTAAGTGAGCAATAAATCCAAAGAAAATCATGAGAGGTAGAGGTCATCCCATTAAATTAACCCACAAAATTTGGGATTAATTGCTCAAGTAATTAAGAAATAAGCTAATTAATTTTGTAATTAATTACTATTCAAAATTTTATAAGATCATTTTAAATTAATTCTACTCTGAAATACCTTTTAAATGAGTATTTATTTGCATTTGTTTGATTTCTCTTTGATTTTTTTATGATTTTTAGAAGTTTCAGCCATTAAAAATATTTAATTAAGCCTAATTAAAGCCTAATCCTATTGACGCCACGTGATAAATATTAATGGAATTTTTCAATTAAGGAATGAGCTTGGGAGCTTAGGGAATGGCTCTAGCACGTCTTGGGTAGTTAGGGCTCTGAGGAATGATTTTGTGTTTGAGTAGAAATGAGGTTATATACCCCATTCATCTGATCGGATGGTAGGATTTGGTTTCTACCGTAGTCCAGACCATCTTAGGGAGTCATGGGTGGCAGGGAAGAGGTGAGTTGGCTCGGCTTGGTTGGTTGAATGTGTAGAGGTGGCCGCCAAGGAGGAATCATGGGTGTTCTATGGGTTTCAAATGATCCAATGGGGAGGGTGAGGTGATTTCATTTCCCATGGGTCATGGCCGACCCAACCACCGCCTTGGTTCAGGTTGGGTAGTGTCTTTGGTGCCAAGGTAGACCATTAGAAGAGTACCAAGTGGCCAAGGAAAGAAAATAAGCACTTACATGGGTGATTTCTCTCATATGATGCCCTTGACTCAAAGATAGAATGATCATTTGGCATTAGATTTGATCTAGACAGATTTGAAATGAGCCAAAAGTGGGTTATCCCAAATTTCAAGTCAATTGGAGTTGATTTGGGTTAGGTTGAGCCAATGAGTCAAATTGTGCCAAACCTCCCATCTGAAATGAGCCAATGAGTCAAATTGTGCCTAGGGTGATCAACAATCATGATGGAAGGTTTTGATCAGCTTGGTTCAATCCAATTTGGGTAGGATTAGAACTTGGCTCAAATAGGTCAAATTGGCCACTTTGGGTCAAGTGGACCAATTGGGTTTAGTTGTGTTGATTTTGGATTGAATTTGATTTAGTTGAGTTTATATATGGATTTGTGATTGATATATAAATTCAATTGCAATTGGCTTGGGTTTAAATGGGTTTCGGTTCATTTGAACATTTCAAGTCAAAAAAGTTAAGTTGGGTTTAACTTGGGTTGATTTTGGTTTGGATTGATGATTGTATATCTCATTTATATTGGTTAATGTTATTGAAGGTATGATTAATACATGAGAAAATCAATTGAATTTAGGTTTTGAAATGGAGGAATTGGCTAAGTCCATGCAGTTGAGTCATGTGGCTTAGGTTTGGATTTTGATTTGGTTTGATTTAGTTTTTATGATTTAAATGTATATTTCATTTAAATTCTTGAAGATGATTGAAAATATGATTGATTTGTGAGAAAATCAACAGAATTTGACTTCATTTGGATTAAGATTTGGCAAAGTACATAGGATAGGTCATATGGCTTAAGAAGGGTTTTGATTTAATTTGATTTTGTTTTGATCATTTGAATGTAGATTTGGTTATATTTAGGATGATGATTGAAGGAACAAATTGATTATGAGGAAATCAATTGATTTTGGATTAATTTGGATTAAGATTTTGCTAAGTCCATGGGATAGATCATTTGGCTTTGGAAGGGTTTCAAGTTTGGATTTGATCATAAGCTTCAATCATCTGGTTTTGGAATTTGGGTTTGGATTTTGATTTCAATTTGATGTTTGAATTGAACTTGAGGTTTGGTTTGAGAATGTGAACATGGATTGGAATTGGGTTGTAGGTAGGTGGATTATCCTAATCTAGAAGGCATAACCTAATCTTATGGTTAACCCTTCTAAGTCTTTAGGCTTAGGTTAAGTGTTTACCTAATTGTTAGAAGTGTCTTATGGCTAGGGAAGTCTTAGTGTCTAGAAGACTCCTAAGTCTAAGATGGGAATATTGAATCTGCACTCCAAAAGTGAGGTCAACAGGTCTTAGGCTCCATAGTGTTGCCCTTAGAGATAGATGATTGGAAGACTGAAGCTAAGTTTCACATTATAGACTTGGATACATCTTTTAATTCTTTGCTTGGGAGACGATGGATACATGAGAACAACATAGTTTCATCCTCTACATGAGTGTATGAAGTTCTTGAGACGTGGGATCATCTACTGTGTCAAAGGAGATCTCAAGCCATTTATAGTTCATGAGGTCAGCATATATGAGGATGCAGCATAATACCTCCCTCAAAATCAATAAGTACATTCTCGTGAATTTTGCTAAAGTTTAAAAATAAAAGAAAATTATAAATAAAAAGAAAAAAATGTTAAAGGAAAATAAAAGTAAAGCGAAAATGAAAACAAAAAATTAAAAGGGGCAAAAATAGACTTGGAGGAGAAAGTGGAGCCTAACATTAGATTCCACTCATAGTTTGTTACTCCATTTGAGCATATGGGTAGGACGACCTGACCTCCACCAAGCATAAGAAGAGGCTAATTCAGAGGTAGTCCGAGGGGTGGAAAACTTTTTTATTGGCCACCCAACAAAAGATATGTCCTAGCTACCAGGAGTACACCTACTATCCATATATACATAGGATCTAGTTCATAAGATGAGTCTTTTATGGTTAGCTCACTAGAAAGCTCTTCTCAATAGTAGATTCCCTTTAAGGTGACACTTGAGCTAGATAGCAATGAAGACCAGGCTCCAAAGCAAAGCATAAGTGTATCCAAGTCTATATGTGAAATAGTTAGGCAGGAACCAGCTCTATCCCACTTTCCTATAAAAAAGCTAAGGGTTTGGTAGTTAAGGAAGCCCCTAAGTCATCCACAAGTGTGAAGATGCAGAGGTTCTTTCTGGAAGCATCATCCTTAAGTCAAGAAGTTGATGTAGAACTTGAGGATGATTCATATAAAGATTTAATATAATTATGTTTTGATTAGTACTTGCCTTGTGTTCATAATTTACCAAAGAAAAGGGTTAATCCCACATATTTGGTCAAAGCATAAGTCAGACTACTTCGAAAGAATATGGAAGAACAAATGCAAAATCTCAATCATGATCTGATTAGGATTGAAAGTCCAAGATGATGATTTTATGCTAACATTACCAATCATGTGAAATGAAGTTCTTTTCAAATCACATTAACTAATATGAGGAGCTGTTTAGATACTTTAGATGATCTAGAATTTTGAAGTCAAATATACCACCGAGTTCAAAGAAGACATCAAGTCAACCATAGACAAGATCAAGGAAATCAACATTGGAACTGAAGAAGATCCACGCCTGACATACATAAGTTCTTTATTGAATGAAATTGAAACCAATGACTTAGTTAAGCTACTGACTATGTTTAAGGACTACTTTGCATGGAGTTATGAAGAGGTGTTTGAACATTGTCTCATCTCATTCAGTCTTCTCTTTCATGGATGGCTCATCTAGATATAACCAAATAAAGATGTCCCCTGAAGATGAAAGAAATATTGCTTTTAGAACCCCGATCGAAATCTATTACTATAAGGTCATGCCTTTCATCCTTAAAAATGATGGTGCCTCATACCAACGAGTTATGACTCGAGTCTTCAACGAACTCAGTCATCATCAAGTTAAGTGCTATGTCGATGATCTCGTGGTCAAAAGTAGAGAAAAGAAAGACCATCTCTTTGACTTGAGAGTAGTTTTCAAATAATTAATATAATATAACCTCAAAATGAACCCCCTGAAGTGTGCATTCAGAGTAGCTTCAGGAAAATTCCTTGGGTTTGTTGTCTGACACCAGGGAATTGAAATCAATCTGAAGAAGATCAAGGCGATATTAGAAATGCCACCTATAAAATTTTAACTCAACTCACATTATTCTAAGGGTGGTATGCATTTCTAAGATGCTTTATATCCAACTTATCGGGAAGATGTCATCCATTCTTAGCACTTGTCAAAAAGGATGCCAAGTTCAAGAGAGACGATAAGTGTGAGTATGCCTTCAAAGACATCAAGAATTACCTGATGAAGCCACTAGTTCTAACTGCCCCTATCCCAAGCATGCTGCCATACTTTACACTATTATGTTGGATGACTGACTTGGTGCTTTGTTGGCCAAAAGTAATGATGAAGGGAAGGAAAATGCATTCTACTACCTTAGCTGTCGTCTAGTCCCTAGGGAGGCTAATTATCTACACATTAAGAAGCATTTCCTAGCTTTAATCTTTGCATCCCAAAAGCTATAGCACTACATGCTTCCTCATAAGGTGAACTTAATCCCTAAGATCAATCTAATAAAGTATCTCATGTCACAGCCGATGTTATCCAAATGGTTGGCACCATGGTCCATGATCCTCTTATAGTTTAACATTACCTTCACACCCTCTTGAGAAAACAATAAGCGGATTTCTTAGCAAGACACCCACTTCTCATGACTCTCGCTAGTGATGATATCTCTAATGAACAAATCATGAACTTAGGGGATAATAGCATTCATTGCTGAGAGATGTACTTTGATGGTGCAACTTTATCTTAAAGAGGAGAAGAATCATAATCTATTATTCCAGGAAAAGTAAGGGTAGGAATAGTTCTCTTAACTCTAGATAATGATGTGATGATATTCTCATATCATCTGTCTAATCTTTGCACCAATAATGAAGCCGAATATGAGGCTCTGATTGTCGGTCTAGAGTTAGCCATTACTCTAAGCATCTAGAACATCAACATCTTTGGAGATTCTCAGCTAGTTATCAACCAAATCGTTGGGCCTATAAGGTTATAAAGCCCAAGCTCTATCACAACCACAACTACACCATGGACTTGTTGGCCCAAATCTTAAAGGTTTGCATTTATAAGATTCCTCGAGGAGAGAACACAATAGCGTATGCTTTAGCCAAGCTTGCTAAAGAGTTGGCATGTTTGGAGGATGAGTCCATATCAATAAAGGTCCAAAATAGACAAGTCTTATCTTTTATTAGTATTGAACTCATCAAAAAGTACTCTCTTGAAGGGGAGGTTGCCATTGCCAAGAAGGACGATGAGTTAGAATGGAGGAAACCATTCATGGATTACCTAAATAAAGGCAAATTATCTCAAGAGAAGTCTCAAGCCCATCGATGAAGGAGAGCACTTTCCTTGCTCTTTTGATGGTGTCTTGGGTGGTCTTGATCATATGTGGATATGTTATTTTAAAAAGCATGAAGCCTATAAGATCATGATCGAAGTACACTCAGGATTATTTGGAGCCAACCAATATGGTCCGAAGATGAAAGCCAAGATAAAGAGACTAGGATACTATTGGCATTCGATGATCAAAGATTGCATGGATATGGCTAGGTGATGCCACCAATGTCAAATACACGGTGTGGTCCTACACCAACCACCCAACATTCTACATCCTGCATTGGCCTCATGGCCATTCAAGTGTACGACATAGGGTCAATTGATCCTCATTCTTCCAAGGGTCATCAATTCATCTTAGCTTCTACTAACAACTATTTCAAATGGCCAAAAGTAATTCTGCTCAAATAGGTCACAAACACATGCTCTAGTTTTAGGAACCATCGCATATACAAGAGTGCTCGATGAATTATATCTAATAATGACAAGCCAAGATCACTAAGATCAACAACTTCTCCAGACACACACATCAGATTGGATATTCTACCATCAACTACATGAGAAAATGACTTAGCGTAAAGCCTTCAACAAAACTCTCATCCAAATACTATAAGAAAGACAACAATAATCGACAGTATTTAGTAGTTAGAAGCCTTATGCCTACCGCAACATATAGAACTCCAAATCATTGTCTACTTTTCTCCATAGTGTGTCCAAAGCTTTCTACCATTAGAAGTTTGATTCATCAAGGATAGCTATGGGTAAAAGATGACAATAAAGGTAACACCAAGTTAGTTAGAAGAGCTTAAAGGTTTGAGGAGAGATGCCTACGGGCATGCCAAAAAAATTGAGTTGTACAAAGAAAATGATTCAAGCTCACAACAAGTTTGTGTCTAGAGCTTTTCAATAGCTTATTTAGTTTTGGAGATCATTGCTCATGTAGGATGGGAGGTTTGAACCCACTGGAAGGCCCTTAATTAGACCTACCAGAGGATCTCAACTTATTAATCATGAAAGATAGCCTCTTTCCAATAATAGCTCACTTAAAGAAATATTATAAATCATGTTTGAAAATAATTATCATCAATGAAAATTCCATAAATTCAATTCTTACTTATATCAAATCTACCATGATGTGTTTTGGTAGGTGTAAAGAACCTAAGTGGTGTCATATCCTTCATCACCATAACATAGACACTAACTACACATAAACATATAAATTAAACACATATCTTATCTCTGCTAGTTGAGATCACCCTCCACTCACAAGAGGCCGCTCTACATATTGATGTACACAAGGTGTCACCCTGTGGTATTCTTGAAGGATGTAAGTCTTCATGCTTTTCTTTCTTTTGGCCACTTGCATGATGACCTTGTTAGTTTGGTAGGTCACTCATTGCAAGCTACCTCATGTTGGCTTCATTTAAGAGGATGTGAGTCTGCTATGCTTTCTTGATTAGCCTGTACTACCTCAGTATATTTGAGGTTTGGATATGTCCCCTAGTGGTTCCTTCCCTATCATTTCAAGTTTGGGTCCACCCTTCCTTGAGGTTCCCTCCTTAGTAGTCGCCTAGGTTAGATAGTATCCCTTTGGATGATCCCACTTGGAAAATTGTAAATACATGCTTTCTTTCATTGATATACACAGGACACCCTTGGTTTTCTTACTATCATCTTTAGTGTCGCAAAACTCTCATAAAAGTTGCTTAACTACTCTTCGCGATATTAGTCCCTAACATATTCACTCAATGCCCCTAAGTCATCTTCCATTTGTTGCTACAATCCACCCCAAGAAGTTCCCTACTTTAGAAGATGTAAGTGCTACACCTTCTTCCTAGCATAGCCATTGCACAAAACCCCTTAGGTTGGCTAGCTCTACCCATAACCAATAGACTATCCCTTTGATTTGTAAATCGAGATAAGACAAGTCATAGCCCCTTCTTAGTGGGTTGATCGCACACCACATGGTCCATAAATTAAATCTATCAAATTTGATCAAGCTCACATCCCCAATGGATATGCCCTCAATTTGAAATCAAACTAAACCAAACAAAAAATATCAAATCACATAATCTTGACTACTTTTGAGTTGACATAAGTCCGTGGCATTCACTCAATAGTCTCCCTAGGTCAGGTTTGATTTATTATGCATCCAACAGGTCACCCCATTGGTTATTCCTTACTTTGGAATTTGTAAGTCTGCTATGTCCTCTTCCTAGCACAGTCATTGCACACTAAAAGGCAACCCCTTAAGTTGGATAGCTCTACCCAGCAGTCGGTAGACTATCCCTTTTGATTTGTGAACCTGAGGTATGTCAAGCCTGATATAGCCCATACTCAAGGGGTTCATCGCACACTGATAATATCCATACATTAACTTAGATTAAATTAAACCCAATCTGATTTTCCCTAGTGGAGTTAAATCACACCCTTCTCCCTAATGGATCCCCAAATCATATTTAAACAAGTTGAGCAAAAATATTAAATTCAAAACTAACCTCCCAAGTGGAGCCAAATTAAATCAACTCCCTAGTAGAGTCTAAATCAAAGAAATCAAACCAAACTCATATTCCTAGTGGATACATCCCCAAACAAATCTATGAAATCAAACTCAAATCAATCTAGCGGATAGCTCTGCTTCCCAGTGGAAGGTTCATATACTCATCCAGATGAGACTATATCTCTGATAGATATGCCTCCACATAAATTAAAATAAAACAAATTAAAGTCAATTCGATCTTAATCCCTACTGGATTATAGATTCTTAACCCAAGCGAAACTTCTTTCCACAAATCATATAGTCAAATCAAATTTAAAACATATCCCCAATAAATTTTCATCTTCTATGCCCTCGACATAGACCCCACCCATGTCATGTCCAATGCATGTGTGATCCCCTAGCGGATCTCCCTCCATGTCCTTAACATGGAATTCTCATCAAATCTTATTTCTTCTCTTATGCACACCTTTAATACTTCAACAAAAAGCCTAATAATGTATTCATTCAAATTACATCATCTTAACATTGTAATCAACATTTTAGATTTTGATGGTGCAAGCTTCACTAACTATACAATATCATGCAAAATATTATAGTGTGAATTAACACACTATATTATATTATAATATATGATGTTATATTATAATTTGTAATATAATATATTGTCTAACATTACACCTCATTAGAATCCCTTAAAGGGAACAAATAACAAAATTTTCTCAAAATATGAATAATGTTCATTTTGGATGTAAAATTGTTATTTTTTTATTTGAAATGGTACAAAATAGCATAATCTTGGTGTTGTTTCTTAGTGTGTGCCATGAATTTGGCCAAATTCTTCCATCTCAACCTTCAAATTAACATTTTTGTGAGTTTTGACCCAATGTATTATAACAAAAGTAAAACATACTAAAATGTACAATAACATTTAGTAACAAATGACCACATTCATATATATTTAAAGTTATATTGTTATGTACATTATATTTTAATATGCTTTCATATAATATATTATCTTACATTACATCTTAAAATGAATCACTTTAAGCAAAAAATTTATAAAATTTGGTTGAAAAATGAACATTTATTTTAGATGCAAAATTCCATTCTTTTGATTAAATGACACACCATAGCACACCCCCAATGATGTTCCCTAAAGCTTACCTTCAATTTGGCCAAATCCCATCATCTTAGCCTATAAATCAATATTTTATGAATTACAACAGTAAAAACTCTACTACATCATACTATAATAAACTAAAATATGCTAAACAATAAGTAGTAATACACAATAGTATGCTATAATGCATGATGCTACACTATGTTATGGCATCCTATATTATAATACACTATAACATATTATATATTACATTGCATATCACATCATGAGGGTTTGCTTAAGATAAAAAATCATAAATCTAGTCTAAACAATAAAAAACTATATATTTTAATTGTATCACTTACATATTTTAAATTGAAATAACACATTATGATGCCATACTCTACCTAATATGAATTTGTCCAAATTCCACCATTTTAAAGTCTAAATCAACATTTTTTTAAAATAATGCTAGTGTAGGCTTGACTGCATGATTGTAAAATACTAAAAAAATTAAAATGCACATAATAATATATTATGATATATGATGCTATACTATGCTACAACATATAATATTTATTTTGAACATAAAATCTTACTTTTTAGACTACAAGTGGCGCATCACATCTTTTGTACTACAACCTAATTCCCACTTCAAATTTAACAAATTTCATCATCTAATTTATTAAATCAATATTTTTATGATTTATATTAATATAGACTATAGGGCACAATACCATAATATACTAAAACATTTCAAAACATCTTATAACAGCCAAAAAAAACCTCATTGCATGCTCAAATATATGATGCTATACATTATAATATATGGTATTATAATATGATTTAGGTTAGGGTTTAGGGTATTCAAATCTCTAATAGCCAAGGGAAAGTCTCTTGAAATTTCTTTAGCTATCATAACTATGTTAGGATTAGGTCATTCTTTAGATCTACCCTAATGACATCTTTATTCAAAGTTTAGATTGTGGTTAGGGTTTTAGGTTTTAGGTTTAGGTTAGTATAGTTTAGGTTTAAGGTTATTTTAGGTTTAGTTAGTTCAAGGTTTAGGGTTTAGGGTTTAAGGTTGAAGGTTTTAAGGTTTGGGTTTAGAGTTTTGGTTTTAGGGTTTATTTATTTTGTGGTTTTAAGGTTTAGGTGGTTTAGGGTTTAGGTTTAATTTGGGTTTAGGTTTAGAGTTTAGGTTTGGGTTTAGTTAGGGTTTATTTATGGATTTAGGGTTTTGGGTTAGGGTTTTGGTTTAGGCTTTATGTTTAGGGTTTAAGTTTTAGTTTAAGGTTTAGGGTTTAAGGTTTTTTTTTAACAGAGAGCAAATTTAGATTCAACATTTCTTCTTTTTAATTTCATCAACCAAGTAGCACCTCAAGTTTTCTAAGACACAAGCAATGAGATAGATAAAAAATGAGCACCCATAGAGCAAATTAAAAACCCTACATAAGTAGAACCATCCTTACTATAAAGACACAATTCCATAAGCAGTAGAATAAAGTGGTCATTCTTAATTTCTGCCCATCGAACCACTCCCGCTCTCAGTAGTAATCCTCCATCATATCTTAATCTCTCCTCCCCACAACATTGAAACCTCATCCTCCCGCCTCCTCCATAACCATCACTTCACCACCACCTCCATACCACCAAGACTCCATCCCCACCACTATGATAACCACCTGCCTTCTCCACCCACTAGAACTAGATTGAGCCTAGTTGACTGGTGATGTTCCACCATCAAGGTTCTTCCCATTCTTAGTTTGGGTTTAGGGTTGGGGTTTAGGATTTCTGAGGGTTTGTTTTAGGGTTTAGATTTAGGTTTAGGCTTTGTTTTAGGTTTAGGTAGGGTTTAGGTTAAGGGTAAAGGTTTAGGTTGGGGTTTGTGGTTTACATAGTTTAGTGTTTTAGGGTTTAGATTTGGTTTAGGGTTTATTTTTATCTTTTTAAATTAAATAAACCTAGGTTTAGGTTTATTTACTTTTTAGATTATTTTTATTTATTTGATTTATTTTTATTTTTTATTTAGGTTTATTTTTTTATTTTTATTTAATTTAGTTTATTTATTTTAGGTTATTTATTTTAGTTAGTTTTTTTTATTTAGTTTATTTTTTATTTTTAGGTTTAGTTTTTTAGATGAGTTTTTTTTATTTTATTTTTTAGGTTTAGGTTTTATTTTTATTTAGGTTTAGATTTTAGGTTTTATTTTAGGTTTAGGTTTTATTTTATTTATTTGGTTTTTTTTTTAGTTTAGTTTATTTTATTTTAATTTAATTTATTTTATTGTTTAGGTTTAGATTTAGGTTTTATTTATTTTAGTTTAGTTTTAGGTTTAGTATATTTTATTTTATTTTATTTTTTTTTTAGGTTTAGGTTTTTTTTTATTTAGATTTAGGTTTTTTTATTTATTTTTAGTTTAATTTTATTTTATTTTTTAAAGTTTTATTTAGTTTTATTTTATTTTATTTAGGTTTATTTTATTTTTTTAATTTTATTTTATTTTATTTTTTTTAGGTTTAGGTTTAGTATTTTATTTATTTTATTTTTATTTTATTTTTAGTTTAGGTTTTATTTATATTTAGTTTATTTTAGTTTAGTTTGTGGTTTATGTTTATTTAGTGTTTTGGGTTTAGGTGGGTTAGTTGGGTTTAGTAAGTATGTAGGGTTTTAGGAGGTTGGGGTAGTGGTTAGGTTTAGGGTCAGGGTGTTTTATGAGTGGTAGGGTCAGTTTAGAGAGTCAGGGTCAGGGTAGGGTGGAGGTAGGGTGTTGAGTGGCTCAGAGTGGGTTTTAGTAGGGTAGGATTTAGTTTAGGGTTTTTTTAAAAAAAAATTTAGGTATTTTAGTTTATTTATTTTTATTTTAGTTTATTTTATTTTTTTAGGTTTATTTTATGAGTTTATTGTTTATGTTTTATTTTATTTTATTTTTAGGTAGGTTTAGATTTTATTTATTTTTTTTATATTTAGGTTTATTTTAGGTCTTATTTTTAGTTTAGGTTTAGGTTTATTTTAGTTTATTTATTTTATTTTGGTTTTAGTTTAGTTTAGGTTTAGGTTTAGGTTTTATCTATTTTAGATTAGTTTAATTTTGTTTAGGTTTAGGTTTTCTTTAGGTTTAGGTTTTTATTTAGCTTTTATTTTAGGTTTATTTTGTTTTTATTTTACATTTAGTTTTTATTTTATTTAGGTTTTTTATTTTTAGTTTTATTTTATTTTTTAGTTTAGTTTAGGTTTTTATTTAATTTATTTTAGTTTAATTTTAATTTTTATTTTTTATTTTATTTTACATTTAGGTTTAGTTAAGGTTTTAGTTTTAGTTTTATTTTATTTTATTTTATTTTATTTATTTAGTTTAGGTTTTTTTTCATTATTTTTATTTTTTTTGTTTTATTTAGTTTTAAGTTTAGGTTTTTGGGTTAGGGTTTGTGGTTTAGGGTTTATGGGTTTTAGGGTTTTAGGTTTAGGTTTAGTATTTAGGGTTGGTTTGGTTTTTATGGTTTAGGGTTTAGCTTTTGTAGTTTGTTTAGGGTTTATTTTTTTTATTTTTTTATTTTTTTAAATTAAGTAAACTAGTAGGTTTAGGTTTATTTAGTTTAATTTTTTTTAATTTAGTTTATTTAATTTTTTATTTTTATTAGGTTTATTTTTTTTATATTTATTTAGTTTAGTTTATTTGTGAAGTGTAATTTTAGTTGTAGAAGTATAGTGGTGGTGTTGTGATATTAGGTGAACAAGTCATTAAAAGAATTATTGATATTTAGGCTCATTGTTCAAAATGATGGTGAAATACATGGAGATGTTATTAGTAGAATTCAAGTTGGATGGTTGAAGTGGAGGAATGCATCCTGCTTTGTGTGATAAAAGTATCGCTTAAACTTAAGGGAATATTTTATAAGATGGTGGTAAGACCCAAATGATTTATGGTGTAATGTTGGCCAATAAAAGAGAGAAGCATGAGACTAAGTTAAGTGTTGTAGAGATGAGGATGCTCAGTGGATGAGTGGCCTTTACTCTTAGAGATAAAATGCAAAATGTGTATGTTCAAAAAAAGTTGAATAGATATAATTAATTTTAGGTTTCATTTATTTTAGGTTTAGTTTAAGTTTTATTTAATTTTAGTTTATTTTTATATGTTTAGTTTATTTTATTTATTTTATTTTATTTTATTTTAGTTTTTAGTTTTAGTTTAGGTTTTTATTATTTATATTTTAGGTTTTTTTATTTAGTTTTATTTTATTTTATTTTTATTTTAGGTTTATTTTATTTTTATTTACATTTAGTTTTTTTTGTTTTTATTTAGGTTTTTTTTAGGTTTATTTTATTTTTAGTTTAGTTTAGGTTTTATTTATTTTATGTTAGTTTAGCTTTGATTTTTTATTTTATTTTTTTTAGGTATGATTAGGTTTAGGTTTTAGTTTAGGTTTTAATTTTATTTATTTTTTTATCATTTAGGTTTAGGTTTTATTTATTTTATTTTTTTTATTTAGTTTAGATTTAGGTTTTAGGTTTAATGTGGTTTGTGGTTTGGGTTTAGAGGTTTGTGGTTTAGGGTTTATTTTAGGTTTGGGTTTAGGTTTAGGGTTTAGGGTTTAGGGTTTTAGGTTTTAGATTTTAGGATTTAGGGTTTAGGTAGGGTTTCTTTATTTATTTTTTAAATTAACCAAACTGGTAGTTTAGATATTTAGTTTATTTAGTTTATTTTTATTATTTATTCATTTTATTATTTTATTTAGGTTTATTTTATTTTATTTAGTTTAGTTTATTTATTATTTAGTTTTAGGTTTAGGTTTATTTTATTTAGTTTATTTTTTATTTCTTTAGGTTTAGTTTTATTTTATTTTTTTTTAGGTGGGCTCAGGTTGTGGTATGCTTTTTTAGGGTAGTTAGGTTTAGGTAGTTTAGGATTTGGGTAGGGTTTTTTAGAGTTTAGGGCCTAGGATAGGTCAGGTTGTAGGTGGGTTTTAGGGTTTTTAGGTTTAGTGTTTAAGGTAGGGTAGTTTTAGGGTTTTTTTAAATTAAGCAAATTTAGGTTTGGTTTATTTTAGTTTATTAGTTTATCCATTTAATTTAGTTTATTTTATTTATATTTTTTATTTTTAGTTTATTATTTTAGTTTAGTTTTTATTTAGTTTTAGGTTTAGTATTTATTTTAGGTTTAGGATAGTTTTAGTTTGGGTTTGTTATTTTAGTTAGGTTTTAGGTTTAGGTTTAGATTTTATGGTTAGGTTTAGGGTTTAGGGTTTAGGATTTAGATTTGTGGTTTAGGTTTAGGTTTTGGTTTTTTTAACATAGAATAAATTTAGATTTAACATTTCTTCTTTTTTATTTCATCAACCAAGTAACACACTAAGTTTTCTTAGACACAAGCGACGACATAGATAAAAAATGAGCACGCATAAAGTAAATCAAAAGCCCTAGATAACTAGAACTGTCTATACTATAAATACACATTTTCATAAGCAACAAATCGGATCAATCGTTCTTCAATTTCTCCAGTTCCCATCGGAACCACCCCGGCCTCTCGAGTAGCAGGATCAACCATCATATCCTCGATCTCTTCCTCTGCCACCACCACGGTTGTAACCCCCGTCGCTCCTCCTACATAACCACCACTGATCCAAACACGACCTCCATATCTACCAGCACCTCCAGGTCACCCACCACCACTGTGATAACCACCACCTCCCCTTCCACGATCTAGATCTGGACTAGGGTTAACGGTGACATCACCATGAAGGTTCTTCCCATTCTTAGGGTTTAGGTTTATTAGGTTTTAGGTTTAGGGTTTAGGTTTATTTATTTTTGGTTAGTTTGGTTTAAGTTTAGGGTTTTGGGTTTAGGATTTAGGGTTTAGGGTTTAGGGTTAGGGTTTAGTGTTTAGGGTTTATGGTTTAGGCTTAGGGTTTTAATATTTTAGGTTGTGGTTTAGGATGGTTAGGTTTAATATTGTTGGTTAGGTTGGGGTTTAGGGTTTGGGGTTTAGGGTTTAGGTTTAGTTTAGGATTTAGGGTTTAGGGTTTTTTTAATTAAGTACTTTAGGTTTAGGTTTATTTAGTTTACTTTTTATTTTATTTTATTTTTTTTTTATTTTTTATTTAGGTTTTATTTTATTTTATTTAGTTTAGTTTATTTATTTTAGTTTAGTTTTTATTTTAGTTTATTTTAGGTTTAGTTTAGGTTTATATTTATTTTTAAGTTTAGTTATATTTTTATTTATTTTTTTTAGGTTTAGGTTTTATTTTTATTTTTACATTTAGGTTTAGGTTTTTATTTTAATTTTTTTAGTTTATGTTTTAGTTTTTATTTTAGGTTTATTTTTAGGTTTTATTTATTAGTTTAGTTTTAGGTTTATTTTTAGTTTATTTTATTTTATTTAGTTTAGGTTTAGGTTTAGTTTTAGGTTTTATTTATTTTAGTTTATTTTTTTTAGTGTAGGTTTAGGTTTATTTTATTTTTATTTTAGGTGTAGGTTTTTTTTTAGTTTAGGGTTCAAGTTTTGGTTTAGAGTTTAGGGTTGTTTGTTATTTTTTAACAAAGAATAAATTTAGTTTCAACATTTTTCCTTTTTGATTTCATCAACTAAGTAACACACCAAGTTTTCTAAGACACAAGCGAGGACATAAATAGAAATTGAGCACGCATAGAGCAAAGTGAAAAACCTCAGATAACTAGAATCATCCCTAATGTAAAGAAATAATTCCATAAGCAGCAAATCAGATCGGTCATTCTTCAGTTTCTCTAGTTTCCATCAGAACCACCACATCCTCTTGAGTAGTGGGATCGACCATCATATGCCCGCTTTCTCCCTCTACCACCACCACTGTTGTAACCTCCATCGCTTCTCCCGCCGACATAACCAGTACTACTTTGACCACCACCTCCAGATCCCCCACAACAACTATGATAACCGCCGCCTCCGCCTTCACCTCCACCGCCAGATCTAGATTGAGCCTGGTTGACGATGATGTTTCTATAGTCAAGGTTCTGCCCATTCTTAAGGTTTAGGTTTAGATTTAGGTTTTTTTTATTTTAGGTTTAGGTTTATTTTTAATTTATTTTGTTACTTTAGTTTGTTTAGGGTTTGGGTTTAGGGGTTAGGTTTGGGTTTAGTGGTTTAGATTTAGGGTTTAGGGTTTGGGTTTAGGGTTTAGGGTTTTATTTTATGCTTTGGGTTTAGGGTCAGATTAGTTTAGGTTTAGGGTTTGGGTTTAGGGTTGTGTTTAGGGTTTGTGGCTTAGGATTAAGATTTAGTTTTTTTAATTAAGTAAACCTAAGTTTAGGATTATTTAGTATATTTAGTTTATTTTATTTATTTTAATTTATTTTATTTTTATTTTATTTAGTTTATTTTTATTTTATTTAGTTTATTTTATTTATTTGGTTTATTTATTTTATTTTATTTTTATATTATGGTTTAGGTTTATTTTAGTTGAGTTTATTTTATTTTATTTTTTAGGTTTTTTTTTTTATTTTAGGTTTTAGGTTTTTATTTTTATTTTAAGTTTAGGTTTAGTTTTATTTTAGGTTTATTTTAGGTTTTATTTTTAGTTTAGTGTTTTATTTTAGTCTATTTTATTTTATTTAGTTTAGCTTTAGTTTATTTTAGGTTTAGTTTAGGTTTTATTTATTTTAGTTTTATTTTTTAGTTTAGGTTTTAGGTTTTTATTTTGTTTATTTTATTTTTATTTTAGGTTTAGTTTTTTAGTTTTAATTTTTTATTTATTTATTTTTATGTTTTTAGGTTTATTTTGTTTAGGTTTTAATTTAGTTTTATTTTATTATTTTATTTATTTTACATTTAGTTTTATTTTATTTAGGTTTAATTTATTTTAGTTTAGTTTAGGTTATTTATTTATTTTATTTTAGTTTTATTTTATTTTTTTGGTTTAAGTTTAGGTTTTAATTTAGGTTTTATTATTTATTTTATTTATTTTTTTTTTTTTATTATTTTTAGGTTTTAGGTTTTTTAAAGTTTTTAGGGTTTGGCTCAGGGCCTAGGGTTTGCTTGTGGGGTAGGGTTTAGGGTTTGATTTAGTAGTATTTGGCTCAGATTGTGGTTTTAGCATTTGGGTAGTTTAGGGTTAGCAGGCTCAGGGTTGGTCTGGGGTTTTCAGGTATGGAGTCTCAGGTTTGTTTTTGTCTGGAATAGCCTGGGTTCCTAGAGAGTTTTGCCTGTGAGTTTAGGTTAGGCTGTGTTTAGGGCCTGTGGCCTAGGGTAGGGCCTGGGGTTTAGGTGCAGTGGTGCAGTTTTAAGGTTGGTTTAAGGTCTGGGGGGTCTGGGTTAGGATTTGGTTTAATTGTTTTGATGGGTTTGGTTTTAAAAAGTAAACCAGGTTCAAGCCATTTATTTATTTATTTTATTAGTTTTATTTAGGTTTTTTTATATTTTATTTAGTTTAGTTTATCCATTTTAGTTTATTTTAGTTTTTTTTATTGTAGTTTATTTTAGGTTTAGGTTTAGGTCTATGTTTATTTTTGAGTTTTGTTTTATTGTTATTTTATTTCTTAGGTTTAGGTTTTATTTTTTATTTTATGGTTTATGTTTAGGTTTTTATTTTATTTTTTAATGTTTAGTATTTCAATTTTTATTTTAGGTTTATTTTTAGGTTTTATTTTTTAGTTTAGGTTTAGGTTTATTTTTAGTTTATTTTATTTTATTTAGTTTAGAGTTTAGGTTTAATTTATTTTTGGTTTTGGTTTAGGTTTTATTTATTTTAGTTTAGTTTATTTTAGTTTAGGTCTAGGTTTATTTTATTTTGTTTATTTTAGGTTTAGGTTTTTTTTGTTAGGATTTATGTTTTATTTTTTGTTTATTTTTAGATTTTATTTTTATGCTTATTTTTTAGGTTTAGGATTTTATTTTATTACATTTTATGTTTATTTTATTTTTATTTTACGTTTGGGTTTTATTTTATTTAGGTTTTTTATTTTTAGGTTTATTTTTTTAGTTTAGTTTAGGTTTAATTAATTTTATTTTAGTTTAGTTTTATTTTTTATTATATTATATTTTTAGATTTAAGTTTTAGTTTAGGTTTTTATTTTATTTTATTTTATTTAGGTTTAGGTTTTTTTATTATTTTATTTTTAGGTTTTTGGGTTTAGGGTTTAGGGTTTAGGGTTTAGGTTTAGGGTTTAGAGTTTAGGGTTTAGGTTTTAGGTTTTAGGGTTTAGGTTTAGGGTTTAGGGTTTAGGGTTTAGGATTTAAGGGTTTAGGTTTAGGCTTTAGGGTTGTAGGTTTAAGGCTAAGGCTTAGGGTTTATGGTTAGTTTTAAGGTTTAGGACTTAGGGTTAGGGTTTTTTATATATTTTATATTTTATTTAGGGTTTAGGGTTTAGGGTTTAGGATTTAGGGTTGTAAGTTTAGGGTTTAGGGTTTATGATTGGTTTTAGGGTTTAGGATTTAAGGTTTAGGGTTTAGGGTTTTAGGGTTGTAGGTTTAGGGTTTGTGGTTTAGCGTTAGTTTTAGGCTTTAGGGTTTAAGGCTTAGTGTTTAGGGTTTAGAGTTTTTTTTTTAAATTAAGTATACCGGTAGGTTTAGGTTTAGGGTTTAGGGTTTAGGGTTAGTTTTAGATTTTATGTTTTAGGGTTAGGATTTTTATTTTGTTTATTTTTAATTTGGTTTATTTAGGATTGAGCGTTTAGGGTTGTAGGTTTAGCATTTAGGGTCTAGGGTTTAGAATTTAGGGTTTTAAGTTTTTTTTTTTTAATTAAGTAAATCGATATGTTAGGTTTATTTACTATATTTAGTTTATTTTTTATTTATTTTAGTTTACTTTATTTTTTATTTTTATTTAGGTTTTTTTTTTAGTTTATTTATTTTAGGTTTATTTATTTTAATTTAGGTTTTTTATTTTAGTTTATTTTTAAGGTTTAGGTTTAGGTTTATTTTTTAAATTTAGGTTTTATTTTTTATTTTATTTTTTTAGGTTTAGGTTATTGGGTTTTATTTTAGGTTTATTTTTAGGTTTTTTTTTTTGTTTAGGTTTAGGTTTATTTTTAGTTTATTTTATTTTATTTAGTTTAGGTTTAGGTTTAGGTTTAGTTGATTTTAGGTTTAGGTTTAGGTTCTATTTATTTTAGTTTAGGTTTAGGTTTATTTTATTTTTATTTTAGGTTAAGGTTTTTTTTTTAGTTTAGGGTTTAGGTTTTATTTTTTATTTATTTTTAGGATTATTTTTTAGGTTTAGGTTTTTATTTAGTCTTTATTTTACTTTATTTTAGGTTTAATTTATTTTTATTTTATGTTTAGTTTAAGGATGAGAGGTTTGATTTGATTTGCGACTCAGTAGAGAAATTTGATTTGATTTATTGATTTATGATTTGGTGCTCCACCAGGGATGAAAAGTGAACTCTCCACTAGAGGAGCAAGTTCAATTCATCCACTAAGGAAAAGAGGTTGTGAAATCCGCTGGGGGATTAGAATTTGGGATCCACTAGGGATGAAAATGTGAACACTCTGCTAGGGGAGCAAGTTTAAACTGGGTTGAATTGATACCACTTCGGGAACCATAGAGATTTGCATCTCATTGAGGAGAAGCAGGTTGATTTGATTGATTGATTGTTTGATTGTTTTGATTGTTTGACTGGATTTGTTTTGTTTGATTAGTTTGACTCTACCGATGGAGGAGGGTTGAATTTGTTTTAAGTTTAAATTTTAAAATTTTTTATGGATTTTGAGATGGACTTGTCAGATGGATGGCTTGAGTAGAGGCCATGTTGGCCTTAATCTAGCTCGATTTACCAATCCAAAGGGGTAGTCTACCAACCAAATGGTAGGCTATCCAAAAGGGTTCCCTTTTGGTGTCGCGATGTACTTGAAGAAAGCGTAGTAGGCTTACATCCTCCAAAGTAGGGATTAGTTGCTGGGGTGATCCATTGGCAAGGCAACAGATTGAACCCAACTTTAGGCTGACTATTGAGTGAATGCCGGTGGGATAGTCAAAGTTAATTTTATTTTTAGTTGTTTTTGATGGATCCCATCGGTTTGCGATGGACTGCACTGAGTAAGGGTCATGTTGGCCTTGGTCTACATTCAGATTTACCAATCCAAAAGGGTAGTCTACCAACCACATAGTAGGACTATCCAACAAAAGAGATTGCTATTTGATTTGCAATGGTCAAGTTAAGAAGAAAGTGCGAGGACTCACATCTTCCAAAATAAGGAACCACTAGGGTGACTGGTTGGTTATGCAACAAATCGAACCTGACCTAGGGCTAACTTTTGACCAAATACCTCTAGGGGACTTAAATCAACTCAAAGATAGTCAAGATTAATTTCATTTTTTAATTATTTTTGATGGATCCCATTGGTTTGCGATGATGGGCGAGTAGGGGCCATGTTGGCCTTGGTCTAACTCAGTTTACCAATCAAAGGGTAGCTTCCCACGAGGAGAACTATCAAACCAAATGGGTGTCTTTTGGTTTGCAATGGTTAATTGGGGAAGAAAGCATGGGGACTCACATCTTTTCTGAATAAAAGACCACTAGGGTGACACATTAGCGAGGTAACATGTCAACCCAACCTAGGGTTGCCCGTCAGTTTGCGACAATCATGCTAGAAAGAATGCATAGTAGACTTACATCTTCCAAAGCGAAATGACTGTTGGGGCAACCTGTTTGTGGAAAAATAGATTGAACCCGATCTAAGGGTGACTACGGAGAGAGTGCCATCCCGGGGACTTATCTCAAATCAAGATAGTCGAATTCCTATAGGGAGTTCTGACGCCTAAAGATAGGATGCCTGCTGCAAAGGGAGCCACTAAGGGCTTAATCCAAAACCACAGAGATAGTTATGTTTGTTTGATATGGCCAACTCAGGAGAAAGCGTGAGGACTACATCACCAAGAGTGATTATCCACCAATTATCATTATGAAAGGAACATCAACCAACCCCAAGGTGCGGTAGGTCAATAATCAACATGGGAAGAGTGCATCGGGACTAACATCCTCCTGAGGGGATTATTTGGGATAGTCTATCTTTGGCTCAAACAGTCATCCGTATGGGGTGACTAGTGAGTGAATGCCACTAGGGGACTTATATCAACTCAAGAGTAGTCAAGAGGAAAGGAGCCTCTAGAGGACTTATCTTAAACCTCAGATATACTTGACCTAGTCAGTGCATGATGGTTAATTCAAGAAGAAAGCGTGGGGACTCCCATCTTCTTAAACAAAATGTCAGATAGCTTATTCGGGGTAGGTCACCAAAAAACAAGGTGATCGTTGGTTTATGGTCAAGTCGGGAAGAAAGCATAAATCACATCGTTGGACAAGTGACCACTAGGGTGACATACTCAAGGTAGCATGTTATCCCAACTTAGAGCTTAATGAGTGAGTGCCACAGGCTACCTCCCACATCAAATTAGCGAGATAAAGATTTGTGTTTGTGTTTGTGTTAGAAGGAAAAGGATGCCTCTCGGGTTCTTTATACCTATCTAAAACAGAGAATTGATGAAATGGTGCCATGAATGGCAGTTGTGATCCCACCAAGAAAGGATGCTTTTGGGTTCTCTTACACCTAAGTTCGTTGTGCTAGTTGAAATAGGCCTCTTGGGTTCTCTCACACTATTAGTAGCATTGGGGAATTATGTTTGATTGTGTGTTTGTTGTGAAAGAGGGATAGGATGTTGCTTGGGTTCTCTTACACCTATCCTAAATATCATGGCGATTCACAAAACAAGCAAATAATGCTTTGAAAGAAGGAAGATTTTGATGAATTGGAATGAAATTTTTTTCTTTTGATGATAATTGTTTTCAAACATATTTTTATGGGTAATATTTCTTCAAATAGAGCCCATTAATTAGAAGCATCGGGTGTTCCCCTTTACAATCAATAAGCTGATAAGATCATCCTTGGTAGGCCTTTTCTATGATAAAAGGGCCTTCCTAAGTGGGTTCAAACTTGCCTCCCATCTTTCAACGGGCAACAATTGGTCTCCCTAAAACTAGGACAAGCTCTCTACTTGAAAAGCTCTAGGGCAGACTAGCTTATTGTGAGCTTGAATCATTTTGGATTTCTATAACTCGAGGATATGGCATGCCTGTAGGCATCTCTCCTCTAAACCATCGAGCTCTTCTAACCGCAACTTTGCATTATGCTGTGATTTTTCTTGCTATCTTAATGAGTTGAACTTAATGGTAGAATGGCTTTGGACCCATACACTAAAGAGAGGTAGGTAGTTGGAGTTACGTATGTGGTGCGGTAGGCCCATAAGGCTTCAAGCTCTCATGCCATTGCTTGTTGTCATCAGTGTCTTCTTTAGTATCTGGATGAGAGTTTTGTTGAATGCTTCTAGGCCATTTTCTCTTGGATAGTAGATGGTGGAGTATCACCAACCTATACCATATCTCTAGTGCAATCTTGGTGCTATTAAAACATCATTATGGATATAATTCATTGAGGCACCGAACCTATATATGATATGGTTCTGAAAAACTTGAGCACATCGGCTGTGACCTCTCGAGTGGGATTGCCTCCAACAAAAGTAGTTGGTATGACTCTTAGAAGAAGGAGGATCGATCGGACCCACTATGTTTAACACTCAAATGGCCATGAGGCCAATATAGGATGTAGAATGTTGGGTGGTTGATGTAAGACCACTGTGTGACATTGATGGAATCTCTAGCCATGTTCATGTAGTCTAATCATCAAAGAGTAGTATCTAGTCTCTTGATCTTTGCTTTAATCTTTGAACTGGGTACATGACGAATGTAACTCGATCATGATCCTATGGGGTTCGTGTTTGTCTAAAGAACGTAACCACATTTGATCAAAAGATCATCAGTACAAAGTGCCATCCATGAGAGCATAGGAGAGAGCTCTTTGCTTCATCTAATGGGCTTGTGATTTCTATTGAGGTAGTTTATCAATTTTCAAATAATCTTTGAACGGTTGCCGCCAATCAAGCTCCTCATCTTTGTTGGCAAAGGCAACCTCCCCTTATAGAGAAAGTCTCTTGACGAGTTCAGCATCAATAAAGGATAGGATTTATCTATTTTGGACCCTTATTGGAATGAACTCATCTTTCGGACATGCCAATTCCTTGGCAAGTTTGACCGAAGCATCTACTATTGTGTTCTCTCCTCGAGGGACCTTGTAGATGGTGACCTTACTGATTTGGGCCAACTTCTTCATGATATACTCATGGTTGTGACAAAGCTTAGGTTTTAGAACCTTGAAGGACCCGATAATTTGGTTGATAACTAGCTAAGAATTCACGTAGATATTGATGCTCTTGACACACACTATAATAACTCCACCACAATCAAAGCCTCATACTGACTTCATTGTTGGTGCGGGGATTAGAGAGATAGTATGAGAATCTCAACACATCACAGTCTGGAGTTAAGAGAACTATCCCTTCCCCTGCCTTTCCTGGAAGAGTAAATTGTGGTTCTTCTCCTTTGTGAAAGGAAGCCACACCATCAAAATACATCGCTCAACAACGATTGTCAATCTCCCCTAAGTTCATGATTTTTTGTCAGGGAGATCATCACTAAGCGGGGAATCAGCAGGAAGTGGGTGTGCTTCTAAGAAATTTGCTAGTGCTTGACCTTTCACCACATGGAGGGGTACGAATGTAATATCAAACTATAGGAGAATCATGGACCAATGCACCAATCATCTGGATAATGTCAGCCATGTCATGAGATACTGCAGTGGATTGATTCTTGAAATCAAGTTCACCTTATGAGAAAGCATATAGTGTCATAGCTTTTGGGATGCAAAGATTAAAGCTAGGCAATGTTTCTCAATAGGTGGGTAGTTTGCTTCAGCAGAAATTAGATGATGGCTGAGGTAGTATAGAGCACTCTCCTTCCCTTCATCATTGGCTTGGGCCAATAAAGAGCCAAGGGAGTCATCCAATGCAATAGTGTAGATGATAAGTGGCTTGAGGATAGAGTGCTAGAACATACATCACCAAATACTACTTGATATCTTCAAAGGCATCGACACTTATCATCCCACTTGAACTTGGCATCCTTTTGACAAGTGTTGAAAATGGTTGCATCTTCCGATAGATTGGAGATAAAGCATCTTAGATATCAACCTCCTTGGAAAGATCAGTTGAGTTAAACTTTTAGGTGGTGGCATTTCTAAGATAGCTTTGATCTTTTCTGGATCTATCTCTATTCCCTGATGTCGGACAACAAACCCAAGGAACTTCCTTGAAGCTACTCCGAATGCACACTTCAAGGGATTCATTTTGAGGTTATATTATCTTAACCATTTGAAAACTACTCTCAAGTCAAAGAGATGGTCTTCTTTTTCTTTTGACTACTAGATCATCAATATAGCACTCAACTTGATGATGAATGAGTTCATTGAAGATCTGAGTAATGGCCCATTGTTATGTAGCACTAGCATTTTTAAGGTTGAAAGGCATGACCTTATAATAATAGATTATGATCGGGGTTTGAAAATTAGTGTTTCTTTTATCCTCAGGGGCCATCTTAATTTAGTTATAGCCAAATGACCCATCCATGAAGGAGAATACTGCATGAGGTGAGGCGATGTTCACCACTAATTCTGGTATAGGAAGAGGAAACTCAACCTTAGGACATGCCTTGTTTAAGTCCCTAAAATTGATGCATATGCAAATTTGGCCATTCTTTATCTTAATTGGAATAACATTGGATAACCAGGTAGGTATTATTCTTCCCTGATGAAACCAACAATAATCAATTGTTTGACTTCAGAAATGACCTATTGTTTGATTTCTAATCGCATGCATCTAGGAGCTTGCTTGATAGGATTAGCGTTAGGGTTAATTGCTAGTTTATGGACTGCTACATCAGGAGATAATCCAAAAATCTCTTCATAACTCCATACAAAGTAGTCCTTAAACTCAATCAATAGCCTAATTAAGTCATTGGTTTCTTCTTCATTCAACAACGAACTGATGTATGTCTGGTGTGGATTTTCTTCTATCCCAAGGTTGATTTCTTTGAGCTTATCAATTGTTGAATGGATTTCCTCTTCAAATTTTGGTGGTGCATCTTTGATTTGGAGATCATCTGGATCATCTAAAGTTTCTAAACATACTTTCTCATAAGAGTTAGTGTGGTTGAGAAGAACTTATCATATTCAGATGATTGGTAATAATTAGCGATAATCATCATCATTTGGACACCTTGTGCGAATCTAGTCTGATCTTGATTGTGCATCCCTACCTATTGTTCCAACTTCTTGAAGTTCGACTGCTTGGACCATGTATAAGGAATCAAACCTTTCTTTACTAGATTAAGAACACAAGGCGAGTACCAATCGAAAGGTAATTCCATTAATTTTTTATATGAATTATCCTCAAGTTCTACATCAACTTCTGGACTTGAGGATAATGCTCCCAGAAAGAGTCTCTTTGGCTTGACATCCATGGAAGATTGGGGGGCTTCCTTAACTACTAAACCTTCAACTTTTTGAGAGGAAAGTGAGGTTAGAGCTAAGGTTCTAACTGATGCCTGATAGTTTCACATAAACTTGATTTGAATACATTCATGCTTTGCTTGGAGGCCTGGTCTTCATCATTGTTTGGCTCGAGTGTCACCTCCAATGAAACCCACTGAGAGGTTGGTTGGTATGCTAATCACATTAGACTCATCCTCTTAGTTGGATTCCAAGTCTATGTGAATAGTAGGGATACTCTTATGAACTAGAACATAACCCCTATTAGATAGCTGCTTACTAGGGGGTCTTCCACCTATGGAACTGCCTTTGTATCGCCTCTGGTTGTGAGTGGAGTCATTCTACCCATATGCGTATGGTGGAATGAGCGTGGTGGAATGTGATATGTGGCTCTACTTCTCATCCTTGATGTACTTTTCTCGTTCACTTGTATTTTCACTTTTTTTTTTTCTTTTCTTTTCTTTTCTTTTTTCTTTTCTTTTCCTTTTGTATTTGAATTTTGACCAAGTTCATGAGAAAAGGTGTTTTGAGGAAGATAGTAGGTCATCCTCATATATCTCAACCTCTCTAACTAAAAATGACTTTTCATCTCCTTTGACATTCAATCCCTTTTGAACTTGATGCCGATGAAAGGAGGATTGAATCATCTTGTTACTGTATCCAAGGCCTAAGCAAAATAGTGAATGATGTATTGAATCAATTATATAAAACTTGGCTTAGTCTTCCAGTCACCTATGGAACTATGCCCTCTTGCCCTATTCATTGAATCCTCTCAATAATATCGATCTCCTCAGAGTGTAGAGATGTCAATCCTCAAGTAGGCAAGGGTCTTTAGACTCATAATGTTCATAGATGCACCTGGATCAACAAGCACCACAAAGTCTAAACTTGCCCATATCCACTATAATGTAGGGGCGGTTGTGCTCCATGTCCCCAGAAGAAGGTCTTCATCTGAATGTGACTCCTTGGGCTTCTCTTGAATAATGTGCCTCCTCTTGATAGCGTCAAGAGCTAAGCATATCTCACCATCAAGAATAGCCTTGATTAATGATTCCCTCATCTCTTTGGATAAGACAAGGGCATCATATATGCTTAACTTAGTTGGCAACTTTCTTAGGTGAGCGAGGACATTGTAATCAACTTTGGGCATATCCTCCACAAGCATATCCAAGGGTGGAGCATCCTGTGGAGGGGCTTCTCAATCATCATAACCAATGACTTGTTTCCCCTTATCTTGAGGTGCTACCTAGGAGGTAGAACCTTGCTACTATGGAGGTTAACTTTTGTAATCTCTTGTGGCAGGTTAGTGGAAGATTCTACACCTCAGCTCACCTATAGCTTCTCCTATAGACCCTCAAATGATGATTCCAAGTCTATCTAAAAGGTGAACCCATAGTATTCAGAGAAAGAAAGTCCAACTCTAAATCAAAGAGGAAGATCAGAGTTATTATAATTATTATTTAGACTTGAAGATTTTTTTTAAGAGTAGATTTAGACAACCCATCAGAAACAGATGTAATTCAAACTAGCTTTATTCCTCGATTTCTTGGATTTTGAAGGAGGTACATAGTAGAAATTGAGTAAAGTAAGTGGGGTGAGGGATTTGATGCCCTCATCCGATACAAGTTATACTAGAAGAAGAGCTGAAATAGAATGTTTGAAGTAGTTGTAGCGGTGGAATGGAGGCTCGATCGATGGTTGTGCTACTTGGCTATCCCGGGAAAGTATAGGCTACTGCTGCTGCTGTTGAGCTCCTACCTTCCCCAAGTTATCTTTGGCAACTCGTAAGCCTTCCATGATGTTGGAGGTTCAAGCACCGGGCACGAGGAAAGTTTCTTGATTTTGAACAATCTTTTTAGAGGTTTGGGATAAGGAGATATCCTATCCTTCTTTGGTTTTGAGAGGATCGTAGGTATCCCCAAGGACTACCTTAACAAAACTGGATGGTTATTCTACTAGATATTCTTTTGGGATAACTATGGAACCTATCTTGTAGCTATTCTCAAACTAGTCCTTGAATGTAAGATAATCTTTCAAAACATGACCTAGCATGCAGTGGTAGGGGAAAAAGTTAGGATCATTGCTCCTGCACACTTTGTTTTGCTTCCTAGGCTCAGGTAGTTGAAAATTAGGTTTCTTTAAGAGATTCTTAAATATTTTCTTGATTATCTACCTCTTAAATGAATAAAGTTTATTCACTTTATCTAAAAGAGTAGGTGGATGGTAGCTACCTAGTGGTGGGTATGTGTACCACTGTTGTGAGTATGGCTGAGGAGGAGGCAGTGAAGGCCATGGAGGCTACTGTGGCAGTCGATAGGATGGCCTAGGTGGTGGTAAAGGAGGTGAAAGTGACGGCTGTTGGAGCATGAGGTCTCTCATGCTGATCTTTGGTCGCCTGCTTCCCCTTGTCCAACATTGCTACTGCCCCTGGAATCTTCTCATAAGTTTTATGCGGCTTTGGATTTGTTGACTGATCTTGAAAAGATAATTGTTTGGCCTCTCCTTGTAGACTAGCCACTTGTTGATTAGCTACTCAAATATCTTCATGGTAAAATCTTTGAGCATGAAGGCGACCAGGACATGAATATTCTTTAGCAGAATTCCAATGGCATGCTATTTAGATAGCTACGGTTTGCATTTCAAACTCAAATTGTGCCATCTGAGAATATAATCAATAAGGGACTCACCGGGGTGTTGTTAAGCCATAACGAGTTCATCTACAGTCACCCATTATTGAGCTCCAGCAAGCCTCTTAATGAAGAGTTGCTCAAACTCAACAAAAGTCTTCACTGAACTATTGGAGAGTTCAACATACCAATCAAAGGCTATGCTTGCCAAACTGTTGACAAAAAGATGGAATAGTAACATCAGACATTTATAGTTATGAAGTGCCATGTGGTCGTGGGTTCCCATCAAAGCTCTTGAAAGAAGGTGGCAAAAAACCCTTAGGATACCTCTGGGTAGGGTCTACCCTTTGGAATCAAATTCCTTTAGGTCTACCCTTTGGAATCGATAATCCTCCTCAGGCTTGCGCCAATGGTTCTCTCAGTTGCTGCTCAACCATGAGTTTAATGTCCTTTTCTTGTATGGAGGTACCATCCACTACCTTCCTATACAAGCTAGTGCTGCCCTACTCAACTAGCGGTGAAGTCTTGGCTTGATCCACAACATGCAACAACTCAGGCTGATTGGTCTCTACAATAGTAGGATGCACTGTTGGGGCTTGGTTCTAAAGTGCCAAAATTGCTGCTAGCAAGTCTTCAAGCCTCTTTTCCATCCTATAAATTTATTCATCCTTCTATTTTAGTTGTTGAAGGAGGTGTTGGGTTTGGTAGGCATCATCCTTGTGTAAAACCTTCCAAACTCTGATCCAGAAGAACACATCAACCATATGTACTCTAATCCTCCACAGATCATCTTCATTATGATCAAAACTACCTTCTTATTCTCTAGGTAGGACCATGTATCCTAGAATTTCCTTCTTTTCCATAAGATTTTGTGCTATAATAGCATCTGAGGGAGTCCAACTACATGCACAAATGAGCATTTGGTGGTAGGATCATGCTCATATACAAAAACACATCTAACCCCCTCTGATGCTGGAGAGCTAACCTTATGAGGGCTACGTTCACTATAAGAAATATGCTCATGGCTATCATCTATCATGGGAGGAGTGCTACTCCTGGGAGGATCTATCACCATGGGGATAAATGCTCTCCTTCCCCTTTGCTATCTCCATGCTCTATTGTGGTGGTGGTGGTGATGGCACAACTATGATACTCCGTGGTGCCACTCCCTCTTCACCACAACTGGAGCAAGAGGTCGAGCAGGAGAGCTTAGCCTCGCCTCAATCGGTGGTGTAGATGGAATAGGATCTCTTGGCCATAGCCGGATCACCAGTGGGGCTCTCTTTTCCTCGGATGCAGCCTTCATGGCTTTTGCTAGAATTGTGGATGATGGGAGCTTGTACTAGAGATGGTGGGCAGTAGAGTGGGTGTGGCACCCGACTCTCTCTCTATCGAGCTCCTCTCTTGTGGTGAGTAGTGCCAATCAATACAATGCTATCAATATGATTGGTACTTGATCGAAAGTCCATGAGGGAGGCTAGCTAGCAAACCTACATATCTCTATACTGGTGATATGTACAAATATATGGGCTTCTCTAGCCCTCTTCTGACTGATGTGCTCACCAACACTGTGAGGGATGACTGACCATAAGTCAAATTGGGCCTTGGACTCGATTGTAAGCCCCACCTCAGTCGAGGCATCTAAGGCTACACGACCTTCTCCTATCTCTAGTAGGAGCCTCAAAGTGAACTGGTTGAGGTGTGAGATCCTCTAATATCTTCTTCTCCATCGGATCAGGGATGAAACTTGTTCTTTGTGATCAGAGAGACTATCTGGGTAACTCTCTACTACGGTGAGCAACCTCCATCTCTTTGGCTATGCACATGATACCACTTGATCTTGTGGCATGTGGCGTTGGGTCTGGGGGAGGAGTATGGGAACTAGACCTTACCTCCTAGGTATGAGACTATCCAATACCAGAGCCTTCCCCTTGGAAGAAATGAGTGGGTGCTAGCCCATCTTGGGTAGAAATGGGAATGCATACGGCATTGAAGCTGCTGTGCGGACGCCATAGTCTTCCTCTTCAGTGAGGGAAACTCTAAATCTGACGTCTCTCAAGATGATGTTGTACGCGGTCACCACACTAAACCTTGGCCAAAATGAATGAGGTGGGCAAAGTCATGGAGGTGATCCAAGGCCAAATCCATCCCAAAAGGAAAAGTAAACACATACTTCGAGCTTTCATTAGAAGCTGAATTATGGCTGAGTTGAAATTCTATAATTTTGGGAAAATAAACTCAAATTAGATATTTGCTTTAATTTGATTTTAGAATTTGAATCCACACTCAACAATTTGAATATGTTAAGTGGGGCTCTTTAATTTAGGAGACATTTTTGAATTTAGAATTGGGGAAGAGATTTTTGAATTTAGAATCCATTTTCAACAAATGTTGGAAATGGGTTCAAATATTTTGAAGAGATTGATGCTTCCATTGGTTCATATTTGATTTTTATTTTTTGTGTTTGGGGACCCTTTATTTAACAAATTTGAGTATGTTAAAATAAATGGTCAATTGATTTTATTTGGGATTTACTCATTTAGCAAATTTGGGTATGCTAAATGAGTTGTTTGAAAACAATTTTCTTCTTCTTTTGCTTGTTTGGTGAATCATGTGTGAATTTGAGAATGGAACCTTTACTTAGAAAATTTGTGTATGCTAAATAAAGTCCAAATGTTTTCTTTTATTTTGATTTTTTTGAAAGGAGGATCTTTACTTAGACAATTTAGGTATGTTAAATGAAGAATCCAAATGTGTTTGATTTTTTATTTTTGAAAGATGGACCTTTACTTAGCAAACTTGGGTATGCTAAATAAAAGATCAAATGTGTTTTGATTTTTTTTTTTTTTGAAAAGAGTATCTTCACTTAGCAAATTTGGGTATGCTAAATGAGAATCAAATGTGTTTTATGTTTTGATGTTTTGATTTTTGAAAAGAGGATCTTCACTTAGCAAATTTGGGTATGCTAACCGAAGAATCTAAATGTGTTTTTATTTGTGATTTTTGATTTTGATTTTTTGAAAATGAGAACTTTACTTACCAAATTTATGTATGCTAAATGAAGTTCAAATGTGTTTCTGATTTTGATGTTTTGATTTTTGAAAGAGGGATATTTATTTAGCAAATTTGGGTATGCTAAATGAAGAATCTAGATGTGTTTCAATTTTTAATTTTTTTTTTTTGAAAGAGGATCATCACATAGCAAATTTGGGTATGCTAAATAAAGAATCCAAATGTGTTTTATTTTTATGATTCTTTTATTTTATTTTTTGAAGAGGGGGATCTTTACTTAGCAAATTTGGGTATGCTAAATAAAGTCCAAATTTATTTTGAAAAATGAAACTCTCTTTTGACAAATTTGGGTATGTCAAATGGGAGTCAATTATGTTTTATTTTTCAAAGATGAAATTTTGTTTTGTGTATGATTATTGCTTTATTTTAAAAGAAAGAAATTCTAACTTAACACATGTGGGATGTGTTGAGTGGAATTTCAAATGGTGTAATTTTATTTGAAAATAAAGCCTCCATCCAACATATTGAATGGAGAGGCTTATTTTCAAATTTGTAATTTTTGGAAATAAAGAAATTCTAACTTCAACATATGTGAGATATGTTGAAATAAAATTTCAATGTTATGATATGATTTTATTTGGAAATGAAATCTTCTTTCAATAAATTTGGGTATATTGAAGAGAATTGTTCATTTTCAAATATGTGCTTTTGAAAAGGTGATTTTTTATTTTGTTTTGTAAAGATGATTATTAATTTTATTTTGAAAAGATGATTGTTGATTTTGTTTTGGAAAAGATGGTTGTTGATTTTATTTTTGAAAAGATGATTGTTGATTTTGTTTTTTAAAAAGATGATTGTTGATTTTATTTTTTTGAAAAGATGATTGTTGATTTTATTTTTGAAAAGATGATTGTTGATTTTTGATTTGAAATGAAGTCTTCATTCAATAAATTTTGGTATATTGAATGAAGGATGTTCATTTGTGCTTTTTGAAAAGATGATTTTGATTTTTTTTTTTAAATGATCCTACATGTAACAATCATGAAGATTGTTAGATGAGGTTGAAATATTTTATTATGTGTATTTTGAAAAAGTACTTTTTGGAAATTGTTGTTTTTATAAAGGATTTATTTTTCTTTATTTTTTTTTGGAATGAACCTTTCCTTACCATAGAAATGATAAGGAGGAAGTCTTTAGTTATTTCTTTTTATTAAATTTTTATTTTCACCTATTGGGAACCCAATAGGGGTTTCAAGACCTACATGGGTGAGGTCCTAAAACCTAAAGGATGTTGGCTAGCTTAGAAGAATGAAATAAACTAAGTGCTGGAAAAGAAGGATAGTCTGATTCATATGAAATACAAATCTACTATCGATACTTGGAGACAATGATTATTTACCAAAGATGGAGAGAGGAACTATCCCCAGTGAAGTCACTAGAAAAATCTATGGTGAAATATTTTCATCTTCATCTATCTTTTGGAAAAATAAATGAAGACAAAAATACACACTTGGCGGACACCACATAGATCCATAGATGTTCTCATTAGGGTGATCGGGTACAACATTGAGGAATGATGTGCTATCTCGAGAGACAAAAGTCACCATCTTATAATGGACCTAATCACCTAATGAGGACTCCTACAGACTATGGGTCTTCGGATGTACCATAGATTCTTCCCCTACTTTACATGGAAAAGTAAAGTAGGGTTTATTTTAAACCAGGTTCATTAAGTTCCCTATGGAGGCAAGCCGACATAGTTAATTACATCTTAAGAGAGATTAAGAATACTCTCAATTAAGGTAAATGATCATTGTCTCCAAAGATTTGAAAGATAGGACTATCAACAAATTGGTTATTTTTAGGAGATCAAGTGGGATTGATCAGAGGAGGGAGTTATTATCGAAGCTAAAGGGAGATAAGTAGGGGATGCTCATGATGCTAGGAAACCTAGCGCATCCCAAACTATCTATGGTTGGTCTTTATATTTTTAAAATTTGAGGGAATTATGTGTTTGAGTTGAATTTTTATTGGAAATCTAAGGCTTACAATTCCACAACACAAGATCATGGAAATGCCAGAGGTGAGGATTTGTGCTTGTAGCAGCAAGGGAAACAACAACCTCGATCTAAATCTAGGGAGCTTTGGCAAGAGCCAAAGCACGACCTAAATCAAAGGAGAAAGTGGGCATATGGTTTTCCTCCAGAGGATAAACCACCTGACTATTGAACTTACAACCACCTGGGGGTGGCCACCAACTAACTCCTCCTATAATTTTAAATATATGTAGGCAAGTCATATGCTTTTGCAAGATAACTAGGTAGTTGTTTATTTAGAAAAAGACTAAGTCCTTAAACATACTCTCTAAGAGACTAGATCATGTAGGGCATGATTAATGACTTAAATCTAATGTAATTTTTTGTTAAGTTTTATTTTTATTTTTGGACAATTTATTTGACACAAGCTATGGGATTCATATGCCTAATGCATGAGAAATTGGTTATGGGCCAAAATCAGCAAGAAGGAGGTGTGTTTCCACCATGGCTCTCAAAGGTAAAGCTAAGTTCTCGGCAAGGTGGAAGCCCTCCATAAGCAAGAGTGAAGCAAGATGCTTTTTTATGCATGATGTGAGATATACAACATCCAGTAAGGGTTGCTAAATCTTTTATCTTGATTTATAACCTAGGCTTTAGGTGAGGTTATGAGTTATTAATTTTGAGTTGATTAATTGGATAGAAAATTTATTTTTCCTAAGAGCCTAATTGCATCAGGCCATTCATCAAAGCAAGAAAGAAACTAGGAAAAATATGTCATCTTAATGCACAAGCTAAACAAACATCAAATAATTTTATAAAGCTAGCGCAAAAGAATATGAGGCCTTTGAGGTCGGGCTCCACCGCACAAACCCGAAAGAAATGGGTAGCTGAGCTCTACCCTTACACAACTCGGATTACAAATGAATTAATTACAATTTAGAAAGAATTCATGTTATGGGGGTCTTCATTCTTCATTCCTTCTTTTCTTCTTTTCTTCATTTCTTTCTTTCCTTCTTTCTTCTTTCTTTCTTTCCTTCTTTTGGTTGGTTGGGATGTGGTTGCTCCAAGGCTTTACATGGTGCATAAGACATAGTCTTATGACCAATGTTCATCCTAATTCCCCATAACATTCATTACAAATCTTAATTGCAAAATTACATGAAAAAGGAAAAGTAAATCTAACTAAACCTATAAAATAGAGATTAGCTAAACATACCACACAATCCCAAGCATTTATATGAATAAATTGGACTTAGCACCCACACATGGGTAACCAAGTCCACCTATTCTAATTTGGATTATGCTTAGGGGTATAAGCAACCTGCACAACAAAAACATTTTTATATTTCTTTATTACAATGTCCCTTAAGAACAATCCCTGCAAAAATAATGATTAAACTAAGATCATCCTATCATCTAGTCTATGCACATACACCCTAACATCCAGACTAAAACATTACATCACAAAACAAAATCAGGCATCAAACCATGCATCACCCTAACATAGAGCTAGAAATGGTGACTTAGGCTAATGTGTGTGCCATTTAAGGCTTGTGTGGCATGTCTTAGCTAGGCTTTAAGGTTAGAATTTTCTAAGTGTGAAGGATTTAACTTAGAGGGTGATTTTATTTAAGTGATTTGTTGATTTTTTAATTATATTTGATGATTTAATTTAGTTTGAATGAGCCTACACTTAATTATTAAGTGTTGTAAAGAGAGGAAAAGAGAAGAGAACTTCTCTTTCCTCCCTACCTCAAGTAATTTCTAAGGTAGATTCATTAATGATTTTTCTTTAGTGAATATTTTATTATGTGTTTTAATTAATCCTAAGTTTAGATTTGCTCTAAATAAACCTATTCAATAAGAAAGGCATCTTAGAATTAATTAAAGTGAATTACTATCACAAAACACACAACCATTTATTTCTTTCTAACATGTGTATCATGCATATGAATGATCTTAAGCATATCTATACATGTAAATGCAAACTTTAGCAACTTTGATGATGAATGCAAAGAAATGTTGTTTAGGAAAAATTTGCATATTTCATGATGCATGATTTTGTTAAGTAGAAAAGAGAGGGGTTCTTTTATCCATTAATCAAATGCACATTTACATGTATGAAAGACATAAGTGAGTATGGCACCATTATTTTCAACACTAAGGTATAAGGTACAAGACCTTCTTAGGGCTACTTAAAGCCTGCAACCTCGGGATGTCACTAATATACCACTTTTTTAAATACATGTGCATGTGAAAAACAAATGGATGAAGAACCGTTCAAAAGGTTTATGTTCATTTATTTGATTTTGGTTGTTTAATTTACATGTGCAATGTGGAGATCCTTCTTAAGCCATAACATAAAAGTGTATGGGAATGGATTTAAGCAAGTGTTATGTTCTTTTCAAATGAACTATACAATTTGCAAATCCTATACATACCTATGTTAAGAAAGAGAAGAAAATCACATAACACATTTTATACTATAATCACATGCAAGCTTATAAGTATTTATAAGTAGCATACCTTCATTTATAATCTTTGATTTATAAGTTTTGAAAATAATTTTGATTTAATAGTGATAATAGCCACTCATATTCTTACTTTAGCCAAAACATGCAATATGACATAAAGGAAACATTTCATGTATTTTGATTTTTCAAAATATAGGAATGCATGATTTCATATGGAATACAACATTTTAGCATGTATGGAAAGAAATAAAGTGATGTAAGCATGTAACTTCATTCACCCTAATTAATTTCTAAAGACAATCTTATGAAATTAGATCATTTAAAGTGAATCAACATTACATAAAGAGATTTTTTTTTTTTTTTTGAATTTGATTTAAGAAATGTGAAAAGAGTTTACTGGTCCTAACCCATTTCCCCCATGTGTTAATTGATTTAGTTTAATTTTTAAAACAATTAGATTGATTTTATTTTGTTTTTGATTAAGGTGTAGATTAAATTCATTAGTACCCCTTACCTACACCTTTAACATAATTATTCAAACAATTGTGAGCCAACATATGATATGCAACCACATGGAATTTAAATCATCAATGCTCTAAGAAAGAATGCAATTGGCTCACAATTATTGATTAATTAAATTAAGGTTTTCATTAAGTACTTTCATAATCTCCCCATACATGTGGGTTGGGTTTTGATTTCCTTAAGCTTACCTTAAGCTTTTGAACACCTAAGGATCTACCCAAAAGAGATTGATTAATTTGATTGGTTTTGAAAGTTTGATTAGATTAATTAAGTAGATCAGTTGTGGATTAATCCTTAATTATGTTTCGATTAAGGAAGAAAGGGGGTTTAAGGAATAACTTAAGGAAAGTACCCCAAACACATTCCATAAACTTTCTCTTTACTAATAATTCTTAATTAACTTAATTAAGTGATTAAACCATTGTTCACATGCTTAATTACACTTAATTACATTAAGAGGGTGATTAGGGATTCATTAATTGATTTTCCTAATTTACTCATTAATAAATTCCAAGAAAATCAAGGGAGGCAGAAGTCATCCCCCTAAACATGTCTGAGAAGTTTGGAATTGATTAATGAAATGATTAGGAAGTAATTAAGGTTATTAAGTTTTTAATTAAACCCTAATTAAGGAAAATTCAATATTTAAAATCAATTAGGAATAATTTTATTGAATTCCCATCTAAATTATTTTAAAATGAAGTTTGCTTTTTTTTCAGATTTTTCTACATTTAATTATGAATTTATGAAGTTTTAGTGATTAATAAGTAATTAAATAACCCAATTATATAACTAATCTCGTCAACATCCCGTGGGCTACTAATGCGACACGTGCTTTCCACGTGGCATGAGAAGATTGGTTATTTAAGTTATCACATCATTGGGTAAGTCGGTGCTACGCTTTCCCTGGGTCGATTAAGGATGGATGGTCAAGATCAAACCCATAGTTTTGAAGGATTAAATAAACGATCTGCGATTAATCGTGTCCATCCAAAACATGTGATGGATGGTCCATGATTCATCCTATACTGAGGGGAGGAGTCCATCCTCCATGGCTTGATCCAGCTCACTTGAGCTGGATAAGGTTGAGATTCAACCCTCACCATCTAGAAGCAAGGAGACGAACATCTAACGGTTGAATTTTAATGGGATTACAATTCCCTTCATAAAAGACAAAGCATTTTTCAACTTAAGTTCAATTTTGAGGCATAACGGAGGCTATCCGGTGCTTCCAACATTGAGGCTTCATCTAGTGGGGAAGAAGCCTGTTGAAGGTTTCAAGGTTCAATTTGTAGTGGATCTTCCAATTGACCAAAGCTTGCTTCAATGGTAACTGCGGCTGAACTCCCCTTCATGGCTTGGAGACTTGGGAAAAGCTTTGGGTAAGCTCAACTTGGTGCCTTGATGGTGCTTGCAAGAGCAATTGGAGTTTGAGGAAGTGAAAAGTGGAAATCCCTCACCTCCCTATTTGACTTTGAAAAAATCCATGAAGCAGAAATTGGAATGAGCTTAGGAATGCTTGTAGAAACTTGGAGAAGCTTGCCTTTGATCCTCTCAGCTCATTCAAATGCAAAGAACTTGGTTTGAGTGGAAATGAGGGGGAGTACATCTTCCCCTACTTAGATCGGATGACTGAAGCTTGCCTTGATATTTTGATCAAATTGAGGACATTGAATGGGTTATTTTGGTTGTTTGGAGTGCCATGTGCTTTGATTTTGGCAGAGGAGTGGAAGTGTGGAGGTGCACATGTGTTAAATGAGTGTGGAAGGTGATCCATGTGGGGAATTTTGATTGTAGTGATCGGTTTGGCCTTGGGTTGGGTCATGGCTGACCCAAACCCATTGGGTCATGTGCACAACTTCTCTTGGTGTCCAAATGGTCCACTAGGAGGATGCTAAGTGGCCATGAAGAATTGACCAAATTCCAAGTGGATTTGGCCACAAGTTACCCTTTGACCCAAGAGTAAAATGGTCAGTTGGGTTTGATTTTGATTTGGGCATATTTAGAATGATGAAAAATGGGTTGTTCCAATTTTCAATGAATTTGGTGTTGATTTGATATGATTTGGCTCAAGTTGACCTATTTAGGTCAAAATGGTTCAACTTGGATGAAGTTGACCAATTGGTCAAATTGGATCAAATCATGGGTCAGTTCAAATGATCATTTGTAATGATTTGGTATCTTTAGTTTGGTTTGATTTGATTTATATTTGGTTTTGGTTCATTTGAGTTCACTTAGGTCAAATGGGTCAAGTTGACCAATTTGACCCACTTGATAGGTTAGGTCATGGATTGGTTTGGCTTGGTTGATCATTTGAAATGTTTTGCAAGCTTTGGTTTCAATCAATTTTGATTTGGTTAAGTTTCAAGTTGATTTGACCTTTTAGGTCAAGTTGGGTTCATGGTCAATTGGGCTAGATTGGGTCTAGTTGGCCATTGAGGCTTTGGTCAAGTTCAACAAGTGATTTAAAATGAATTTGACCCATTGATTGCAATCAATTTGGCTTAGATCAAGATTTGACAAATTTTGAATTTTTAGGTCAACTTGGGTCAACTAGGGTCAAGTGGCCAATTTGGCTAGGTTTGATTATTGATCATGAATTGGTTTAGATTAATGGTTTCAATCAATTTAGCCAATGGTGGATTTTGGGTAGTTTGGGTTTCATTTAGTTTAGGTGTTGACTTGGTCAAAGGCTAGGCTTGCCTTGGTTTGACCCAATTTGAGTGATTGATTATCTATGATGATTGTTGAATGTGAGGCTTAGATGGGCTTAGTTCAATCCAATTTGGGTAGGATTAGAATTTGGCTCAAAAGGTGTTTTAGGTCACTTTAGGTCAAGTGAACTAAGTGGGTCAATTGACTTGATCAAGGCTTGATTCAAGTTTGATTGAACTCACATATAGGACTTATGATTGAAATATAAATCCATTTAGTGATTTGGAGTCAAATGGGTTTTGATTTATTTGACAATTTCAAGTTCAAAAGGGTGAACATGGATTTGATTTGGTTTGATTTGATTGAAGTATATGATTGAATTTGGTTTTATGATTGAAGGATTGATTGTTTGGAGAAAAAATCCAAAGGTTTGAATTGATTTGAGTTTGATTTGGCTAAGTTCAAGAATTTGACTTGAAAGAGTTTAGGTTGGATTTTGATTGAGTTTGGATTTGTGTTTTGAATTTGGTTTTGGTTATTTGAATTTATATTTCATTTATATTTGTGAATATAAATGAGAATATAAATAGGTTATGAAAATCTTTTGAATTTGAAGTGATTTTGATTTGGTTAAGTCCATAAGATGAAATCAAAATGGCTTAGGAAAGATTTTGGATTTAGAATTGATCATGAATTTCAATTACTTTGAATTGATTTTTGGTTTGGATACTGGAATTGATCTAAATTTGAAAAAATAAATTAAGCTGGAATTGATTTAAGATTTGATTTGGAATTGATTTGAATTTGGAGTTGATTTGAATTTGAGGTTGATTTGGATTTGAAGTTGATTTGAATTTGGAGTTGATTGAATTTGGAGTTGATTTGAAAGAAGTAAGGATTTGGTTTAAGCTATAGGGTAGGCAAGTTTTTCTAACACCCCTAAGGCATAACCGCTTCCTATGGCAAACTCTTATAATTCTTTAGGGTTAGGTTAAGTATTCACCTAATCACTAGAAGTGTCTTAAGACTAAGGAACTCTTAAGTCCAAGAGGAGTCCTATGTCTAAGATGAAGAAGTTGAAAGCTCACTCCAAAAGTGAGGTCATCAGAGTAGCAACAAACTTCCTTTGGTCCGTTTGATACCAGCAAGATCCACCTACAAGACTATTACAAAATATAAATGAAATATGCAACATACTTTTGAAAGGATGAGTACAATTAAGCAAGCATAAAAAGTAAGAGCAAATAAAAAGAGTATTGTAAAGAAAAGGGTCAGGTTACAATCAGGAGCAACACTATATGTAAGCATCAAACTTGGAGAAAGGTTACAATTACATATAGCACTACCAAAGAAAAAAAATGGAAAACATCAAGGCCATCATAGACACCATACCTCGTGTATCCCATCATCCAAAGTTTGTCATCCAGCAAGGCTGCAAAATCCTACAAACAACAAACATAACAGCAAACCACCAAGCCATCAGAACAACCAAGCCCAATAAAGAAGATAATCAACCAACCATTAGGGATATAAGCAATACAGTAGGAGCACCACCAAAGCCACCACAAAAAAAGAATAACAAAATAAAATGGACCAAGCATCATGACAGGGGTAACAACCCAAACTAGAGACAAACAAGAGCAAAAATGAAAAACACAAGTGCTCATATCCTCCACTAACAAAGCAGAATAAATAGCCAGTTAAAACACCCAAATAGGAAAAAAGGGGTCATTTACCAAGAGAGAAAAAATAAAGTAGGAGGAAACCAAAAATATAAGACGCAAAAAGAACACTAGTAGATTCCTAGAACAGTCACCAAAAGAGCAGGAAAAATTGGCCAAAACAACCACCCCCTCCAACCAACCAGACATACAAACCAAACCATAGCCAACATATCCTCTAAACTACCACAACAACAAAAGACTCAAGTCAGTGTAAAGACCAACAACAGTCATCAAGCCAAAATCACCCAAGAAAAAACTATGGAAGGGTGAAAGCAAACAACACCACCCAAACTAAAGGCAAAGAAAATCGATCTAGTAAGTAGAATGACCATAAGACAAAAGGTACAAAGCCATAAGATATACACCAACCAATAAGAAAAACATCAATAAAGGCACCCAACAAACCCGCACTCAGGCTAACATCCATAGCCTTCAAAATCAGAATAATACCCAAACCCAATTCAACCAGAGGAAGGCCAATACAAGAGGAGGTCAAAACCATAACCAAAGAAACAAAACAAAATCTAAAACCAACCCAAGCCCAGTCAACAAAATAAAGAAATAATAGCCAACCAACAACCTCCACCATGAAAATCAAGCGGAGATAAACCACCAATAGACCCACATCAATCCATAGAAAATGAAAAAAAATAGCCAAAATAGACATCCAATAACCCAACAAAACCAACCAAAAGCCACCCTGTCAACCACCACAGTAGTAGATCCAACTCAGGTAAGTTAGAAAGTAGCCCATAAAATAGGCAAAACACATATAGAAAGAAAAACCTACAACAGCCATAGCCACAACCCAAAAGGAGGATATAAAAAATTGCCAAGGGAAAATTATGGTAAACACCCAACTAGACAGACAGAAGCTACCAAGCTAAAAAAACCAAAACAACCCAGGCTACACTTACAATAACCACCAAGTAGTAAAAAGCAGGACAATCAAAAGTAAGAGATCAAAAATATAACCTAGCTCAAGCCAAAGAGAGAAAATAAGTAGATAACTAGAACCCAAAGAGGGTTTATCAAGGGGCAACCAAAAGCAAAGATCATAAAAAGCTAACAATAAAAAGTAAGCCAAGAATTTATAATCTAAGAAAAGGTAATCCAGTATTATCCAGATTAACCAAACCTCTTAATAGTTTAGGCAAAATTTGGTTGTCAAATAAAGTGAACTCAGTTAAGTTAGCACCAAAGTTAATAAGCTAAGCATTAGCTTCATGAAGGATGTGAGAAATTTTAAAGCAAACTTGAGAAAGAAGATTTTTAGTATGATTAAGAAGATAAAATAATTCAGCATTCCTAAGCATGTCAAGAAGCACAAGAGCATCAACTTCAATCTACATGTTGAAGAAACCTCTATTCAAACAAATTTCAATAGCTTTATTATTAGCCATAAGCTCAACAAAAATAACATAACAGGCTTAGAGAGGATATGAAAAAGCACAAATGACATAACCATAAGTATTCAATTTAATCAAATTTTCCTTAGGTTTGATCCAATGGATAATCCTAACACTTTTATAAAAGTCAAACTCAGGCAGAATGATACCCATTTTTTTAGCCACAAATTTATAACCTCTAAAATGAATATTACTAATAAGATTGGCATTAAAAAAAGAATTTTTCTTTAGTTCTAGCAAGATCCTTTTATGGTTCATAGGAATACCATGATATTTAGCATCATTTCTATCCATCAGATGAACTAGATAAGAGTAATATCAATTAAAACTTTGATATGACCTTTCACTGTATTCTTGAAATAGACTTCAAGAAGTTGATATAAAAAAGAGAACCCTAAAAATAGTTGGTATTAAATAAATCATCATACCAAAACTGTAATTTAGAAGCAATAGCACCATTGATAAAAACATAATTTACATTTTCAATATGAAAGCAACAATAGCACTTTGAAGGTAAGTAAAACCATTTACTCTAGAAAAGAGTCCAGGACTAAAGTTATTTAAAATCCTCCAAGCTAAAATCGAATAGGAAATGGGAATGATATTTTTCCAAAGTTTAATAAAACATTAGAGGTTATTTATCTCTAATAAAATTCCAAATCACTTTAAGAACATAGTCACCGTTATAAGAAAGCTTAAAAAGAATTTGGTCAGCTTTGTTAAAAGAAATGGGGATATTTCTAAAGTTGTAAAAAAGAGAAATGGGGATATACTCAAGTTTTCTTTTCTTCTAATTGTTTTTAAGCCAAAAAGAATTAACTTTGATAGCAGTAGTAGAGTGGGTAGATAAAAGGGTGTCAATAGAGCCATTGAAAATCCAATTGTCTTGCCAAAAGAAGGATGAAACCAACTAAATACCCCAAGAAATTAATGATTCGACAACCTATTTAATGGAGCAAAGCCTTTTCCAAACTGGAGAGTTACCAACTTAATAAGCATAGCTAAGGGGGTGTTTACCTTGGAAATATTTTTCCATCATAAAATTAGCCCAAAGGTTATCATTCTTTCTAAAATTCTACCAAAGCTTATGAGAGAAGGCAGTGATAGCTTCACTAATAGTCTTACAACCAAGAGCACCTTCTCCCAAAGGAACACAACATTTATGCCAAGATGCCCAATGCATTCTTTTGGTAGAATTATTAGAGGCCTAAAAAAATTTGTTAAGCAAATGATCAATTTTGATAAGTGTAGTATTAGTGGGGATAATAGTTTGAATAAAATAAAGAGGCATTGAGTTGAGAGTGCTTTTAAGAATAGTGAGCCTACCACCAAAGGAAAGTAAATGGAATTCCCAAACAAAAATTTTATTTGAAATTTTTTGAATTAACTCATCAAAGAGATGGGAATTTTTTGGGCCTTTAAAGCGGTGCGTAGTACTTAAGAGGTAAGTGTTGATATTTAAAATTAGTGATATGCGATTTGATTGATTATATTATTAGATACTAGATGAAGTGATAAAATAGCTTTTATTATCATTGATAGAAAGGCCACTTTCTACCAAATTTTATTTAAAAAAACTTGAGATGCTTGATGTTATGAATTGAAGCATTGAAAAATAATGAAATCATCATAAAACTTAAATGAAAAATAAGAAGGCCACCAAGAGTTTTGTAGTTCATACTAGGATTGTCTAAGAATAAATTATTGATGCTCCTAGATAAGTACTCAACAACAATAATAAATAAAGCAGGAGATAAAGGATCCCTTTGTTGTAATCCATGGGAAGAGGGAAAGAAACCCAAGGCTTGTCAATTAAGAAAACTAAAAAACTAGGCATTATTAATATAATTTTTTATAAAATAAATAAATTTATCAGAAAACTTAAATAAATTTAGAATATGGAGAAGGAAATCCCAAGAGATGTTATCAAAGGCTTTGGTAATATCTAATTTGAAATGTTGCCACCTCTAGGCTTGGCATCAAGATCATGAATTAATTCTTGGGCAAGTAAATATTATTAGAAATGGATCTACCTCTAACAATAGTTTGGTTGAGAGATAATTCTACTAAGTAAAGGACTAAGTCTATTGGTAAGAATTTTGGAAATCGCTTATTGAAGAAGGCAAAAGACTAATAGGTCTGAAATCACTCCAATAGTCTAGATTATCTTTCCTAGGTATGAGGACAATAGAAGTACTAGAAAAGTATCTAGGAAAACAATTACCATTAAAAAAATAAATCATAGCCTCAATCAAATCATTTTAATGATAAATCAACATTTTTGAAAACATTGTAGTGAAACCCTCGGACCGACTAATCTATGTTCATGCTATTAGAACTTTGAAAATTTCATCTTCATTAGTACAATGGTAAGGAAATCATTATCATCATTGGTAATAAAGAAGGAATCAAGTGATTGAAATAGCTTCATAAGAGCAATTCTTATTAAGCATATTTCTAAAGTAATTAATAACGATTCTTAATATCATTATTCATAATCCAATCTCATTGTCATTTTTAATCTTTTGAATATTATTTAAAGCTCTTTATTAACCAAAAGCATGGAAATACTTAGTATTCACACCATCCATAATATGTTTACTTACAACTTTTTGGCATTAATAAGACTCTTCCATATTTTGGAAGTTAATAAGTTTATCTTTTGTCTCAGTCAAGTCTATAATCTTTGAAGGATCAGACATAATAAAGACTTCAAGATCACTAACTAATTTTTCCATATCTTTAATATTAGGAAATTTTTTTTAATTTAATGTCTATTCCTCCAGCCCAAATTTTTTTTAAGTCTTTTAAGTTTAAATGAAAGTCTACACATCCCCATAATCAAATTATCAAAATGTAAAGGAGATTTCCAATTATTAGCCACAACATTAAAAAATCATTATGTTGAATCCACATGTTTTGAAATCTAAAAGGAGAGGGTTTTCTTAGTCTATTAGAATTATCTATAATAGAAACCAAAAGAGGGGCATGATTTGACAAGGTTCTGCTTAAATGGTCAATAGATGTAATAGGCCATTGAGTAATCCAATGAGTATTAAAAAAATCTGGTCCAACTTTTTCCAAAGTATAGAGTTTTGCCAAGTATAATTAGAGCCCTTAAAGCCAATATCAATCAAATTACAATCAAGGATCATATTGGAGAAATATTCCATGGAATGAATATTAGGAGAGCAACCACCACTTCATTCAAAAGAGAATAAAATGGTGTTGAAATCACCACCAACAAACCAAGGTTTGTTGATGAGAAAAATTCCTTAAATTATCCCAAAGAAGATTTCTACCATCTATAAGAAAGATGCATATACAAAAAAAAAAGCCCAATATTCACCATAAGATATTTAAACATTGACAACTTGATGAAAGTCATCAAGAATAGAGACCTCAACAAAATTATTCCAAAAACACCAAATCTTATTACTAACATTAGAGAAAAATTTATTGAAAACCATCATTGTAGTAACATGGTTAATTTTATTAGAATGAATAAGAGGCTCCAGAACTATAAGAAGAGAAATATTATGAATGTGACAAAGATTTCTAATATGACATGAATAGAGATGACACCAATCCCTCTAACATTCTGAACAAGAAAATTAAACATAAGGTAAATAAAAAGGGGAGGGGGGGTTAAGAAAAGGTTAATTAAGAGAGGAGTGAGAGGCCGTAGCAGATCTAGTGTTTTCGGACAATTTGGGAGGAAAATTTTTAACATTTTTTTCTTTTCAGCATGATAAGTTTGGAAGCCATTTTCTTTTCCCATAGAGTCATCATCTGAGTAAGATTTAGTAACATTGGTCATAGATTTAGGAGTAATCTCCAAGTGTTTGGAGGAGAGTTCACCTTTTTCTAAATCCATATTTAGTTGAAAAGTAGGATTAACATGAATATCAAGATTAGAAATGAGAGATGGTGACAATTTAGAACCATTTAAAGCACAAGTAGTAAAATCCAGATCAAAAATGTTTTCAACATGCTCGACATCATTTAAATCCTCATTAAAAGCTTTATTTTTATCGATCAAAGCTAGCATAGATGCAAGAATAGAATCAGAGGAAATAGAATCGCCTTCTAATAACTTAGAGAATTTATTATTCTCTGCATTAGAAATATTCAAATTCAAAGAAAGAATAAGAGGTAAATCATATTTCTCATTTTGAATATTAGCGGAATCCCTACCAACATTAGAAGCCAAAACATGTTCATCAGGATTAACCCCGATATCCAACAAATGAACCTCTATAGCAGCCTTCATACCATTCTTAGGATTTGAGGCCAATTTTTGAACATAAGTAGGAATCGAATTATGGGTGGAGACAACATTTTCTTTAGGTGGAATTCATTTTTAAAGTGTGGATGGCGAACAAAACATTTTGAATTATCATGACCGTGTATTTTACTGTGGGAACAAAAAACTAGAAGTTTCTCCAATTCAACCTTTTATGAATACCCATATTTTTCAAAGCCAATCCAAACTTTCTTAGGGTATTTTTAGTTATGTGTAATTCCACAAGGATCCAAGCCATAGAAGGGTGAGATCACTCAATGGTCGCTTGGTCAAGTTGCAAAGGCCGACCAAATAAAACTAGCAAAAAGCACATGATGGGTAACAAAATGAATGTGCATATTAGGAAGAGATAATCACATAGGGATAATAGAGATTCCTCCTTAATGTCAAAAAAGGGGTGACCACTTCAACAAACGTAATTGAAAAATATAGATGAAATAAGAATGATGTAAAAAAACACATGAATAATCCAGATCATCGGAAAGTTGAATCAGGATATGCCAAGGTCAATAAGACCAATCAAGAAGGCACCCGTAAGCTTGAGATTATGGAAAAAAGTGGATCTTATCCAAATTTGAATGACATAAAGCAACTATACCGATAAAAGAAAATTCAAAGGGTTTTGCCAACTTTTCAACATCTACATCATAGCACATTATGGCCGGCAAACCTCTAAAAGTCATCAAAATGAGATTAACCGAATCAATAGAGGGAGAAAGATTACTTGAGAGCGCTTCCTACGAAGATTTAGTAGAAGATGGAGCATTATGGTTGCCAATCCCCAAAATGTTGGATGCCTTAGCCGAAACATCCATACTTTGAGGTGGAACCTAAGGAATAGAACTCACCGCAGCCATGGTCAATAGGAAAACATCACGCAAATGGCCATATGCCATTCAAGCCTTTGAAATGGATCAAAATTGATGCCAAAGCCACAAAAATACCCAGTGGAGGGAACGCCAGCAAGAGGGATTCGTAAATCGCCAAAGAACAAGAGAACACATGGGGAGGAGGGTTTTGGGTTTAGGGTTGTAAGCTTAAAGTTTTTCTTTATTATTGTTTTTCATTCTTTTAAATTAAGTGAACTGGTAGGTTTAGGTTTATTTAGTTTATTTTTTATTTAGTTTAGTTTATTTTAATTTTTATTTTTATTTAGGTTTATTTTTATTTTATTTAGTTTAGTTTATTTATTTTATGTTCTTTTCTAGGTTCATGTTTAGGTTTAGGTTTATGTTCATGTTTATTCAATATTTTAGTTTTATTTTTATTTTATTTTATATGTTTAGGTTTTATTTTCTATTTTTAGGTTTGGGTTTAGGTTTTTATATTATTTTTTTAGGTTTAGGTTTCACGTTATTATTTTAGGTTTATTTTTAGGTATTCTTTTTTATTTTAGGTTTAGGTTTATTTTTAGTTTATTTTATTTTATTTAGTTTAGGGTTAGGTTTTGGTTTAGTTTATTTTAGGTTTAGGTTTAAGTTTTATTTGTTTTAGTTTAGTTTTATCTGTTTAGGTTTAGGTTTATTTTATTTTTATTTTTTTTAGATTTTTTTTTTAGTTTAGGGTTTTATTTTATTTTTCTATTTATTTTTTGGTTTTATTTTTAGGTTTATTTTTTAGGTTTAGGTTTTTATTTAGTTTTTATTTTATTTTATTTTAAGTTTATTTTATTTTTATTTTAGGATGAGTTTTCATTTTATTTAGGTTTTTTTAATTTTTATTTAGTTTAGTTTAGGTTTTTATTTATTTTATTTTAGCTTTTTATTTTTTTTATTTTATTTCTTTTTTAGGTTTAGGTTTTAGTTTATGTTTTTATTTATTTTATATTTTCATTTTATTTTTGTTTAGATTTTTTTAATTATTTTATTTTTTTTAGTTTTATTTAGTTTAGTTTAGGTTTTAGCTTTATTTTTTTTTGGTTTTATTTTAGTTTAGGTTTATTTTAATTTATTTTATTTTATTTTTAGGTTAGGTTAATTTTAGGTTTAGGTTTGGATTTTATTTATTTTAGTTTGGGTTTAGGTTTATTTTGTTTTATTTATTTTATTTTTATTTTAGGTTTAGTTTATATTTTATTTTATTTTATTTTATTTTATTTATTTTAGGTTTTATTTTAGGTTAATTATTTAGGTTTAGGTTTTTATTCAATTTTTATTTAATTTTATTTTAAGTTTATTTTAATTTTATTTTATGTTTAGTTTTTATTTTATTTAGGTTTTTTATTCATACGTTTATTGTATATTTTTTAGTTTAGTTTAGGTTTTATTTATTTTATTTTAGTTTATTTTTAATTTTTTTATGTTAGGGTAAGGTTTAGGTTTTAGTTTAGACTTGTATTTTACACTATTTTATTTATTTTCTTTAGGTTTAGGTTTATTTATTTATTTTACTTTTAAGTTTTATTTACTTTAGGTTTAGGTTTTTAGGTTCTTAAGGTTTAAGATTTAGGGTTTAGAGTTTAAGGTTTAGGGTTTTTTTATTTTTTAATTTATTTATTTTAGTTTATTTTATTTTTTATTTAGGTTTATTTTTTTTATTTAGATTATTTTACTTATTTTACGTTTAATTTTTTTATTTTATGTTTTTTTTTAATTTTCTTTTTTTTTATTTAGGTATAGGTTTTTGTTTATTTTTTGTTTTATTTTTTATTTTTTATTTTTATAGTTTAGGTTTTTTTTTTAGGTTTAGGTTTAGGTTTAAGTTTTAGGTTTTTTATTTTAGGTTTATTTTTAGGTTTATTTTATTTAGTTTAGGTTTATTTTTTATTTTATTTTATAGTAGTTTAGGTTTATTATAAGTTTAGGTTTAGGTTTTATTTATTTAAGTTTAATTTATTTTAAATTAGGTTTAGGTTTATTTTATTTTATTTTATTTTAGGTTTAGGTTTTTTTAGTTTAAGGTAGGATTGATTTTTATTAATTTAGTTTATGTTTTGGGTTTAGGTTTTATTTAGTTTTATTTTCTTTTATTTTTATTTTATGTTTAGTTTTCATTTTTTTTTCTTTTAGGTTTATTTATTTATTATAATTTTAGGTTTTATTTTGATTAGGTTTAGGTTTTAGCCTTGGGTTTAGGGTTTTTTTAGGTTTTATTTTAAGTTTATATTTATGTTTTATTTTTTAGTTTAGGTTTAGGTTTATTTTTAGTTTAGTTTATTTTATTTAGTTTAGGGTTTAGGTTTTTTTTATTTTAGGTTTAGGTTTAGGTTTTATTTATTTTAGTTTATGTTTAGTTTATTTTACTTTTTTATTTTTTATTTTAAGTTTAGTTTTAATTTTAGTTTAGGGTTTGGTTTTAGTTTTTTTTAATCATTTTAGGTTTTATTTTCATGTTTATTTTAGGTTTAGATTTTATGTAGTTTTATTTTAGTGTATTTTATTTTATTTTATGTTTAGTTTTATATTTTTAGTTTTTTTATTCTTAGTTTATATTATTTTAGTTTAGTTTAGGTTCTTTTAATATATTTTGTTTATTTTCCTTTATTTTTTTTGGTTTAGCTTATATTTTATTTTATTTATTTAAGTTTAGGTTTATTTATTTTATTTTTAGGTTTTATTTACTTTAGTTTAGGTTTTACCATTTTATGGTTTAAAGCCCAGGGTTTAGGGAGAGTTTAGAGTGGAGTGTAGTAGGGGTTTAGGTTTAGGGTTTAGGAGTTTAGGGCCTGGGAGTGGCTCATTTTAGTGTTTAGTGTCAGGGAGTAGTGTGGAGAGAGCCTGGAGGGTTTAGGATTAGTGTATGAATGTTAGGGCCATGAGTTTAGTGGTAGTGGCCCAGAGCCTGTTTAGAAGTTTATCAGGGTTTTTGGGTGGTGGGATCAGGGTCAAGTTTAGGGAGGAGGCCCAGGTTTAGGGTTTAGGGCCACTTTAGGCACAAACCTAGAGTCAGAGGGTTTAGGATTTAGGGTTTAAGGTTTAGGGTTTCAAGTTTAGGGTTTTTTTTTCTTTTTTTTTTAAATTTGGTAAACTGGAAGGTCAAGGTTATTTTATTTTTTTTTATTTATTCTATTTATTTTATTTTTATTTAGGTTTATTATTTTTATTTAATTTATTTTACTTAATTTAAATTTATTTATATTAGTTTAGGTTTTTCATTTTAGTTTATTTTTTAAGTTTTTGTTTATGTTTATGTTTTTTTTTAAATTATTTTTATGGTTTAGGTTTTATTTTTTATTTTTAGGTTTAGGTCCAGGTTTTTATTTTATTTATGTTTTAATTTTTAGTTTAGGTTTAGGTTTATTTTTAGTTTATTTTATTTTTATTTATTTTATTTATTTAGTTTATTATTAGTTTAGGTTTAGGTTTTATTTATTTTAATTTAGTTAATTTAAAATTAGGTTTAGGTTTATTTTAATTTATTTATTTTAGGTTTAGGTTTATTTTAATTTATTTATTTTAGGTTTAGGTTTTTTTATTAAATTTAAGGTTTAGGCTTTTTTATTTATTTTTAGGTTTTATTTTTAGACTTATATTTTGGGTTTAGATTTTTATTTAGTTTTTATTTTATTATATTTTTATTTTACATTTTGTTTTCATTTTAATTTTGTTTATGTTTTTTTATTTATTATATTTTTATGTTTTATTTAGACTAGGTTAAGGTTTTTATCCTTTTAGGGTTTACGGATTAGGGTTTAGCTTTTAGGTTTATAATTTATGTTTATTTCTAGGTTTTATTTTTTAGTTTAGGTTTAGGTTTATTTTTAGTTTATTTTATTTTATTTAGTTTTGGATTAGTTTATTTAGTTTATTTTAGGTTTTTATTTTAGTTTAGTTTTTTTCAGTTGAGGATCAGGTTTATTTTATTTTAGGTTTAGTTTTTATTCTTAGTCTAGGGTTTGGTTTTATTTTTTATTTATTTTTAGGTTTTATTTTTCCTTTATTTTTTATGTTTAGATTTTTATTTATTTTTTATTTTATTTTATGTTTAGTTTTTATTTTATTTAGGTTTTTTTATTAGGTTTATTTTATTTTTAGTTTAGTTTAGGTTCTTTATTATATTTTACTTTTTTTTTTTATTTATTTTAGGTTGTTTTTTTATTTTTTATTTTTTTTTTTATTTAAGTTTAGGTTTATTTATTTATTTTATTTTTTGGGTTTATCTTTTAGGTTTTAGGTTTTAGGTTTAGACTTTTTAGGGTGGGGGTTATGGTAGTGTAGGGTTATGGAGGGTGTGTTTAAACTGGGTGGAGTGGGTAGTAAGGGTTAAGTTAGTTTAGGGTTTGGGTTTAGGCTTTAGGTTTATAGTGTTTTGAAGTGGGTTAGTTTAGGGTTTAGTTTAGGTCTGGTTTAGTGGGTGGTTTAGAGTTTAGTGGAGGTCAGGGTAGAGGTTAGTTTAGGTGGTAGATTTTGGGTCAGGAGGGTAGGTTTAGAGTGGAGGTTTAGTTTAGGGAGCTTCAAAATGGGTAGAAGATTTAGGGGTTTTGAAAAAAAAAACCATTGGGTTTTATTTATTTAGTTTATTTTTTATTTATTTTAGTTTACATTTTTTATTTTCATTTAGTTTATTTATTTATTTTAGTTTAGGTTTTTTATTTTAGTTTATTTTTTAAGTTTATTTTTATTTTTTAGTTTAGTTTTATTTTTATTTTATTTAGGCTTAGTTTTAATTTTATTTTAGGTTTAGGTTTAGGTTTTATTTTATAATTTTAGGTTTAGGTTTTAGGTTTAAATTTAGTTTTATTTTAGGTTTTATTTTATTTTAGGTTTATTTTTATTTTATTTTATTTAGTTTATAGGTTTTATTTATTTTAGTTTAATTTAGTTTTTAGTTTAGGTTTATTTTATTTTAGGTTTATGTTTTTTTTAGTTTAAGGTTTAAGTTTTATTTTTATTTACTTTTGGTTTATATTTTAAGTTTGGTATTTAATTTTAGATTTATTTTGTTTTTATTTTTCATTTTGATTTTGGCTTATTTAGGTTTTTTATTTTTAGGTTTATTTTATTTTTTAATTTAGTTAGGTTTTTCTTTTATTTTATTTTATTTTTATTTTTATTTTTTATGTTCTATTATTTATATGCTTAGGTTTAGGTTTAGGTTTAAGTTTTAGTTTAGGTTTTTATTTTTTTTATTTTATTTAGGTTTAGGTTTTTTATTTATTTTAGTTTTAGGTTTTATTTAGTTTAGGTTTAGGTTTTTAGGTTTTAGGATTTAGGGTTTAGGGTTTAGGGTTTAGGGTTTGGTTTTGGGTTTTAGGATTTTGGGTTTTGGGTTTTAGGTTTTGGGTTTTAGTTTAGTTTTAGGTTTAGGGTTTAGGGTTAGGGTTATTTTAAAATTTTTTTATTATTCTTTATTTTTAGGGTTTAGGCTTTAGAGTTTATGGTTTAAGGTTTAGGTTTTAGGTTTAGGGTTCAGGTTTTAGTTTAGGGTTTTAGGTTTTTTTTAATAGAGAGCAAATTTATATTCAACATTTCTTCTTCTCGATTTCGTTAACTAAGTTACAGACCAACTTTTTCATGACACAAGTGACGACAGAAATAAAAAATGAGCACGCATAGAGAAAATCAAAAACCCTAGATAACTATAATCGTATGTACTGTAAAGACACATTTCCCTAGCAGCAGATCATATTGGCCATTCTTCAATTTTTGTAATTCCCATCTGAACTATGTCGGCCTCTCGAGTAGTAGGATCCACCATCATATCCCTGATCTCTACCTCCGCCACCACCATGGTTGTAACCTCTGTCGCTTCTCCCGCCTCCATGACCACCTCCTTTATATCCACCAACACCTCCAGATTCCCCCACCACCACTGTGATAACTGTCGCCTCCACCTTCATCTCCACCGCTAGATCTAGACTAAGCCTGATTGACGGTGATGTTCCTGTCATCAAGGTTCTACCCAATCTTAAGGTTTAGATTTAGTTTTAGGTGTATTAGGTTTTGGGTTTTAGGTTTATTTTTTAATTTATTTAGTTACTTTAGGTTTAGGTTTAGGGTTTGGAGTTTAGGGCTTGGGGTTTAGGGTTTAGGGTCCAAGGTTAGAGTTTAGGGTTTAGGGTTTAAGTTTAGGTTTAGGTTTTTCATGGTTTATGCTTTTTTAGGGTTGTGGTTAGTGTTGTGGTTTATGGTTTAGTTTTATGGTTTAGGTTTAGGGTTATAGGTTTGGGGTTTAGGGTTTAGGATTTGTGGCAAAGGTTTAGGGTTTTGTTATTTTTGTTTAAGGTTTGGGTTATAGTTTGGTGGTTTGGGTTTAACTTGGGTGGGGTCAGAGGGTAGGTTTAGGTAGATTTTAGGGTTTAGGTTTTTAGGATTTGGGGTTTAGGGTTTAGGGTTTAGGGTTTTAGGGTTTAGCATTTAGGGTTTAAGGTCAAAGGATTAGGGTTTAGGGTTTAGGGTTTTAGATTATGGTTTTAGGGTTTAAGGTTTAGTGTTAGGGTTTAGGGTTTAGTGTTTAAGCTTAAGGGTTTAGGGATTTTAGGGTTTAGGGTAAGTCTAGGGTTTAGGGTTAAGTTTACCAATTGAAGATGATTATATGCTTTGGCTTCAATTATTTTTGATTTGGTTTTATTTAGGCCAACTTGAACCTTTAGGTCAATTTGGGCTAAGTAGGTCAATTGGGTTTAATTGGGTTCAATTGGGTCCAATCATGGCTTTGGCCAAGTTCAACAATCAAATTGGAATAAACTTGAGCCATTGGTTGCAATCAATTTGGTTTATATTTTGATTTGACACAATTTAGTCTTTACGTCAATTTGGGTCAACTTGGGTCAAGAGGGCCAATTGGGTTTGGTTTGACTCAATTGAAGGTCAAGTCATATTCAAATATTAATTTTGATTTAGTATGAATCATTGGTTTTAAGGGATTTGGCTTAGGTTACAATTTGGCTAATTTGGGTTCATATGGGTTAAGGGATTGACTAGGTCAAATGACCAAGTTAACTTGGTTTGACCTAATTTGTGACAATTGATCAACCTAGGGTGATCAACAATCATGATGGGAGATTTTGATGGGCTTGGTTCATTCTAATTTGGGTAGGATTAGAACTTGGCTCAAATAGGTCAAATTGGTCACTTTGGGTCAAGTGGACCAATTAAGTTTAGTTGGCTTGATTTTCAGTTGAGTTTGATTTAGTTGACTTTGTATATGGATTTGGGATTGATATATAAATTCAATTGCAATTTGCTTGGGTTCAAATGAGTTTTGGTTCGTTTGAACATTTCATGTCAAAAGGGTTAAGTTGGGTTTGACTTAGGTTGATTTTAGCTTGGCTTGATAATTGTAGATTTCATTTATATTTGTAAATATGATTGAAGGTATGATTGATTCATGAGAAAATCAATCGAATTTGGGTTCTAGAATGAAGGAATTTGGCTAAGTCCATGGAGTTGGGTCATGTGGCTTAGGTTTGGATTTTGATTTGCTTTGATTTAGTTTTGATGATTTAAATGTATATTTCATTTAAATTTGTGAAGATGATTAAAAATATGATTGATTTATGAGAAAATCAATTGAGTTTGACTTGATTTGGATTAAGATTCAGATAAGTACATGGGATAGGTCATATGGCTTAGGAAGGGTTTTGATTTAATTTGATTTAGTTTTGATCATTTGAATGTAGATTTTATTTATATTTAGATAGATGATTGAAGATATAAATTGATTTTGGATTGGTTTGGATTAAGATTTAGCTAAGTCCATGGGATAGGTCATATGGCTTAGGAAGGGTTTAATTTTTGGATTTGATCATGGGCTTCAATCATTTGGTTTTGGAATTTTGGTTTGGATTTGGATTTCAATTTGTTGTTTGAATTGAACTTGAGGTTTGGTTTGAGAAGGTGAACATGTATTGGATTTGGGGGTAGGTGTTATCTTAATCCCTAAGGCAAAACCTAATCTATGGTTAAGTCTTTAAGTCGGTTAAGTGTTTACCTAATTGTTAGAAGTGTCTTATGACTAGGGAAGTCTTAGTGTATAGAAGACTTCTAATTTTAGGATGGGAATATTGAATCAGCATTCCAAAAGTGAGGCCAATAGCCAGGCTCATAGTGTGTGGAGATAGATGATTGGAAGATCGCCAAGTTTCATAATATAGACTCAAATACAACTTTCAACGCTTTGCTTGGGAGACCATGGATACATAACAATAGTTCCATCCTACATCAAGCATGTATGAAGTTTGTGAGAGGTGGGATCGTCTAGTGTGTCAAAGGAGATCTCAAGCCATTTACAGTTCATGAGGTTGACATATATGAGGACACGGCTTACTACCGCCCACAAATTCAACAAGTCAATTCTTGTGAACTTGGCCAAAGTTTCAAAATAAAAAATAAAATATAAAAAGAAAAAGAAAAAGAAAGAGAAAAAGAAAAGGAAAAGAAAAGAGAAAATGAAAAAGAAAAAATAAGGGAGCAAAAATAGGCTTGGAGGAGGAATTGGAGAATGACTTTAGATTCCACATACATTTCGTTATTCCATTCAAACATATGGGTAGGATGACCTAACCTCTACCAAGCATAGGAAGAGGCCAGTTCAGAGGCAGTCCTAGGGGTGGAAAACCTCTTTATTGGCCACCCAATAGCAGATATGTCCCAGCTACCAGGAGTGCACCTGCTATCCATTTAGACTTAGAATCTAGGTCATAGGATGAGTCTTATATGGTTAGCACACCATCCAGCTCTTCTCAGCAGTAGATTTTCTTAGAGGAGAGACTTGAGCCAGATAGCGATGAAGATCAGGATCCAAAGAAAATCATAAGTGTATTCAAGTCTATATGTGAAACAGTTAGGCATCAGTTAGGAACCTTAGCTCTAACCCCACTTATCTCTCAAAAAGTTGAGGGTTTGGTAGTTAAGGAAGCCCCTAATTCATCCACAGGTGTGAAGACTCAGAGGTTCTTTTTGGGAGCATCATCCTCAAGTCAAGAAGTAGATGTAGAACTTGAGGATGATTCATATAAAGATTTAATAGAATTATCTTATGATTGGTACTTGCCTTGTGTTCATAATTTAGCAGAGAAAGGGTTAATCCCACATACTGTGTTAATGCACAGGTCAAAGTACATCGAAAGAACATGGAAGAATAAGTGCAAAAGCTCTCAGTCAAGACCAGGACTAAGATTCGATATAGTGGGTCCAATCGATGATGACGATTACTGCTTAGTCATAACCAATCATTTGGAATCTAATAAGTTCTTTCCAAATCACATTAACTCATATAAGGAGCTATTCTGAGAAACTTCAGATGATCCAGATGATTTTGAAGTCAAAGATGCACCATTAGAGTTTGAAGAAAAGATCAAGTCAACCATCGATGAGCTCAAGGAAATCAAATTAAGAACTAAAGAATATCTACACCTGACATACATCAATTCTTTTTTGAATGAAATTGAAACTACTGACTTAGTTAGGCTATTGACTAACTTTAAGGACTGCTTTGCATGGAGTTATGAAGAGATGCCTGGATTGGCTCCTGACGTTGTGGTTGATAAACTAGCAATAGAGCCTACCGCTAACCCTATCAAGTAAGCTCCTGGATGTATGCGATTAGATATAGAATAGTAGGTCATTTCTGATGTCAAGAAACTGATCATTGTTGCCTTCATCCAAGAAGAAAAATACCCTACCTGGTTATCCAGCGTTGTCCTAATTAAGAAAAAGAATGGTCAAATTCACATATGCATCAATTTTAGTGATTTTAATAAGACATATCAAAACGATGAATTTCTACTACTAATTCCAGAGCATATGGTGGACATTGTTTCATTTGATGCAATCTCCTCTTTCATGAATGGCTCATCTGGATATAACAAAATAAAGATGACCCCTGAAGATGGAAGAAACATTGCTTTTAGAACCCCGATCAGAATATGTTTCCATAAGGTCATGCCTTTCAACTTTAAAAATATCGGTGCTACATACTAGCGAGCTATGACTTGAATCTTCAGCGAACTCATTCATCATCAAGTTGAGTGTTTTGTCAATGATCTTGTGGTCAGAGAAAAGGAAGACCTTCTTTGAATTGAGAGTTTTCAAAAGTTAAGACAATTTAACCTCAAAATGAACCCCTGAAGTGTGCATTCGGAATAGCTTCATAGAAGTTCCTTGGGTTTGTTGTCCGACACTATGGAATTAAAATCGATCTAGAGATGATAAAGGCAATATTAGAAATGGCAGCCCCTAAAAGTTTAACTCAACTCAGATTATTCCAAAGGAAGTTGGCGTATCTAAGAAGCTTTATATCCAACCTATCGAGAAAATTTCAGCCATTCTTAGCACTTGTTAAAAAGGATGCCAAGTTAAAGTAGGATGACAAGTGTGAGCATTCCTTCGAAGACATCAAGCATTACCTGATGATGCTGTTAATTCTAGCAAACCCTATCCTGAACAAGCTGCTCATACTTTACACTATTGCATTAGATCATTTGGTGCTATGTTGGCCCAAGCTAATGACTAAGGGAAGGAAAATGCACTCTACTATCTCAACTGTTGCCTAATCCCTACTAAGGCTAATTATCCACCCATTGAGAAGCATTGCCTAGCTTTAATATTTGCATCTCAAAAAATATAACACTACACATTTCCTCATATAGTGAACTTAATCTCTAGGATCAAACCACTAGAGTATCTCATGATACGGCTGAAGCTATCTAGACGGTTGGAATGACGGTCCATGATCCTCTCGTAGTTTGACATTACCTTCATACCCCTCCGTATGGTGAAAGGAGATGCGCTACCAGATTTATTAGCGACACACCCACTTCCTGCTAACTCTTTGCTTAGTGATGATCTCCTTGATAAATAAATCATGAACTTAGGGGATACTAGCATTCACCACTGGGACATGTACTTTGATGGTGCGGCTTCCTGTCAAAGAAGACAAGAACCATAATCTATAATTCCAAGAAATGTAGGGGTGGGAATAGGTCTCTTAACTCTAGACCACGTTGTGATGAGATTCTCATATCATTTATATAATTCTTGCACCAACAATGAAGCTAAATATGAGGATCTAATCATTGGTTTTAGGTTAACCGTTACTCTAAGCATCTAGAACATCAACAGCTTCAATGATTCTTAGTTAGTTATCAACCAAATCGTTAGGTCCTATAAGGTTATAAATCCCAACCTCTATCACTACCAAAAGTACACCATAGAATTGTTGGCCCAAATCCGAGGTTACCATATGAGATTCTTGAGAGAAATGTTGTAGTATGCTTTAGCAAGCTTGAAGGAGTTGGCATGTCGGAGGATGAGTCCATTTCAGTAAAGGTCCAAAATAGACAAGTCTTATCCCTTAATGATATTGAACTCATCAAAAAGTACTCTCTTGAAGGGGAGGTTGCCATTTCCAAGAAGGATGAGGAGTTAGATTAGAAGCAACCATTTATGTATTACCAAAATAAAGGCAAACTACCTCAAGAGAAGTCCCAAGCTTATCACTTGAAGTAGAGAGCACTTTCCTACACTCTTGTGGATGGTGCCTTGTACTGGCGGCCTTTCGATCATATATGGTTATGTTATTTAGACAAGCATGAAGCCCGTAAGATCATGAGACTAGGATACCACTAGCCATCATTGATCAATGATTGCATGGATACGACTAAGCAATGCCACCAATGTCAAATACACGGTGTGGTCCTACACCAATCACCCAAAATTCTACATCCTACATTAGCCTCATGGCCATTCGAGTGTTGGGGTATCAACTAATGGATCTGATTAATCCTCCTTCTTTCAAGGATCATCGATTCATCTTAGCTGCTATTGACTACTTTTCCAAATGGGCAAAGGCGATTCTATCCAGAGTGGTCACAGCTTAGCATGTGCTCCAGTTTTTAGGAACCATATCGTATATAGGTTCAAAGTGCCTCGATGAATTATATCTAATAATGGTTATGCATTCAAGAGCATTGAGATCAACAACTTTGCCTAGAGACATAGCATAGATTGGAGATATTCTACCAACCACTACTAGAGGGCAAACAGCATAGAAGAATCCATCAACAAAACTTTCATCCACATACTAAAGAAGACACTCGACAATAATAAGTGACAGTAGCAAGAGATGTTAGTTGAAGCCTTGTGGGCCTACCGCACCACATATAGAACTCCAAGTCAGTCTACTACTTTCTCCTTAGTGTATGGGTCTGAGGCCATTCTACCATTAGAAGTCCAACTCTCATCACTAAGGATAGGTGTGGGTAGTAAGATCATAATAGAGCAGAATGCAAAGTTACAGTTAGAAGAGCTTGAAGGTTTGGATCACAGATGCTTGAGAACATGCCAAAACATCGAGTTGTACAAAGCTATAATGATTCAAGTTCACAATAAGTTGGTCTGTCCTAGAGATTTTTAAGCCTTATTTTAGTTATGAGGAGACTAATTATTGCTCGTTGTAAGATGGGAGGCATGTTTGAACCTACTTAGGAAGGCCCTTTTACCATAGAAAAGTCTTACCGAGGAAGATTTTATCAGCTTATTAATCATAAGGAGAGCTCCCAATGCTTCCAATCAATGGGCTCCACTTAAAAAAATATTATAAATCATGTTTGAAAATAATTATAATCAATAAAAATTTTATTTTGAATTCAATCTCCTCCATATTGAAAGTATTCTTATTTTCCAACCGCCATGATGTGTTTAGGGTAGGTGTAAAGAACCCAAGTGGCGTCCTATCCTTCAGCGACAAAAAACAAACACAAACTATCGAAACATATAAAAAAAACACATATCTTTTATCTCGGGCTACTTTGAGTTGAGATATCATCTCCAGTGGCACTCACTAGAGTCGCTTTCGTGACGCTTACCCCGCTGGTGTTAGCCTGCTGGTCTTCTTACTTTGGAAGATGTAAGTATGCTACATTTTTTTCCTTGCTTGGCCACTACACATCGATGAGTGCCTTGTTAGGTTTGTAGGCCTTACTATGTGGCTGATAAGCTACCTCATGTTGGCTTCATTTAAAAGGATGTGAGTTTGTTACTTCTTCTTGGATTATCCTTCGTGCACTAATTGGGTCGAGTATATTTTAGGTTTAGGATAAGTTCTCTAGTGACTCCTTCCCTCCTGGTTGTTTCAATTATGGGTCTAGTCCTTCCTTGGGGCTCCCCGCTTAGAAGTCACTCTAGGTCAGATAGCTTCTGTCCCACAGATGACAGACTATTCTAATGATCAGTTATTCTCAAAAAGTTGTAAGCCTACACACTTTCTTTCCAGATTGATCATTGCACACCGACATGCACCATAGGTTGGTTGGTTCTCGCTATGCTGATGGATACACCACTCATGCTGATGGATACACCTTAGGTTGGTTGATTCTCGCACCTTAGGATACACCAGTCATGGCAGATGTAAGTCTGCTATGCTTTCTCCTTGAGTTGCCCATCGAACACCTATAGTGTTCCTTTTCTAGGGCTTATGATAATGCCCCTAGTAGTACCTCTCCTGTGGGCACTATATTTGGATCACATCTTTTACGACCCCATTTAGACACTACCAAGAATACTATCGGATTGGATAGTTCCCCTTTCCTAGTAACTACCCCTGTAGTTGGAGAATATGTCCTATCGATGTCCAGATTTTTCCTTGGTCTAGTAAATCTAAGATAGGTCAAGGCTGACATAGCCCCTTTCATTGTGGTCCCTCACACACCAATAGGGTCCATGCAAACATATAAACAATATATATATTCACTTGTAGATTAGGAGGACACCCCTAGCGGTACCATTTCCCAAGCAGGTATCCTATCTATAGGGCAGTGCAGCAAAACTCAATATAGGAATCGCTTGACTACTCTTGAGTTGGTATAAGTCCCAAGTGGCATTCACTAAGTAATCACCACTAAGTCGGGTTCAATTTATTATGCTACCAATAGGTCACCCTAGCAGTTGTTCCCTGCTTTAGAAAATGTAAGTCTGCTATGCCTTCTTCTTAGCACAGTCATTGCACATTGAAAGGCAACCTCTTAGGTTGGCTAGCTCTACCCCATGGCCAGTAGACTATCCTTTTGGATTTGTAAATCTGAGATAGGATAAGTTCAATATAGCGCCTTCTTAGTGGGTCCAACACACACTGATAATGTCTATAAATTAAATCTATCAAATTTGGCTAAGCTCACATTCCCAGAGGATTTGGCTTCAATTTGAAATCAAAATAAACCAAATAAACCATATCAAATCACATGAAATTAAGATAAAATTAATCCTGACTACTTTTGAGTTGACATAAGACCCTGATGGCATTCACTCAGTAGTTTCCCTGGGTTAGGTTCAATTTGTTTTGTATCCAACAGGTCACCCCAGTGGTTATTTCTCACTTTGGAAGATTAAGTTTGCTATGCCTTCTTCCTAGCATAGTCATTGCACACCAAAAGGCAAACCCTTAGGTTGGATAGATCTACCCCATAGTCGGTAGACTACCCCTTTGGACTTTTAAAGCTGAGGTAGGTCAAGGCTGATATAGCCCATTCTCAGTGGATCCATCGCACACTGATAGGGTCTATACATTAACTCAGATTAAATTAAACCAAATCTAATTTTCCTAGTGTGTTAAATCATACCCATCTCCTTAGTGGAGCCCCAAATCATATATAAACAAGTCAAGCAAACAAATCAAATTCAAAACCAACCTCCCTATTGGAGCCAAAATAAACTAACTCCCCTAGTAGAGTCTAAATCAAAGAAATCCAACCAAACTCTTATCCCAAGTGGATACATCCCCAAATAAATCTATGAAATCAAACTCAAATCCTAATCCCCAGCAGATAGCCGGAACCTGCTTCCCTAGTGGAAGTTTCATATACTTAATCCCCTGTGGAGTCAAGCTCATATCTCTAGTAGATATGCCTCCACATAAATAAAAACAAAATAAACTAAAGCTGATTTGATCTTAATCACAGATGGATTATAGATTCTTATCCCCAGTAGATCTTATTTTCACAAATCATATAATCAAGTCAACTTCAAACCTTATCCCCAATAAATTTTCTTCTTATATTCCCTCGACATAGACCCCTCACATGTCATGTCCATTGCATGTGTTATCCCATAGCGGATCTCCCTCCATGTCCTTGACATGGAATTCTCATCAAATATTATTTCTTCTCTTATGCACACTTTTAATACTTCAACCAAAAGCCTAACAATGCATTCATTCAAATTATATCATCTTAACATTATAATCAACATTTTATGATTTGTGATGATGCATGCTCAAATAAACTATATAATACCATGCTAAACATATTATAGTGTGAATTAACACACTATATTAGCAGATACATCCCCAAACAAATCTAAGAAATTAAACTCAATTCCCAATCCCCAACAGATAGCCCGAATTGTTTCTCTTTGTGGAAGGTTCATTTACTCGTTCCCCAACAAACTCAAGCCCATATCTCTACCAGATGTGCCTCCACATAAATTAAAACAAAACAAATTAAAGTCAATTTGATCTTAATCCCAGATTATAGATTCTTATCCCCAACCGATCTTCTTTCCATAAATCATATAATCAAATCAACTTCAAACCTTATCCCCAGCAAATTTTCTTCTTCTATTGCCTTGACCCCTCAGATGTCATGTCCAGTGCATGTGTGATCCCCTAGCGGATCTCCCTCCATGTCTTTGACATGGAATTCTCATCAAATCTTAATTCTTCTTTTATGCACACTTTTAATACTTCAACCAAAAGCTTAACAATTTATTCATTCAAATTACATCATCCTAACATTGTAATCAGCATTTTATGATTTGTGATGGTGCAAGCTCAAACTAACTATACAATATCATGCTAAACATATTATAGTGTGAATTAAGACACTATGTTATATTATAATATATGATGTTATATTATCATTTGCTGTAATAAAATATAGTGTCTATTATTACATCTCATTAGAATCATTCAAAAAGAATAAATAGTAAAACTTTCTCAAAATATGAATAATGTTCATTTTGGATGTAAAATAATTATTTTTCTACTAGAAATGCTACAAAATAGCTTAATTTTGGTATTTCTTCTTGTTGTGTGCCATGAATTTGGCCAAATTCTTCCATATGAACCTTCAAATTAATATTTTTGTGAGTTTTGACCCAATGTATTATAACTAAAGTAAAATGAACTAAAATGTATAATAACATTTAGTAACACACCACCACATTTATACATTTGTGAGGTTATATTGTTATGTTCATTATCTTTTAATTTGCTTCCATATAATATATTATCTTACATTACACCTTAAAATGGATCACTTTAAGAAAAAAATTTATCAAATTTGTTTGAAAAATGAACATTTATTTTGGATTCAAAATTCCATTCTTTTGATTAAATGACACAACATAGCACACCCACAATGATGTTCGCTAAAGCTTACCTTTAATTTGGCCAAATTCCATAATCTCAGCTTATAAATCAATATTTTTATGAATTATGGCTGTACAAACTCTACTACATCATACTATAACAAACTAAAATATGTTAAACAACAAATAGTAATGCATAATAGTATGCTATAATGCATGATGCTACACTATGTTGTTGACCTCATTTTTAGAAGACATCATTTTAGCAATAAAAATGATATCAAGTTCAAATGAGGATTTCCTACTTGAAAAGTCAAAGTCAAAGCTAAAGTCAACTCTAGTCAACCTAGAGTTGACTTAAGTGGGCCCTCTTGATCAAAAAGTCAACCCACTAAAATTTGACTAAATTAAATCACCAAAAATATCCCAAAATATCAAATAAATATGTATGACCATAATAATAAAGAAATTTGAGTTCATTAAGGCCTAGATTAAGTAAATTAAATTCCTTATATCAAAATGACTTAAATAGGCTACACTGAACTCATAAACCCAAGGAAAATTAAAATAAACCCAAGATGATTGTCCTAAATTATATGAAGATGGTAATAGGACATAACCCAATTCTCTATTAAGTGTAATTGGGTCAAATGGGTCATTTGACCCATAAGAAATTAGGTTTAACTCATCTAAACCCAATTTAGGTTAAGTGAGTTAAACAAAACATTAGAAGGTGGAAATTCAAAATCACTTTAATCAATACATGTGGGAAGGAGATTAATCCTCTTAAACATTATTAATGAGGTAATTAACCTCTTTAATTAATAAAATCAAAGAACTAAATAACAAAATCAAAAATATAATTAAATAATGGATTAAGAGAAGGAAAGATCCATTTTTCCTTCCTTATCTCCTCACCTCTTCAGCCTAGACACTTGTTAGGCAGAGGCGGCGGGGGGAGGGGCTTAGCTACCTTCCAAGGATCTACCATCACTAAAACCGACCAAGGGAAGCCAAGGAACTGCATAAGAGCTTCGGCCATATAGGAAACCAAGCATAGACACTTCCCCAATGAGAATTAAGCCCACAAACATCCTCACACGTCCAAACTGAAGCAAAACAAAATCTCCCCCTCCCTCCAACTGCTCTCAACCATTGTGAACCATCAAAACTAAAAATCCAATCCAAGGCTTGGTCTAGAGATCAAACTACAAGGAATTGGATTAATTCCCTTGGTACATGGCTTTCTCTTGAAGAAACAAAGCTATTTTAATTGATTTCAACATCTGAAACTCCTTGAATTAAGGTACGCCATTGATAACCCCTCTTTTTCTACAAAGCTTTCAGCCTTGATCATTTTCATATAAGGCTTGCTCTCCAGTGAGATAAAGCTCTATGGATTGAAAGAAGAGCTTTTAACGATAGTGTAGCACTTTAAATCATCTGATTTCATTATCTATTGCCAAAGATATTAGCAAAACACCATGGATGGTCCTTGGCTCTCGTAGAGGTTGGGGGAGATGAAATCCTGACCGTCCAGATCTAGGCATTTTAGAAGTGTAAAGTTTTCAAGGAAATCATTATGCCAATCTTAAATGACTCCACTAAATAATTTTGAATTCAACATGTGTAACATCATCAGAAAGTTATTCTTATCAATCTTAAATGGCTTTACTAGATTTGTTGTTTCATGAAAAGATAAAAATAAAAAAAATAAAAAATAGAAAAAATAGAAATGTTGGATCATATTATATGATTGATCAAGCAAAGACTTGAATCATATCAAAAAGTCAATCAAGAAAATGTTGTATTTGGACAAAATGTCAAATACATCAAATTTCCTAACAAATCATTTAATGGAGTCATTTCATAAAGAATGAAATGATATGGAAATGAGTCAAATAAATTAATCTTGTTAGTGAATCTTGTAACTAGGAAAATTACCAAATGTAACCTTTCATAAAGAAATGAAATCAGAATTAAAAAAAAAAGAAAGAAAGAAAAGTTAAGGGATGGAAGGATTATATTCAAGAGCAAAATGATGAAGTGTAAAATTTCTAAGCGTGTAGAAATTTTTGACTTTAAACTTCTCCACATCAAAATAAAGTGGTAAGGTTAGAAGTCAAAAATTGTTCTTAAGCTAAATAAAAAAATAATTAGATATCTCATGCTTTGTCATTTTAGACTTTGCCATGATTGGGTGAGCTCGCTTGGCAGGTTAAATAAAAAGATAATGGATCTTTTTTTCCAGGAGTCCATATCTTTTGAATGGCAAAGATTCTATTGAGTATACTCTGATATCATTTCAAATGAATCAAAAATACCCAATAAAATTAACATAGATTAAATGAAATGAAGATAATTAGATATCTCATGCTTTGTCATTTTAGCCTTTGCCATGATTGGGTGAGCTTGCTTGGTAGGTTAAAAAAAACTATAGTGGATCTTATTTTTAAAGAAACCATATCTTTTGAATGATAAAGATCCTATTGAGTATATTCTAATTTTAAATGAAGCAAAATACACCTAATGTAAATGGACATTTTAACAATAAACTTCTCTACATCAAAATAAAGTGGTAGGGTTAGAAGTAAAAAAATTGTCCCTAGCTGAATAAAAATAAGTAGATATCTCATACTTTGTCATTTTAGCCTTTGCCATGATTGGGTGAGCTCACTTGTCAAGTTAAAAGAAAAGATAGTGGATCTTCTTTTCCAGGGGTCCATATCCTTTGTATGCCAAAGGTCTCATTGAGTATACTCTGATTCCATTGCAAGTGGTGTATAACCATAAACAAGAAAAGTTATGGAATTATAGAGCCATTGCAAGTTAAAAAGCTTAAGTAGTTTGGGTCCTAACTTTCTTTTCAATAGGCACTCTAGCGCATTGCATCGATATTGTTTAGATGTGTCTGGAGATTTATATAGTCTTCAAGTTTAGTATGCACCCTTAGAATTTGAAGAAAAATTCAATTCCACAATTGGCAAGATGATATCAATGATCTAACTCTTTAATGAGTTAGCTATTGATGATTTGATCAAGCTATCTTTTGGGTTTAAAGACTACTTTATCTCAAAACAAAATTGAAATGATCTCTAGATGTAGTAGTCGATAAACTTAAGCTAGATGCCATTTCAATAAATTAAGTACCTTGATGACTGTGGTCAAATTCCAAAAGAAAAGAAAATTTTTGCTAAAATTAAAAGCTAGAAATTGATGGTTGTACATAAGAAGAAAAGATTCTTCTTGGTTAGCTAACATCATTATATGACCCACTTCTTGGGGCCAGGGTATAATATTTACCTTGAAAATGGGTTCATATTACCCATATTTCATTTTCAAATCGAAAATATTTTCATGCATAAGATTATCCTTCTTAAGTATAACTTATCTAAAAATTGTCAAATCAAAATGATTCTAAAAAAAAATAATTGAAAGCATAAGATATGACATTCAGAATCCTTACAAGAATGTTCTGTTAGAAAGTCATATCATTCAACCTCAAAATATTTGGGGCAATTTAGCAAAAAAAAGGGTCATGATCAAGAGTTTTTATAATCCCACTTTCAATTAGGTAGAGGGTTATATTGAAAATCTTGCCAAAGAATAATAGAAAATAAAAGAAAACTTCAATAAGAATTTGAAGAACAATCCAGTTACTACATATGGAGTCTTGAAATTTACTTTTGACATAATTTCAAAGACCTTGTAGTAAAATGTAGAAGGATAAAAAAAATGCAAAAATAAGAAATTAATCAAAGACAATTATGAAATTTCATTTCCTATAATAATAAATCAACTGAAGAAATTCTATTTCAAACTTATCAGGATAATATAAATTTCTCTAATAAGTTCATCCTTTCAATTTTCTTATTGATTAGGGATAAGAATTTTGTCTCTATGAGAATCCAAAAGATTTTCTTGATTCTCATTTACTTTAAAAAGCTTTAAAGGAATCTCTTCATCTTCATTGAATCCAAGAGAATGCCTTATAAGCTATTGATTCATGTCAACAAAGTAAAATAAAATAAAATATGTTCAAACAAAAGAAAATGAAATTATATTTGAGAAGCACTTGGTTCTTACTACCTAAAGTTACATACACTAGATGTTATTACCCAATGATGTCTCCCCTTCAATGAATTATATCTATGAGATATAAAAAGAAAAATGATGAACTATGCTCATGGCATATAAAGCATTGGGTCCAAAATATACCCAAGTCTTCCTTCAAAAATAAATTTCAACTCTTTGAAACCTCCTTCACTAAACTTCTTCATGTGTAAGGAGTATTACTGAAATTAAGAACTGGAAGCAAACCTTCCATTACCATTTTCTTCAAGTTAGACTAATCAAGTAAAGATTAAGTCTATGAGACTCTTGCTTATTTGTCAAAACTTTTGGGCATTAGGAATAAGTCACTTTGACCCCTTTTCCTCATTCATATCACCTATAGGTTGGGAGCAAGCCCTTTGTGGCACCTTTCCTATACATGACTTGAGATGGGAGCAAGCCCTATGTGGCACCTTTTTTATGTCTTTCTGGGTTTGGAGTAAGCCTTTGTGCACCATTCCTATGAAAAAATACCTTTATAGGTTGGGAGCAAGCCCTGTGTGGCACCTTTCATATACATGACTTGAGATGGGAGCAAGCCCTCTGTGGCACCTTTCTCATGTCTTTCTGGATTTGGAGTAAGTCTTTATGCACCATTCCCATGAAAAACTACCTTTATAGGTTGGGAGTAAGCCTTTTGTGGCACCTTTCCTATACATGACTTGAGATGGGAGCAAGCTCTCTGTGGCACCTTTCTCATATCTTTATGGGTTTGGAGTAAGCCTTTCTGCACCGTTCCCATGGAGAGCTACCTTTATAGGTTGGGAGAAAGCCCTTTGTGGTACTATTCCTATACATGATTTGAGATGGGAGCAAGCCCTCTGTGGCAGCTTTCACATGTCTTTTTGGGTTTGGAGTAAACCTTTTTGCACCATTCCCATGGTTGGGAGTAAGCCTTTGTGCACCATTCTCATGAAAAACTACCTTTATAGGTTGGGAGCAAGCCCTTTGTGGCACCTTTCTCATATCTTTCTGGGTTTAGATTAAGCTTTTGTGCACCATTCCCAAAAAAAACCTCCTTTGTAGGTTTCGAGCAAGCCCTTCGTGGCACCATTCCTACCTTCGTGTACATAATTGGAACAAGCCATCAAGGCCCCTTTCATGCTACACAGGCAAGTTAGATTGGATTAAGTAGTTATGATCTCTTTATAACAGCCAGAAAGATATGTCCCTTAGTCGGTATTCTTTCTAATCATGTAGGAGTAAGTTTCCAGTTGGCATCCTATTTTGAGGATTGGATCAAGTCTTTAAAGACCCCTCCCCTCTCTTTAGCTAATTAGGATGGATCATGCCCTTAATGGCCCCATCTTATTAGCTAATCACATGAATTAACACTATTCTCAAGAAAGAGTAAGTCCCCTGATGGCATTTTCCTTGATCATAGTGATTGCATTAGGGTTAGACCAATCTTTGGGTTTACTCCTAATAGCATTCTTCTTCATCCTAGAACTTAATGAAATCTTAAGTTTCTAAGATTAAATCACACTCCAAAGCAAAGATAGGTATACATAAACCTATCTTTCACAATCAAAATAAAAATAAAATTCAAATAAAAAAAAATCAAAGTCATGAATTGGAACCCCAAGCTTATACTTGTATGTTGATCAATCTGGTCAATACCAATATGTGCAGTGTATTCTAGTTAATACACTACACATATTGGGGTCCATTTGTTGACCTCATTTTTAGAAGACATCATTTCAGCAATAAAATGATATCAAGTTCAAATGAGGATTTCCTACTTCAAAATTCAAAGTCAAACCTAAAGTCAACTCTAGTCAACCTAGAGTTGACTTAAGTGGGCCCACTTGATCAAAAAGTCAATCCACTAAAATTTGACTAAATTAAATCCCCAAAAATATTCCAAAATATCAAATAAATATTTATGAACATAATAACAAAGAAATTTGAGTTCATTAAAGCGTAGCTTAAGTATATTAAATTCCTTAAATCAAAATGACTTAAATAGGCTACATTGAACTCAAACCCAAGGAAAATTGAAATAAACTCAAGATGATTGTCCTAAATCATATGAAGATGGTAATAGGACATAAACTAAATTCTCTATTAAGTGTAATTGGTCAAATGGGTCATTTGACCCATAAGAAATTAGGTTTAACTCATCTTAACCAAATTTGGGTTAAGTGAGTTAAACAAAACATTAGAAGGTGGAAATTCAAAATCACTTTAATCAATACATGTGGGAAAGAGATTAATCCTCTTAAACATTATTAATGAGGTAATTAACCTCCTTAATTAATAAATTTAAAGAACTAAATAACAAAATCAAAAAAATAATGAAAAAATGGATTAAGGGAAGGAAAGATCCATTTTTCCTTCCTTATCTCTCCACCTCTTCAGCCTAAACACTTGTTAGGCAGAGGGGGGGGGGGGATCTTAGCTACCTTCAAGGATCCCCCATCAATAAAACTGATCAAGGGAAGCCAAGGAAGTGCATAAGAGCTTTGCCATATAGGAAACCAAGCATAGACACTTGCCTAAGGAGAATTAAGCCCACATAAATCCTCACACGTCCAAACCGAAGCAAAATGAAATCACCCCCTCCCTCCAAGTGCTCTCAACCATTGTGAACCATCAAAATCAAAAATCCAATCCAATGCTTGGTCTATAGATCAAATTACAAGGAATTGGCTCAATTCCTTTGGTATAAGGCTTTCATGAAGAAACAAAGCTATTGGAATTAATTTCAACCTCTGAAACTCCCTGAATCAAGGCACACCATTGATGACCCCTTTTTTATTCAAAGCTTTTGGAATTGATCACTTTCATATAAGGCTTGCTCTCTAGTAAGATCAGACTGTATGGATTGAAAGAAGAGCTTTCAATAATCATGTAGCACTTTAAATCATCTGATTTCATTACCTATAGCCAAAGATATTAGCAAAACACCATGGACGATCCTCGGCTCTCATAGAGGTTGGGAGAGACAAAATCCCGACCGTCCGTTTCTTCTAAGAGAAATGGGTGGTCCAGATCTAAGCTTTTATAATCTGATTAAATCCTTTTAAAAATTATGGGAATGATCGAGACTATCCGATCCGTGATCGGATGACCTAGGATCATCCCGTGGAATCAACCCATGCGTGACATGCGTCTTGATCTCGTGAAACTACGGGATCAACAGGGATAGTTGATCTCTGATCGGACTGTCCAAAACCAATCCTGCTCATTTTAATAAAATGGGGACCGCTCACTTAAAAGTCAGTTAAAACGTTAAGATTAGTTAAATAATGGCTTAACTGATTTATAAAAATCCTAAAAACTTCAAAAAATCATATAAATATAAAAAATAAAAAATACAAATAAAAGCTCTATGGATTCTTCTTGATGGGAGGAATCCATAAATATTAAAATCCCTAATTTGTACTGGGTACTTTTTCTTTAATTTGGGTTTAATTGAAAACATTAAATCCTAATTATTCTCAAATTAACAATCCAATGAATTCAAAATTTTGGGGAAATGAAATTAAGCTTAAAATGCACCTTAGGTAAATTTTTGGGGATTTAATTCTATGATTTGAAGGGAAATTGTAATTTCATGTGTTTAACCTTTAAATTAATTAAATTAATTACCCTTTAATGAAATAATTAGAAAACTTTAATCTAATAACCTTAAATCAACATAATAATATTAATGAATATTAGAATAATTAAACCTAATCAAACCTATATGAACCTAATAGATAACTAATTAACTTAATTTGGTAATTAAAAGAATTAAATAATTCAATTAAATAATCTGAACTTAATTAAATCATAATAAATCAACCAGTTAACCAAAAAATATGAATAAACCCTCATTGGAAAGGTATTTCAGTGATGAAGTGAAAAATAAAATCTCTTAATGAATATTAATAAATTTGGCTTAATTCAAATTTTAATGAAATAATTAAAACCTTAATTATAGCCTAATTACATATCTAATCAAGTTGAAACTTTAGAAATATAAGATTGGCATGTAACCCTACTTGCCATAATTATCTCAAACCCAATTGGTCTATAAATTTGGAATTCTTGATTTTCCAAATCTCTAGGTCAATATGAACTAAATAATAATTAAGAATAATCATTAATTCATTAAATCAACAAATAAATTGAACTAATCTGAAATAAACATCAGAAATACTTATGGTAATTCACCAAAACTTTCTAAATCAAATAATAAAATTTTAAGAAAATCAATACTTAATGAAATTCAAGCATAATTAAACAACTTAAGTTAAATTTAATAAAACCATTCATCCTTAATGAATTTAAATAATGAACTTAAAACCTAGATTAATTAAATCGGATCAAGTGATTAACCCAAGTACTTTAGGTTAAGAATAATCTATGAACTAACCTAAGATATTAATTCATATTAATGGACTTAAAACTTAAGCTTACAAATTCATAAATTAATATCTTAAGTTAAATTGAATGAAATCAAACTTAAATCAAACTCTTTAAAATAACATAAGACAAATCAAAAGAAATTCATATAACTTAATTCAAAATGAAATAAATCAAATAAGTTAAATTAAACAAAATAATTCAAATAAATGAAATAACATAAATCAAATCCAAACATAAATGAAATCAAAAGGATTAATTAAAATACTTAAGGATTTTAGTTAGCCTTTTAGAAACCCCATTAGGATTTAAGATGCGAAATAAAGTGAGTTTCACCTAAAAATGAAATTCATTATATTTCTCATTCTTGAAAAATTATACAACTTTAACCAAATAAAATGAACATAAAAATGGAAATTAAATCATTAAACCATTTGAATTGAAACAAACCAATGGTAAAAGTTTAACCAATTCAAGCTTCAAACTTCAAACTTTAAAGGCCTAGCAAAGACTTACCACACAAACCCCACTTCTACACACACTAGATTACTTAGGTCACCGACTCTAGATCTAGGTTAGATCGTCCTATGATTTTCTTTTAGTCTCATCTGATATGTTGTGTTGTGCTTCACATGTCTGTGTGGTGTATTGCTTTAGACTTGATTCCTAGGCTTATTTGTTCGATAGACTGAATGTTAGGGCGTTCTTTCTAGATTTAACATTATTTTTTGAAGGGGACTGTGTTAAAGGGATTACTGTAATAAATAAATCATAAATTTGTTGTTTGCTTCCAGGGACTAAAAATCCTTTAACATAGTCCATAGGACAGATGGGCTTGGCAAGCAACTAATGCTAAGGCCTTATATTTGTGAAATATAAACTGCTTTATGTGTTGTGTTCATTTCCTAACATCTATTTTATAGGGCTTAGGATTTCTTTTGAATTTTAAATGTAAATTTGAGCTTAGAATTAGGTTAGGATCTATGGGGTATAGGATTAGCAGGAGCTAACCCAACAAGGAGATGGTGCGGTGGTCCCCTGTGGAGCTTGATGGATGTCACTGAAGAAGGAGACTTTCCTAAAAAGAAGACCCATAGATCTAAACTTGTAGTTCTAGGCTGAGTTGTATAAGGGCAGAACTTGGCTGCCCATTTTTTTTTCTTCCAGGATGTTTAGAAGTACCTGACTGCATTGGCCTTTATCTTATTTAATTTAATCTTGCTTGTTTTATTTTTGGTGTTCAATAGAAACAACATGCTTTTCTTAGGTTTCTTTTTGTGCTATGTTTGTGCTATGATGTATGCCTGGATGTAGACTCATAAGATAAAATAAATTTTCTACCCAATTAAATCAATTGAAACATGAAAATAAATACAACTCATAATCTTTATATAAAAGCCTAGGCCATTAAAGCAAGATAAAATATGTAGCAACCCCTTAGCTGGATGTTTTAATATCATGCATAAATCATATTATTTCACTCTTGGTCAATGAAGGACTTCCATCCTTTCCAGAGAACTTGGGCTTGAACTTTGAGAGCCTATGGTGGAAGTACACCTTCTTCTATTTTGATTTGGGCCATAATCTTTTTCTAATTACATGCATTAGGCATAAATTATATTCCTATGGCCTAAAATGAATATTGAGTCAAAAAATTATAAAAATCTAAAAAATATGCATTAGTTAGGTACATCTTCATACCCTACATAATCTTAAGGGTTAAGGAGTAAGTCTAGGTTCATAGATTTCTTTCCTAAAACTGCAATAGCACAGCCATCTTGCATTTATATGACTTAGCCTCATGGTTTTAAAATGTGCTTAGGTGTTGTTAGCTGGCAGCCTTCTCCAGGTAGGCTGTAAGTCCAGAAGAGTCAGCGATAGGTTAGTTCCTTCAAGTGAAAGAATGACCAATGATTCGCAAGAATAGAAGTAAGTCAAGCATCTGACATGTGTCAAAAGCACCTGTAGACTAGGTTCTGAAGCATCTTTTTAGGAATAAGTCTTCAACCCTAGGTATTTTTGCAGTCTTGTGCTACTAGAATCTAAGCCCTAGATTTCTAAGAAAATGACAACTTGAATTCTAAAATTAAATCCAAAATTTGAAGCCCAATCATAGGATAGATGAAATGTCTACTGGGCATCCCAAGACAATGATTTCCTACTCTTTTCCATTTGACTCTTCAAAATAACTCTCTCCAATTTGGACCTCCCAATTGAATTTCCAAAATCAATCCTTTGAAAGCTACCTAAGTTGTCTTTAGAATAACCACTTATTTCTTTAATCAAGAGTATTCTTAGGAAGAGACCCTTCCTAAGATGTAATTAACAATAGGCTTGCCTTTATAGGAACCATGATCCCGGATAAAATTGACCGCTCTACTTTTCCATGTAGCTTAGGGGAAAATACTCTAGTACATGAAAGACCCATTAGCCATAGGAGTCTTTTATTGAAATGATTGAATCCATTATAGGAGAGCATGTTTATCTTTCGAGATAATATGTTTATTCCTTAATGTCATACTTGATCATATAAATAAAATATTCCTAAACTCTATGTGGTATCATTTCTTTTCTCTATTCTAGAGAAAAAGAACCAACATGTTATGGCATGTATGTATACAATAACTATATTATATTTTTTTAGTTGAGTTTTATTTTATTTTTTATTTAGGTTTAGGCTTGTGGTCCAGGGTCTGTGGTTTAGGTTTAGGGTTTAGTTAGTTTAGGTGGGTTTAGAGTTTTAGGTTTATGGTCAGGGTAGGGTAGGGTTAGGGAGGGTTAGGGTTAGGGTGGGTTTGGTTTTAAGGGTTTAGGTTTATGGTTTAGGGTTTAGTTTTAGGGGTTTAGGAGTTAGTTTTGGGTTTGGTTTAGTATTTAGGGTTAGGGTTTAGGGTTTTAATAAAAAAATTAAGTAAAACATTAGGTTTAGGTTTATTTAGTTTATATAGTTTATTTATTTATTTATTTTAGTTTATTTTACTTATTATTTTTATTTAGGCTTATTTTTTATTTTTATTTAATTTGGTTTATTTATTTTAGGTTTAGGTTTATGTTTTTTATCTTTTTTTAGGTTTAGTTTTAATTTTTAATTTTTTTTAGTTTAGGTTTTATTTTTTATTTTTAGGTTTAGGTTTAGGTTTTCATTTTATGTTTTTCGGTTTAGATTTTAGGTTTTATTTTAGGTTTATTTTTAGGTTTTATTTTTTAGTTTAAGTTTAGGATTTTTCAGTTTATTTTATTTTATCTTGTTTAGGATTTAGGTTTAGTTCATTTTAGGTTTATGTTAAGTTTTTATTTATTTCAGTTTCGTTTATTTTAGTTTAGGTTTTGATTTGTTTTTTATTTTGTTTATTTTAGGTTTAGTTTTTTTAGTTTGGGGTTTAGGTTTTATTTTTTATGTATTTTTTGATTTATTTTTTAGGTTTAGGTTTTATTTTGTTTTTATTTTATTTTATTTTAAGTTTTTTTATTTCTATTTTACATTTAGTTTTTAATTTATTTAGGTTTCTTATTTTTAGGTTTATTTTATTTTTAGTTTAGTTTAAGTTTTTATTTATTTTATTTTTTTAGTTTTTATTTTTTATTTTATTTTGAGTTGAGGTTTAGGTTTAGGTTTTAGTTTAGGTTTTTATTTTATTTTATTTTATTTATTTTTTTTAAGTTTAGGTCTTTTTATTTATTTTATTTTGAGGAATTATTTAGGTTAGGTTTAGGTTTTAGGTTTTTAGGGTTTATGGTTTAAGGTTGGGGTTTAGGGTTTACGATTTAGGGCTGTAGGTTTTAGGGTTGTAGGTTTTAGGGTTGTAGGTTTAGGGTTTAGGGTTTAGGGTTTAGGGTTGTATGTTTTTTGTTTTTTTTTGTTTTTTTTATTTAGTTTATTTATTTATTTTTATTTATTTTAGTTTTATTATTATTTATTATTATTTAGGTTTACTTTTATTTTTATTTAGTTTAGTTTATTTATTTTAGGTTTATTTATTTTTGTTTATTTTTTAGGTTTAGGTTTAAGTTTATTATTTAGTTTACTTTTATTTTTATTTTATTTTTTAGGTTTAGGTTTATGTTTAGGTTATTATTTTATTTTTCTTAGGTTTAGGTTTTAGGATTTTATTCTAGGTTTATTTTTGGGTATTATTTTTTAGTTTAGGTTTATGTTAATTTTTAATTTATAATATTATATTTAGGGTTTAGGTTTAGTTTTAGTTTATTTTAGTTTAGGTTTAGGTTTATTTATTTTATTTTAGTTTATTTTAGTTTAGGCTTAGGTTTATTTTGTTTTTTATTTTAGGTTTAGTTTTTGTTTTAGTATAAGGTTTTGGTTTTATTTTTATTTATTTTTGGGTTTATTTTTTTAGGTTTAGGTTTTTATTTAGTTTTTATTTTATTTTATATTTGGGTTATTTTATTTTTATTTTTGGTTTAGTTTTTATTTTATTTAAGTTTTATATTTTTAGTTTATTTTAGGTTTTTATTTATTTTATTTTAGTTTAATTTTTATTCTTTATTTTTTTAGGTTGAGGTTTATGATTAGGTTTAGGTTTAGGTTTTTATTTTATTTTATTTTATTTTATTTACTTTATTTTTGTTTATGTTTTTTATTTATTTTATTTTTATGTTTTATTTAGTTTAGGTTTAGGTTTTGAGCTTTTAGGGTTTAGGGTTTAGGGTTTAGGGTTTAAGATTTGTTGAGGGTTTAGGGTTTGGGTTAAGGGTTTAGGGTTTAGGTTTTACGATTTAGGTTTTAGGGGTTAGGTTTTAGGGTTTAGGGTTTTAGGATTTATGGTTTAGGGTTTTTAGGGCTTAGGGTTAAGGGTTTTGAGTTTAGCATTTTTAAAGTTTTTGGTTTTTTATTAGAGAACAAATTCAGATTCAATATTTATTCTTTTCAATTTCTTCAACCAAGTAACACACCAAATTTTCTAAGACACAAGCGACGACATAGATAAAAAATGATCACGCATAGAGCAAATCAAAAATCCTAAATAACTAGAATCATCTCTACATTAAAGATAGTTTCATAAGTGGAAAATTGGATATGGCGTTCTTCAATTTCTTTAGTTCCATCAGAACCACTCCGATCTCTCGAGTAGTGGGATCCACCATTATATCCCCGATCTCTCCCTCCGCCACCACCATGACTCTAACCTCAGGTGCTTGCCACCACTACTCGACCACCACCTCCATATCCACGGACCTCAGATCCCCTCCCCCCCTTTGTAAACCTCGCCTCCACCATTGCCTCCAACGCTAGATCTAGAGTGAGCCTTGTTGACGGTGATGTTCTTGTCGTCAAGGTTCTTCCCATTCTTAGGGTTTAGGTTTCAGTTTAGGTTTAATAGGTTTTAGGGTTTAGGTTTATTTTTTAATTTATTTAGTTACTTTAGATATATGTTTAAGGTTTTGGGTTTAGGGTTTAGGGTTTAAGGTTAGGGTTTAGAGTTTAGGGTTAAGGAATAGGGTTTAAGGTTTAGGGTTTAAGATTTATATAGTTTTAGGGTTAGGTTTTGGTTTATAGGTTTTAGGGTTTAGGGTATAGGTTTTAAAAAAATTAGTTAAGTTTATTTAGGATTAGGGTTTCTAGGGCTTATGGTTTAGGGTTTTTTAGGGTTTAGGGTTTTCTAAGGTTTATGGTTTTTGGTTTTTAAGGGTTTAGGGTTTATGTTAGGGTTTAGGGTTTACGGTTTGGGGTTTAGGATTTAGGGTTTAAGGTTTAGGGTTTAGGATTTAGGGCTTAGGGTTTATGGTTTAGGGTTTTATTTTAAGTTTATTTTATTTTTATTTTAGGCTTAGTTTTTATTTTATTTAAGTTTTTTATTTTTTTTGTTTAGTTTAGGTTTTTTATTTTATTTTATTTTAGTTTTGTTTCTTTTATTCTATATTCTTTTTAGGTTTAGGTTTAGGTTTAGGTTAACATTTTAGTTTAGGATTTTATTTTATTTTATTTTTTTTACTTTATTTTGGTTTAGGTTTATTTATTTATTTTATTTTTAGGTTTTATTTAGATTTGGTTTAAGTTTTTAGCTTTTTAGGGTTTAAGGTTTAATGTTAGTTTAGGGTTTAGGGTTTAGGGTTTAGATCTTATGTTTTAGGGTGTCGAGTTTAGGGTTTAGGGTTTAGGGTTTAGGGTTTTGGGTTTTTTTCATGGTTATAGGGTTTAGGTTTTGGAGTCTAGGGTTGGGTTTTAGTTTAGGGTTTAAGGTTTTTGTTTTTTTTAATAGAGAATAAATTAAGATTCAACATTTATTCTTTTTAATTTCATCAACCAAGTAACACACCAAGTTTTCTAAGACACATGCGATGACATAGATAAAAAATGAGCACACATAGAGTAAATCAAAAACCTAGATAACTCAAACCATTTCTAATGTAAAGATAGTTTCATAGCGATTAATGGTGGGTTCTCAATTTCTCCGGTTCCCATGAGAACCACTATGGCCTCTAGTAGGATCACCATCATATCCTCGATCTCTCCCTCACCACCTGGCTATAACCCTCGCTTCCATAACCACCACTACTCCGTCACCACCTCCATATCCACCGGCACCTCAGATACCTCTTGATCGCCTCCACCTTCACACGCCGGATCTAGGGAGCTTAGTTGTGATGTTTTACCATCAAGGTTACCCCATTCTTAGGTTTAGGTTGAGTTTAAGTTTATTATATTTTATTATTTAAGTTTATTTTTTAATTTATTTAGTTACTTAAGGTTTAGGTTTGGGGTTTAGTGTTTAGGGTTTAGGGATTAGGGTTAGGGTTTAGGGTTTAGGATTTTAGGGTCTATGCTTTTACGGTTTAGGATTAAGGATTAGGGTATAGGGTTTAAGGCTTTTTATCATTTAAGGTTTAGGGTTTAAAGTTTAGGATTTAGGGATTAGGGTTCATAGTGTAGGTTTTAGGGTTTAGGGTTTTAGGCTTTTAGGTTTAGGGTTAAGAGTTTAGGTTTAAGTTTAGGGTTTAAGGCTTTTTAGCATTTAAGATTTAGGGTTTGGTGTTGTAGGTCTATGGTTGTAGGTTTAGGGTTAGTTTTAGGGTTTAGGGTTCAGGGTTTAGGGTTTATGGTTTAGGATTTAGGTTTTAGGCTTTTTTTTAGAATTAAGTAAACTGATAGATTTAGGTTTATTTAGTTTAGGGTTTAGGGTTTTTTAGGGTTAAGGGTTTTTTTTAGGGTTTAGGGTTTAAGGTTTAGGATTTAGGATTTATGGTTTAGGGTTTTGGGTTTTATTTTAGGTTTAGTTTTTATTTTATTTATGCTTTTTATTTTTTAGTTTAGTTTAGGTTTTTATTTATTTTATTTTAGTTTAGTTTTTATTTTTTCTTTTATTTTCTTTTTTAGGTTTAGGTTTAGGTTTAAGTTTAGCTTTTAGTTTAGGATTTTATTTTATTTTATTATTTTATTTTATTTTAGTTTAGATTTTTTTATTTATTATATTTTTAGGTTTTATTTTGTTTAGGTTTAAGTTTTTAGCTTTTAGGGTTTAGGGTTTATGGTCTTGGGTTAGTTGAGGGTTTTGGGTTTAGGGTTTGGGGTTTAGAGTTTAGGGTTTAGGATTTAGGGTTTTGGGTTTTAGGTCTAGGTTTTAGGGTGTAGGGTATAGGGTTAAGGGTTTTAGAGTTTAGAGTTTAGGATTTAGGGTTTTAGGGTTTAGGGTTTATGGTTTAGGGTTTAGGGTTTAGGGTTTAGGGTTTTTAGGATTTAGGGTTTATTGTTTAGGGTTTAGGGTGTAGGGTTTAGGTCTAGGGTTTACATTTTTTTTAAGAAAGAACAAATTCAGATTCAACTTTTATTCTTTTCAATTTCATCAACTAAGTAACACACAAAGTTTTATACGACACAAATGATGACATAGATAAAAATGAGCAGAAAAAAACCCTAGATAACTAGAATCTCTTATAAAGGCTTTCATAAGCGGATCAGTCGCCATTCTTTAGTTTCTGTTGATTAGAACCACTCCTCTCAGTAGTTGGATCCATCATATATCTCTCCCTCCACCACCACCATAGCTGTAACCTTTGTCACTTTAATAACCACCACTGCTCCGACCACCACCTCCATATCCACCAGCACCTCCAGTTCCCCCTCCACCACTATGATAACTGCTGCCTCCGCCTTCGCCTCCACCTCTAGATCTAGACTGAGCCTAGTTGACGGTGATGTTCCTGCCATCAAGTTTATGACCAATCTTAGGGTTTAGGCTTAGGTTTAAGTTTACTAGGTTTTAGGGTTTAGGTTTATTTTTTAATTTATTTAGTTACTTTATGTTTAGGTTTAGGGTTTGGGGTTTAGTGTTTAAGGTTTAGGGTTTAAGGTGTAAGGTTTATGGTTTAGGATTTTAGGGTCTATGCTTTTAGGTTTTAGGGTTAAGGATTAGGGTTTAGGGTTTATGGTTTAGGGTTTAGGGTTTAGGATTTAGTGACTTTTAGTGTTTAAGAATTAGGGTTTAGGGTTTAGAGTTATCAGTTTAGGGTTGTATGTTTAAGGTTTAGGGTTTGGGATTTAGGGTTTAGGGTTTAGGGTTTAGGATTTATGGTTTAGTTTTTTTTTAAAATTTAATAAACTAGTAGGTTTATATTTATTTAGTTTAGGGTTTCAAATTTTTTAGGGTTTAGGGTTGTAGGTTTAGAGTTGTCAATTTAGGGTTTATGGTTTCAGTTTTATGGTGTAGGGTATTAAAGTTTAGGGTTTATCATTTAGGGTTTTTAGGGTTTAGGGTTTAGGGTTTAGGGTTTAGGGTTTAGGGTTCATGTTTTAGTTTAGGGTTTAGGGTTTTTGTCATTTTTTTAACATTGACCAATTCATATTCAACATTTATTATTTTTGAGTTCATCAACCAAGTAACACACCAGGTTTTCTAAGACACAAGTGGCAACATAGATTAAAAATGAGCATGCATAGAGAAAATCAAAAACCCTAGATAAATAGAACTGTCTCTACTAGAAAGAAACTATTTCATAGCGATCGATCAATTATTCTTCAGTTTCTCCAGTTCCCATTAGAACCACTCCAGGCTCTCAAGTAATGGGATCCATCATCATATCCCCGACCTCTCCCTCCGCCACCACCGTGGTTATAACCTCTGTCACTTCCATAACCACCATCCCTGCGATCACAGCTACCTCGCCTCACCTCAGTCTAGATTAAGCTTTGGTTGATAATGTTCTGTCGTCAAGGTTATGCGCATTTTTAAGGTTTATGTTTTTGTTTAGGTTTATCAGGTTTTATGGTTTAGGTTTATTTTTTAATTTATTTAGTTACTTTAGGTTTAGGTTTAGGGTTTGGGGTTTAGGGTTTATGGTTTAGGTTAGGGTTTAGGGTTTAGCATTTAGGGTTCACGGTATAGGGTTTAGTGTTTAGGGTTTTAGGGTCTATGCTTTTAGGGTTTAGAGTTAAGGATTAAGGTTTAAGGTTTAAGGTTTAGGGTTTAGGGTTTAGGGTTTGGGGTTTTTTATGGGTTAAGATTTAGGGTTTAGGGATCAAGGTTATAGGTTTAGGGTTGAAGGTTTTGAGTTTTGGGTTAGTTTTAGGGTTTAGGGTTTAGGGGTTTTTTTAAATTAAGCAAACCGATAGGTTTAGGTTTATTTAGTTTAGGTTTTAGTTTAGTTTTGGGTTTAGGGTTGTTGTTTATGGTTTGATGTTTTAGTTTATGGTTTAGGTTGGGTGGTTTTTTAATTAAGTCAGTAGGTCTAGGTTTATTTAGTTTATTTATATGTTTATTTAGGTTTATTATTTATTTTATTTAGTTTAGTTTACTTATTTAGGTTTTCTATTTTAGTTTATTTTTTAGGTTTAGGTTTATGTTTTTTGTTTATTTTAGTTGAGTTTTATTTTATTTTATTTCTTAGGTTTAGTTTTATTTTTATTTTTTAGGTTTAGGTTTAGGTTTTATTTTATTCTTTAGGTTTTAAGCTTTTATTTTAGGTTTATTTTTAGGTTTTATTTTTAAGTTTAGGTTTAGGTTTATTTTTAGTTTATTTTATTTTATTTAGTCTGGTTTTAAGTTTAGGTTTTATTTATTTTAGTTTTGTTTATTTTAGTTTAGGTTTAGGTTTATTTTATTTTGTTTATTTTTTTATTTTAGGTTTAGTTTTTTTTATTTGTTGAGGGTTTAAGTTTTATTTTTAATTTATTTTTAGGTTTACTTTTTAGGTTTTTTTTATTTAGTTGTTATTTTATTTTATTTTAGGTTTATTTTTTTTAATTTTATGTTTAGTTTTTATTTTATTTAATTTTTTTTATTTTTAGGTTTATTTTATTTTTAAGTTTAGTTTAGGTTTTTATTTATTTTATTTTAGTTTATTTTAATTAGTTTAATTTATTTTTAGTTTTATATTTTAATTTTATCTTAGACTCGATCTTCTACAAACTCATTGATCAAGTCGAGTGTTATGTCGTTGATCTCGTGTCAAAAGTAGAGAAAATGAAGGTCATCTCTTTGACTTGAGAGTAGTTTTTTGAGCGTTAAGACAATTTAACCTTAAAATGAACGCCTAAAGTGTGCATTTATCTTGAAATTCCTTGGGTTTCTTTGTAACACACGGGAATCAAATCAATGAGAAAATCAAGGCAATTGAAATGCCAAAAGTTTAACTTAACTCAGATCATTCCAAGGGTTGTTAGCATATCTAAGATACTTTATATCCAACCTATCGGGAAGATGTTAGCCATTCTCAACACTTGTCAAAAAGGATGCCAAGTTCAAGTGGGATGACAAGTATGAGCATGCCTTCAAAGACATCAAGCATTACGATGGCCGGTCTAGCTATCAGCAAGCCACTCATACTTTTCACTACTGTATTAGATGACTCCCTTGGTGATTTCTTGGCCCATGCTAATGATGAAGCAAATGAAAACACACTCTACTACCTCAGCCGTCATCTAATCCCTACTAAGGCTAATTTTCCACCCATTAAGAAGCATTGCCTAGCTTTAATCTTTCATCCCAAAAGCTGCAGCACTACATGCTTCGTCATAAGGTGAACTTAATCTCTAGGATCAATCCACTACATTATCTCATGATAGGGTCGACACTATCTGGATGGTTTGCACGACAGTCCATGATCCTCTCAAAATCTGACATTACCTTCGTACCCCTCCGTGCGGTGAAAGAACAAGCACTAGCAGATTTCTTAGCAGCACACCAAGTTCTTGTTGACTCTCTGCTTAGTGTAAGAATAGTTCTCTTAACTCCAGACTGTGATGTGATGAGATTCTCACATCATCTATCTAATCCTTATACCAACAACGAAGTCAAATAAAAGGCTCTAATTACCGGTCTGAAGTTAGCCGTTACTCCAATAATCCAGAACATCAACATATTTGGGGATTCTCAACTAATTATCAACCAAATCACTAGGTCCTATAAGGTTATAGAGCCCAAGCTCCATCACTACCTCAAGAACACCATGGAGTTGTTAGCCCAAATCTAAGTGGTTACCATTTATAAGATTCCTCGTGGAGAGAACGCCATAGCGTATGAGTTATTATGAGTTATTTTAAATATTTTAATTATCTTATTTAGAACCTAGACTTTATGTTGAGTTTATGAGTTATTTTAAATATTAGTTATGAGTTATTATTTGGGGTAGAGAAATTAATTTTATCCTAGAAGCCTAATCACATCCAAGCCACACATTAAAGTATCAAACATATAAAACTAAGAAAGGCATGTTGTTTCTAATGCGCAATCTAAATACAACATCAAATAATTTTATAGACTACCATAAAAGAATAAAAAGCTGGTGCGGTCGGGTTTCGTTGTACACCCCGAAAAGAGAAAATGGGCAGCCGAGCTCTACCCATATACAACCTAGTATATAAAATAATAATTACAATTACAAATAATAAATGCTATGGGGGTCTTCAAGTATCCATTATTCATGTCTCCTTCATTTTTTTATATCATTGCTTCTTTTGATGTGGTAGGCATTAAGGCATCACATGGCACCCAAGGACTAAGCCATCTAGCCAATGCTAATCCTAAACCCCCATAGCACTAATCTAAATTCATAATGAAAAATTATATTAAAAATAGGAAAAGTAAATTTAAGTAAAACAAGTGTTAGCTAAACACACATAAAACCAAAGTAGTTATATCTATAATTTAAACTTAGCACCCAGCACATGGGTAACCAAGCCCACCTGTCATAACTTGGATTATGCTTATGAGCTTAAGCAACCTCCAAAGAGAGCATGTATATTTATTTTTAATCGGCCCCTTAAGCACAATCCCTTGTAAAAAATAATGTTATACTATCAACAACCTAACGTCCAACCTACGATCCATATTCCTAACATCTAGCCTAAAAGTATTACATCACAAAACAAAACACAACATCAACCATACGATCAATACATCGACCTAACCTAATTCTAAGGTCGGTGACCTAATATTCTAGAGTGTGAAAAAGGGTTTGTGTGACAAGACATTACTAGGCTTCTTTAGTTTAAGTTTCATTTGGAGTTTGAATTTGTTTAAAATTTTCCTTTAGCTGGTTTCAATTTAAATGATTTAATGATTTATTTTCCAATTTTATTTTACTTTTGTTTGGTTAAAGTGATATTTAGATTTTCAAGAATGAAGAGTAGAAAGAATTCCATTTTTGGATGGAACTTAGCATATTCTGCATCCTAACTCCTTAAGAGTCTAACTAAGGTCCTTAAGTATCTTAATTATCCCATTTGAATTTATGTGATTGATTTTATTTGCTTAATGTTTGTTAGATTTAAATTATATTTTTAAAATTTGAGTTTGCATAATCTTTGTTTATTTTGACTGATTAATTTTGGATTAGATATTTTGATTTAATTAAATTTTGATAATTCAATATCCTTAATATTTAATGAAGTTTAAGTTTATTTAATTTCATATATTCTGATTGTTTAATTTTGAATTAGATATTTTGATTTAATTAAATTTTGATAATTCAATATATTTAATATCTAATCTTTTCATTTTTGGTTTTAATTTCATATGATTATTGTCATTTCAATGTTTGTTTATATTCATTGATTTTTATTATTTTATTTGAGTTTGATTTGTATTGGTGAATGTATTTTAATTTACTTATGATTTATTTGAAGTTTAATGTGTTCTTTCATTTGAATTCTAATTAAGGGTTTAACTTATTAAATTTAGCCATCTGGTTTATATAAATGATTATCTCTTTAGCTTAATGATTATTCTCTTATCTTAGTTCAGTAGGTTTGTTTATTTGGATTTTATTTTTGTTTAACTTATTTTAGTATCGATTGAAATTTGGAGTAATTGGATATGATTTAATAAATTTAAGTTTATATTTGATTATGATATTTAGAATATGAATTATACAAGTTTGCTCATATTTTTTTTCTTGACTTGATTTGTCTATGTCCCAAGGGATGTGAGTTTATATATATATATATATATATATATATATATATATATATATATATATATATATATATATATATATATATGTGATTTGAATTAGTTAAGAATTCCTCCAAATGTTTATATGAATAACTAATCAAATAAAGCTTAGCCAATTGTAATAGTTGAGTTAATTATAATTAAGGATATGTCACATAACTAAATTTTCTTTTTGATTTTAGAATCAACATATAACAATAAGAGATTAAATTGATTTTATAATTAACATTCATAAATTCTGTTCAAACAACTTTTCATATTCGATTATAATATTTTTAATACCATTTGTTTAGTTAATTATTTTTCTATTTTTATACTAAGTTTTACTTAGATTTTATGATAATTTAATTTGCACTTATTTGTTTGATCACATATTATTTCTTTTTTTATTTTGTTTGGAATTCTAAAGATTTATTAATTCCTTTTTTTAGATTTGATTGAATTTAATAATAAATAAAATAAGGTGGATTAATCGTTATCATTTAAACAAAAATCAAATGGCTCATGAGATAATCATGGCTTGATAGATGGACTCAAATCACTATCCCATTTGACCTAATCAAAACTATTCATTTCAAACAACATAAATATATGTTTTGCTTTTATCTCTAAACTCTCTCCAAAAGGATTAAAAAGTAAAGTGCACAGGTTCTAAAGGTTGGATCTTAACGACACTCGCATTCAACACATCAAACATAAGATCCCTAAGGCTTTCTAAGTATTTAAGAATTATACCTCACTAGAGCTAATGTATAGTGGATTCTGACGAAGAGGTGGCTTCATTTAGAACAAATGAAGCCCTATTGAAATGCTTGTTGGGTTGGATCAATACTTTGACTAGCACTCCTTTTCTTTGCTCATATGGTTCACTTTAAATGCTTCCTCACTGATTGAAGATAGTGTTCATTGAATTGGTCAATTTGAACAGTTTTGTTGAGGAATGAGGGAGCTTTGCCAGATGTTTCTAGGCTTGCCTTCTCACCAAGTATCCCATAAGCTCACTCACGGCCGCTACTTACCAGAGCTTCATCATTTTCATGGAAAAATAGTTAGAAGCAAGCTGGAGGAAATATCTCCCTTACATGTGCTTGGGTTGTGTAGAGAAGAGTAGTTCAAATGCAAGCCAATGAAGGGAAACCTGGATGGAGAATTGGAGGTAGTGTAATGTAGGCTAGAAGAAGGAAAGGGGGATCAACATATAAAGAGATTAAAGTTGCTACAGTATTTTTGAAAGGAAATATGGAGAAGATCAAGTGTTGGTTTCCTAATAGTGGAAGAGGGCGAGAGGAGAGAGGCTCGATATAACATGATCTTGAACTAAAATAAGAGGATGAGAAGAATGCCTATGGAAAGAGTTTAAAGAGGACTAGATTTTGCATTGAGTTGGAGCGATGAATATTCTCACAGGTTATAGTGCCTCTTGACCTATGGGCTTGGGGATGAAGCTTTCCTGTGGATAAGAGTGTTAGGCATGAGTCTCTAGCTTGGTCTACTCACACAAGTAAAAGAGAGGGAGGTGTGTGGCTAGCCTTTGAATTGATCAGAGGGGAGGAAGTACCGAACCGACAAGAAGATGAGATGTTGCTCACGTGCGACTGATATGGAGAGTGAAGATGGATGAACAAAGGGACTCCAATCCCATGTGGCTAGCCTTCAATCCGATGGAATGAGATGCAGGGATGGATTTGACTGCTCTTGCATGAAGGAAGATGCGAGAGAGGTCAAGCTTCTCTTAAAAAAATGGCAAGGATGAGAGGCTCTGTACGCAAGGGAGAAAAAACTTCACTTTCTCTCTTGTTCCTGTCCAGTTCGTGGGGATGAAAATGGAGGAGATGGTATTCGACAGCAGAAACATGGAAAGAGTCTCAGCCCATGATTGCTATTTTATATTTTTATTTTTTGTCAGGGATGGGAGGCTCTGTATGGATAGAGAGAGAGAGAGAGATAGAGAGAGATGGCTTGCATTATCCAAGTGGGTAAGATAAGATATTTTATTTTATTTTATTTTTTTTAAAGTTGGAGAGTAGGTTTTCATTTGAATTGAAAATAAAAAAAATTATTTGAGATTCACATGAAATAAAAAAAGACTCGATGCTTTTGCTTACATTAATAAATGAGTGATGTCCAAATTTATTTTTATTTTATTTTAATTTTTAACGGGAGAAATGTGGCATGAGAATGATAACATACATTCTTGATAAAAATATATATTTTTTGTCTTAGTGTCACGTGACTAAGGATGGATTTTTTTTGCTATTGTGTTTTTTTATAGACTTATTCCTTTTTTTATTTGTAAATCTTCACAATTTTTAATAGTTTTGATATTATAATTTTAATTTAACTGAAGTTTATAAATTATATATACCATAATTAATTATTATTTAAATTGTATATTTATTATTTATTTAGTTGTTAATTATTTTGATTTAATTTTAATCAAATTTATATTTGATGTTCAAATTTAATTATATTTATATTTCAATTATACAATGACAATGTTGTTTTTTTTGTTATATGATTGATTTTCTAATTTTCATAGTTTGATTTGCTTGATAATTATATTTTGTTTATGCTGGGCTTAATTGATTTAAAAGATCAATTTGGCACAATTATGTTGTGTTTGGGTTACACTCAAGTTCGATTAAGTGTTTAAGATGATTTGGAGTAATTGATCTCACTTGATTTGATGTAGATTTAGATTTAAGCCCATTTTGACCAAAATTGGGCTTAATGGGCCACATTGAACTTATTTGAGTTAAATGATCAAATTTATTAAATTAAACACAATAGTTAGCTAAATTTTATATAATCATAAATTTAAAATGATATTGGATGTTTGATTTGAATTAATTTTCAATTTAATTTGAATTTAGATTTAATAGCATCCATCTAGGTCTACTTGCATTAGGTGGCCAAATCAACCCATTTGGATCTTCATTAAATTTATATTTGTTTAGTTTTAGACTCAAACATGTTCATTTGATGATTTTGATTCTTTGGAATGGCTCAATTTGATCAAATTTTAATTTGTTGACTTTTGTCTTAGTGGAGCCCATGTCAGTCAACTCTAGGTCAAATGACCTATTTGCTATTTTGTGTCCCATCTTAATTTTTTTTAGTCTGTTTGTGTTTATGAATTTATTTCATGTTTTTGATTCAATTTAATTTAGTTTAATTTTGATTTAATTCAATTTTATTTGGACTTAGGTGATTTGGAGCTTATTTGTATATTTTGGGTCAAATGGGTTATGTTAGGTTTGACCTTAGCTTGATTGATTTGATTGTAGATTTTTTGGTATGGCTTGAAGTGATGATTGAAGGATTGAAATTTATGAGAAAATCAATTGAGTTAGGTTTGATTTGGATGAGATTTCACTAAGTCCATGAAATTGGCTGAAAGGTTTGGATTTGGATTTTATTTGATTTTGATTTAGGTTTGGATCATGATTTAATGTTGAGTTTGAGTTTGAATTTGCTAAATTGATTGAAGGTTTGAATTGATCTTTGAGAAAATCAATTGAATTTGGATTGATTTGAATTTAGCTAAGGCTGAGTCTATAAGATAAATCATAGGGCTTAGGAAGGATTTTGATTTTGGATTGATTCATGATTTGATTTATTTGAATTGAATTTGAGTTTTGGTTTGAGAAGGTGAACAAAAGTCAGATTTAGTCTATATAGTAGGTGAGTCTCCTTAATCTCTATGGCATAGCCTAATCTATGGTTAACCCTCTAAGTCTTTAGGCTTAGGTTAATTGTTCACCTAATTGCTAGAAGTGTCTTATGACTAAGGAAGTCTCAGTGTCTAGAAGACTCATAGGTCTAAGAAAAAGAGGTTAAGAACTCACTCCAAAAGTTAGGTCAACAAAAGGACCCACAATAGGTGTGGTGTAACTGATAAGGCACACCGCACGTATTGGCATTGACAAAGATGATCAACAACATCCAAAAGATTGCAAGTACTAATGAAAATGATATATGCCAAAGTTTAGAAGGTAGATAAAATCATGATCTTAGTGCAATGCAACTCAACTTATGCCAAGGGCATAAGAGAGCAAAGTAGATTTGGTTGGAATTTCATGTTAACTACATGAAGGAAGATCTACTACGGGATCACACATGCATTGGGCATGACATGTGAGAGGTTTATACTGAGGGCATAAAAGGAGAAATCCACTGAGGATTGAGTATATGAACCTTCCACTAGGGAAGCAGGTTCAAGCTATCCGCTAGACATATGAATTTGAGTTTGATTGTGAATATGATTTATTTTATTGTGTCTCCGCTGGGGATAAGAATATATAACCCACTAGGGACCAAGATCAAATTAATTTTAATTTAATTTATTTTAATTGATATGGACACATATCCACTAGGGATATGGATTTGAATCTACTAGGGATTGAGAATGTGAACCTACCACTAAGGAAGCAGGTTTGGGCTATCTGCTAGGGATAAGAGTTTGATTAGATTTCTTATGGATCCACTAGGGAGAATGATTTTGAATTGAGGGTACATCTGTTGGGGACATAAGCCTGGTTGAATTTATTAGATTTAGATTTTGATTTAGGCTCCACTAGGGAGACTAATTTGTTTTGTGCCTCACTGGGGTGAAGTTTTGTTTGTTCGATATGTTTAATTTCACTCCACTAGGAATGTTGGTTTTAAATTTGGTTGCATAAAGGAAGATGTGAGAGAGGTCAGGCTTCTCTTAAAAAAATGGTGAGGATGAGAGGTTCTATACGCAAGGGAGAAAGAGCTCTGCCTTCTCTCTTATTCCCGTTCAGTTCATGGGGATGAAAATGCAGAAAGAGATGGTATTCGGCAGCAGAAGCATGGAAAGGAGTCTCAGCCCGTGATTGCTATCTTTTTTACTCAGGGATGGGAGGCTCTCTATGGAGAGATAGAGAGAGAGAGTTAGTGAGAGAGAGAGAAAAAGGGAGAGAGAGAAGGAGAGAGAGATTGCTCGCGTGCTCTAAGTGGGTAAGATAAGATATTTTATTTTATTTTATTTTATTTTAAATCAATAGGGCAAGTTTTCATTTGAATAGAAAGTAAAAAAATTATTTCAGATTCACGTGAAATAAGAAGAGACTTGATGCTTTTGCTAGCTTTATTAAAAGAGTGATGTCCAAATTGATTATTATTTTATTTTATTTTTTAATGAGATAAATGTGGTATGAGAATGATAAATATATATATATATATATATATATATATATATATATATATATATATATATATATATATATATATATATATAAATATATTCTCTTTGTGTCACGTGACTAAGGATGGAATTTTTCTGTTATTGTTTTTTGAGACTTATTCTTCTTTTATCTATAAATCTTCACAATTTTCAATAATTTTGATATTATAGTTTTAATTTAACTAAAGTTTGTAAATTATATATACTATAATTAATGATTATTCAAATTGTATATTTATTATTTATTTAGTACTTAATTATTTTGATTTAATTTTAACCAAATTTATATTTGATGTTCAAATTTAATTATATTTTTATTTTAATTATACAATGACAATGTTGATAGATTTTTTTTTATATGATTGATTATCTAATTTTTATAGTTTGATTAGCTTGCTAATTATATTTTGTTTCAGTTGGGCTTCATTGATTCAAATGATCCATTTGGCTCAATTATCATGTTCGATTAAGTGTTTAAGATGATTTGGAGTAATTGATCTCACTTGATTTGATGTAGATTTAGATTTAAGCCCATTTTGACCAAAATTGGGCTTAATGGGCCATATTGGAATTATTTGAGTTAAATGATCAAATGTATTAAATTAAACTCAATGGTTGGCTAAATTTTATCTAATTATAAATTTAAAATGATTTTGGATGTTTGATTTGAATTAATTTTCAATTTAATTTGAATTTAGATTTAATTGGATCATTTGGGTCTACTTGGGTTAGGTGGCCAAATCAACCCATTTGGATCTTCATTAAATCTAGATTTGTTTAGTTTTAGACTCAAACATGTTCATTTGATGATTTTGAGTCTTTGGAGTGGCTCAATTTGATCAAATTTTAATTTGTTGACTTTTATCTTAGTGGAGCCCACGTGGGTCAACTCTAGGTGAAATGACCTATTTGCTATTTTATGTCCCATCTTGATTTCTTTTTTAGTTTGTTTATGCTTATGCATTGATTTCATGTTTTTGATTCAATTTAATTTTGTTCAATTTTGATTTAATTTGATTTTATTTGGACTTAGATGATTTGGAGCTATTATGAATATTTTGTGTCAAATGGGTTAGGTTAAGTTTGATCTTCGCTTGATTGATTTGATTGTAGATTTTGGTATGTCTTGAAGTGATGATTGAAGGATTGATTAATTTATGAGAAAATTAATTAAGTTAGGTTTGATTTGGATGAGATTTGGCTAAGTTGATGAAATTGGCTTAAGAGTTTCGATTTAGATTTTATTTGAATTGGATTTTGGTTCGGATCATGATTTGAAGTTGAGTTTGAGTTTGAATTTGATAAATTGATCGAAGGTTTGAATTGATCTTTGAGAAAATCAATTGAATTTGGATTTTTTTTGGATTTGGCTAATGCTATGTCCATAAGATAAATCATATGACTTAGGAAGGATTTTGATTTTTGATTTGATCATGGGCTTCAGTCATTTGATTTGGATTTGAATTTGGATTTTGATATTTGAATTGAATTTAAGGTTTGGTTTGAGAAGGAGAACATAAGTCAGATTTAGGCAATAGAGTGGGTGAGTCCATAATCCCTAAGGCATAGCATAATCCTATGGTTAACCCTCTAAGTCTTTAGGCTTAAGTTAAATGTTCACCTAATTTCTAGATGTGTTTTGTGACTAAGGATGTCTTAGTTTATAGAAGACTCATAGGCCTAAGAAGAAGAGGTTGAGAACTCACTCCAAAAGTGAGGTCAACAAAAGGACCCACAATAGGTTTGGTGTAATTGATAAGGCACACCGCACGTATTAGCGTTGACCGAGATGATCAACAACATCCAAAGGATTGCAAATACTAATGAAAATGATCTATGTGTAAGTCTAAAAGGTAGATAGAATTATGATCTTAGTGCAATGCAACTCAACTTATGCCATTGGCATAAGAGAACAAAGTAGATTTGGTTGGAATTACATGTTAAGGACATGAAGGAGATCCGCTAAGGGATCACACATGCATTGGGCATGACATGTGAGAGGTTTATGCTGAGGGAAAAAAAGGAGAAATCCACTAAGGATTGAGTATATGAACCCTCCACTTGGGAAGCAGGTTCAAGCTATCCCCTGGGGATATGGATTTGGGTTTGATTATGAATATGATTTGTTTTGGTGTGTCTCCACTAAGGATAAGAATCAATAATCCACTGGGGATCAAGATCAAATTAATTTTAATTTATTTTATTTTAATTGATATTGAGGCATATCTGCTAAGGATAAGGATTTGAATCTGCTAGGGATTGAAAATGTGAACCTTCCACTAGGGAAGCAGGTTTGGGGTACCCATTGGGGATAAGGGTTTGATTGGATTTCTTATGGCTCTACTAGGGAGAATGATTTTGAATTGAGGGTTCATCCACTGGGGACATAAGCCTGGTTGAAAATCCAGGGAGACTAATCTGATTTTCACCTCGCTAGGGTGAAGTTTGGTTTGTTTGATATGTTTAATTTGACTCCACTAGGATGGTAGGCTTTGAATTTGGTTTGTTATGGACTGCATGATGGACCCGAAGAGCCATAGATGCTTAGTCCTATTTTAAATTTAAAAATCCAAAGGGGTAGTCCACCTGCCATAAGGTAGGGCTATCCGACCTAAGTGTTTCCTTTCGGTGTACAATGATTATACTTGGAAGAAAGCGTAGCAGGCTTGTGTCTTCCAAACTAGGGATCAGTCATTGGGGTGATCTGTCGATGGCACAACAAATCAAACCCGACCTTAAGGCAATTATTGACAGAGTGCCATTGAGGATCTTACCTCTACTCAAGAGTAGTCTTGATGATTAGCTTGATTTATATTGATTTGATTTGATTTAATTTAGTTTGGTGTGTTAAGTTATGGACCTTGTTGGTGTGCGATGGACCCACTGAGAAGGGGCTATATCAGCCTTGCCCTATCTCAGATTTACAAGTCCAAAGGGGTAGTCTACCGACCCGAGGTAGGACTATTGTTACCTGGGTGAAAGGGTTGTGCTAAAGAAAATATCGGACATCTATCAAAGTGGGGAACAATCACTGGTGACTTGTTGATTACAACAAATCAAACTTGACCTAAGGCAACTCAATTCTCGAAGACTTATGTCAATATGTGATTAATTTGATTTGATGGATCCCATGTGCAATGGACGAGCGAGAAGAGTCGGCCTTGGCCTATCTTAGATTTATCAATCGAAGGGGTAATACGGTAAAGGGTACTATCACATAAGGGGTGCCTTTCGATGTGTAATGGCTATAACATAAATAAAGCTTAGTAGACTTACATCCTAAGGACCAATACTACCCATTGATGTACAACCAACCTAGGGCTACTCATCGGTGTGCAACGATCATGCTGGAAAGAATGTGTAGCAGACTTACATCTTCCAAAGCGAGAATGACTGCAGGGGTAACCTATCGGTAACAAAATATATTGAACCTGACCTAAAGGCAACTACTAAGAGAGTGTTATGGGGGACTTATCTCAACTCAAGAGTAGTTAGGTGATTCCTATATGGAGTTTTGCTAACACTGCTCTTGTGGACTTCATTTTTGGATGAATTTCTCAACTATTTCATCGTAGATCTAGGACTTTTGTAGACATTAAGAGCTCCTTAGTCTTAAGACACTTCTAGTGATTAGGTGAACACTTAACCTAAGACTTATAAGGGTTAGCCATAAGAAGGTTATTCCTTAGGGACTTAAGAAGACTTACCTACCTATAGCCTAAACTCCACCTATGCTTTTCTCTTCAAACCAAACTCAAATTCCCAAATACCAAATCTAAATCTAAATTCCAAAGCAAATGATTGAAACTCATAATCAAATCCAAAAATCAAAACCCTCCAGAAGCCCTTTGATTTCATCTTATGAAATTAGCCTTAACCCCAATTGATTTTCCAAGATTAATTCCTCTCAATCATTTATCAAATCCAAATCCAAATTCCAAACCAAATGATTAGAACCCATGATCAAATCCAAAATCAAAATCCTCTCAAAGCCTTATGGTGGAATTCCATAAACCTAGTTAAATCTCCTCCCAATTTAACCCAAATTTGATTGATCTCTTCATGAATCATTTATATCTTCATTTATACTCACAAACATAAATGAGATATACTCCAAACTAAAATAGCCAAAACTAAATCAACCTAAATCAAACCAAACCAAATCCCCACATAAGCCCTATGGACCTATCTCCATAAGCATAGCCAAATCTCATACAAATCAACCCAAAATCAATTAGTTTCTTTATAAACCTATTACTCCATCATTTATACTCATAAATTTAAATGAAACCCACCTTTCAATGACCAAAAATAAATCAAACTAAATTAATTCCCTACTAAAGCCCTTTTGACCTACATCCCTAAGCTTGGTAAAATTTGCTTCCAAACCACTCCAAACTCAAATGATTTTCTCATGAATCATTTTTATCTATATTTATATTCTTAAATATAAATGAAATAATAATTCAAATAGGCAAAACCAAATCCAAAATCAAGTCAAAATCCAATTTATACCCTTTAAGCCAATTTCTTGGACTTAACCAAATCCTATCCAAATCAAGGAAAAACTAATGGATTTTCTCTTAAATCAATCATTCCTTCAATCATCTATCCAAATATAAATGAAAACTACAATCATCAAGCCAAATCAAAATCAACTCAAGTCAAATCAAACCTAGCCCATTTGACTTGAAATATTCAAATGAACCAAAACTCATTTGAACCCAAACCAATTGCAATTGAATTTATATGTCAATCTCAAATCCATATATAAACTCACTTAAATTAAACTCAACTCAAAATCAAGCCAACTAAACATAATTAGCTCACTTGACCCAAAGTGGCCCATTTTGCCTACATGAACCAAAATCCAATTCAATTCAAATCAAAGTGAATTAAGCCAATCCAAACTTCATGTCATGATAATAGATCATCCTTGGTTAATCAATTGGCATGAATTAGGTCAAACCAAGTTAACCCTTTAACCCATATGAACTCAAACTAGCCAAATTACAACCTAAACCAAATTGATTGCAACCAATGGCTCAAACTCATTCCAAATATATTATTGAACTTGACCAAAGCCATAATAGAGCCCAATTAGACTAGTTGGTCAACCTAACCCAACTTAGCCCAAATTGACCTAAAGGATAAAATTGGCCAAAATCCAAATTAAATCCAAATTGATTCAAACCAAAGCCTATAATTATTTTCAAATAACTAATTGAACTGAACCAACACCCAACCCAAGCCAATTTGGCCAATTGGGTCAAATTGGTCAACTTGACCCATTTGACCTATATGAATCCAAAAGAGCCAAAATCAAATCTAAAGCAAATTGAACCAAACCAATGACACGAATACACTCCAAACTATAATGTGAACTTGACCCAACCCTTGGTTTGACCCAATTAGACTAATTGGTCAACCTGACCCAACCTAACCCAATTTGACCTAAATAGGTCAAATTAAGCCAAATCAAACCAAATGAACTCCAAAATACTTGAAATTGGGGCTAACCCACTTTTTACTCATCTCAAATCTGCCCAAATCAAATACATTTCCAAATGACCAAGATTCCCTTGAGCTAGGGCATCATATGAGGCAAATCACTTAAGGGAATGGTCATTTCTCTTCCTTGGCAACTTGGCTGCCATCCATTGGTCAACTTAGGCACCAAGGACACAGTTTAACTTGATCTAAGGGTGGTTTGGTTTTCCATGACTCATGGGGAGTTGAAATTACCTCACCATTCCTATTGCAACACTTGGAAAGCCATAGCACACCCACCCATATGCCACTCTCACACCCTCCTCCACTCAAGTGAAGCTAGCTAAGGTGATTCCCTGCCCAAATTGAGCTCCCCATGATAGCCATTTGATCAAAATAGAAAAATAAAGCTAACTATCCGATTGAAGGAATGAGGGGGTATACCCTCCTCATTCTCACTCAAATCCAGAGACACACTCGATTGAAACCTTGCAGCCAGAGATGCACACACCAGAATGATTTCCAAGGTTTCCCGAGCTCCCCAACTCTTCCTCTATCAATTTTAAGAAAAACTAAAATAGGGGATCCCCAACCCAATTGCCATTTTCTCAAACCTCCATCAATGTGAAATTAACTTTGCACAAACCAACCTTGGAGCTAGACAAGTGAGAATGAATCATCTCCCAAGCTTCCCGATGATCGGAGGGTCGAGCTCGATTGAAGCCGACCACTTCCATCCCGTACCTTGGCCTTCCAAGCTAACCACTCAAATCAAATCTTGTGCCACCCGATAGGGCTTTGTTTCTACTAAACAAAGCTTCCTATATCTTTGGAACCATCGGTCCTAAGCTCTAGTGAGTTCTTCCATTGAAACTAACCTTTAGCTTAAAATGGTTTGGAGCTTTTTGAAGAAAAGTTGCATGTCATGAGATTTCCACCTTTAGATATCTTCATTTTGCTTCCTTGATGGTGTGGAATCAATTTGATCACCATTCGAGCTCGTGTAAGCTCAGATCGAGCAACGAATGATGGACGATGTCTATCTCTCACCGCTCAGGAGGAGACAAGTCGTGGATCGTCTATTCTGCATGATCGGAATCGACAGTCCTAATCAAATCATGCTAGATCAACCAAATTAATCCTACTTCACTTCGAGTTTGATCATGGTCATCCATTCTTTGATCAAATGGCTAATGAGAAAGCGCATCCACCTCCGGGTAACTCAGCTATGTGATGTGATAACTTAAATAACCAATCTCGTGGCGCCATGTGGAAAGCATGCCGTGTCAACATGCCACATTGCACCGACAAGTTTAGGGCTTGAATTATAGTTAAGTAATCTATTTTTAATGCTAAAACTTCTAAAATTCATAACTAATTATAGAAAAATTTAAAAAATACAAATGCAGGTTCAGGATTTATTTTTTATTGTTAGGTTTAGGTTTATGTTTTTTATTTTACTTTTTTTGTTTTGGTTTTAGGTTGTTATTTTAGGTTTATTTTTAGTTTTCATTTTTTAGTTTAGGTTTATCTTATTATTTTATTTTATCTTATTTAGTTTAGGTTTAGGTTTAAGTTTAAGTTTAGTTGGCTTTAGGTTTAGGTTTTATTTATTTTAGTTTAGGTTATTTTTTGTTTAGGTTTAGGTTTATTTTATTTTGTTTATTTTTTTTTTAGATTTTGGTTTTTATTGGTTTAGGTGTTATTTTTTATTTATTTTTAGGTTTATCTTTTATGTTTAGGTTTTTACTTAGTTTTTATTTTATCTTATCCTAGGTTTATTTTATTTTTATTTTAGGTTTAGTTTTTATTTTATTTAGGTTTTTTATTTTTATGTTTAATTTTTTTTTTAGTTTAGGCTTAGGTTTTTATTTAGGTTTAGGTTTTCGTTTAGGTTTTTATTTTAATTTATTTTATGTTTTTGTTTAGGTTTAGGTTTTAGGGTTTACGATTTATGATTTAGGGTTTAGGGTTTAGATTTTAGCATTTAAGGATTTTTGATTTTAGGGTTTAGTGGTTAGGTTTTAGGTTTAGTGTTTAGGTTTTAGTTTAGGGTTTAGGGTTTCATGTTCAGGGTTTAAGGTTTTCTTTTTTTTGATTTCAACAACAAAGTAGCACACCAAGATTTCTAGGACACAGGCAATGACATAGATCAAAAATGTGCACGCATAGAGCAAATCGAAAACCCTAGATAACTAGAACCATCTCTACTGTAAATAAATAGTTCCATAAGCGGCAAATCGGATCGACCGTTCTTCAATTTGTTCAATTCCCATCAGAACCACCCCTGCCTCTCGAGTAGCGGGATCCACCATTATATCTGCAATCTCTCCCTCCGCCACCACAATGGCTGTAACCTCCGTCGCTCCTCCCACCTCCGTAACTACCATTACTCTGACCACAACCTCCATATCCACCAACACCTCCATAGCCCCCACCAGCACTATGATAACTACCACCTCCACCTTCTCCTCCACCGTAAGATCTAAGCTGAGCCTGTTTGGCGGTGTTGTTCCTGCCATCAAGGTTCTACCCATTCTTAGGGTTTAGGTTTAGTTTTTGATTTATTTAGTTACTTTAGGTTTAAGTTTAAAGTATAGGGTTTAGGGTTTAGTGTTAATGGTTAGGGTTTATGGTTTAGAATTTATGGTTTAGGGTTTAAGGTCTTAGGGTTTTAGGGTTTAGGATTTAGCATTTAGGGTTTAGGGTTTTTGGGGTTTTTTGGGTTAATTTTGGGTTTATGGTTTAGGGTTTATGTTTTTTTCAGGATTTAAGGTTTAAGGTTTAGGGTTTAGGGTTTAGGGTTTAGAGGCTTTAGGGTTGTAAGTTGTAGGTTTAGGGTTTTTTAGGGTTTAGGGTTTTTTAGGATTTAGGGTTTAGGGTTTATGGTTGCATGTTTAGGGTTTAGGGTTTAGGATATTGGATTTTGGGTTTTTAGGATTTAGGGTTTATGGTTTAGGATTTAGAGTTTAGAGTTTTTTTAAATTAAGTAAACCGATAAGTTTAGGTTTATTTAGTTTATTTTATTTTTTATTTTTATTTAGGTTTATTTTTTTTATTTAGTTTAGTTTATTTATTTAGATTTATTTAATTTAGTTTAGGTTTTTTATTTTAGTTTATATTTTAGGTTTAGGTTTAGGTTTTTATTTTATTTTTTTAAGTATAATTTATTTTTTTTATTTTGGTTTTTCATTTTTAGGTTTTTATTTATTTTATTCTATTTTAGTTTTTATTATTTTATTTTATTTTATTTTTAAGTTTAGGTTCAGATTTTAGTTTAGGTTTTTATTTTATTATTATTTTTTTACTTAGGTTTAAGTTTTTTTATTTTATTTTTAGGTCTTATTTAATTTAGGTTTAGGTTTTTATTGTTTAGGGTTTAGGGTTAGTTTAGGGTTTAAGGTTTAGGATTTAGGGTTTGGAGTTTAGGGTTTATGATTTTGGGTTATAGTTTTTAGGATTTAGGATTTTAGGTTTAGGGTTTAGGGTTCTATGGTTTAGGGTTTAGGGTTTTAGGGTTTAGGGTTTAGGATTTAGGGTTAGGGTTTAAGGAGGGTTTAGGGTTTAGAGTTTAGGTTCTAGCTTTAGGGTTTAGGTTTTAGTTTAGGATTTATGGTTTATGGTTTTTTTTAAAAAAAGAGAAAAAATTCAAATTCAGTGTTTCTTCTTTTTGGTTTCATCAACCAAGTAGCACCCCAAGTTATCTAAGACACAGGCATTGACATAGATAAAAAATGTGCATGCACAGAGCAAATCAAAAACCCTAGATAACTGGAACCATCTCTACTGTAAAGACACAGTTCCATATGCAGTAGATCGGATTGGCCATTCTTCAATTTCTCCAATTGTAAAGACACAGTTCTATAACTGGAATTGTCTCCTCCCACACCTCTCGAGTAGCAGGATCCACCATCATATCCCCAATCTCTCACTCCACCACCACCACGGTTGTAACCTCCATTACTCCTCCCGCCTCCATAACCACCACCTCCATATCAACCAACACCTCCAGATCGCCCGCCACCACTATGATAACCGCCACCTCCGCCTTCGCCTCCACGGTCAGGTCTAGATTGAGCCTGATTGATGGTGATGTTGTGCTGTTAAGGTTCTACCCATTCTTAGAGTTTAGATTTAGGTTTAGGGTTATTAGGTTATAGGGTTTTGGTTTATTCTTTTTATTTATTTAGTTACTTTAGGTTTAGTTTAAAGGTTTGAGGTTTAGGGTTTAAGGTTTATGGTTTAGGCTTTAGGGTTTTTATTTGTTGAGAAAATTAGGGGAATTTTATTTCCACAAAATAAGGAGTACAAAGTCCTTAAAAGGGATAAATCTCTAAACTAATGCTCAAAGAGCTACAATAAAACCTAAAGAAATGAATCCCCAAACAATTACAATATTAAATAAAGAGAAGCAAAAGAAAAACCAAATTAGCAACAACAAAAAAATCCATATTTCTTTGATGATAGCAAAATCCACTTGCAAGATTGCCAACCTATAAAAGAAATCTGCAACATACTAAGGAAAGGATGAGTACAATTAAGTAAGCATAAAGAGAAAGAGCAAAGTAAAGAAAAGGCTCAGCAATGCAATCATCTCAAGGAGCAACATTATATGTAAGAATTCAAACTTGAGAAGAAGGGTACAATTATAAATAGTGCTACCAACCAAAAGAAGAAAGAGAGAGAAACATCAAGGCCATCATAGCCAACATACCTCATGTAGGCAGTCATCCAGAGATCATCATCCAACAAGGCTACAAAGTCTTCCAACTAGTAAATAGAACATCCAAGCACAAAGCCACCAAAACAACCAAGCCTAGTAAGGCAGACTAAAAACCATCCAATAGGGACAACAACAATACAGTAGGAAAACCACCAAAGCCAACACCAAAAGGGAAGAGAAATACCAAAAAGTGCAAGCATCATTAACAGGGATAAAAACACAGTTCAGAAAAGATAGGCCCAAATCCAAAGAACCATCCTAAGATTATCTCGAAAACAATAGCAAACTAATATCCAAATAGAGGGGACAGCTAACACCAACAATAGCCACCAATAAAATCTAGCCAAAGGATAACCCAAGCAGACAAGCAAGAGATAAAAGGGGGAGCCACACCTCCTCCAAGATAGATAAACAAAAATACCAAAGGAGCATCCAGCAAGGCTACCACCAAGAACAATTAGTGTAGTAGCAAAACCACCATCACAAACAAAGAGGCAGGTATTAGGAAATAAAGAGAACAAAATACACCAAAAAGAGGTAATACCCACAACCAAAATATAATACTAGACACCAAACCAAGTCACCAGCACCCAAGGAAAAATAATGTGCACCATGTAGCCTTCAACAAGCCAATCCAAAATGACATCAAACCAAAAACAAAGACTAAAAAAACCACAAGAGCTCACCAGCAACAAAACAGAAGCAAAAACCAATAATGCCACCCAGTCCACAAGCAAACAACATTTACGCCTAGATAAAATAGATCCATAACTAAGCTGCCACCTAAATAGGGAAAAGGCAAAAGATAAGCAACTACAGTCAAGAGAAGACCATTACAGGAGTAGATCGAAAACCCAACTAAAAGAACCAAACCAAAACCAGCAAAATTTACCACTAAGCCCCAATCAACAAAATAGAAAAAGATCTACCACCAATTGAAAAGGTAAGACCAGGCTAAATCAAAACCAAACATAAAGCACCAACAACCCCCAAGATCTACCACCAATTGAGGAGGTAAGACCAGCCAACACAGCCACCCAGTCAACCAACACAGCCAACCAACACATCTAATCTACCCAGCCAGCCAACAAGGCCACCCAACCAACCACCACAACAATAGAAGATCCAACTCAGATAAGGAAGCAACCAACCCAGATATGAGGCAAATCTCATTCAGAAGGAAAGATCGATAGCAGGCTTACACAACCCAATAGGATGCCACCAAAAATAATAAAGAAATAATTATGGTAATCACCTAGCCAGGAAAACAATCAAGGAAAGGCAAGCCTAGGAGGCCACCAACCCACCAACAGCAAGCCAAGGAGGAAAGGAACCTAACAAGAGCAAAATAAGGTCCCTTCCAGACCCTAGAGAACCAACAGTCATCACCAAAGATAAAATAGGAAGGCAACAACCACAAAACATCAACCTTCAAGCCACAAGTTAGAGGGAACATCCAACAATCAGTAGTCATCGAGCCAAAATAGGAAAGGAAAGCATCACCCACGAAAAATCCCAACATTAAGATTGAAATGAAAAGACTAATAACACACTTGAAACAAAAACCATCCAGAACAACCAGGCAGAGGGTAGAAATAAATAGCAGGATCCACTAAACAAGGCATCACTCATAGAAAATGAGGTTAGCCAAGACCCTAAAGAAGAACAGCAAGGAGAAATCCCAATATGGGAAAGCACAAAAGTGGCTTAGCTAAGTTTTAATTATCTAATATAGTGAGCTCATTTAATTTAGTACCTAAATTGGCTAGGAAATCTGCATAAGTATTACCTTCATGAAGAATATGAGAAATTTTGTAGCAAACTTCAGATATGACGGTTTTAGTGTGATTAAGGAGATAAAATAAGTTAGCATTCCCCATTTTATTAGAATTGAGCATATCAAGTAAAATAAGAGTGTCAACTTCAATCCAAATATTAAATAGGCCTTGTTCAAAAAATATTAATAGCTTTATTAACAGCCATAAGCTCAGCATAAATAACAAAACATGATTTGAAGGGATAAGAAAAAGCACAAATGGTAGTACCTTTGGAATCCCTAATAATACCACCACAACAATATTTATTAGATGAAAACAAACCATAAGTATTTATTTTAATAAATTTATCATTAGGTTTGATTCAATGGATAATCCTAATAGCCTTATTGAAAGAAATATTAGGCATAATGAGACCTAATTTTTTGGCCACAAATTTGTAACCTCTAAAATGGATGTTACTAGATAAATTAACATTAAACAAAGCATGAATTTTTTATTTAGTTCTAGCCAGGATCCTTTTATGATTCATAGGAATACCATGATATTTAGCATCACTTCTATCCATTCAAATAAACCAAATATAGGTAATATCAATTAATATTTTGATATGACCTTTCACAGTTTTTTGAAAACAAGCTTCAAAAGTTGATATAAAGAAAGGGAACCTTGAAAATAATTAGTGTTAAATAAATCATCATACCATATCCATAATTTAGAAGAAATGACACCATTGACAAAAACATGATTAACATTTTCAATATGAAAGCAACAATAACACTTAAAAGGTAAATAAAACCCTTTATTCCAGAGCAAGAAACCTACAGGAATAATGTTATTCAAAATCCTCCAAGCTAAAATTGAATAAGAAATGGGAATGAAATTGTTTCAAATTTTAATGAAAACATTAGAGGAGTTCTGGTTATCTCTAATAAAATTCCAAACCTCTTTAAGAACGAAATCACCATTGTAAGAGAGCTTAAAAAGAATTTGATCAGGTTTGTTAGAAAAAATAGGGATGTTTCTAAAATTATCAAAAAGAGAATAGAAATATAATTCTCAAGTTTGTTTTCATTCCAATTATTATTAAGCCAAAAAGAGTTAACTTTGATATCATCAGTAAAGTGTGTAGATAAAAAAGAGTCAATAGAGCCATTGCCAATCTAATTATCTTGCCAAAAGATGAATGAACCAGAATGCATACCAGAAGATATTAAGGATTCAGTAACCCATTTAATGGAACAAAGCCTTTTCCAAACCTGAGAGTCACCAACTTTATAAGTACAGATAAGGGGTGTTTACCTTGGTAGTATTTTTTCATCATAAAATTAGCCCAAAGGCTATCATTCTTTTTAAAATTCCACTAGAGCTTATGAGAGAAGGTAGTAATCACTTCAAGAATAGGTTTGCAAGCAAGATCACCTTCTCCCAAATGACCACAACATTTATACTTGAATGTCCAATGCATTCTTTTAATTGAATTATTTGATCCCCAAAAAAATTTATTAAGCAAGCGATCAATTTTGATAAGAGTAGAATTAGTAAGAATAATAGTTTGAATCAAATATAGTGGCATTGAATTAAGAGTGATTTTAAGAACAATGAGCCTGCCACCAAAGGAGTGTAAATTAAATTCCCAAATTGAAATTTTATTTAAAATTTTTTGAATTAACTCATCAAAAAGATGTGAACCATTTGGACCTTTAAAAAGAGGAGCACCCAAGTACTTAAGAGGTAAATGTTGATGTTTAAAATTAGTGACATGTAGGATGTGATTGATTTTATTATTGGAGATACTGGAAGAAGTAATAAAATAGCTTTTGTTATCATTGATAGTAAGACCACTTTCTCTACCAAATGTATTTAAAAAATTCTTAAGATTCTTTATACGATGAATGGAAGAATTGCAAATAATAGTAAAATCATCCACAAAGCTTAAATGGGAATCAAGAAGACCACCAATAGTTTTGTAATACATACTCGGATTATTTAAGAATAAATCATTCATGCTCCTAGATAAGTATTCAACATCAATGATAAATAAAGTAGGAGATAAAGGATCCCCTTGCCTTAAGCCATGGGAGAAAGGAAAGAAACTTAAAGTTTCCCCATTAAGCAAAATAAAAAACCAGGAATTATTAGTATAATTTTTAATAGAAAAAATAAATTTATTAGAAAACCAAAATAAATTCAGAACATGAAAAAGGAAATCCTAAGAGATATTATCAAAATCTTTGTTAATATTTAATTTGAAAAGAATGTTTCCACCTCTAGTATTAACATCTAAATCATGAATTAATTCTTGGGAAAGTAGAATATTATAATAAATAGATCTACCTCTAACAAAACCAATTTGGTTGAGAGAGATAATCTTATGAAGAAAAGAACTAAGCCTATTAGCAATAATTTTGGAAATTAGCTTATTGAAGAAGGTGCAATGACTAATAGGTCTAAACTCACTCCAATAGTCCATATTTTCTTTCTTCGGTCTAAGAATAGTAGAAGTGCTAGAAAATTATCTAGGAAAAGGATTGCCAATAAAGAAATCAATCATAACATCAATAAAATCATTTTTAATAATAAACCAATATTTTTGAAAAAATTGAGTAGTGAAACCCTCCAGACCAGCAAGAGAATCTATGTTTATGCTATTAAGAACTTTAAAATTTTCATCTTCATTAGGCAAAAAAAAGTAAAAAGCATTTTCATCATTGGTAATAATAGAAGGAATCTAGCATAATTTAGAAATAGCTTCATAAGAGAAACTCTTATTAAGCATATTTCTAAAATAATTAATAATTGAATCCTTAATATCATTATTCTCCATAATCCATTCTCCATTATCATTTTTAATTTTTTGAATATTATTTAAAGCTCTCTTTTTATTAACTAAAGAATATAAATACCTTGTATTCCTCTCACCATCTGTAATATGTTTACTAGCAACTTTTTGATGCCAATAAGTTTCTTCCATATTTTGAAAATTAACAAGTTTATCCTTCACCTCATTCAAGTCCATAATCTTGGAAGGTTCCATCATAACAGAAACTTCAAGATCACAAACAAAATTTTCCATATCCTTGATATTAGCAAAAAGATTTTAAAATAATACTTATTCCACCAAACTAGATTTTGTTTAAGTCATTTCAGTTTAAACTAGAGCCTATTCATCCCCCTAATCGAATTATCAGGATGTATAGTAGCTTTCCAATTTTTAGCAACAACATTAAAAATTTAATTACAGTGTTTACTTTTTAGATGTGGGACACCAAGCATATCTTAGGGAGTACTTATTAAAGTGATCAGGTCTTCGAATATACTTGAGATCTTTCCCCTACTTTACATGGAGAAGTAAAGTAGGTTTATTTTAAGCTGGGTTCATTAAGTTCCCTATGGATCAAGTCCCCAAAGTAAATTACATCTTAAGGAATGAGAATTCCTTAGAAATACTCTCAATTAAAGTAGAAATTAAGGTCTCCAAAGATTTTAAGGCTAGATTATCAAAGGATTGTTTGTATAGGAAAATCAATTATGATTGTTCAAGGAGAAGACTTTTATCGAAGCCAAAGAGAATGAGTAGGAAATGCTCATGATACTAGGAAGCCTAGTGAGCATTCTAATCTATCTTGTAGTTGGGCTTTTTATGTTTGAAGTTGAAGAGATTAATTTTATTGAAGTTGACATTTTATTATAAAGCTAGGACTTATAATCAAACAACACAAGGTTGTGAAAATGCCTAAGAGGTGAGGATTTATGCTAGTAGCTTGAAGGAAATATCAACCGCAGACCCTATATCCAGGGAGCTTTGGCATAAGCTAAAGCACGATCTAGGTCTAAGCGAAAATGGGCATAAGGTTTACCTCCACAAAAGAGAATAAACCACATGATTGTTGGGCTTATAATCGCTTGGAGTGGCCACCAACTAACTACTCCTACAATTTTAAAACCATGTAGGCAAGTCATATGCATTTGGAAGATAGTTAGGCAATTATTAATTTAGAAAGAGACAAAAGTCCTTAAACCCACTCCCTAAGAGACTAGAGCAGGAGTGGTATGAGTAATGACTTAATCAATAAATGCAAATTTTTCAAATTTTATTTTATTTTAGACACATTATTTTGACAAAGGTTTTGGCATTTTGTATGCCTATATGCATGATGAAGTTAGATTATTGGCTAAATCAATGAGAAATAGGAGTTTTCCTCCACAGTGGAGGCCCTCAAAGGTCAAGCCTTCCCCTATCGTGAAAGGATGGAAACCGTCTCTTAGCAAGAGTGAAGCAATATGCATGCATGATGCGAGACATACAACATTGAGCTAAGGGTTTACTAAATCTTTTAATTTTCTTGATTTAATGCCTAGGCTTTATGTGAGGTTCTGAATTATTTAAAACTTTAGTTATGAGTTGTAGTTGGGTAAAATATTTATTTTTCCCAATGAGCCTAATAGCATCTAGGCCATACATTCAAACATCAATCATTTAAGAAACTATGGAAAGCATGCCATTTCTAGTACAAATCCTAAATAAATCATCAACCAATTTTTATAACTATCGTGAAAAAATAAAAGGTTGATGATCAAATCAGTACAAAAAAGAAAAGATGGGTAGCCGAGCTCTACCCTTATACAAACCAAATTTACAAAATAATAATTATAATTTATAATGAATGAATGCTATGGGGGGTCTTCATTCTTCATTCTTCATTCTAAATGGCTTCATTGCTTTCCTTTGATTTGATTTGATCCACTTCAAAGGTATCACTTGGCCTCTTAGGACAAAGCCTTCTAGCCAATGCTCATCCTTATCCCCCATAGCACTAATCCTAATTCCTAATTGCAAAATTACATTAAGAATAGGAAAAGTAAATCTAATACACCAAATAAATTAAGGTTAAACATACATATAATCCCAAGAAATTATATCATAATTTAGATTTAGCACCATGTACATGGTTAACCAAGCCCACCTGTCCTAACTTGGATTATGCTTAGGGGCTTAAGCAACCTGCAAAGAGAGCATTTATATTTACTTTTAAGAGGCCCCTTAAGCATAATACCATGCAGAAAACATGATTAGGCTAATCACAGCCTACCATCCAGTCTACAAGGCATGCACCCTAAGATCTAGTCTATAACAATACATCACAAACCAAAATATACATCATACCAAACACTGCCTTAACATAAAGCTAGAAGTAGTGACTTAATTCTATTGTCTGTGTTAAGGCTTGTGTGGTATGTCTTGCTAGGCATTAGAGTTATAGTTCTCTAAGTATAGAAAGATTTAATTTAACATGAAGGGTTAGTTTCACTTAAAGTTATTTAATTGATTTGAGAATTTTAATTTATGTTTTTTTTTGTTTCATTTGACTACATAGCAACTAAGTGTTATAAAGAGAATAAAAGAGGATTTCCCTTTTTGGTCCTTAACTTAAGCCACTTTCTAAAGCATGTTAATTTGATTTAGTTCTCCTTAGTGAATGGCTTATTACACATTTTAACTTAATCCTAAGTTTAGGCTCACTTTAAATAATCTTATTTAATATGAAAAGCATCTTAAGATTAATTTAATTGAATTACTATCACATGACATATGTTTAATCATTGATTTCCATCACATGTAACATGCATATGATATAAATCCTAAATATACCTTGACATACAATATGTTTTAGAACACATAGATGATTAATGTAGATGTGTATATTTGTAGAAAAGGAGATTTTCATTCACTAGCTAAATGCACATACAAGTGTATAAAGGTTTTAAGTGGATACTTGGCCATTGTTAAACTATGGTAATGAGGTAAAGACCTCCTTGGGACTACTTAAAGACTCACGTCCCTGGATTATCCAAATTAGATATAGCCACTATTCTTGAATACACAAGAATGTACAAATGACTACAAGAATGGAACATCATGCAAAAGTTGTATTTCTTTAAATTGAATTATTTATACATGTGAGCTAAAGTTGAATAGGAAATTTTCATTCATTAGCTAAATGCACATAGAAATGTATAAAAGTTTTAAGCCGATACTTCGCCATTATTAAACCAACGGAGTGAGGTAAAACCCTCCTTGGGGCTACTTAAAGCCTCACATCCCCAGAATGTCCAGATTAGATATACCCACTATTCTTGAATACACATGAATGTATAAGTGACTACAAGAATGAAAAATCATGGAAAAGTTGTATTTCTTTCAATTGAATTATTTATATATGTGACCTAAAGTTCTATCTAAATTCTAACATAGAAAGACATAGGAATGAATCCAAACAAATTACGTGTCCTTTTCAAATGGACTATACACATGCTAACATTTAAACTTTATGTAAATCCATATAGACTAAAGAAAGAGAACTCCATATCACATGTTCTAAGCCATAGACACATGCAAGCTTATAAATGTTTATAACTATTATCACTCCAAATATAATAGTTGACTTATAAACTTTTGAAAATAACTTTGATATAATAATGATAATAGCCACACATATATTAAATTAGATCAACACATGCAAGCTTTACATAAAGGGAACCATTTAATTTAGTTAATTTTTCAAAAGATGAATGCATGAATCAAATGACATACAACATTTAATATGATTGGAGAAGAATAACTAAACCTAAACACATGATTTCATTCAATTAAATTAATTCTTAAGGACAATCATATCAAATAAAATCATTATAGGAAACCAAAGTTTCTTATGTCACTTTTAACTTTTATGTTTCAATTTGATTTAATGAAATGAAAGAAAGTTTGCTGATCCTAACCCATTCCCATGTTTGTGAATTGATTTTATTTAATAAAATGTAATTTAGTGGATTTTATAGATTAATTAGGTTGTAATATTCATTAAATCTACTAATTAACCCTACCTATGTTACCTTAAAGTAATTAATTAAATAATTATGAGCCAACATGATATGCATGGAAAATAACTTGTAATGATCCTAAGAAATGAAAGAGCTTAATGAAATTAGCTCACAATTATTGATTAATTAGATTAAGAAATTTAATTAATTACTTTTATTATTTTCCCACACATATGGATAAATCATAATTTTATTAACTCTCTTTAGGCAATTAAACACCTAAATATCTACCTATGAATTAATTAATGAAGATCAGATATGATTGTAATTTTAATTTGATTAATCAAATCATTAATTAATTAATCAATTTCTCTTACTTAATATGCAAAATTGATTAATTATCCTCCAAATGAGAAACATATCCTAATTATTTTCCTACAATATTTTATATGAATAACTAATCAAATAAAGCTTAATCAATTGTAATTAATAGTTAAATTAATTATAATTAAGAATATGCCTCATAACTAAATTTTCTTTTTGAGTTTTAGGATGAACATATAACAATTAGGGATTGAATTGATTTTTATAATTGACATTAATAAATTGTGTTCATACAAATTTTTATATTTGATTATAATATTTATAATGTTATTGGTTTAGTTAAATTTTTTATAAAAACTTTTACTTAAATTTTAAGATAATTTAATTTGTACATTTTTTTTGGATTTTGTTTGATCACATATTATTTCTTTCTTTTTTTTATTCTAAAGATTGATTAACTTTCTTTTTTAGATCTGATTGAATTTAATAATAAATAAAATATTAGTTTAATCATGATCATTCAATCAAAGATCAAATGTCCCATGAGTTAATCATGGCTTGATAGGTGCAATCAAATCACTGTGCCATTTGACCTAATCAAAACTATTCACTTCAAACACATATAATGAATGGTCTTACTTTTGTCACTAAACTCTTGCCAAAATGATTAAAAAGTAAACTGCACATGCTCTAAAGGTTGGATCCTAATGATACTTGCATTCAACACATCAAACATGAGATCCCTAAGGCTTTCTAAGTGTTTAAGAATTATACCTCATCGAAGTTAATGTCCGATGGATTCCAACCAAGAGGTGGCTTCGTTTGGAAGAAATGACTATTGAGGTGCTTGTTGGGTCATATCAACAATTTAGCTAGCATTCTTTTTCTTTGCTCCAATGGTTCACTTTTTCCTCACTTTCTCATAGACACCTGGCTTTTAGCATCTTACTGGAAGAGGAAAATTAAAATTCTTGACTTTTCTAAATTTTCTAAAAACAATCTTATCCACATATATAGTCTCATTTAGATGATCAAACTCATGATGTAATATGCGAGCCATCCATCCAGAAGCAGCAATTTTGATAGGTTGACCAAAATGATTGTGACCTGTGACCTTAACCTGCAGATGCCGCTCTACCATAGCTTTAAATGCATCAATGCTTAAACATCTTTCAAAGAACAAAGATATTTTGATTCCCTTCTTCTGAATCTTTGGATTAATTATTACCAGAGATTAAAAGGTCGATGGTCTTCTGCATTAGTTTCACTCCTAAGAGCATAGCTAATGTATTCCTTTGTGTCTTCAAGAACAATAATCTCCACTCATATTATATATATGATGTGTTAGGGGATTGAGAACATTTGGTTCAAAATACTCTAGAAGCTGAGCATACCACTATGGATCATTAAAGATCCCTCCAAGAGCTACTATCAATGCCTTTGATTTGGAATTTCTATACAGATCATTAAGGATGGCTTTTAAGGCAATTAAACCCCTGACATACTATTCTGCATCAATACTTGCACCTATTCCATGGTCATTCAGCTCATTTCCCTCAAAGGAATACCAATCTGTGAAGCAGCGAAGCCGACACTAGGAGCCTTCCGCATAACTGCAATCATGCCATCTATGATCTTCTCGATCTTCTCCAATTTGATCTCCTCCAAGGAGACCTCAATGGTGGGCTCATGGAGGACCAAATCACTGGCCTTGACAATTTTATTCAGGGATTCTTTCTTCACGCTAAATCCAGAGAACCATCTAACATAGACTTTCAAAGGGGTTTTTCTATGACCAGCGATGCAATTGGAGATGTAATGAAGAATGAGACCAACGCTTGGAGCTAGAAAGTCACAGTCCTTATAAAAAATTCATGGCATGTCTCATGTTCATTCTACAAGTAGCCAGATTTATGGGGCCTAGTTGGGATAAAAAAAGTCTCAATCACTACCTGTGTGCTACTCAGGTTTTGGAGAAAGTGAGGGAAGAGAGGTCCCTGAGGAGGAAGAGAGGATGTCGCCCACTAGGCTTCACTTGGTTGAGAGGAAAAGATGGACTTGAGGGAGAGTTCTCTTTCAGCTTTGCGTCCAACAGAGGAGAGGTGCTCAGAGATTATTTTTATTTTTTATTTTTTAGGATAGGCTGGGATGGGAGAGCCACACTCAAGTGAAGTAGGAATGAGAGGGCTTTGGCTTCTCTTGCCTGAAGGGAGATGAGAAAAAGGATAAGGCCTCATTTTTTTTGTTTTTTCTAGTGTGTCTGTGTTTTTTGCAAGCTAAGAGAGAGAGAGAGAGAGAGAGAGAGAGAGAGAGAGAGAGAGAGAGAGAGAGAGAGATATGTCAACTTTGTCTTACATGCCCCAACTTTTCCCATGTTCTTGCTTTTTATTTCTTTTTTTCTTTGCATTTTTTTATATGTTGTCATGATCACATAAATTAGCAAGGAGTAGGTCATTTAATAGTTTTGTCTTTTCACATTTTTTTAAAAAATTTGGTGGAACTTGATTTTTTTTAAATAAATGATTTTAAAAGTTTTACAAAATTTTAATAACTTTAGTAAATAATTGAATGTAAATTTATAAGTTATGTATAAAATAAGATAATTTTAATTATGATTAATAACTGTTGATAATATGGATTCATAATTTGATAAATTAATTATTTTGATTTAATGGTTGATATATTATATATATATAACATTTATTTATAGTTTTTATTTTTATTTCATTTTGAATAAATTTTGTTTGATGTTTAGAATTGGTTTAGTCTCTCTTTCTCTCTCTCTCTCTCTCTCTCTTCATAGTTCATTTTAGATTTCAAATGGATTGTGTATGCTAAATTAAAATTTGTTGTTTGTTATTATCATTTTCTTTTTATACATATTAGTGACTTAACATTGAAATCATGATTTGATTTAATTTAGGCCTAAACTTGACTAAAATTGCATTTGATTTTGAATTCTAATATGAATGATTTACTTGATGGTTTTGATTATGATTATATGTAAAACTTCGAATGATGATTGAAGGATTGATTTGTTTTAGGTTGAACTTGGGTAAGTCCATGAAATTGGCTTAAAGGTTTGGATTTGGATTTAATTTGATTTGGATTTAGGTTTAGGTCATGATTTGAAGTTTAGCTTGAGTCTGAATTTGATAAATTGATTGAAGGGTTGAATTGATCTTTGAGAAAATTAATTGAATTTGGATTGATTTGGATTTGGCTAAGGCTAAATCCATAAGATAAATCATGGGTCTTATGAAGGATTTTGACTTTTGATTTGATCATGGGCTTCAATCATTTAATTAGGATTTGAATTGAATTTCAAGTTTGGTTTGAGAAGGTGAACATAGATCAGATTTAGGCTATAGAGTAGTCGAGTCTCCTTAATTCCTAAGGCATCATCTAATCCTATGATTAACCCTTCTATATCTTTAGGTTTTGGTTAAGTGTTGACCTAATCACTAGAAGTGTCTTATGGCTAAGGAAGTCTTAGTGTCTAGAAGATCCCTAGGTCTAAGAAGCGGTTGAGAACTCACTCCAAAGTGATGTCAACATTAATATGCTGAATCCACATGTTCTAAAATCTGAAAGGAGAGAAATTCTTTAATATATTATAATTATCTTTAATAGGAACCAAAAGATGAGCATGATCAAACAAGGTTCTGCTTAAATGATCTATATAAATAATAGGCCATTGAGTAATCCAATGAGTATTAAAAAGAATTTGATCTAACCTTTTGCCAAAGTCTAGAGTTTTACCATGTATAATTAGAAGCCCTAAAACCAATATCAATCAAATTACAATCAAGGATCATATTGCAAAATTCTTCCATGGAATGAATATTAGGAGAGCAAACAACACTTTATTCAAAAGAGAATAAAATAATTTTGAAATCCCCTCCAACAAACCAAAGTTTATTGACAGATGTAACAAAATTCCTCAAATTATCCCAAAGAAGATTTCTCAGATCTATTACAAGATGCATAAACAAAAGAGCCCAAAACACAATAATCACCTTAAGATATTTGGGTGTTGATTACCTATTGAAAATCATCATGAATAGAAATATCAACAAAATTATTCCAAAAACATCAAATCTTATTCTTAACATTAGAGAAAAAAATATTGAAATCAATTATTCTAGCAACATGGTTAATTTTATTAGCATGAATAAGAGGCTCCAGAACAATAAGTAAAGAGATATATAAAATCTACAAAGATTTCTAATATAGTTATGAATAGAGAGAGTACCAATCCCTCTAACATTCCAAACAAGAAAATTAAACATGAGGAAATAAAATGGGGTTAAGAAAAGCTTAATTAAGAGAGGAGAGGTAGGTCACAACAAATCTAGTATTTTTTGACAATTTGGGAGGGAAATATTTAACATTCTTTCTCTTATTAGCATGATAAGTTTGGAAACCATTTTCTTTTCCCATATAATCATCATCTGAGAAGGATTTAGCAACATTAGTCATAGATTTTAGAGAAGTCTCCTATATAGAAGTGAGTTCTCCTTCTTCCAAGATATTAGAAATTCTTAAAGGAAAATGAGCATTAGGTATAGCAAGAGAGGGAGCAGAAATAGATTTATTTAAAAGGAAAGTGTGAACACCCAGCCCTTCCTCTTCATTACCCAAATTATTAGATAAAACCAAGTCTTTTTTGAGAATTTAAATCATCCTGAACTTGAAAATTAGAATTTGGTTTTGCAACTTGATTATCATGAGGAACCCAGGCCATATCCTCCATAGAATTTGAATGATGCATAACATTAATATCCACATTAATATTTTGAATTAAAGCTTCATTTTTATCAATCAAAGCCAGCAAAGATTCAGAGATCAAATTAGAAGAAATAGAATCGTCATCCAATAGTTTAGAAAAACTATTATTGTCCACATTAGAAGCCTTCAATTGCATAGAAGAGGTAATAGGTAAAATAACCTTACTAGGAACATTCAAAAAATTCATCTTTTTTGAAGTAGCTTTTTGATATATAATAATGGTTGGCCTAGGGTTATGAATATAAGTTTCCTTAATAGGGATTTTCTTTTTTAGGTGAGGATGAAAAATGAAACATTCAGAATTATTGTACCCATGGATTTTGTAATGAGAACAAAAGACAGGGAAATTTCTAATTCAATTCTTAGCATGTAACCATAATTCTCAGATCCCAACCAGATTTCTTTTAGGTGTTTCTTGGTAATGTTCAATTCAACAAGAATTCAAGCAACTAAAAGATGAGATTTCGTATTCATTGATCATTTACAATAGTCAACAACTAAAGCACCATAACAAAATTATCGTTAATGAAATGAATTCGCATATTAAAGAGAGAAATCCAAAGTGAAATGATTTAGGGTTTAAGGTTAAGGTTTAGGGTTTAGGGTTTAGTGTTTAGGCTTTAGGGTTTAGGATTTTTAGGGTTTAGGGTTTAGGGTTTAAGGTTAGCTTAAGGATTAGGGTTAGTTTAGGGTTTAGGGTTTTAGGATTTATAGTTTACAATTTAGGTTTTAGGTTTTAGGTTTAGGGTTTGGGTTTAGGGTCTAAGGTTTAGGGTTTAGGGCCTAGGGTTTTAGAGTTTAGAGTTTAGGGTTTAGGGCTTAGGGTTTAGGGTTGTAAGTTTCAGGTTTATGGTTTAGGGTTTAAGGCTTAGGATTTAGGGTTTAGGGTTTAGGAATTTATTTGATTTTTTAGGTTTAAGTCTCAGTTTAAAAAAATAAATAAATTGATCTGTTCAAGTTTATTTAATTTAGTTATTTATTTATTTTAGTTTATTTTATTTTATTTTTATTTAGGTTTATTTTTATTTTTATTTAGTTCAGTTTATTTATTTTTGTTTAGGTTATTTATTTTAGTTTACTTTTTAAGTTTAGGTTTAGGTTAAGGTTTATTTTTTATTTTATTTTAATTTAATTTTATTTTATTTTTTATATTTTATATTTTATTTTTAGATTTAGGTTAGGTTTTTATTTTATTTTTTGAGGTTTATTTTATTTTTATTATGGGTTCAATTTTTATTTTATTTAGCCTTTTTATTTTTAGGTTTATTTTATTTTTTAGTTTAGTTCAAGTTTTTATTTATTTTATTTTAGTTTAGTTTTTATCATTATTTTTTTTATTTTTAGGTTTAGGTTTAGATTTAAGTTTTAGTTTAGGTTTTTATTTATTTTATTTTATTATTTTATTTAGGTTTAGGTTTTTTTATTTATTTTATTTTAGGTTTTATTTGGTTCAGGTTCAGAATTTTGGGTTTTTAGGGTTTAGGGTTTAAGGTTTAGGGTTTATGGTTTAGGGTTATAGGTTTTAGGATTTAGGGTTTAGGGTTTAGGGTTTAGTGTTTAAGGTTTAGGGTTTTTTTGTTTAGGGTTTAGGGTTTAGGGTTTTTAGGCTTTCGTGTTAGGGTTTAGGGTTTAAATTTTAGGTTTAGAGTTTATGATTTAGTTTAGGATTTAGGGTTTCAGGTTTATGGTTTTTATTAATAGAGAACAAATTCAGATTTAACGTTTCTTCTTTTCAATTTCATCAACCAAGCAGCACACCAAGTTTTGTAAGACAAAAGTGATGACATCGATCAAAAATGAGCACCCATAGAGAAAATCAAAAATTCTAGATAAGTAGAACTGTCTCTACCATTCCATAAGTAGTAGATCAGTTTGGTCATTCTTTAGTTTCTCTAGTTCCCATCAGAACTATGCCCACTTCTCGAGTAGTGGGATCTGCCATCATATCCCCGACCTCTCCCTCCGCTACCACCATGGCTGTAAGTTTCATTGCTCCCCCTAACTCGATAATCACCACTACTCTGACCAACACCTCCATATCCACCAGCACCTCCAGATCCCCCTGCACCCCTTCAAATATTGCCACCTCCACCGTTAGATCTAGACTGAGCCTAGTTGACGGTGATGTTCCTGCCATCAAGGTTCTACCCATTATAAGGGTTTGGGGTTTAGGGTTTAGGGTTGTACATTCTAGGGTTTATGATTTATGGTTTAGGGTTTAGGGTTTAGGGTGTTTTGGGTTTTAGGGGTTAGGGTTTAGGGTTTAGGATTTATGGTTTAGGGTTTAGGGTTTAGAATTTAGAGTTTAGGGTTTTAGGGTTTAGGGTTTAGGGTTTAGGATTTAGAGTTATAGGTTTAGGGTTGTAAGCTTAGGGTTTAGGGCTTAGGGTTAGTTTTAGGGTTTAGGGTTTAGGATTTGTGGTTTGTGTTTTTTTATAAAATTAAGTAAACTAGTAAGTTTAGGTTTATTTAGTTTATTTAGTTTATTTATTTTAGGTTTATTTAGTATAGTTTAAGTTTTTTTATTTTTGTTTATCTGTTAGGTTTAGGTTTATTTCTATTTTATTTTTTGGGTTTAGGTTTTATTTTTTATTTTTAGATTTAGGTTTAGGTTTTTTTTTAGGTTTAGGCTTTAGGAATTTATTTTAGGTATATTTTTTGGTTTTATTTATTAGTTTAGGTTTAAGTTTATTTTTAGTTTATTTTAGTTTATTTAATTTAGGTTTAGGTTTAGGTTTACTTTATTTTAAGTTTAGCTTATTTTAGTTTAGGTTTAGGTTTATTTTATTTTTATTTAAGGTTTAGGCTTTTCTTAGTTTAAGGTTTAGGTCTTTTAATTTTTTTTTAAGTTTATTTTTTAGGTTTAGGTTTTTATTTTGTTTTTTTAATTATATTTTTAATTTTTATTTTATTTATGATTTTATTTATTTTATTTTAGATTATTTTTATTTTTATTTTTTATTTTATTTTATTTTTAGGTTTTGGTTTAGATTTTAGTTTAGGTTTTTATTTTATTTTTTTTAAAAAATTATTTATGTTTAGGTTTATTTATTTATTTTATTTTTAGGTTTTATTTAGTTTAGGTTTAGGTTTAGTTTTTAGGTTTTTTAGGGTGAAGGCTTATGGTTTAGGGTTTATGGTTTACGGTATAGGGTATTAGGGTTTAGGGTTAAGGTTTAAGGTTTAGGGTTTAGGGTTTGTTTAGGATTTAGTGTTTAGACTTTGGGGTTTATTATTTTGAGGGTTTAAGGTTTAGGGTTTAGGGTTTATGGATTAGGGTTAGTTTATGGTTTAGGGTTTAATTAGGGTTTAGTTTTATATTTTAGGGTTTAGGTTTAGGTTTATTTTAGGTTTAAGTTTTAAGGTTTAGGTTTAAGTTTAGGTAGGTTTAGGGTTTAGGTTTAGTTTAAGTTTTAGGGTTTAGGATTAGGGTTTAAACTTTAGTTTATAGTTTTAGGTTTAGTTTAGTTAGTTTAGGGTTTAGGTTTTTAGGGTTTAGGGTTTAGAGTTTAGGGTTTAGGGTTTAGGGTGAGGGTTAGGGTTTAGGGTTTAGGGTTTAAGGTTTAGGGATTAGGGTTTATGGTTTAGGGTTGTAGGCTTTGGGTTTAAGGTTTAGGGTTTATGCTATTTTTTTTTTTAAATTAAGTAAACCGATAGGTTTAGGTTTATTTATTTTATTTAGTTTATTTTTTATTTTTCTAGTTGATTTTATTTTTTTTATTTTTATTTAGGTGTATTTAAATTTTTATTTAGTTTAGTTTATTTATTTTAGTTTATTTTTTATGTTTAGGTTTAGGTTTATGTGTATTTTTATAGTTTGGTCTTATATTTATTTTTTTTATGTTTAGGTTTTATTTTTTGTTTTTAGGTTTAGGTTTAGGATCTTTTTTATGGTTTAGGTTTTAGGATTTTATTTTTTTAGGCTTAGGTTTACGTTTATTTTTAGTTTATTTTATTTTATTTTGTTTAGAGTTTAGGTTTAGTTTATTTTAGGTTTTGGTTTAGGTTTTATTTATTTTATTTTAGTTTATTTTAGTTTAGGTTTAGGTTTATTATTTTTTATTTATTTTAGTTTTAGGTTTTATTTTTTATTTATTTTAAGGTTTATTTTTTAGGTTTATGTTTTTATTTAGTTTTTATTTTATTTAATTTTAGGTTTATTTTATTTTTATTTTCTGTTTTGTTTTTATTTTATGTTTTTTATTTTTAGATTTATATATATTTTAGTTTAGTTTAGGTTTTTATTTAATTTATTTTAGTTTAATTTTTATTGATTATTTTATTTTATATTTACATTTAGGTTTAGGTTTAGGTTTTAGTTTAGGTTTTATTTTATTTTTTATTTAGATTTAGGTTTCTCTATTTATTTTAATTTTAGGTTTTATTTAGTTTAGGTTTAGGTTTTTATGTTTTTTAGTTTTTAGGGTTTAGGGTTTAGTGTTTAGGGTTTGAGGTTTAGGGTATAGGGTTGTAGGTTTTAGGGTATAGGGTTTAGGGTTTAGGGTTTAGGGTTTAGAGTTTTAGGGTTTAGGGTTTAGTATTTTAAGGTTTAGGGTTTAGGGTTTATGGTTTTAAGGTTTAGGGTTTAGGGTTTAGGGTTGTAGGTTTAGGGTTCAGGGTTTAGGGTTTAGGATTAGTTTTAGAGTTTAGAGTTTAGAGTTTAGGGTTTAGGGTTTTTATTTTTATTATTTTTTATTCTCTTTTTTTTCATTTTTTTAAATTAAGTAAATTGGTGGATTTAGGTTTATTTAGTTTATTTTATTATTTTATTTTTATTTAGGTGTATTTTTATATTAATTTAGTTTAGTTTAGTTATTTTAGTTTTATTTATTTTAGGTTAGGTTTTTTATTTTAGTTTATTTTTTATTTTTATGTTTATGTTTTGGTTTATGTTTTAGTTTAGTTTTAGTTTTATTTTATTGTATATGTTTAGGTTTTTATTTCATTTTTTTTAGGTTTTAGGTTTTAGGTTTATTTTTAGGTTTCATTTTTAAGTTTATGTTTAGGTTTATTTACAGTTTATTTTAATTTTTTTAAAGATTTAGTTTAGGTTTAGGTTTTATTTATGTTGGTTTAGCTTATTTTAGTTTAAGTTTAAGTTTATTTTATTTTTATTTTAGGTTTAGGTTTATTATAGTTTAGGGTTTAGGTTTTTTTTATAGGTTTATATTTTTATTTTATTTTATTTTATTTTATTTTAGGTTTATTTTATTTTTATTTTAGGTTTGCTTTTTATTTTATTTAGGTTTTTTGTTTAGATTAGGTTTTTATTTATTTTATTTTAGTCTTATATTTAATTTTTATTTTATTTCTTTTTAGGTTTAGGTTTAGGTTTAGGTTTTTGTTTAGGTTTTTATTTTATTATTTTATTTTGGTTTATGTTTTTTTAGGTTTTATTTAGTTTAAGTTTAGGTTTTTAGCTTCTTAGGGTTTAAGGTTTAGGGTTTAGGGTTTAGGGTTTAGGGCTTAGGGTTCTAGGGTTTAGGGTCGGTCGTTCTTCAGTTTTTGCAGTTCTCATGAAAACACCACCCTAGCCACTCGGGTAGCGGGATCCATCATCGTATGCCGGATCTCTCCATCTTCCGCCACCACGACTGTAACCATCATCGCTCCTCCTACGTCCATAACCACCACCTCCATATCCACCAGCATCTCCAAATCCCCCACCACCAATGCGATAACCGTCACCGTTACCTTCACCTCCATCGCTAGATCTAGATTGAGCCTGGTTGACGGTGATGTTCTTGTCATCAAGGTTCTGCGCATTCTTAAGGTTTAGGTTTAGGTTTAGGTTTATTAGGTTTTAGGGTTTAGGTTTAGTTTTTAATTTATTTAGTTATTTTAGGTTTAGGTTTAGGGTTTAGGGTTTAGGGTTTAGGGTTTAAAGTTTAGGGTTAGGGTTTAGGGTTTAGGGTTTACGGGTTAGGGTGTAGGGTTTAGTCTTTATGATTTATGGTTTTAGGGTTTATGTTGTTAGAATTTAGGGTTTATGATTAGAGTTTAGGGTTTAGGGTTTAGGGTTTAGGGTTTAGGGTTATTTAGGGTTTTGGTTTTGGGTTTAGGGTTTAGGGTTGTAAGTTTAGGGTTAGTTTTAAGATTTAGGGTTTAGGGTTTAGCGGTTAGAGTTTAGGGCTTTTTTTTAAAATTAAGTAAACCCGTAGGTTTAAGTTTATTTAGTTTATTTTTTATTTTTATTTAGTTTAGTTTAGGTTTTTTATTTTAGTTTAGGATTTTTATTTTAGTATATTTTTTAGGTTTAGGTTTAGGTTTATTTTTTAGTTGAGTTATATTTTTATTTTATTTTTTTGGTTTCAGTTTTTTTTTTTATTTTAGTTTAGTTTATTTTTTTTAGGTTTAGGTTTATTTTTTTAGTTTAGGGTTTAGGTCTAATTCTTTATTTATTTTGAGTTTTTATTTTTAGGTTTATTTTTTAAGTTTAGGTTTTTATTTTATTTTTATTTTACATTTAGTTTTTATTTTATTAAGGTTTTTTATTCTAAGGTTTATTTTATTTTTTAGTTTAATTTAGGTTTTTCTTTATTTTATTTTAGTTTATTTTTATTTTTAAAGACATAGTTCCATAACTCGGTCGATCATCCTTCAATTTCTCTAGTTCCCTGAACCACCACGGCCTTTCAGTGGCGGCACCACCTTCTTATATATCTCCATGCCACCTGCTATAACCTTCGTCACTCCTTTCGCCTCCATAACCACCTCCGCTTTGACCACCATGACGATATCCACTAGCACCTCTAGATCCCCCGCCACCATTGTGATAATCGTCACGTTCACCTTCGCCTCCCCAGCCAGATTTAGACTAAGCCTAGTTGATGGTGATGTTTCTGCCATCAAGGTTCTGTCCATTCTTAGGGTTTAGGATTATGTTTTTTTTAGGTTTTAGAGTTTAGGTGTTCTTTTTAAAATTTATTTACTTACTTTAGGTTTTGGTTTAGGGTTTAAGGTTTAAGGTTAGGGTTTAGGGTTTAGGGTTTAGGGTTTAGGGTTTAAGGTTTAGGGTGTAGGGTTTAGGGTTTAGAGTTTTAGGGTTTAAGCTTTTAGGGTTGTAGGTTTAGGGTTTAGGGTTAGTTTTAAGGTTTAAGGTTTAGGGTTTAGGGGTTAGGGTTTAGGATTTCGGTTTAAGGCTTATTTATTTATTTATTTATTTTATTTTATTTTTTATTTTTATCTAGTTTAGTTTATTTATTTTAGGTTTATTTATTTTAGTTTAAGTTTTTAATTTTAGTTTATTTTTTTGGTTTAGGTTTAGAAATATTTTTGAGTTGAGTTTTACTATTATTTTATTTAGGTTTATTTTTTATTTTTAGGTTTAGGTTTAGGTTTTTATTTTATTTTTTAGGTTTAGCTTTTAAGTTTTTATTTTGAGTTTATTTTTAGGTTTTATTTTTTAGTTTTGGTTTGGATTTATTTTTAGTTTATATTATTCTATTTAGTTTAGGTTTAGGTTTAGGTTTAGTCTATTTTAAGTTTAGGTTTTATTTATTTTAGTTTAGTTTATTTTAGTTTAGGTTTATGTTTATTTTATTTTTATTTTAGGTTTAGGTTTTTTTTTATTTTAGGGTTTATTTATTTATTTTTAGGTTTCTTTTTTAGGTTTAGGTTTTTATCTAGTTTTTATTTTATTTTATTTTAAGTTTATTTTACTTTTATTTTACGTTAAGTTTTTATTTTATTAAGATTATTTATTCTTAGGGTTATATTATTTTCTAGTTTAGTTTTGGTTTTTCTTTATTTTATTTTAGTTTAATTTTTTTATTTTTTTTATTTTTATGTTTAGGTTTATGTTTAAGTTTAGGTTTTTATTTTATTTTAATTTTTATTTTATTTAGGTTTAAGTTTTTATTTATTTTATTTCTAGGTTTTATTTAGTTTAAGTTTAGGTTTTTAGGGTTTAGGTGTTTAGGGTTTAGGGTTTAGGGTTTTAGGGTTTAGGGTTTTAGGATTTAGGTTAGGCTCAGGGTTTAGGGTTTAGGGTTTAGGGTTTAGTGTTTAGGCTTTAGGGTTTAGGGTTTTTAGATTTTAATGTTCAAGGTTTAGGGTTTAGGGTTAGCTTAAGGTTTAGGTTAGTTTATGGTTTAAGGTTTAGGCTTTAAGGTTTAGGGTTTTTAGAGTTTAGGGTTTATGATCTACAGTTAGTTTAGGGTTTTAGGGTTTTGGGTTTAGGGTTAGGTTTAGGGTTTAGGGTTTAGGGTTTATGGATTAGGGTTAGTCCAAGTTTAGGGTTTAAAGTTTAGTGTTTACACTTTTTCATGGTTTAGGGTTTAGGGTTGTAGGTTTATGGTTAGTTTTAGGGTTTAGGGTTAATTTTAGGGTTTAGGATTTAGAGTTTAGGGGCTTTTTTATAAAAAAAAATTAAGTAAACTAATAGGTTTAGGTTATTTAGTTTATTTAGTTGATTTATTATTTATTTTAGTTTATTTTATTTTTTATTTTTATTTAGTTTGGTTTATTAATTTCAAATTTATTTATTTTAGTTTAGATATTTTATTTTAGTCTATTTTTTAGGTTTAGGATTAGGGTTATGTTTATTTTTTAGTTTAGTTTAGTTTTTTTTTTGTTTAGGTTCTATTTTTTAATTTTAGGTTTAAGTTTAGGTTGAGGTTTATTTTTATTTTATTTTATTTTCTTTAATTTAGGTTTGGGTTTAGTTTATTTTAGGTTTAGGTTTATGTTTTATTTATTTTAGTTTAGTTTATTTTATTTTAGGTTTAGGTTTAATTAATTTTATTTGTTTTAGGATTAGGTTATTCTTTTTTTTTAGTTTATGGTTTAGGTTTTATATCTTATTTATTTTTTGGTTTATTTTTTAGGTTTAGGTTTTTATTTTATTTTATTTTAAGTTTATTTTATTATTATTTTACATTTAATTTTATTTAATTTAGGTTTTTATTTTTTAGGTTTTTTTTTATTTTTTATTTAAGTTTATGTTTTATTTCTTTTATTTTATTTTAGTTTTTATTTTTTATTTTATTTTATTTTTAGCTATAGGTTTAGGTTTTATTTTGGGTTTTTAATTTATTTTATTTTTTATTTAGGTTAAGGTTTATTTATTTATAGGTTTTATTTAGTTTAAGTTTAGGTTTTTAGGTTTTTAGGGTTTAGGGTTTAAGGTTTATAGTTTAGTGTTTAGGCTTTAGGGTTTAGGTTTAGTTTAGTCTGTTTAGGGTTAGCGTTTAGGTTACCAGTTTAAGGTTTACTTATAGTTTAGGGTTAGTTTAGGGTTTAGGGTTTAGGGTTTAGGTTTAGGTTTTAGGGTTTAGGGTATAGGGTTTAGGGTTAGTTTAGGGTTCTTGGTTTAGGATTTTAGGGTTTATGGTTTAGGGGTTAGAGTTTAGGGATAGGGTTGGGGTTTAGGGTTTAGGGTTGCGGGTTTAGGGTTTAGGGTTTAGGATTAGTTTTAGCATTTAAGGTTTATAGTTTAGGGTTCAAGGTTTTAGGATTTAGGGTTTAGAGTTTAGGGTTTTGGGTTTTATGTTTAGGGTTGTAGGTTTAGGGATTACGGTTTAGGGTTTAGGGTTTAGGTTTTTTTATTTTAAATTAAGTAAACTAATAGATTTAAGTTTATTTAGTTTATTTTTTATTTATTTGAGTTTGTTTATTTTATATTTTTATTTAGGTTTATTATTTTTATTTATGTTTGGTTTACTAATTTTAGCTTTAGTTTTTTTTTTTTGATTTTTTAGGTTTAGTTTTGATTTTTAGTTGAGTTTTACTTTTATTTTATTTTTTAGGTTTAGGTTTTATTTTTCAGTTTAGGTTTAGGTTTTTATTTTATTTTTTTAGGTTTAGGTTTTAGGTTTTTATTTCAAGTTTTTTTTAGGTTTTTTTTATTTTAGGTTTAGCTTTATTTTTAATTTATTTTATTTTATTTAGTTTAGGGTTTAGGATTAGATTATTTTAGGTTTAGTTTAAATTTTATTTATTTTACTACAATTTATATTAGTTTATGTTTAGGTTTATTTTATTTTGTTTATTTGAGGTTTAGTTTTATTTTTTTAGTTTAGGGTTTAAGTTTTATTTATTTTTTTATGTTTATTTTGTAGGTTTAGGTTTTTATTTAGTTTTTCTTTTATCTTATTTTATGTTCATTTTATTATTATTTTATGCTTAGTTTTTATTTAGATTTTTTTACTTTTAGGATTATTTTATTTTTTAAGTTTAGTTTAGGTTTTTATTTATTTTATTTTATTTTAGTTTTTATTTTTTATTTTATTTTATTTTTACATTTTGGTTTTGGTGAAGGTTTAGGTTTAGGTTTTAGTTTTCATTTTTATTTTATTTTATTTAGTTTTAGGTCTTATTAGTTATTTTATTTTTAGATTTTTTTTTATATTTTAGGTTTTAATTTGTTAGCTTTTTAAGGTTTAGGGTTTAGTGTTTATGGTTGGGGGTTTAGGGTTTAGGATTTAGGGCTATATATTTTAGGGTTTAGAGTTTAGGGTTTAGGATTTAGGGTTAGTTTAAGGTTTAAGGTTTAGGGATTAGGATTTAAGATTTTTTAGGGTTTAGGGTTGTAGGTTTAGGGTTTAGTGTTTAGGGTTTAGGGTTTAAGATTTAGGGTTTAGGGTTTAGGGTTTAGGGTTTAGGTTTAGGGTTTTAGGGTTTAAGGTTTAGGGTTTAGGGTCGTAGGTTTAGGGTTGTAAGTTTAGGGTTTAGGGATAGTTTTTGGATTTAGAATTTAGGTTTTGGGGTTTTGTTATGTTTAGGTTTTATTTATTTTAGTTTAGGTTTAGGTTTATATTATTTTGTTTATTTGAGGTTCAGTTATTTTTTTAAAGTTTAGTGTTTAGGTTTTTTTATTATTTATTTTTTAGGATTAGGTTCTTATTTAGTTTTTTTTTTTAAGGTTTATTTTATTTTTATTTTACGTTCAATTTTTATTTTATAAAGGTTTTTTATTTTCAAGTTTATTTAATTTTTTAGTTTAGTTTAGATTTTTATTTATTTTATTTTAGTTTAGTTTTTATTTTTTATTTTATTTTATTTTTACATATATGTTTTGGTTTAGATTTAGGTTTAGGTTTAGGTTTCAATTTAGGTTTTTATTTTATTTTATTATTTTATTTTATTTAAGTTTAGGTTTTATTTATTTATTTTATTTTGAGGTTTTATTTAGTTTAGGTTTAGGTTTAATTTTAGGGTTTAGGGTTTAGGGTTTAGGTTTTTCTTTTAAATTTTTGTATATTTTTTTAAATTAAGTAAACTCGAAGGTTTAGGTTTATTTAGTTTATTTTACATTTATTTTGGTTTATTTTATTTTTTTTATTTTTATTTAGGTTTATGTTTATTTTTATTTGGTTTAGTTTATATATTAGTGTTTAGATTTTTTATTTTTGTTTAATTTTTTTTGGTATAGGTTTAGGTTTTGGTTTATTTTTTAATTTAGTTTTATTTTTATTTTATCATTTAGGTTTAGGTTTTTATTTTATTTTTTTAGGTTTAGGATTTTGATTTTTATTTTAAGTTTATTTTTAAGATTTATTTTATAGTTTTGGTTTATGTTTATTTTTAGTTTATTTTATTTGTTTAGGGTTTAGGTTTAGTTTATGTTAGGTTTTTGTTTAGGTTTTATTTATTCTACTTTAGTTTATTTTAGTTTAGGTTTAGGTTTATTTTATTTTTATTTTAGGTTTAGGTTTTTTTTTAGTTTACGATTTAGGTGTTATTTTTTATTTATTTTTACGTTTATTTTTTAGGTTTAGCTTTTTATTTAGTTTTTTATTTTATTTTATGTTAGGTTTAGTTTTTATTTTATTTAGATTTTTTATTTTTAGTTTAGTTTAGGTTTTTACTTATTTTATTTTATTTTAGTTTTTAATTTTTTAATTTATTTTCTTTTTAGGTTTAGGTTCAGGTTTAGGTATAAGTTTAGGTTTTTATTTTAATTTGCTTTAAGTTTTTTTATGTATTTTATTTATAGGTTTTATTTAGTTTTGGTTTAGGTTTTTAGCTTTTTAAGGATTAGGGTTTAAGATATAAGGGTTAGGGTTTAGGTTTTAGGTTTTAGGTTTAGGGTTTAGGGTTTAGGTTTGTATGATTAGGGTTTAGGGTTAGTTTTAGGATTTAGGATTTAGGTTTCAGGGTTTTTTTTAGGTTTAAGTTTTACGTATTTTAGTTTAGTTTATTTTAGTTTTGGTTTAGGTTTATTTTATTTTATTTATTTTAGGTTTAGTTTTTTTTATTTAGTGTTTAGGTTTTTTTATTTATTTTTAGGTTTATTTTTATGTTTAGGTTCTTATTTAGTTTTCCTTTTTTTTAGGCTTATTTTATTTTTATTTTACATTCAATTTTTATTTAGTTTAGGTTTTTTATTTTTAGGTTTATTTCATTTTTTTTAGTTTAGTTTAGATTTTTATTTATTTTACTTTTTGTGTAGCTTTTATTTTTAATTTATAATATTTTGACGTTTAGGTCTAGGTTTAGCTTTCAGTTTATGTTTTTTTTATTATTTAATTTTATTTAGGTTTAGGTTTTATTTATTTATTTTACTTTTAGGTTGTATTTAGTTTAAGTTTAGGTTTTTAAGTTTTTAGGGTTTATAGTTTTGCGTTTAAGGTTTAGGGTTATAGGTTTTAGGGACTAGGGTTTAGGGTTTAGGGTTTTAAGGTTTAGGGTTTAGGGTGTAGGGTTGTAGGTTTATGGTTTAGGGTTAGTTTTAGGGTTTAGGATTTAGGGTTAAGGTTTTTTTTTTAATTTTTGTTTAATTTTTTTAAATTAAGTAGACTCATAGGTTTTGGTTTATTTAATTTATATTTTTATTTAGGTTTACGTTTATTTTTATTTACTTTAGTATATTTATTTTAGGTTTATTTATTTTTGTTTAGGTTTTTTATTTTAGTTTTTTTTTGTTTAAGTTTAGGTTTTGGATTATTTTTTAGTTTAGTTTTATTTTTATTTTCTTTTTTAGGTTTAGGTTTTAATTTTATTTTTTTGGGTTTAGGCTTTAGATTTTTAATTTAAGTTTATTTTTAGGATTTATTTTTTAGTTTAGGTTTAGGATTATTTTTAGTTTATTTTATTTGTTTAGGGTTTAGGTTTAGGTTTAGGTTTAGGATTAGGTTTTATTTATTCTACTTTAGTTTATTTTTGTTTTGGTTTAGGTTTGTTTTATTTTTATTTTAGGTTTAGGTTCTTTTTTTGTTTACAGTTTGGTTTTATTTTTTATTTATTTTTACATTTAATTTTAGGTTTAGCTTTTTTTTAATTTTTATTTTATTTTGTGTTAGGTTTAGTTTTTATTTTATTTAGGTTTTTTATTCTTTTAGTTTAGTTGAGGTTTTTAGTTATTTTATTTTAGTTTAGTTTTTATTTTTTAATTTATTTTCTTTTTAGGTTTAGGTTCAGGTTTAGGTATTAGTTAAGGTTTTTATTTTATTTTATTTATTTATTTTATTTTGCTTTATGTCTTTTATTTATTCTATTAATAGTTTTTATTTAGTTTAGGTTTAGGTTTAGGTTTTTAGCTTTTTAGGAATTAGGGTTTAGGGTTAAGGGCTAAGGGTTTAGGTTTTAGGGTTTAGGGTTTGTTTAGGGTTTAGGGTTTTGGGTTTAGGATTTAAGGTTTTTTAGGGTTTATGGTTGTAGGTTTAGGGTTTAGGGTTTGTTTTAGGGTTTAGTGTTTAGGGTTTAAGGTTTAAGATTTAGAGTTTAGGGTTTAGCGTTTAGGGTTTAGGGTTTAGGTTTGTAGGATTAGGGTTTATGGTTTAGGGTTAGTTTTAGGATTTAGGATTTAAGTTTCTAAGTTTTTTTTAGATTTAGGTTTTATTTATTTTAGGTTAGTTTAGTTTAGTTTATGTTTAGTTTTATTTTATTTTGTTTATTTTAGGTTTACTTTTTTTAGTTTAGTGTTTAGGTTTTTTTATTTATTTTTAGGTTTTTTTTAGGTTTAGGTTCTTATTTAGTTTTTCTTTTTGTTTAGGGTTATTTTATTTTTATTTTATGTTCAATTTTTATTTCATTTAGGTTTTTTTTCAGTTTATCTTATTTTTTTAGTTTAGTTTAGATTTTTATTTATTTTATTGTAGTTTAGTTTTGATTTTTATTTTATTTTATTTTTACATTTAGGTCTAGGTTTAGGTTTCAGTTTAATTTTTTTATTATTTTTTTAATTTTATTTAGGTTTATATTTTATTTTTAGATTTTATTTAGTTTAGGTTTAGGTTTTTAGGGTTTTAGGGTTTACGGTTTGGAGTTTAGTGTTTAGGGTTTAGGGTTGTATGTTTTATGGTTTAGGGTTTAGGATTTAGGGATTAGGGTTTTAAGGTTTAGGGTTTAGGGGGTAGGGTTGCAGGTTTATGGTTTAGGGTTAGTTTTAGGTTTTATGGTTTAGGGTTATGGTTATTTTTAAAATTTTGGTTTAATTTTTTTTAAATTAAGTAAACTCGTACATTTTGGTTTGTTTAGTTTATTTTAAATTTATTTTGGTTTATTTTATTTTTTATTTTTAGTTAGGTTTATGTTTATTTTATTTAGTTTAGTTTATTTATTTTAGGTTTATTTATTTTAGTTTAGGTTTTTTATTTTAGTTTGTTCTTTTAGGTTTAAGTTTAGGTTTTAGTTTATTTTTTAGTTTAGTTTTATTATTATTTTATTTTTTAGGTTTATGGTTTTATTTTTATTTTTTAAGTTTAGGCTTTAGATTTTTAATTTAAGTTTATTTTTAGGATTTATTTTTTTGTTTAGGTTTGGGTTTATTTTTAGTTTATTTTATTTGTTTAGTGTTTAGTTTTAGGTTTAGGTATAGGTTTTATTTATTCTACTTTAGTTTATTTTAGTTTTGGTTTAGGTTTTTTTTTAGTTTATAGTTAGGTTTTATTTTTTTATAATTTTTATGTTTATTTTTAGGTTTAGGTTTTCATTTAGTTTTTATTTTATTTTATGTTAGGTTTAGTTTTTATTATATTTAGGTTTTTTATTTTTTTAGTTTAGTTTAAGTTTTTATTTATTTTATTTTAATTTAGTTTTTATTTTCTTAATTTATTTTCTTTTAAGTTTAGGTTTAGGTTTTAGTTTAGGTTTTTATTTTATTTTATTTTTGTTTAGGCTTTTTTATCTATTTTATTTATAGGTTTAATTTAGTTTAGGTATAGGTTTTTTGCTTTTTAGGGATTAGGATTTAGGGTTTAGGTTTTAAGGTTTAGGTTTAGGGTTTTAGGGTTTAGAGTTTAGTGTTTAGGGTTTAGTGTTTAGGGTTTAGTGTTTAGGTTTAGGGTTTAAGTTTTGGTTTATGATTTTTTTTAACAGAGATGAAATTCATATTCAACATTTCTTCTTTTCGATTTGATCGACCAAGTAGCACACCAAGTTTTCTAAGACACAAGAGATGACATAGATAAAAAATGAGCACGCATAGAGCAAATCAAAAACCTATGATAAATAGAGCAGTCTACTTATAAAGAACAGTTCCATAGATGAAGTCGATTCTTCAATTTCTCAGTTCCCATGAATCTCCCTTTCTTCTCGGTGGCAGATGCGTCATCAAATCCACGATCTCTCCTTACCACCACCACGGATGTAACCTTTGTCTCCTCCCACCCATAGCTGCCTCCATAGCACCTCAGGATCTCTCACCACCACTTCAGTAAACTTGCCTCGACTTCCTCCATGAGATCCTGAGCAGGCGGTGAGGTTCTACAGTCAAAGTGCATTCTTAGGGTTTAGGTTTATTAGCTTTTAGGGTTTCAATTTACTTTTAAATTTATTTAGTTCCTTTAGGTTTATGTTTAGGGTTTATGGTTTAGGTGTAGGGATAAAGTTTAGGGATTAGGTCTTAGGGTTTAGGGTTTACGGTTTAGGGCTTAAGCTTTTGTGTTTTAGGGTTTAGGGTTAAGGTTTAGGGTTTAAGGTTTAGGGTTTAAGGTTTAGTGTTTAGGTTTAGGATTTAGGGTTTAGGGTTAGTTAGAGTTTAGGGTTAGTTTATGGTTTAGGGTTTATGATTTAGGACTTTAGGGATTAGGGTTTAGGGTTTAGTGTTTAGGGTTTGGGTTTAGGGTTTAGGATTTAAGCTTTTAGGGCTAAGGGTTGTTTAGGGACTATGGTTTAAGGTTACGATTAGGATTTTGGGTTTAGGGTTTAGGGATTAGGGTTGTTGGGTTCAAAGTTTAGGGTTTAGTATTTAAAGTTTAGGTTTTTAGAGTTTAGGGTTTGTGGTTTAGGGTTTAAGATTTTTTTATTTATGTTTTTTTTAAATTTAAGTAATCTAATAGGTTTAGGTTTATTTAGTTTATTTTTTATTTATTTTAGTTTATTTTATTTTTTTATTTAGGTTTATTTTTATTTTTATTTAGTTTAGTTTATTTATTATAGGTTTATTTATTTTAGTATAATTTCATTTTTATTTTATTTTTGAGGTTTAGGTGTTATTTGCTAATTTTAGGTTTAAGTTTTTATTTTTATTTTAATTGTTTAGGGTAAGGTTTTAGGTTTTTCTTTTAGCTTTGTTTTTATGTTTTAGTTTTTAGTTTAGGTTTAGGTTTAGGTTTAGTTTATTTTTAATTTATTTTATTTATTTACTTTAGGTTTAGGTTTAGGTTTAGTTTATTTTACGTTTAGGTTTAAGTTTTATTTATTTTATTATAGTTTATTTTTAGTTTAGGTTTATTTTATTTTGATTATTTTATTTTTATTTTAGGTTTAGGTTTTTTTTTAGTTTTATTTTTAGATTTATTTTAGCTTTTATTATTTAGTTTTTTATTTTAGGTTTAGCTTTTATTCATTTAGTTTTTTTATTTTTAGGTTTATTTTATTTTTTAGCTATGTTTAGGTTTTCATTTATTTTATTTTAGTTTAGATTTTATTTTTTTTTTAGGTTTAGGTTTAGGTTTAGGTTTTTATTTTATTTTATTTTCTTTAGGTTTAGGTTTTTTTATTTATGTTATTTTTAGATTTTATTTAGTTTAAATTTAGGTTTTCAGGTTTTTAGGGTTTAGGGTTTAGGGTTGTAAGTTTTAGTGTTTAGGGTTTAGAGTTTTAGGGTTTAGGCTTTAGGCTTTAGGCTTTAGGGATTTAGTGTTTGGGGTTTAGGGTTTAGGGTTTAGGGTTTACTATTTAAGTTTTAGGGTTTTTAGGGTTTAAGGTTTAGGTTTTAGGGTCTAGGGTTTAGGGTTTATGATTCAGGGTTTACGTTTAAGGTTTAGGGTTTAAGTTTTAGTTTAGGGTTTAAGATTTTTTTTAATAGAAAATAAAGTCAGGTTTTTTATTAGAAAATAAAGTCAACATTTCTTCTTTTCGATTTCATCAATGAAGTAGTACCCCATGTTTTCTAAGACACAAGTGATGACATCGATCAAAAATGAGCACCCATAGAGAAAATCAAAAATTTTAGATAAGTAGAACTGTCTCTACCGTTCCATAAGTAGTAGATCAGTTTGGTCGTTCTTTAGTTTCTCCAGTTCCCATCAGAACTATGCCCACTTCTCGAGTAGTGGGATCTGCCATCATATCCCCGACCTCTCAGTCATTACCACCATGGTAAGTTTCATGCTCCCCACGATAATCACCACTACTCGACACCTCCATATCCACGGCACCTCAGGATCCCCACCCCTTCAAAAATTGCCACCTCCACCGTTAGATCTAGACTGAGCCTTATTGACGGTGATGTTCCTACCATCAAGGTTCTACCCATTATAAGGGTTTAGGGTTTAGGGTTGTACGTTCTAGGGTTTATGGTTTATGGTTTATGGTTTAGGGTTTAGGGTTTAGGGTGTTTCGGGTTTTAGGGGTTAGGGTTTAGGGTTTAGGATTTAGGGTTTAGGGTTTAGGGTTTAGAATTTAGAGTTTAGGGTTTTAGGGTTTAGGGTTTAGGGTTTAGGATTTAGAGTTGTAGGTTTAGGGTTGTAGGCTTAGGGTTTAGGGCTTAGGGTTAGTTTTAGGGTTTAGGGTTTAGGATTTATGGTTTGTGTTTTTTTATAAAATAAAGTAAACCAGTAAGTTTAGGTTTATTTAGTTTATTTAGTTTATTTATTTTAAGTTTATTTAGTATAGTTTAAGTTTTTTTTATTTTTATTTATCTGTTAGGTTTAGGTTTATTTCTATTTTATTTTTTGGGTTAAGGTTTTATTTCTTATTTTTAGATTTAGGTTTAGGTTTTTTTTTTTAGGTTTAGGCTTTAGGAATTTATTTTAGGTTTGTTTTTTAGTTTTATTTATTAGTTTAGGTTTAAGTTTATTTTTAGTTTATTTAGTTTAAGTTTAGGTTTAGGTTTACTTTATTTTAGGTTTAGCTTATTTTAGTTTAGGTTTAGGTTTATTTTATTTTTATTTAAGGTTTAGGCTTTTCTTAGTTTAGGGTTTAGGTCTTTCAATTTATTTTTAAGTTTATTTTTTAGGTTTAAGTTTTTATTTAGTTTTTATTTTATTATATTTTTAATTTCTATTTTATTTACGTTTTTATTTATTTTATTTTAAATTATTTTTATTTTTATTTTTTATTTTATTTTATTTTTAGTTTTTGGTTTAGATTTTAGTTTAGGTTTTTATTTTATTTTCTTTTTAAAAAATTATTTATGTTTAGGTTTAGGTTTAGGTTTTTAGGTCTTTAGGGTGAAGAGCTTAGGGTTTAGGGTTTATGGTTTAGTATAGGTTTTAGGGTTTAGGGTTAAGGTTTAAGGTTTAGGGTTTAGGGTTTATTTAGGATTTAGTGTTTAGACTTTGGGGTTTATTATTTTGAGGGTTTAAGGTTTAGGGTTTAGGGTTAGTTTAGGTTTAAGTTTAAGGATTTAGGGTTTAGGTTTTAGGTTTAAGTTTAGGAGTTTAGGGGGGTTTAGGTTTTAAGGTTTAGGTTTAAGTTTAGGTTTAAGTTTTAGGTTTAGGTTTAAGGTTTAAGTTTAGGTAATTTTAGGGTTTAAAATTAGTATAGGTTTAGGGTTTAGTTTAGGGTTTAAGTTTAGAGTTTAGGTTTAGTTTAGTTTTTTTAGATTTTAGGGTTTTTTTATTTTTATTTAGAGTTTTATTTAGTTTATTTATTTAGTTTAGTTTTTTTTAGTTTATTTTTTATTTTAGGTTTAGGTTTATTTATTTTATTGTTTATTATATTTTATGTTTAGTTTATTTTTTTTATTTTAGGTTTAGGTTTAGGATTTTTTTAGTTTAGGTTTTATTTTATTTTTTTTATGTTTAGGTTTAGGTTTATTTTAGTTTATTTTATTTTATTTAGTTTATGTTTAGGTTTATTTTTTTAGGTTTAGGTTTAGGTTTATTTTAGTTTAGTTTATTTTAGTTTATTTAGGTTTATTTGTTTTGTTTATTTTAGTTTATTTTTTTTAGTTTAGGTTTAGGTTTATTTTTTAGTTATTTTAGGTTTATTTTAGGTTTATTTTATTTAGTTTATTTTAGTTTATTTTAGGTTTATTTTATTTTTTTTTTTATGTTTAGTTTTTTTTTATGTTTTTTTATTTTTTAGATTTTATATTTTTTTAGTTTAGGTTTTTTTTAATTTATTTTAGTTTAGATTTTATTGTTTATTTTATTTTATATTTACATTTAGGTTTAGGTTTTAGTTTAGGTTTTATTATTTTATTTTTTATTTTATTTAGATTTAGGTTTTATTTATTTTAGGTTTTATTTAGTTTAGGTTTAGGTTTTATATTTTTAGTTTTTTAGGTTTAGGGTTTAGTGTTTAGGTTTGGTTTTTAGGGTATAGGGTTTAGGTTTTAGGTTTAGGGTTTAGGTTTAGGGTTTAGGTTTAGGTTTAGGGTTTTAGGGTTTAGAGTTTTAGGGTTTAGGGTTTAGGGTTTCGGGTTGTAGGTTTAGGGTTCAGGGTTTAGGGTTTAGGATTAGTTTTAGAGTTTAGAGTTTAGAGTTTAGGGTTTAGGGTTTTCATTTATATTATTTTTTATTCTTTTATTTTTTTCATTTTTTTAAATTAAGTAAATTGGTGGATTTAGGTTTATTTAGTTTATTTTATTTTTTTTTATTTTTATTTAGGTGTATTTTTATTTTTATTTAGTTTAGTTTAGTTATTTTAGTTTTATTTATTTTAGGTTAGGTTTTTTATTTTAGTTAATTTTTTATTTTTATGTTTATGTTTTGGTTTATTTTTTAGTTTAATTTTAGTTTAATTTTATTGTATATGTTTAGGTTTTTATTTTATTTTTTTAGGACTTGGTTTTAGTTTTTTATTTTAGGTTTATTTTTAGGTTTCCTTTTTAAGTTTAGGTTTAGGTTTATTTATAGTTTATTTTAATTTTTTAGAGATTAGGTTTAGGTTTAGGTTTTATTTATGTTGGTTTAGTTTATTTTAGTTAAAGTTTATGTTTATTTTATTTTTGTTTTAGGTTTAGGTTTATTTTAGTTTAGGGTTTAGGTTTTTTTATAGGCTTATATTTTTATTTTTTTTATTTTTTATTTTAGGTTTGCTTTTTATTTTATTTAGGTTTTTTATTTAGTTTAGGTTTTTATTTATTTTATTTTAGTCTTATTTTTATTATTATTTTATTTCTTTTTAGGTTAAGGTTTAGGTTTAGGTTTTAGTTTAGGTTTTTATTTTATTATTTTATTTTTGTTTAGGTTTTTTTTAGGTTTTATTTAGTTTAGGTTTAGGTTTTTCGCTTCTTAGGGTTTAAGGTTTAGGGTTTAGGGTTTAGGGCTTAGGGTTCTAGGGTTTAGGGTCAGTCTTTCTTCAGTTTCTGTAGTTCTCATCAAAACGACCCTAGCCACTCGGGTAGTGGGATCCATCATCATATCCCCGATCTCCATACACCCACCCATAAACCATTAGCTCCTCCTCCATAATCACCAACTCTGTATCCCCATCCCCACCACCACCAATGTAGTCCGTTTCCTTCACCTCCACCCTAGATCTAGATTGAACTTGGTTGATTGTGATGTTCTTGTCATCAAGGTTCTGCGCATTCTTAGGGTTTAGGTTTAGGTTTAGGTTTATTAGGTTTTACGGTTTAGGTTTAGTTATTAATTTATTTAGTTATTTTAGGTTTTGGTTTAGGGTTTAGGGTTTAGGGTTTATGGTTAGGGTTTAGGGTTTAGGGTTTACGGGTTAGGGTGTAGGGTTTAGTGTTTATGATTTATGGTTTTAGGGTTTATGTTGTTAGAATTTAGGGTTTATGATTAGAGTTTAGTGTTTAGGGTTTAGGGTTTAGGGTCTAGGATTATTTAGGGTTTTTGGTTTTGCGTAGAGTTATTTTTAAAAATTAAGTAAACTCATAGGTTTAGGTTTATTTAGTTTATTTTTTATTTATTTTAGTTTATTTTTTTATTTAGGTTTATTTTTTATTTTTATTTAGTTTAGTTTAGGTTTTTTATTTTAGTTTAAGGTTTTTATTTTAGTATATTTTTTAGGTTTAGGTTTATTTTTTTTAGTTTACGATTTAGGTCTAATTCTTTATTTATTTTGAGGTTTTATTTTTAGGTTTATTTTTTAAGTTTAGGTTTTTATTTTATTTTAATTTATTTTTATTTTATTTTTATTTTAGGTTTAGTTTTTATTTTATTATGGTTTTTCATTCTAAGGTTTATTTTATTTTTTAGTTTAATTTAGGTTTTTCTTTATTTTATTTTAGTTTATTTTTATTTTTAAAGAAATAGTTCCATCCATGTGGTCGGATCATCCTTGATTTCTCTAGTTCCCTCAGAATCACCCCGGCCTTTCGAGTAGCGGGATCCACCTTCTTATCCCCGATCTCTCCATGCGCCACCACCATGGCTATAACCTACGTCACTCCTTTTGCCTCCATAGCTACCACTGCTTTGACTACCACAACGATATCTACTAGCACCTCTAGATCCCCAGCCACCATTGTGATAATCGTCACATTCACCTTCCCGGCCAGTTTAGAAAGCTAGGTTGATGGTGATGTTTACGCCATCAGGTTACGTCCATTCTTAGGGTTTAGGATTATGTTTTTTAGGTTTTAGAGTTTAGGTGTTCTTTTTAAAATTTATTTACTTACTTTAGGTTTTGGTTTAGGGTTTAAGGTTTAAGGTTAGGGTTTAGGGTTTAGGGTTTAGGGTTTAGGGTTTAGGGAGTAGGATTTAGGGTTTAGAGTTTTAGGGTCTATGCTTTTAGGGTTGTAGTTTAGGGTTTAGGGTTAATTTTAAGGTTTAAGGTTTAGGGTTTAGGGGTTAGGGTTTAGGATTTAGGTTTAAGGCTTTATTTATTTATTTATTTATTTTTATTTTATTTTTTATTTTTATTTAGTTTAGTTTATTTATTTTAGGTTTATTTATTTTAGTTTAGGTTTTTTATTTATTTTATTTTTTAGGTTTAGGTTTAGAAATATTTTTGAGTTGAGTTTTACTATTATTTTATTTATTCTATTTAGGTTTTATTTTTTATTTTTAGGTTTAGGTTTAGGTTTTTATTTTATTTTTTAAGTAGAGCTTTTAAGTTTTTATTTTAAGTTTATTTTTAGGTTTTATTTTTTAGTTTTGGTTTGGATTTATTTTTAGTTTATAATATTCTGTTTAGTTTAGGTTTAGGTTTAGGTTTAGCTTATTTTAAGTTTAGGTTTTATTTATTTTAGTTTAGTTTATTTTAGTTTAGGTTTAAGTTTATTTTATTTTTATTTTAGATTTAGGTTTTTTTTTATTTTAGGGTTTATTTATTTATTTTTAGGTTTCTTATTTAGGTTTAAGTTTTTATTTAGGTTTTATTTTATTTTATTTTAAGTTTATTTTATTTCTATTTTACGTTAAGTTTTTATTTTATTAAGATTATTTATTCTTAGGGTAATATTATTTTCTAGTTTAGTTTTGGTTTTTCTTTATTTTATTTTAGTTTAATTTTTTATTTTCTTTATTTTTATATTTAGGTTTATGTTTAAGTTTAGGTTTTTATTTTATTTTAATTTTTATTTTATTTAGGTTTAAGTTTTTTATTTATTTTATTTCTAGGTTTTATTTAGTTTAAGTTTAGGTTTTTAAGGTTTAGGTGTTTAGGGTTTAGGGTTTACGATTTTAGGGTTTAGGGTTTTAAGATTTAGGGTTAGGCTCAGGGTTTAGGGTTTAGGGTTTAGGGTTTAGTGTGTAGGCTTTAGGGTTTAGGATTTTTATGTTTTAATGTTCAGGGTTTAGGGTTTAGGGTTAGTTTAAGGTTTAGGTTAGTTTATGGTTTAGGGTTTAGGCTTTAAGGTTTAGGGTTTTTAGAGTTTAGGGTTCATGGTCTACGGTTAGTTTAGGGTTTTAAGGTTTTGGGTTTAGGGTTAGGTTTAGGGTTTAGGGTTTAGGGTTTAAGGTTTATGGATTAGGGTTAGTTCATGGTTTAGGGTTTAAGGTTTAGTGTTTTACACTTTTTCATGGTTTAGGGTTTAGGGTTGTAGGTTTATGGTTAGTTTTAGGGTTTATGGTTAATTTTAGGGTTTAGGATTTAGGGTGTAGGGTTTAGGGGCTTTTTTATAAAAAAAAATTAAGTAAACTAATCTGTTTAGGTTTATTTAGTTTATTTAGTTGATTTATTATTTATTTTAGTTTATTTTATTTTTTATTTTTATTTAGTTTGGTTTATTTATTTTAAATTTATTTATTTTAGTTTACATATTTTATTTTAGTCTATTTTTTAGGTTTAGGATTAGGGTTACGTTTATTTTTTAGTTTAGTTTTATTTTATTTTATTTTTTTTGGTTTAGGTTTTATTTTTTAATTTTAGGTTTAAGTTTAGGTTGTTATTTTTTTTGTTTAAGTTTTATTTTTTTATTTTAGCTTTTCTTTTTTAGTTTAGGCTTAGGTTTATTTTTAGTTTATTTTATTTTATTTAATTTAGGTTTAGGTTTAGTTTATTTTAGGTTTTGGTTTATGTTTTATTTATTTTAGTTTAGGTTTAGGTTTAATTAATTTTATTTATTTTAGGATTAGGTTATTCTTTTTTTTAGTTTATGGTTTAGGTTTTATTTCTTATTTATTTTTTGGTTTATTTTTTAGGTTTAGCTTTTTATTTAGTTTTTATTTTATTTTATGTTAGGTTTATTTTATTTTTATTTTACATTTAATTTTATTTAATTTATGATTTTATTTTTTAGGTTTATTTTATTTTTTATTTAAGTTTATGTTTTATTTATTTTATTTTAGTTTAGTTTTTATTTTTTATTTTATTTTATTTTTAGCTATAGGTTTAAGTTTTATTTTAGGTTTTTAATTTATTTTATTTTTTATTTAGGTTAAGGCTTATTTATTTATAGGTTTTATTTAGTTTAAGTTTAGGTTTTTAGGTTTTTAGGGTTTAGGGTTTAGGGTTTAGGGTTTATGGTTTAGTGTTTAGGGTTTAGGGTTTATGGTTTAGTGTTTAGGCTTTAGGGTTTAGGGTTTAGGGTTTAGGGTCTAGTGTTTAGGGTTAGCTTAGGGTTTAAGGTTAGTTAAGGTTTAGTGTTAGTTTAGGGTTTAGGGTTTAGGCTTTAGGGTTTAGGGTTTTTAGGGTTTAGGGTATAGGGTTTAGGGTTAGTTTAGGGTTCATGGTTTAGGATTTTAGGGTTTATGGTTTAGGGGTTAGGGTTTAGGGATAGGGTTGGGGTTTAGTGTTTAGGGTTACAGGTATAGGGTTTAGGGTTTAGGGTTAGTTTTAGTAATTAAGGTTTATAGTTTAGGGTTCAAGGTTTTAGGATTAAGGGTTTAGGGTTTAGGGTTTAGGGTTTTAGGTTTAGGGTTGTAGGTTTAGGGCTTACGATTTAGGGTTTAGGGTTTAGGTTTTTTTATTTTAAATTAAGTAAATCGATAGATTTAGGTTTATTTAGTTTATTTTTTATTTATTTGAGTTTGTTTTATTTTATATTTTTATTTATGTTTATTATTTTTATTTATGTTTGGTTTACTAATTTTAGCTTTAGTTTTTTATTTTTGATTTTTTAGGTTTAGTTTTATTTTTTAGTTGAGTCTTACTTTTATTTTATTTTTTAGGTTTAGGTTTTATTTTTTAGTTTAGGTTTAAGTTTTTATTTTATTTTTTTTAGGTTTAGGTTTTAAGTTTTTATTTCAGGTTTTTTTTAGGTTTTTTTTTAGTTTAGGTTTAGCTTTATTTTAAGTTTATTTTATTTTATTTAGTTTAGGGTTTAGGATTAGATTATTTTAAGTTTAGTTTAAGTTTTATTTATTTTACTATAGTTTATATTAGTTTAGGTTTAGGTTTATTTTATTTTGTTTATTTGAGGGTTTAAATTTTATTTATTTTTTATAGGTTTATTTTGTAGGTTTAGGTTTTTATTTAGTTTTTCTTTTATCTTATTTTATGTTCATTTTATTATTATTTTATGCTTAGTTTTTATTTAGATTTTTTTTTTACTTTTAGGTTTATTTTATTTTTTAAGTTTAGTTTAGGTTTTTATTTATTTTATTTTATTTTAGTTTTTATTTTTTATTTTATTTTATTTTTACATTTTGGTCTAGGTGAAGGTTTATGTTTAGGTTTTAGTTTTGGTTTTTATTTTATTTTATTTAGGTTTAGGTCTTATTAGTTATTTTATTTTTAGTTTTTTTTATATTTTAGGTTTTAATTTGTTAGCTTTTTAAGGTTTAGGGTTTAGTGTTTATGGTTTCGGGTTTAGAGTTTAGGATTTAGGTCTATATATTTTAGGGTTTAGGGTTTAGCGTTTAGGATTTAGGGTTTTAGGTTAGTTTAAGGTTTAAGGTTTAGGGTTTAGGATTTAAGATTTTTTAGGTTTTAGGGTTGTAGGTTTAGGGTTTAGGGTTTAAGATTTAGGGTTTAGGGTTTAGGGTTTAGGGTTTTAGGGTTTAAGGTTTAGGGTTTAGGGTCGTAGGTTTAGAGTAGTAAGTTTAGGGTTTAGGGATAGTTTTTGGATTTAGAATTTAGGTTTTAGGGTTTTGTTATGTTTAGGTTTTATTTATTTTAGTTTGGGTTTAGGTTTATTTTATTTTGTTTATTTGAGGTTTAGTTTTTTTAAAAAAGTTTAGTGTTTAGGTTTTTTTTATTATTTAGGTTTTATTTAGTTTTATTTTTTTAAGGTTTATTTTATTTTTATTTTACGTTCAATTTTATTTTATAAAGGTTTTTATTTTCAAGTTTATTTAATTTTTTAGTTTAGTTTAGATTTTTATTTATTTTATTTTAATTTAGTTTTTATTTTTTATTTTATTTTATTTTTACATTTATGTTTAGGTTTAGATTTAGGTTTAGGTTTAGGTTTCAAGTTAGGTTTTTATTTTATTTTATTATTTTATTTTATTTAAGTTTAGGTTTTATTTATTTATTTTATTTTGAGGTTTTATTTAGTTTAGGTTTAGGTTTTTAGGTTTTTAGGGTTTAGGGTTGTAAGTTTTAGGTTTTAGGTTTTAGGTTTTAGGGTTTAGGGTTTATTGTTTAAAGTTTTAGGGTTTAAGGGTGTAGTGTTGTAGGTTTAGGATTTAGGTTTAATTTTAGGGTTTAGGGTTTAGGGTTAAGGTTTATGTTTTAAATTTTGTATATTTCTTTTAAATTAAGTAAACTCATAGGTTTAGGTTTATTTAGTTTATTTTATATTTATTTTAGTTTATTTTATTTTTTCTATTTTTATTTAGGTTTATGTTTATTTTTATTTGGTTTAGTTTATATATTAGAGTTTAGATTTTTTATTTTTGTTTAATTTTTTTTTGGTATAGGTTTAGGTTTTGGTTTATTTTTTAATTTAGTTTTATTTTTATTTTATTGTTTAGGTTTAGGATTTTATTTTATTTTTTTAGGTTTAGGGTTTTGATTTTTATTTTAAGTTTATTTTTAGGATTTATTTTATAGTTTAGATTTATGTTTATGTTTAGTTAATTTTATTTATTTAGGGTTTAGGTTTAGGTTTAGGTTTAGTTTATGTTAGGTTTTGGTTCAGTTTTATTTATTCTACTTTAGTTTATTTTAGTTTAGGTTTAGGTTTATTTTATTTTTATTTTAAGTTTAGGTTTTTTTTTTTAGTTTACGATTTAGGCTTTATTTTTTATTTATTTTTACGTTTATTTTTTAGGTTTAGCTTTTTATTTAGTTTTTTATTTTATTTTATGTTAGGTTTAGTTTTTATTTTATTTAGATTTTTTATTTTTAGTTTAGTTTAGGTTTTAATTTATTTTATTTTATTTTAGTTTCTAATTTTTAAATTTATTTTCTTTTTATGTTTAGGTTCAGGTTAAGGTATTAGTTTAGCTTTTTATTTTAATTTTCTTTAAGTTTTTTTATGTATTTTATTTATAGGTTTTATTTAGTTTTGGTTTAGGTTTTTAGCTTTTTGAGGATTAGGGTTTAGGGTTTAAGGCTTAGGGTTTAGGTTTTAGTGTTTAAGTTTTAGGGTTAGTTTATGGTTTAGGGTTTAGGGTTTAGGGTTTAGTGTTTAGGATTTAAGGTTTTTTAGGGTTTAGGGTTGTAGGTTTAGGGTTCAGAGTTTAGGGTTTAGGGTTTGCTTTAGGGTTAGTGTTTATGGTTTAGGGATTAAGATTTAGAGTTTAGGGTTTAGGGTTTAGGGTTTAGGTTTGTAGGATTAGGGTTTAGGGTTTAGGGTTAGTTTTAGGATTTAGGATTTAGGTTTCAGGGTTTTTTTTAGGTTTAAGTTTTATGTATTTTAGTTTAGTTTATTTTAGTTTATATTTAGGTTTATTTTATTTTATTTATTTTAGGTTTAGTTTTTTTTGTTTAGTGTTTAGGTTTTTTATTTATTTTTAGGTTTATTTTTTATGTTTAGGTTCTTATTTAGTTTTCCTTTTTTTAGGGTTATTTTATTTTTATTTTACATTCAATTTTTATTTAATTTAGGTTTTTTATTTTTAGGTTTATTTCATTTTTATTAGTTTAGTTTAGATTTATATTTATTTTATTTTAGTGTAGCTTTTATTTTTAATTTTATAATATTTTGACATTTAGGTCTATGTTTAGCTTTCAGTTTAGTTTTTTTTATTATTTAATTTTATTTAGGTTTAGGTTTTATTTATTTATTTTACTTTTAGGTTCTATTTAGTTTAAGTTTAGGTTTTTAAGTTTTTAGGGTTTGTAGTTTAGTGTTTAAGGTTTAGGGTTATAGGTTTTAGGGACTAGGGTTTAGGGTTTAGGGTTTTAAGGCTTAGGGTTTAGGTTGTAGGGTTGTAGGTTTATGGTTTATGGTTAGTTTTAGGGTTAAGGTTTTTTTTTAATTTTTGTTTAATTTTTTTTAAATTAAGTAGACTCAGAGGTTTTGGTTTATTTAATTTATATTTTATTTATTTTAGTTTATTTTATTTTTTATTTTTATTTTGGTTTATGTTTTTTCATTTACTTTAGTATATTTATTTTAGGTTTATTTGTTTTAGTTTTAGTTTTTTATTTTAGTTTTTTTTTGTTTAAGTTTAGGTTTTGGTTTATTTTTTAGTTTAGTTTTATTTTTATTTTCTTTTTTAGGTTTAGGTTTTAATTTTATTTTTTTGGGTTTAGGCTTTAGATTTTTTAATTTAGTTTATTTTAGGATTTATTTTTTAGTTTAGGTTTAGGATTATTTTAGTTTATTTTATTTGTTTAGGGTTTAGGTTTAGGCTTAGGTTTAGGATTAGATTTTATTTATTCTACTTTAGTTTATTTTTGTTTTGGTTTAGGTTTGTTTTATTTTTATTTTAGGTTTAGGTTTTTTTTTGTTTACAGTTTAGGTTTTATTTTTTATTTATTTTTACATTTAATTTTAGGTTTAGCTTTTTTTTTTAGTTTTTATTTTATTTTAAGTTAAGTTTAGTTTTTATTTTATTTAGGTTTTTTATTCTTTTAGTTTAGTTGAGGTTTTTATTTATTTTATTTTATTTTAGTTTTTATTTTTTAATTAATTTTCTTTTTAGGTTTAGGTTCAAGTTTAGGTATTAGTTAAGGTTTTTATTTTATTGTATTTATTTATTTTATTTTGCTTTATGTTTTTTTATTTATTCTATTAGTAGTTTTTATTTTGTTTAGGTTTAGGTTTAGGTTTTTAGCTTTTTAGGAATTAGGGTTTAGGGTTAAGGGCTTAGGGTTTAGGTTTTAGGGTTTAGGGTTTGTTTAGGGTTTAGGGTTTCGGGTTTAGGATTTAAGGTTTTTTAGGGTTTATGGTTGTAGGTTTACGGTTCAGAGTTTAGGGTTTAGGGTTTGTTTTAGGGTTTAGTGTTTAGGGTTTAAGGTCTAAGATTTAGAGTTTAGGGTTTAGCGTTTAGTGTTTAGGGTTTAGGTTTGTAGGATTAGGGTTTAGGGTATAGTGTTAGTTTTAGGATTTAGGATTTAGGTTTCAATGTTTTTTTTTTTAGATTTAGGTTTTATTTATTTAAGGTTAGTTTAGTTTAGTTTATGTTTAGGTTTATTTTATTTTGTTTATTTTATTTTTACTTTTTTTAGTTTAGTGTTTAGTTTTTTTTTTATTTTTAGGTTTTTTTTAGGTTTAGGTTCTTATTTAGTTTTTCTTTTTGTTTAGGGTTATTTTATTTTTATTTTATGTTCAATTTTTATTTCATTTAGTTTTTTTTTCATGTTTATCTCATTTTTTAGTTTAGTTTAGATTTTTATTTATTTTATTGTAGTTTAGTTTTTATTTTTATTTTATTTTATTTTCACATTTAGGTCTAGGTTTAGGTTTCAGTTTAATTTTTTATTATTTTTTAATTTTATTTAGGTTTATGTTTTATTTATTTATTTTATTTTTAGATTCTATTTAGTTTAGGTTTAGGTTTTTAGACTTTTAGGGTTTAGGGTTTAGGGTTGTAGATTTTATGGTTTAGGGTTTAGGGTTTAGGGTTTTAAGATTTTGGGTTTAGGGGGTAGGGTTGCAAGTTTATGGTTTAGGGTTAATTTTAGGTTTTATGGTTTAGGGTTATGGTTTTTTTTTAAATTTTTGTTTAATTTTTTTTAAATTAATTAAACTCGTACGTTTTGGTTTGTTTAGTTTATTTTAAATTTATTTTGGTTTATTTTATTTTTTATTTTTATTTATGTTTATGTTTATTTTATTTAGTTTAGTTTATTTATTTTAGGTTTATTTATTTTAGTTTAGGTTTTTTATTTTAGTTTGTTTTTTTAGGTTTAAGTTTAGGTTTTAGTTTATTTTTTAGTTTAGTTTTATTTTTATTTTATTTTTTAGGTTTATGGTTTTATTTTTATTTTTTAAGTTTAGGCTTTAGATTTTTAATATAAGTTTATTTTTAGGATTTATTTTTTTTGTTTAGGTTTGGGTTTATTTTTAGTTTATTTTATTTGTTTAGTGTTTAGGTTTATGTTTAGGTTTAGGTTTTATTTATTCTACTTTAGTTTATTTTAGTTTTGGTTTAGGCTTTTTTTAGTTTATAGTTAGGTTTTATTTATTTTTTTAATTTTTATGTTTATTTTTTAGGTTTAGGTTTTCATTTAGTTTTTATTTTATGTTATGTTAGGTTTAGTTTTTATTATATTTAGGTTTTTTATTTTTTTAGTTTAGTTTAAGTTTTTTATTTATTTTATTTTAATTTAGTTTATATTTTCTTAATTTATTTTCTTTTAAGTTTAGGTTTAGGTTTTAGTTTAGGTTTTTATTTTATTTTAATTTTTTATTTTATTTTTGTTTAGGCTTTTTTATTTATTTTATTTATAGGTTTAATTTAGTTTAGGTATAGGTTTTTTGCTTTTTAGGGATTATGATTTAGGGTTTAGGTTTTAAGGTTTAGGTTTAGGGTTTTAGGGTTTAGAGTTTAGTGTTTAGGGTTTAGTGTTTAGGTTTAGGGTTCAAGTTTTGGTTTATGATTTTTTTTAACAGAGAAGATATTCATATTCAACATTTCTTCTTTTCGATTTGATCAACCAAGTAGCACACCAAGTTTTCTAAGACTTAAGCGACGACATAGATCAAAAATGAGCATGCATAGAGCAAATCAAAAACCTTAGATAATTAAAACCGTCTCTTCTGTAAAGAGACATTTCCATAGCGATAGTCAGTTGGGCATTTTTGGTTTCTCCGGTTCCCATCAGAACCACCCACTCTCGGTAGTGAGATCCACCATCATATCCTCGATCTCTCCCTCGCCACCACCAGTATAACCTCAGTCACTCCTCCACCTCCACCACCTTTGCTCGACCACCACCTCCATATCCATAAGCACCTCCCATCACTTGCTATCACATTCTTCATGAGATCTAGCGAGCCTGGTTGGGGTTATGTTCTTGCCGTCAAGGTTTTGTCCATTCTTAGGGTTTAGGTTTATGTTTAGGTTTATTAAGTTTTAGGGTTTAGCTTTATTTTTTAATTTATTTAGTTACTTTAGCTTTAGTTTTAGGGTTTAGGGTTTAGGGTTAGGGTTTAGGGTTTAGGGTTTAGGGTGTAGGGTGTAGGGTGTAGGGTTTTTTTTATTACCATAAAAGTAAAAGATACAATGTCCTTAAAAGGCATAAAGCTTAGAAATCTACCGCTCATAGAGCTACATGAAACCTAAAGCTAAACCCCATCTAAGTACACTAGAAGAAGAAAAGAAAATAAAAGAGCAAAAACAACATCTAAAAAAAACATAGAGCAAAATGACATAGAGTAACACTAAAATAAAACATAAAATAGAAAAGGTTGAGTCAATGATAGTTCATGATTCCTTTAAGAAAGCGGGATAAGCAAGATCCACAACAACACTAGGATGGTGAGAAATGACCAGTCCTCTATAAAGTTCCAACCTATAAAAGAAATTTACAAAAATACTACCAAGGCAAAGTCAAAGCTAAAAGAATAAGGATTAAGAGAGCAAAGGAGAGAAGAAAGAGATGCGTAGGCTCAGTTAAGATCATCTCGAGGGGTAATAATACATATGAGCATCAAACTTCATAAAGAAGGGTTACAATCATATGTAAAGCTACCAACTAGAGAGAGGAGGTGAGTAACACAAAGGCATCATAGCGAGCATATCTAATACCAGTAGCCAACCCACCAAACAAAACACACAATAGGCCAATCACATAAAGCCATCAACCCAGAAGTTACTGCGGGATCATTGGGCAAGCTAATGAAACCAAGCAGTAGCACCACCGAAACTAGCACCAACATACTTGATACAAGCCAACATCCCGAACACACACAAAAGGGGGCCAAAGATAGCCACAACCAAAATTCCCAATTCAAAAATATCAGCAAAAGATCAGTCAGCACACCAAAAGGCTTCAATAAATTAGCCAAGAAGAAGAAAAAAATCCAATAAAGAGAAAAGTACCCAACCAAGATTCCAAATCTAGCTAAAAGTCCTCCAACCAAAGCAGCTAAGTTAAACATCCATAAGCCAGTCACCAGAGAATAGCCCATCATCAGTAACCAATAATGGAAGGACCCTAGTAGCCAAGGAAAAGCAAAAAAATAGCCAAAAAACCATTGAATAGAGAGACAACCAATCGATTTGGCCAGCCTCTTAGCCAGCGACCACAATAGTAGAAAACCCAAGTCAATGTAAAACCAATAGCAGCCATCGAGCCAAGATCACCCAAGGCGATAAGAAAAGACAACTAAAATACCAACAATCTAACCCATAATAACCAAATGACTCAATAACCATGGTTGTAACCTCGTCACCACCACAAGCTGTAACCCTTGCTCCTCTCCATAACTACCACTACTCCAACCACCACCTCCAAATCCAGACCTCAGATCCCCCCACCAATCTTGCAATAAGCGCCTCTGCCTCCACCTTCACCTCCGCCTTCACCTCCAGGATCTAGGCCGGTTGATCGTGGTGTTCCTACCGTCAGGGTTCTGCCCATTCTTAGGGCCTAGGTTTAGGTTTATTAGGTTTTAGGGTTTAGGTTTATTTTTTAATTTATTTAGTTACTTTAGGTTTAGGGTTTTTTTAACTCAAATGATTCCTTAACAAATAAGAAATTACCAAATCAAACAAGACATTATCCTTTAATAACTAATAAAATAGGATAAAATAAAATGCAATTTAAAAATGTACAAAAGTAATATTTCACAAAATGATTTAACTCCCAGAGACAATAAAATTTGATTTTACAGAAGGCCAACAAAGCTTTGTCGAACAAGTTGAACCCCATATCATCATCTGATTCCTCAACAAGCTCTTCCTTCTTCTCTTCCACTCTGGCCGGTGGACCATAGCGATAGTAGGAGTGGCGAAGCATCAGTATAACAACCACATTAAATTTACTAGGATCTTTCAAATACTCCTTAACCTTCGGGTATGTGTAATCAGTGGCAATCATGATGGCGAGGACATTCTTGTAAGCGTTGATGAACATGTGGGGTGCTGCAACAAGGGTGGGATAAGAGAGGGCTAGTGAGAGAGAAGTGATCATTAAAAGGCCCATCAAAAACTTCTCAAAGAGATCATCTTCAGTGAGCTCAAGCACCTCAGGACTGAACACAAAACCATCATCATACTGGATGGCCATATTTTATCAGTTGTGATAATTTCTTGATAATACCCTTTTTTATCTTAGTTGGGATGTTGAGAACCAAGAAGAAAGAAGTCTGTGAAGGATCCAGACCAGTGTTGCCTGGAGGAACCACAACATTAATAGGTGCAACAAGATCAACATGGGCAGCAACACCAACTTTATATTCCATAACCTCTTTATTGACTTCTTTAAGATCACCTTTTGTAAATATCAGCTCAACCGGGTTTTAGGGTTTAGGCTTTTAGGGTTTATGTTTTTAGGGTTTAGGGTTTAGGGTTTAGGGTTTACAGTTTAAGGTTTAGGGTTTAGGTTTGTAGGTTTAGTGTTGTAGGTTTAGGGTTTAGGGCTTAGGTTTTAGGGTTTAGGTTTTTCTTTTTTTTTAAAGTTAAGCAAATTGGTAGGTTTAGGTTTATTTTGTTTATTTATTATTTATTTTAGTTTATTTTATCTTTTATTTTTATGTAGGTTTATTTTTTATTTTTATTTAGTTTAGTTTATTCATTTTAGGTTTATTTATTTTTAGTTTAGGGTTTTTATTTTACTTTATTTTTTAGGTTTAGGTTGAGGTTTTTATTTTATTTTTTTAGGATTAGATTTTAGGTTTATTTTTAGGTTTTATTTTTTAATTTAGATTGAGGTTTATTTTTAGTTTATTTTATTTTATTTAGTTCAGGTTTAGGTTTAGGTTTACTTTAGGTTTAGGTTAAGGTTTTATTTATTTTAGGTTTGTTTATTTTAGTTTAGGTTTTTGTTCATTTTATTTTTATTTTAGGTTTAGTTTTCCTCAGGTTATGGTTTAGGTTTTATTATTATCTTTTTTTCGATTTATTTTTTAGGTTTAGGTTTTTTTAGTTTTTATTTTATTTTATTTTAGGGTTATTTTAGTTTTATTTTACATTTAGTTTTTATTTTATTTAGGTTTTTTATTCTTAGGTTTATTTAATTTTTTAGTTTAGTTTAAGTTTTTACTTATTTTATTTTAATTTATTTTTATTTTTTATTTCATTTTAAATTTATATTTAGTCTTAGGTTTTCATTAAGGTTTTCATTATATTTTATTATTTTAATTTTATTTAGGTTTAGGTTTTATTAATTTTATTTTGGGATTTATATATTGTAGGTTTAGGATTTTATGTTTTTAGGGTTTAGGGTTTAGGGGTTAGGGTTTTGGGTTCTAGAGTATAAGATTTTAGGGTTTAGCATTTAGGGTTAGGGTTTAGGATTTAGGGTTTAGGGTTTAGTGTTTAGGCTTTTATGTTTAGGGTTTTTAGGGTTTAGTGTTTAGGGTTTAGGGTTTCGGGTTTAGGGATTAAGGATTAGGGTTTAGGGTTTACGATTTAGGGTTTAGGGTTTTAAGGTATAAGGTTTAGGTTTTATGATTGTAGGTTTTCATTTTATTTTATTATTTTAATTTTATTTAGGTTTAGGTTTTTTTTTTAATTTTTATTTTTAGGTTTTACGATTTATGGTTTAGTGTTTAGGGTTTAGGTTTTTTTTAAATTAAGTAAACCGATAGGTTTAGGTTTATTTAGTTTATTTTTTATTTATTTAGTTTATTTTATATTTTATTTTTTTACTTTGGCTTATTTTTTATTTTTATTTAGTTTAGTTTATTTATTTTTGGTTTATTTATTTATTATTTAGGGTTATTATTTTACTTTATTTTTTAGGTTTGGGCTTAGGTTTTAGTTGAGTTTTCTTTTTATTTTATTTTTTAGGTTTAGGTTTTATTTTTTTTTTTTAGGTTTAGGATTAGTTTTTATTTTATTTTTTTAGGTTAAGGTTTTATGTGTTTATTTTAGGTTTATTTTTAGGTTTAGGTTTATTTTTAGTTTATTTTATTTTATTTTATTTTGGTTTAGGTTTAGGTTTCATTTATTTTAGGTTTAGGTTTAGTTTTATTTATTTTAGTTTAGTTTTTTGTTTAGTTTAGGTTTAAGTTTAATTTATTTTGTTTAATTTATTTTTATTTTAAGTTTAGTTCTTTTTTGTTTGTTTAGGGTTTATGTTAAGTTTATTTATTTATTTTTTAGGTTTATTTTTTAGGTTGAACTTTTCATTTAGTTTTTATTTTATTTTATTTTAGATTTATTTTTTATGTTTAGTTTTTATTTTATTTAGGTTTTTAATTGTTAGGTTTATTTTATTTTATTTAGTTTTGTTTGGGTTTTTACTTAATTTATTTTAGTTTTTTTTTTTATTTTATGTTTAAGTCTAGGTTTAGGTTTTTGTTTAGGTTTTTATTTTATTTTAGTATTTTATTTTATTTAGGTTTAGATTTTTTATTTATTTTATTTTTAGGTTTTATTTAATTTAGGTTAAGGTTTTTAGGTTTTTAGGGTTTAGGGTTTAGGGTTTAGGGTTTATGGTTTTAGGGTTTAGGGTTTAGGGTTTAAGGTTTAGGGTTTGGGGTTTAGGTGTTAGGGTTTAAGGTTTAAGTTATAGGGTTGTAAGTTTAGGTTTTAGGGTTAAGGTTTTTTTATTATTATTATTTTTAGGTATGGGTTTAGGGTTTAGGTCTTAGGTTTAGGGTTCAAGTTTTAGTTTAGGGTTTTTTTTAATAGAGAACAAATTCATATTCAACATTTCTTCTTTTTGATTTCATCAACCAGGTAACACACCAACTTCTCTAAGACACAAGCGATGACATAGATTAAAAATGAGCACGCATAGAGAAAATCAAAAAACCTAGATAACTTTAACCATCTCTACTGCGAAGACATAGTTCCATAAGCAGCAGAACGGATAGGACGTTCTTCAATATCTCTAGTTCCTATCAAAACCACCCATACTTCTCAAATAGCATGATCCAACATCGTATCCTCAATCCTATCAAAACCACCCATACCTCTCAAATTAGTCTAAACAATAAAAAATTTTATATTTTATTTGTATCACTTACATGTTTTAAGTTAAAACAATATATTATGATATATGATGCTATACTATGCTACAACATATAATTTTTATTTTGAACATAAAATCTTACTTTTTAGACTACAAATGGTGTAGCACACCTTTGGCACTACAACCTAATTCCCATTTCAAATTTAACAAATTTCATCATCAGATTATTAAATCAATATTTTTATGATTTATATTAATATAGACTATAGGGCACAATACCATAATATACTAAAACATTTTTAAAATATCATATAACATCCAAAAACACATAAGTACATAGTCAAATATATGATGCTACTTTATACTATAATATATGGTATTATAATATGATTTAAGGTTAGGGTTTAGGTTAATCAAATCTCTAATAGTCAAGGTAAAGTCTCTTGAAGACAATTTCTTTAGTTACCAAAACTATGTTAGGATTAGGTCATTCTTTGGATCTACTGCTAATGATTTCTTTATTCGAGGTTTATGGTTTAGGGTTTAGGGTTTAGGGTTAGGGTTTAGGGTTAGTTTAAGGTTTAAGTTTAAGGTTAATTTAGGGTTAAAGGTTTAAGGTTCGTTTTGGGTTTAGGGTTCTGGGCTTAGTGTTTAAGGTTTAGGTTTGTAGGTTTTAGGGTTTAGGGTTTAAGGTTTAGGGTTTAAGTTTTAGGATTTTATGGTTTAAGGTTTAAGGTTTAGGGTTTAGGGTTTAGGTTTAGTTTAGGTTTAATTGGTTTAGGGTTTATTTATGGTTTAGAGTTTTATTTTCATTTCAATTTCATCAACCAAGTAGCACCCCAAGTTTTATAAGACACTAGCGATTACATAGATAAAATATGAGCACCAATAAAGCAAATGAAAACCATAGATTAGTAGAACCATCTCCACTATAAAGATAGTTCCATAAGTAGGAGATCGAATTAGCCATTCTTTTGTTCCTCTAATTCCCATCAGAACCACCCTTGCCTCTCGAGTTGTAGGATCTTCCATCATATCCCCGATCTCTCCCTCCTCCACCACCATGGATGTAACCTCCATTGCTCCTCCCACCTCCATAACCACCACTGCTTTGTCCAACACCTCAATATGCACCAGCACCTCCAAATCCCCAACCACCACTGCGATAATCACCTCCTCTACCTTCACCTCCTTCACCAGATCTAGACTAAGCTTAGTTGATGGTAATGTTCCTACCAACAAGGTTCAACCCATTCTTAGGGTTTAAGGAGTAGGGTCAGGTCAGGGTTTAGGGTTAGTTTAGGGTTTCGATTTTAGGGTTAGTTTAGGGTTTTGATTTTAGGGTTAGTTTAGTTTATTTTACTTTTTATTTTGATTAAGGTTTATTTTTAATATTTATATAGTTTAGTTTATTTATTTTAGGTGTATTTATTTTAGTTTAGGCTTTTTATTTTAATTTATTTTAAGGTTTAGGTTTAGGTTTATGCTTATTTTTTAATTTAGTTTTATTTTTGAGGTTTACGTTTTATTTTTTATTTTTAGGTTTAGGATTAAGTTTTTATTATATTTTTTTAGGTTTAGGTCTAAGGTTTTTATTTTAGGTTTATTTTTACATTTTATTTTTTTTTATTTTGGTTTTGGTTTATTTTTAGTTTATTTATTTTTTTTAGTTTAGGGTTTAGGTTTAGTTTACTTTAGGTTTAAGTTTAGGTTTTATTTATTTTAGTTTAGTTTATTTTATTTTATTTTAGGTTTATGTTTTTCTTTTTAGGTTAGGGTTTAGGTTTTATTTTTTACTTATTTTTAGGTTTTACTTTTAGGTTTATTTTTTAGGTTTAGATTTTCACTTCAATTTTTTTATTTTTATTTTATGTTTAGTTTTTATTTTATTTAAGTTTTTTTTAGGGTTTTTTTAATTTTTTAGTTTAGTTTAGGTATTTATTTATTTTCTTTTCTTTTTTTAGTTTTATTTTATTTTATTTTATTTTACAGGTTTAGGTTTAGGTCATAGTTTTATTTTTATTTTATTTTATTTTTTTATTTTACTTAGGTTTAGGGTTTTTTATTTATATTATTTTTAGGTTTATTTAGCATAGGTTTAGGTTTTTAGGTTTTTAGTGTTTAAGGTTTAGGGTTTAGGGTTTGGGGTTTTGGGTTTACGGTTTAGGGTTGTAGGTTACAAGTTTTAAGGTTTAGGGTTTAGGGTTTTATGATTTAGGGTTTAGGGTTTAAGGTTTAGTGTTTTAAGTATAGGGTTTAGGATTTAGGGTTTAGGCTTTAGGGTTTATGGTTAGTTTTCGGGTTAGGGACTTTTTTTGTTTTTTTTTTTCATTTATTTTCTTTAAATTAAGTAAACTAACAGGTATAGGATTATTAGTTTATTTAGTTATTTATTTATTTATTTTAGTTTATTTAATTCTTTATTTTTATTTAGGTTTCTTTTTACTTACATTTAATTTAGTTTATTTATTTTAGTTTAAGTTTTTTTTATATTTTTTTTAGGTTTAGGTTTAGGTTATGGTTTATTTTTTAGTTTAGTTTTATTTTTATTTTTATTTTTTTAGGTTTAAGGTTTAGGTTTTTATCTTATGTTTAATTATAAGTTTTATTTTTTAGTTTAGGGTTAGGTTTATTTTTAGTTTATTTTATTTTATTTTTGGTTTAGGTTTATGTTTAGGTTATGTTTATTTCAAGTTTAGGTTTAGGTTTTGTTTATTTTAGTTTAGATTAGATTAGTTTAGGTTTAGGTTTATTTTAGTTTTATTTTAGTTTTAGGTTTTTCTTTAGTTTATGGTATAGGTTTTAATTTTTATTATTTTTAGGTTTTATTTTTAAGTTTATTATTAAGGTTTAGGATTTTCTATTTATTTAGTTTAGGTTTAGGTTTTTAGGATTTTAGGGTTTAGGGTTTATAGTTTAGGGTTTAGGGTTGTAGGTTTTAGGGTTTTGGGTTTAGGGTTTAAGGTTTAGGGTTTATGATTTAGGGTTTGGGGTTTATGATTTATGATATTTGGGTTTTGGCTTTAGGGTTTAGGGTTTTGGTTTAGGGTTTAGGGTGTAGGGTTTAGGGTTAATTTTATGTTTTAGTGTTTAGGGTTTAGGATTTAGGTTTTATGTCTAAGGTTTAGGTTTTAGTTTATGGTTTAGGGTTTTTGGTTATTTTTTAACACAGAACAAATTTAGATTCAACATTTCCTCCTTTTGATTTCATCAACCAAGTAACACACCAAGTTTTCTAAGACAGTTGACATAGACAAAATGAGCAGGATAAATAAAACCCTAGATAATTAGAATCATCTCTTTTATAAAGACAGGTAGTAATCAGATGGTCGTTCTTGGTTTCTAGTTCTTATAGAAGGCCTCTCGAGTTGCGGGATCCACCATCATATACCCGATCTCTCCCTTTGCCACCACCACGGCTGTATCCTCCGATGCTCCTCCCATCTCCATAACCACCACTGCTCTGACCACCATCTCCATATTCACCAACACTTCTAGATCCCCACCACTTTGTGATAAGTTTTGGCCTCCACCAGGTAGACTAAGCTTTTGGTTGATAGTGATGTTCCTGCCATCAAGGTCTACCATTCTTAGGATTTAGGTTTATTAAATTTTATGTTTTAGTTTTATTTTTAAATTTATTTAGTTACTTTAAGTTTAGGTTAAGGGCTTAAGGATTAGAGTGTAGGGTTTAGGATTTAGGTTTTAAGGTTTTAGGGATTATGCTGTTGGGGTTTAGGGTTTAGGGGTTAGTTATTTATGATTTTAGGGTTTAGTTTAAGGTTTAGGTTTAGGTTTAGTTTAGGTTTATTTAGTAGGGTTTAGGTTTAGGGTTTGTTTAGGGTTTAAGTTTTTGGGTTAGGTTTAGGTTAGGGTTTTTTAGGGTTTTTAGGTTTAGGATTTAGGGTTTAGGGTTTTAGGGTTTAGGGTTTTTTTAGTTAAATAGGTTTAGTTTATTTAATTTATTTTATTTTTTATTTATTTTTATTATTTATTTTATTTTTATTTAGGTTTATTCTTTAGTTTATTTAATTTAGTTTATATATTTTAAGTTTTATTATTTTATTTAGTTTTTTTATTTGAGTTTATTTTTTTTATGTTTAGGTTTAGGTTTATTTATTTTTAGTTTAGTTTTATTTTATTTTATTTTTAGGTTTTAGTTTATTATTTATTTTTTTAGGTTTAAGTTTAGGTCTTTATTTTTTTATTTTTAGGTTTAAGTTTTAGGTTTTATTTTAGGTTTATTTTTAGGTTTTATTTTTAGTTTAGGTTTAGGTTTATTTTAGTTTATTTTATTTTATTTAGTTTAGGGTTTAGGTTTAGTTTATTTTAGGTTTGGTTTAGGTTTTATTTTTTTTTTTTTTATTTTAGCTTAGGTTTAGGTTTATTTTCTTACGTTTATTTTAGATTTAGGTTTTAGTTTATGGTTTAAGTTTTATTTTTATTTATTTTTTAGGTTTATTTTTTAGGTTTAGGTTTATTTAGTTTTATTTTATTTTATTTTAGGTTTATTTTATTTTTATTTTATTTTAGTTTTATTTTATTGTTTTAATTAGGTTTATTTTATTTTAGTTTAGTTTAGGTTTTATTTATTTTATTTTATTTTAGTTTTATTTTTATTTTATTTTATTTTATTTTTTATGTTTAGGTTCAGGTTTTTTATTTTTTTTTATGTTATTTTTTATTTGCTTTTAGTTTATTTAGTTTAGGTTTAGATTTTAAGCTTTTTAGGGTTTAGGGTTTAAGATTTAGGGTTTAGGGTTTGGAGTTTATGGTTTAGGGTTTAGGGTTTAGGGATTATAATTTAGGGTTTTAAGGTTTAGGGTTTATGGTTTAGGGTTTACAGTTGAAGGTTCAGGGTTTTAAAGTTTAGGGTTTAGGGTTTAGGGTTTAGGATTTAGGGTTATAGGATTAGGGTTTATGGTTAGTTTAAGGGTTTAGGGTTTAGGGTAACAAATTTTTTTATTTTTTTTATATTTTTAATTTTTTACTTTTTTTTTTAAATTAAGTAAACTCATAGGTTTAGGTTTATTTAGTTTATTTTTTATTTATTTTCTTTTATTTTATTATTATTTTTAATTAGGTTAATTTCTATTTATATTTAGTTTAGCATATTTATTTTAAGTTTATTTATTTTAGTGTAGGTTTTTAATTTTTGTTTATTTTTTAGGTTTAGGTTTAGGGTTAGATTTATTTTTTAGTATAGTTTTATTTTTATTTTATTTTTTAGGTTTAGGTTTTATTTTTAATTTTTAGGTTTAGGTTTATATTTTAATTTTATTTTTTTAGGTTTAGGTTTTAGGTTTATTTTTTGGTTTTATTTTTTAGTTTACATTTAGGTTTATTTTTAGTTTATTTTATTTCATTTAGTTTAGGGTTTAGGTTCAGTTTATTTTAGGTTTTATTTATTTTAATTTAGTTTATTTTAATTTTGGTTTTGGTTTATTTTATTTTATTTATTCTAGGTTTATGTTCTTTTTGAGTTTAAGGTTTAGGTTTTTTTTTAGGTTTTATTATAAGGTTTATTTTTTAGGTTTAGGTTTTTAGTTGGTTTTCATTAAATTTTATTTTAGGTTTATTTTAATTTTTATTTTTGTTTAGTTTTTATTTTATTTTAGTTTATATTTTTTATTTTATTTTATTTTTAGGTTTAGGTTTAGGTTTAGGTTTTGATTTAGGTTTAGGTTTTAGATTAGGTTTTATATTTAGGTTAAGATTTATTTATGTATTTTTTTTAAGTTTTATTTCGATTATGTTTAGGTTTTTAGGTTTTTAGGGTTTAGGGTTTAGGGTTTAGGGTTTTTGGTTTTATTATTTAGGATTGGGGTTTAAGGTTTAGGGTTTAGGGTTGTAGGTTTTAGGGTTTAGGGTTTAGGGTTTTAAGGTTTAGTGCTTAGGATTTAGAGTTTAGGGTTTAGGGTTTTAAGGTTTAGGGTTTAGGGTTTAGTGTTGTAGGTTTATGGTTAGGTTTTTTTTATTTTTTATTTTTATTTTTCTATTTTTAGGGTTTAGTGTTTAGGTTTTAGGTTTGGTTCAGGTATTAGTTCTGGGCTTAGCATTTTTAGTTTTTTTTTAATAGAGAAAAAAGTTAGATTCAACATTTCTTCTTTTTCATTTCATCAACCACACACCAAGTTTACAAAGACACAAGCGATGACATATATAAAAAATGGGCACGCATAGAGCAAAATAAAAAGCCTAGATAATTAGAATCATCTCTATTATGATGACATAGTTCCATAAGCAGCAGATCGGATCGGCCATTCTTCAGTTTCTCTAATTCTCATCAGAACCACCACGACCTTTAGAGCTGGGAGATCCACCATCATATCCCCGATCTCTCCCTCTGCCACCACCGCAGCTATAACCTCCATTGCTCCTCCCATTCACCACTATTTACCACCTCCATATCCACCAGCACCTCTAGATCCCCCACCACTAGTGAGATAACCTCCGCCTTCCCCTCCACCGCCAACTCTAGACTGAGCATGGTTGATGGTGATGTTCCTTTTAGCAAGGTTATGCCCATTCTTATGTTTAAGGTTTAGGTTTGTTAGGTTTTAGTGTTTATGTTTATTTTTTAAATTTATTTAGTTACATTAGGTTTAGGTTCAGGCTTTGGGATGGGTTAAAGATTTAGGGTTAGAGTTTAGGGTTTAGAGTTTAGGATTTAACATTTATGGTTTAGGGTTTAGCATTTTAGGGTTTATTCTTTCAGGATTTAGGGTTTAGGGTTTATGGTTTAGGATTTAAGGTTTGGGGTTTTGGGTTGTAGGTTTAGGGTTAGTTTAAGGTTTAGTATTTAGGGTTTTACAGTTTAGGGTTTAGGGTTTATGGTTTTGGTTTTAGGGTTATAGTTAGGATTTAGGGTTTACTTTTAGGGTTTAGGGTTAGGGTTTATGGTTTAGGGTTTAGAGTTTAGTGTTTAGGGTTTTAGGATTTATGCTTTTATAATTTACAGTTTAGGGTTAGTGTTTAAGGTTTAGTGTTTAGGGTTTATGTTTTAGGGTTTAGGGTTTATGGTTGTAGGTTTAGTGTTTAGTCTGAGTTTTAGGTTTTAGGTTTTAACTTTAGTTTAGAGTTTTAGGTTTAGGGTTTATAGTTTATAGTAGTAGTTTAGATTTAGAGTTTAGAGTTTTAGGTTTAGGGTTTAAGATTTAATGTTTAGATTTAGGTTAGGTTTAGTGTTAGTTTAGTTTATTTTGGTTTATAGTTTAGGGTTTATTTAGGATTTAGGTTTAGGGTTTAGGTTTATGGTTTAGGGTTTAAGGTTATATTTAAGGTTTTTAGGTTAGTTGGTTAGTTTAGGGTTTACAGTTTAGGGTTTAAGGTTTAGGGTTTTGTTTTTAGGGTTTAGGGTTTAGAGTTTAAGGTTTGGGGTTTAGGGTTTTAGGATTAAAGGTTTAGTGCTTAGGGTTAAAGGTTTAGGGTTTAGGGTTTAGGGTTTAGGGTTTTTGTTTTTTTTCTAATAAAGAGAAAATTCAGATTCAACATTTCTTCTTTTAGTTTTCATCCAAGTAACACATAAAGTTTCTCCAATTCTCATCAGAACCACCCCTCCTCTCGAGTAGTGGGATCCACCATCATATCCCTGATCTCTCTATCTACCACCACCACGGTAGTAACCTCATCCGCATTTAGGTTTTAATTTATTGTATTTTTAGGTTTTATTTAGTTTAACTTTAGGTTTTAAGTTTTTAGGGTTTAAAGTTTAGGGTTATGGTTTAAGTTTAGGGTTTAGGGTTTAGGGTTTAGGGTTTAGAGTTTTTAGTTTTAGGGTTTAGGATTTTAGATTTAGGGTTTAGAGTTTAGGGTTTTCGGTTTGGGGTTTAAGGTTTAGGGTTGTGGTTGTAGGTTTAGGGTTTAGGTTTAGGGTTACTTTTAGGATTAGGATTTTTTTTATTGACTTTATATTTATTATTTTTTAATTTTATATTTTGTTAGGGTTTATAGTTTAGCGTACAGGTTTTTGGTTTAGGGTTAAGGTTTTACTTTAGGTTTAGTTCTAAATTAAGTAAACCTGTAGGTTTAAGTTTTTTTTTGTTTTTCTATTTTTTTAGGGTTTTGGGTTTTGGGTTTTGGGTTTTGGGTTAGCTTAGGGTTTATGTTCTTTTATTAATTCAGTAAACCAGTAGGTTTTGGGCTATTTAGTTTATTTAGTGTATTTTTTTATTTATTTTAGTTTATTTTATTTTTAATATTTATTTATGTTTATTTTTTATTTTTAGTAAGTTTAATTTATTTATTTTAGGTTTATTTATTTCAGTTTAGATTTTTTTAAGTTTATTTTATTTTAGGTTTTGGTTTTGGTTTTATTTATTTTAGTTTAGGTTTATGTTTATTTTATTTTATTTATTTTAGGTTTAGTTTTTTTTAATTTTAAGGTTTTGGTTTTATTTTTATTTTTTTTAGGTTTATTTTTTAGGTTTAGCCTTTTATTTAATTTTTATTTTATTTTATTTTAGGTTTATTTTATTTTCATTTTATGTTTTATCTTTTTAATTTAGGTTTTCTATTTTTATGTTTATTTTATTTTTTAAGTTTAGTTTAGGTTTTTATTTATTTTATTTTAGTTTTGTTTTTATGTTTTATTTTATTTTTTTTAGGTTTAGTTTTAAGTTTAGGTTTAGGTTTCGGTTTATGTTTTAGTTTAGGTTTTATTGATTATATTTTTTAATTTCTTTAGGTTTTATAAATTTTTAGGTTTTATTAGTTTAGGTTTAGGTTTTTAGGTTATTGGTGTTTAAGGATTAGGGTTTGGGGTTTAGGGTTTAGGGTTTAGGGTTTAGGGTTTTGTGTTTAGGGTTTATGATTTAGGGTTGTAGGTTTTTGTGTTTAGGGTTTAGGGTTTAGGGTTTAGGGTTTAGGGTTTTAGGGTTTAGGATTTTGGGTTTAGGGTTATAGGTTTAGGGTTTTGGGTTTAAGGTTAGTATTTTTTTTATTTTTTTATTTTATTATTTTTTAATTTTTAAAATTAATTATATTCGTAGGTTTAGGTTTATTTAGTTTATTTTTTATTTATTTTAATTTATTTTGTTTTTTTATTTTAATTTAGGTTAATTTTTATTTTTATTTAATTTAGTTTATTTATTTTAGGTTTATTTATTTTTAGTTTAGGTTTTTTATTTTAGTTTAGTTTTTAGGTTTAAGTTTATGTTTTGGTTTATTTTTTAGTTTAGTTTTATTTTTATTTTATTTTGTAGGTTTCAATTTTATTTTTCATTTTTAGGTTTAGATTTAGGTTTTATTTTATTTTTTTAGGTTTAAGTTTTAGGTTTTTATTTTATGTTTATTTTTAGGTTTTATTTTTTAGTTTAGGTTTAGGTTTATTTTAGTTTAGGTTTAGGTTTATTTTTTATTTTAGGTTTTAGTTTCTTTTTAGTTTAGGGTTTAAGTTTTATTTTAGGTTTATTGTTTAAGTTTAGGTTTATATTTTGTTTTTATTTTATTTTATTTTTGGTTTATTTTTTTTATTATTATTTTTGGTCTAGTCTTTTACTTCATTTAATTTTTTTATTTTTTTTAGTTTAGTTAAGGTTCTTATTTATTTTCTTTTATTTTAGTTTATTTTTTATTTTATTTTCTTTTTATGTTTATGTTTAAGTTTGAGTCTAGGTTTAAGTTTTAGTTTATGTTTTTATTTTATTTTATTTTATTATTTTCTTTTAGTTTAAATTTTTTTATTTTTTTATTTTTAGGTTTTATTTAGTTTATATTTCAATTTTTAGCTTTTTAGGGTTAGTTTAGGGTTTAAGGTTTAGGGTTAATGGTTTGGGGTTGGGAGTTTGGGGTTTAGGTTTATGCTTTTCTTATTTAGGGTTTACAGTTTAGGGTTTAAGGTTTAGGGTTTTGGGTTTAGGTTTTAGGGTTTAGGGTTTAGGGTTTAGAGTTTAGGGTTTTAGGGTTTAGGGTTTAGGGTTTTAGGCTTTAGGGTTTAGGGTTTAGGGTTTTAGGGTTCAGGGTTTAGGGTTTAAGGTTTAGGTTTTAGTTTAATTCACCTTTATCTTAGGGTTGGGTTTTGGATTTTATTTTAAATAGAGAACAAATTCATATTCAACATTTTTTCTTTTATTTATTTAGTTTATTTTTTATTTAGTTCAGTTTATTTTATTTATATTTATTTTTAATTTTTGTTTAATTTAGTTTATTTATTTTACATTTATTTATTTTAGTTTAGGTTTTTTATTTTAGTTTATTTTTTAGGTTTAGGTTTAGGATTATGTTTATTTTTAAGTTGAGTTTTTTTTATTTTCTTTTTTAGGCTTAGGTTTTCTTTTTTATTTATAGGTTTAAGTTTAGGTTTTTATTTTATTTTCTTAGGTTTAAGTTTTAGGTTCTTATTTAGTTTTATTTTGTAGTTTAGGTTTAAGTTTATTTTTAATTTATTATATTTTATTTAGTTTAGGTTTAGGTTTAGGTTTAATTTATTTTTGGTTTCGATTTTGGTTTTATTTATTTTCGTTTAAATTATCTTAGTTTAGGTTTAGGTTTATTTTATTTTTATTTTTAGGTTTTTATTTTATTTTATTTTAAGTTTGTTTTATTTTTATTTTAGGTTTACTTTTTATTTTATTTAGGTTTTTAATATTTTTTCTATTTAGTTTGGGTTTTTGTTTATTTTATTTTAGTTTAGTTTAATTTTAATTTTTTTTCTTTTTTATGTTTAGATTTAGGTTTAGGTTTAGCTTTTAGTTTATGTTTTTATGTTATTTTGGTTTAAATTTTTTATATATTTTATTTTTAGGCTTTATATAGTTTAGGTTTAGGTTTTTAGCTTTTCAGGGTTTAGGGTTAGTTTATGGTTTAGGGTTTACGATTTAGGGTTTAGGATTTAGAATTTTTGGTTTTTTTTTTGGATTTAGGGTTTAGGGTTTAGAGTTTAGGGTTTAGGATTTAGGGTTTAGGGTTTAGGGTTTAGGGATTTAGGGTTTAGGGTTTATGGTTTAGGTTTAGGGTTTAGGGTTTAGGGCTTTTAGGGTTTAGGGTTTAAGGTTTAGGGTTTAGGTTATAGGTTTAAGTTTCAAGTTTTAGTTCAGTGTTTAGGGTTTTTGGGGTTTTTTTCTTAACAGAGAACAAATTCAGATTCAACATTTATACTTTTGTTTATTTAGTTTATTTAGTTTATTTTTAGGTTTTTTATTTTTAGGTTTATTTTATTTTTTTAGTTTAGTTTATATTTTTATATATTTTATTTTAATTTATTTTTATTAATTTATTTTGTTTTATTTTTTTTGGTTTAGGCTTAGGTTTTAGTTTAGGTTTTTATTTTATTTTTAGGTTTTATTTTATTTAGGTTTAGATTTTTAGGTTTTTATAACTAGCACCCTACACATGGGTAACTAAGCCCACCTGTCCTAACTTGGATTATGCTTAAGGATTTTAGCAATTTGCAAAAAGAGCATTCACATTTATTTTTAAGTATCCCATAAGCAGAATCCCTTGCAAAAAAATATGATTAGGTTAATATTGGCCTATCATCTAGTCAAGCATACCTAACATCCAATCTAAAATAATACATCATAAAACAAAACATACATCACAGCATACAACTTCCTAACTTAGAGCTAGAAGTAGTGACTTAATTCTAATGTGTGTATTAAGGCTTGTGTGATAAATCTTGTTAGGAATTAGTATTGTATTTTTTTAAGTGTAGAAGGATTTGATTTAACATGAAAGTTTGATTTCACATGAAGTACTTTAATTGATTTGAGAATTTTAATTTGTGTTTTTTTTTTCATTTGATTACACTTAGAAACTAAGTGTTATAAAGAGAGGAAAAGAGGATTGCCCTCTTTCATCCCTACTTTAAGTAAGTTTCTAAACTATATTAATTTGATTTAGTTCTCTTTAGTGAATGACTTACTAAATGATTTAATTAATCCTTAGTTTAAGTTCACTTTAAATAATCATATTCAAAATGAAAGGCATCTTAAGATTAATTTAATTGAATTACTACCACATGACATATATTAAATCACTCCTTTCCAACACATGTAACATGCATATGATTTAATCCTAAGTGTATCTATACATGCAACATATTATAGCACACTTAAAGGATGATTGTATGTGCACATTTAGAATTTATATATATTTGATTGAATTATTTAAACATCTTAATTTAAAACATTATCCAAATACTTATACAAAAATGACATAAGAATGAAATTAAATAGGCATGCGCCATTGTTAAACCAGGGAAGTGACTTAACCAAATGATCTCCTTGGAGCTACCTAAAGCCTCGTATTCTTGGGATGTCTGGACTATATACTTATTTGCATTCAAACATATGTAAATTTGAATACAAGAACAAAAGAAGTAAGCTCCAAATCATATGGCTAATTAATTCAACCACTTAGTCAATTATGAATGCATGCAATTTTAATGTAAAATGGGATTTCCATTCGCTAACCACATATAGATATACATGTACAAAGATATCGGCAAGTACATGTCATGTCATGTTAAACCGAAGTGAGGTAATCAAATGACCTCCTTGGGGCTAACTAAAGCCTCATTATTCTGGGATGTCCAGACTAAATACTTGTTTTTCTTGGACACACATGGATGTATACATAAATGAGGGAAAGAAAACCATGCAAAGATTGTATATTTTTTTTGATTGAATCATTTATATATATGAATTAAAGCTCTATCCAATATCTATTGTTAAAAATCATAAGAACGAAATCAAATGGGTACGTGCCATTATTAAACTAGGAGAGCGAGGTAATCAAATGACCTTCTTGGGGCTAACTAAAGCCTCATGTTCCCAAGATGTCCAGACTATATACCCATTACCATTCAATCTTACATAAATCAATACATGAATAGAGGAAAGAGAACTCAACATTCATACACTTACGCACATGCATTTCTTATGCATTTTAACTAGCATCATAACACATATTATTCTTTATTTATAAGCTTTTGAAAAATACATTTGGATTTAATACGATAATAGACATATATTAAATTAAATCAACACATGCAAGCTTACATAAAGGAAATCCATTTTATTTTACCTGATTTTGAAAAGATGGATGCTTGAATTCAAATGACATACCAAATTTACCATGATTGGAAAGAGGAAAATCAAATATAAGCATGTGATTCATTCAATCAAACTAGTTCTTAAGGACAATCAAATCAAATAAGATTATTTAAAGCAAACCAAAGCTTCTTTATTAATTAAGTTTTGGATTTCATTTGATTTAAAGAGGAGAAGAGAAATCATCACTTGTTGTTTTAAACCCATTCCCACATTAATGATTTGATGTAATTTAAGGAAATGTAATTAAGTTGATTTTATGGGTTAATTAAGTTGAACATTTAATTAGATGAATTAATTACCCTTTCCTATGTCACCTTAAAGTAATTAACTAGATAATTATGAGCCAACATGATATGCATGGAAAATAAACTTGCAATGATCCTAGGAAATAAAAAGGGCCTAATGCAATTGGCTCATGATTAATATTTTATTAGATTAAGTGACTTAATTAATTACTCTTATGGTTTTCCCATAAATGTGGACTATCCATAATTTCATTAAACTCCTTTAGGTTATTAAACACCTAAAGAGCTACCCCATGATTTAATTAATTAAGATCTGATGTGATTATAATTTCAATTTACTTAAGTGATTTAAATAATTAGTTAAATCTTAATTAATTTCATTTTAAAAAGGGTGAAATGAACTTAGGGAAAGGGGTCCCAACTCTATTCCTTAGTTCACTTACTGTTGAACAATGATTAATAAACTTAATTAACTAATTTGTTACTATTCATGAGATTAATTAATCATTAATAAATTTTAGTTTGTCAATTATCCTAATTAAGTGTGCGATAAATCCTAAGAAAATCATGAGAGACAGAGGTCATCCCATTAAATTAACCCACAAAATTTGGGTTTAATTCCTCAAGTAATTAAGGACTAATTAAGCTAGTAAATTTTGTAATTAAACTTTAATTAAACCATAATTAATGTTCAAAATTAGTTAAGATCATTTTTAATTAATTCTATTCTGAAATACCTTTAAAATGAGTATTTATTTGTATTTTTTATTTCTCTATGATTTTTTATAATTTTTAGAAGTTTCAGCCATTAAAAATGATTAATTAAGCCTAATCCTATTGGTGTCATGTGGCATGCTTTCCATGTGGCGTAGCGAGATTGGCTACTTAAAACTTATCTGACTCAATGCCTATGTGGTAGAGGCGGACGTGCTTTCCAATCCACCATTTGATATAAGATCGGATGACTACGATTAATCCCATAGCTTAATAGGATTAAATCAGATCGATCTAGTGAATCTAATCACGATCGTCCATTCCAATCATGCGGAATGGATGGTGCGTGATTTAACATCATGCTAGTGAGGGAGAATGGAGTCTGTCCGACATTGCTCACTTGATCCAAGAATAAACAATCCAAGATAAACTCTAAAAGGATCCCACACCTTCACAACATCGATTGGAGGGGATCTAATGATCAAGATTACACGAGATCAAGTTTTCTTCAAAATGCTCCAACCCATTTTTGCCTAAAGATCAGTTTTAGAAGCAAACCTTGCCAGAGTTCAAAGCCGATGGCTCGAATGATTAAGGAAGCTTCATCTAGTGGAGATGAAGCCCTATTGAGCAGCAATTGGATCAATTCCTTGATGTTCACTCAAAAGGCCATGAATTGGTGATTTGGAGCTCAGCTTTGATCAAAGTCCCACCTCTAGTGCTCAAGAAGCTTGGGAGATGGTTTGTTCTTTGCTCGACGAGGTCTAGGGAAGGTGCGTGCAAAGTTAATTTGAGTTTGATGGAGAAATGGTGATGTTAGGTCAAAAATTGGAGTGTCCTATTTTGGGACAGACGGGAATGGCATTTTTTGATCGAGGAACAAGCTTAGGAGCTTAGGGAATGGATCACTTACATGGGTGATTTTTCTCATGTGATGCCTTTGACTTAAGGGTGGAATGGTCATTTGGTATTAGATTTGATTTGGGCAGATTTGAAATGAGCCAAAGGTGGGTTAGCCTAAACTTCAAGTCAATTGGAGTTGATTTGGTTAGTTTTGGCTCAATTTTACTCATTTAGGTCAAATTATGTCAAACCAAGGATTATGACAAGTTCATATGATCATTTGGGATGTTTTGGTTTAGTTTGTTTGGTTTATTTTGGCTTAGGTTTGATTTTGGCTCATTTGAATTCATTTGGGTCAAATGAGTTAAGTTGACCAATTTGACCAAATTGTCCAAATTGGCTTGGGTTTAGTTGACCAATTGAAGATGATTGTAGGCATTAGTTTCAATTAATTTGGATTTGGTTTTGTTTTAGTCCAACTTGAACCTTTAGGTCAATTTGGGCTAAGTAGATCAATTGGGTTCAATTGGGTCCAATCATGGCTTTGGTAAAGTTCAACAATCATTTTAGAATGAACTTGAGCCATTAGCTGTAATCAATTTGGTTTATATTTTGATTTGATCCAATTTGGTCTTTTAGGTCAATTTGGCTGATTGTTGCAAACTGATGGGCACCTTAGGTTGGTTGATGTTCACTATGCTGGCAGTGACCCACCCGGTGAGTACACCACTCTTGGCAGATATGAGTCCCCGAGCTTTCTCCTTGAGTTAGACACCAAATACCTATTAGATATATGACTAGCCATGTCATTTTCTCTAGGGTGTTGGATTAAGCCCCTTAGTGGCCCCATCATCTATGAGCACTCTATTTGGATCAAGTCATTTGTGACCCCATTTAGACACTACCCGGGTTACTCTTAGATTGCACAGTCCCACTTTCCTAGTAGCCACCCCTATGGTTGGAAAATTTGTTCAGCGGATCACAGATTCTCCCTTGGTTCAGTAAATCTAAGATAGACCTAGGTTTATATAAGCTCCTTCTCAGTTTGGTCCCTCGCAAACTAATAGGGTCCATGATAAAATAAACTAAAACAAATAAAATAAAAATTTCTCTTATGGATTAGGAATTCAAACCACTGAAGGGCCCCTTCTCCCAAGCAGACATCCTATCTTTAAGACAGTGTCAACAAAACTCCCTATAGGAATTGCCTGACTACCTAAGTTAAGATAAATCCTCGGGTCGGCACTCACTCCATAGTCACCCTTAGATTGGGTTCAATCTATTTTGCCAAAAGCAGGTTACCCCGACAGTCATTCCTCTTCGGAAGATATAAGACTATGATGCATTCTTTCCAGCATGACTGTCACAAACTGACGAGCAGCCCTAGGTCGGGTTCGATTTGTTTCCCAAAGCAACCGATCACCTCAATGGTCTTTTCTAGTGGAAGATGCGAGTCGAGCTTTCTTCACTTGAAATGATCATTACAAACAAAAAGACACTCCTTTGGTAGGATAGTTCTCCCATCGGTGGGAAGCTACTCCCATTGGTTCAGTAGATCTGAGATAGGTCTAGCTTCTGGCTCCTTCTCGGTTTGATCCATCACAAACCAAAGGATCCCAAAACAAATTAAAATGAAAATTAATTCTTGACTATCTTTGAGTTGATCTAAGTCCCCGCGACATTCACTCAATAGTTAGCCTAGTGGGTTGATTTGTTGCCCAAAACAATCGATCACCCCAGTGGTTCCTTGTTGTTGAAGATGTGAGTCTCCGCACTTTCTTCCTAACTTGATTGCTGCATACCGAAAGGCACCCCCTTTAGTTGGATAGTCCTACTTTGTGGTTGGTAGACTACTCCCTTTAAATTGGTAAATCGGAGTTAAGTCTAGGCCTCCATGGCTCCTACTCAGTGCGATCCATCGCAAACCAACAAGTTTTACCTTGAATCAAAATCTAAAAATTTGAAACAAATCCAATCTCTCTTTGCTCATGGATGATTTGAACTTTCTTTCCTAGTGGAAAGTTCACTTCTCTATCCCTAGTGGAGTCAATCTAAAACAAATTCAACCTTCTTCCCAGTGAAACTCAAACAAATTTCAAAAGAAACAAAACAAACCAAACAATCAATCTAAATTCAACCCTCTCCCCTAGTGGAGATTTCTCTCAGTGAGAATCAAATCAAACCTCTCATCCCCTTGTGGATGACTTGAACCTGCTTCCCTAGTGGAAGGTTCACACTCTATCCCTTAATGGATTTTTGCTTCTCTCTTATGTCTTAGACATAAACAGATCCACATTGCACTAAGCTCTAGATTCCTTCTACACCCTTGGGTTAGGGTTAGATAGTTTATGTTAGTGCTTGTGATCTTTCGGTGTTGTTGATCATTTCGGTCAACACCAATACGTGTGGTGTACCTAGTCAGTCACACCACACCTATTGGGTGCCCTTTATTGACCTCATTTTTAGGATGAGCTCTCAACACCTCCATCTTAAGCTTAGGATTCCTCTTAGACTTTAATAGTTTCTTAGTCTTAAGACATGTCTAGTGATTAGGTGGACACTCAAATCTAGCCCTGGAAGACTTAGAAGAGTTAGCCATAGGAATAGGTCATGCCTTAGGGGTGTTAAGAAAATTGCCTACCCTTAGCTTGAACCATTCCTCACTTTCCTTACCTTCAAGTCAAAATTCCAAATCAATTATATTTGATTTTCTCCAAAGTCAAATCAATTCCATGGTTGAAATCCATGATTGAAACTCATGATTGAAACCCATAATCAAAAACCATCAAAAATTCCCAAGTCCTCCATTAAAAAACTTAATCAAAATCATGATTCAAACTTATTCAAATCTTTGAGATTTTCTCATGACCCATTTATATTCTCATTTATATTCTCATTTATATTCTCATATATAAATTAAATATAAATAAAAACCCATCATATCAAACTCAAAATTCCAAATCAACTCATGAAAAGTTTCTTAAGTCCCTTTAATTTCCCATTAAAGGACTTAGCCAAAATAAATCCTAAACCTTGATCAAACCTATTCAAACCCTTCAGATTTTCTCAAAACTTTTTTATATTATCATTTATATTCTCATATATAAATGAAATATAAATATAAATCATTCAAATCAAATGCAAAAATTAAATTCAAAATTTAAAATCCTTGAAATTCCCTTAAATCCCTTAATTTCCCATTAATGGATTTAACCGTAACCTTGATCAAACCTACTCAAACTCATGAGATTTTCTCAAAACTAATTTGTAATCTCATTGATATTCTCATATATAAATGAAATATGATTATAAATCAATCAAATCCAATTCAAAATTTAAATTTCAAATTAAAAAATTTCTTTAAATCCTTTCAATTCCCTTTAATGGATTTAACCTAAATCATGAGTAAACTCTTTCAAATTCTTGAAAATTTCTCATGATTAATTTATATTCTCATTTATATTCACATATATAAATAAAATATAATTTCAAACAATCAAAACCTATTCCAAAAATCAAACTCAAATCCATTCAAAATCTAATCTAAGCCTTTCAAGTCAAAATCTTGAACTTAGCCAAATTACTTTCAAATCAAGCCAAACCCTTGATTTGACCTCATCGTTCAATCAACCCTACAATCATGAGCTCATATATAAATCCAAACCTCAATCAAACAATCAAAACCCAAATCAAAAAAATCAAACCCAAAACCCTTTCATATTCTTCCTTTGAATATGAAATTTTCAAGTGGATCAAAACCCATTTGACTTCAAACCACTTGTAAATGGATTTAAATTTCAATTATAAGTCCATATACAAGATCAACAAACTTCAAATCAAGCTTTGACCAAGCCATTTGACCCGCTTAGGCTCACTTGACCCAAAGTGAACTAAAGTACCCTTGTGAGCCAACTTTTGATCCAAACCAAATTGGATTTAACCAAACTCATATACCCATCTCATCATGATCAACAATCATCATGGGATGATCAATAAATCAAATTGGGTCAAATAAAGTCAAACCTAAGGGTTGACCAAGTCAACATTTAGCCCAAAATGAAACCTAACATAGCCAAATTTTACCATAGGCCAAATTGATTGAAACCATTGATCTAAGTTCACACATGACCTATGTTTGAACTTGACCAAGCCAACATTTGAGCCTAACCTTGCCCAATTGGCCACTTGACCCAAGTTGACCCAACTTGACATAAAAATTCAAAATGTGTCAAAACTTGATCTATGCCAAATTGACGCAAACCAATGTGTCAAGTTCATTCCAAATCACTTGTTGAACTTGACCAAAGCCTCAATTGGCCAACTAAACCAAACCTAGCCAAATTGACCTTAGACCCAACATAACCTAAAGGGTCATGTTGAGCCAAAATTGAACTTAACCCAAATTGATTGGAAATAAAGATACCAATCTACTCCATATGACTAACCTAACCTAAACCTACCCTTGTCCTACCTCAAATAGATCAAGCAGATCAAATGGGTCAACTTGACCCATTTGACCTAAGTTAATATCAGCCGAAACCAAATATATACCAAATTTAATCAAACCAAAGCCACCAAAATATTTCAAATGGTCATACCAAATTGGCCCAACCCTTGGTTTGACCCAATTTGATCTATTGATCAACTTAACCCAAGTTGACCCATTTTGACATAAATGGGTCAACATGAACCAAACCCTATCAAATGGATTTCAAATCCACTAAAACTTGGCCAAACCTTGTTTCTCCACATACCTAACATGTCTAAAGTGAAAATAAAATAGAAAAATGACCATCCTACTGTAGGCCATAGAATAAATTTTGGCCTAACCCATGGGTATTTTGGTCATACACTCTTCACAATCACTTGAGGCTTTATTAAAAGCTCAAGGGGACTTATTAATGAGTAGTGCACAAAACCTAATGGGTTTGGGTCGGCCCATTTGGTCCATAGACCAAATCCGACCACCTAGCCTCAAATTGAAATTTCAAATTCCCTCTTAAGCTCAAATTCATCACATGGGAAGTTGGCAATCCATTCCTTGGATCAAACCAACCATGTGCACACTCAAAAACACCTAAATAACCTCTTCAATCTCATCAATTGAATCAAAATGGCAAAGGATGGTTTGGCCATTCAATTTCCATTGGGGGAGATATACTCCCCCTAATTCAATGAAATTTGAATACTGATCATCGATTGCATAGGAACCCGAACAACCACCTGAGCATTCCTAAGCTTCTTAGATAGGATTTGAATTCACTAATTCTCAATTTTGCACATTGCAAAATAGGGGAGCTCAATCCATTAGCTAACTTCCTCCATACTTGATCTCCATCTAATTACCCTTGTACACTCCATCAGAGGGTCAAGTCAAACTTGCCCAAGCTCTAATAGAAGTTCCCACAGCAAGGAAGAGTTCAATTGGATCAAAGCTAAAGCCCAAGTGAAGTTGTGTTAGTCTAACCCTTTGATCCACTCAACCCCAAGGCCTAGGAATTTCAACAGGGCTTTGTTTCCACCATATGAACCTACCTCATTGAGCTCAAGTGCAGGTGATCACCTCTGGTGAGGTATGAAATTTTTTGACCACTTAGCTTGATAGGTGTTGGTCGTTTGTGAATGAAATGTTCATGGCATGAGAAATGAACTATTGGATAGGTTGGTAATCATGTTTAGATGGTGTGGGTTGACTTTTGTATGATTCCATACTAGATCAGTCTCGGATCTCCCCTTAGATCATGGACAGTCTCCATAGATCCTTAGGGAAGAACTTGGCTCATCTCAGCTGTCCATCCACACATCTTAGATGGACAGTTGAGATTATTTAGCATGTTTAGTAAATCCATTATCCTTTTAAAACTACAAGTGAATCATTAGCCGTCCGATCTTTGATCAGACGGTCGAGGATATTAGCATGTGCACAACCACCACCATTTGGGATATGATGTTTAAGTCACACCCTCACGGTGCGACACAAGTAAAGTGCGCTGACCGCCACTGCCACGCATCCTGCCATGAGCTGAGGATTAAGTAGGGATTAGTTAAATGCCTAATTAATTCCTAATTAGTCCATATAACTTTTAAAATTCATAACTCTTCATAAAAAATTAGAAAATAAAAGGAAAAATGCTATGGAAAGTTAATTTCATCTAGAATATTTTAAAAATGATATTCAATGGATTTTGAGTTACTCTTTTCTCTGAATTTGGGTTTCTTTGGGAATCTTAATTAGCTAATTATCCTTTAATTAGGTCATCAATTAATCTCAAATTTTTAGGGTTCATTTTAGGGATGACCTCTACCTCCCTTAATTTTCTTGAGATTTATTGAGGACTTAATTGGGGGAATTTATATTTCATTCCCTAATTACCCCTTTCATGTAATTAAGGGTAATTAATGTGTGATTAGTGGATTTACCCTATGATTAGGTTGATTAATGTTAGATCCAGTGAGTAAAGGGTTTATGGCATAATTATGGGGCATTTCCCCTAAGCTATTCCCTAAACGCCTCCCCCCTTTTTCTCTCCTTAATCCCCTCTTAATTATGGGTTAACTCATTAATTATACATTTAATCAATTTTCAACAATTTTAAAAAGTTCTAGAACTTAATTAATCTACCTTGGGTAGATGCTTAGGTGTTTAAAAGCCTAAGTTTAATTAAATAAATTAAAACCCAATTCACATGTGTGAAAAGGTGTTTAAAAGTACTTAAGCTAAACCCCTTAGCTTAATTAACTTTTAATTATGAGCCAAATTTCATTAGTCCTTTTCATTATTAGATGCATTACAACTTTAAATACCTTGTGGGTTTTATGTCATCTCATTGGCTCATAATTACTTAGTTAATTCTTCTAAGGTGGTGTAGGTAAGGGTTAATTAAACCACTTAATTCATACCTTAACCTAATCAACACATAAAATGGATTTAATTCTTTAAAAATTAAACAAGAATATCAAACAAATGTGGGAATGGGTTAGGAATAGCAAACTCATCTCACCTTTTCAAAAATAAATCAAACTTCGAACTAAACAAAAATCATTTTGAGATTCACTTTGATTTGTTCTAAATTTTCTTATTCTATAAGAATATCTTTAGGATTTAAGTAAAGTGAGTTTGTTTACATGCTTTCATTACTTCAGATCTTTCCCAACATGTTAAGTTGTACTCCATGTGATTTCATGCATTCATAATTTCATATTTGAAATTCTAAAATGAAATCATTTACATTATTTCAAATGCATGTGTTGTTTAAAGTAAAATAGAGTTATTATTATACTACTAAATCTAAATTATTTTCAAAACTTATAATGGAAATATCAAACCTGAAAGTATGCTACTTATACTTTAATTATAAGCTTGCATGTAAAATATTATAAAGGTATGTTTAGTATAGGATTCTTTTCTTTCCTATGTTGGTATAGTTTTGAATAGAAATTTTGGTGAGATATAAGGTTCATTTGAAAAGAACCTAATGCTCACCTAATTTCTTATCCTATTCATCCCTATGCTACCATTTAAAAATGGTTACCTTCACATACATCCATAAATTGCATAAACAAAATAAATCTATTAAACAACTTTTGCATATTCTTTTTCCATTTCATTTCTTTTATATACATTTTTGTACTTAAGGAAAGTGGTATATTAGTCTGGACAACCCCGAGGTTACGAGGCTTTAAGTAGCCCTAAGTAGGTCTTGTACCTTAAACCTCTAGTTAACAATGGTGCTGTACTCACTTATGCCTTTCTTTCATGTATGTATGTGAAATTTTGGATAAGGAAAACCATTTCTACTTAAGAAAAATCATGCATATTCAACTTCTAAATTATCTTAAATGGATTACTTAGTATGCATCATAATGTGTGTTAACTACTCTCATTTGCATGTATAGATATGCTTAGGGTCCATCCTTATGCATGCTATATATGTTGGTAAAGAAGTGAAGTAATGTGTGTTATGTGAATTTTGTTTCATTTTATTAAATATTAAAATGCCTTTCTTTTTGAATAGGTTTGTTTAGAGTTTATCTAAGGTTAGGATTAATCAAAAGATAAAAATTAAAATATTCACTTAAATGAAAGTAAAATATGAACCTACTTTAGAAAATTACTTAAAGTTAAGGAAGGAAAGAGAAGTTCTCTTCTCTTTCCCTCTCTTCATAATTTAGTAATTAATTGTAGGATCCACTTAAACAAAATCAAAACATGAAATAAAATCAACCCAAAACACTTAAAAAACTTAAAGGAAACTCTCCTCTAAGTTGAACATGTTCTTCAAACTTAGAAAATTTAAACCTAAAGTCATAATTAAGCATACCACACAAGCCTTCAAAGCACACACATTAGCCTAAGTCACCACTTATAGCCTTAGGTTAGGTCGGTGCATGATTTGATGTTTGTTTTATTTTATGATATATATTTTAGACTGGATGTTAGGGTCTATGCTTGTAGAATGAATGGTAGGATGTTCTTAGTCTAACTATTCTTTTCTGTAGGGGACTGTGCTTAAGGGGCGCTATCATAAATAAAAATATAAATACTTTTGCTTGCAGGTGTTTTATATGCCTCAGCATAATCCACGCGCAGTGGACTAGTCACTTGTGTGGATGATAAGTCTAATATATATGCTTGAGATTTGTGTGGTGTGATTTAACTAACCTTTGTTTTGCGGGTGTTAGTTAGATTTCTACTTTTCCTTTCCATGTAAAAATTTGTATAAGTAGGATTTTGGAATGATTTGTTATGGGCATTAGGATAAGCATTGGTCATAAGATCTTATCTTATGCACCATGTGAAGCCTTGGAACATCCACCTTCTAACCTTCCAAAGGAGGAACCAAAAGAAGAAAGAAGAAGAAGAAAGAAGAAAAGAAGAAAGAAAGAAGAACATCCACCTTCTAACCTTCTAACCTTCCATAACAATGAATTCCTTTGCTTAAATTGTAATTTAATTCATTTGTAATCCGGATTGTATAAGGGTAGAGCTTGGCTACCCACATTTGATATTTTTGGGTTTGTACTATGGTGCCCGACCACAACGGCCTTTTATTCTTTTTGTGATTAGCTTTATAAATTGATTGATGATTTGTTTAGCTTTTGCATTAAGTGGCATAATTTTTCTAGTTTATTCCTTGCTTTATGTATGTCCTGGATGTGGATTAGGCTCTTTAGGGAAATATAAATTTTTTACCCAACTTAATGACATAAATAAAAATTAAATAACTCATAACCTCACCTAAAGCTTAGGATAAAAATCAAGATAAAAGAATTAGCAACCACTTAGCTAGATGAGCATTTCCTTATAATATCATGCATAAATGCATCTTATTTCACTCTTGATTAAAGGGCTTCCCCCTTTGCCAGAGAACCTGACTTGAGCTTTGAGGGTCATGGTGGAAACTCACCTCCTCCCTTCTGACTGATTTTGTCTAATAATCTGATTTCTCATGCATTAATCATAAAAAAAAATCCTATAGCCTGAGTTAAAATAATTGTCCAAAAAATGAAATAAAATGAATTTTGAATTGCATTAGATTTAGGTCATTTAAAGCATGTCCCTTTACATGATCTAGACTCTTTAGGGAGTGAGTTTAAGGACTTAGTCTCTTTCTAAATAATAATAGCCTAGTTATCTTGCATAAGCATAAAGACTTGCCTGCATGTATTTAAAATCATAGGAGGAGTTAGTTGCTGGCCTCCCCCAGGTGATTATAAGTCCAAGCTATCAGGTGGTTTGTCCTCTCTTGTGGAGGCAAACTAGATACCCACTTTTTGCCTTATATTTAGGTTGTGCTTCTAGCCCTCACTGAAGCTCCCTAGATTTAGGTTTTCAGCTTGCTTCTCCCCTTTATGGGCCATAAGAATAATTCCTCACCTCTTAGGCATTTCCTTAATCTTGTGTTAAGGAATCTTAAGTCCTAAATTTCTAATGGAAAAAATGCAACTCAAACAAACTAAATCAATTTTCAAATTGTAAATCCTAACTATAGGATAGTCTGAAATGCTCATTGAGTTTCGTAGCATCATGGGCACTTCCTACTTATTTCCCATTTTGGCTTCGATAATAACTCTCTCTTTTGATCAATTCCATTTGATCTTGCAAATATAAAACTAATCGATTAATAGTCCTTTCCTATTGAAATCTTCAAAGACAGTGATCATTTACCTTAATCGAGAGTTTTCCTAAGGGATCCCATCCCTTAGGATGGAATTAACTATGGTGGCTTTCCCCTGTAAGGAACTTAGTGAAACCAGTTTAAAGTAAACCCTACTTTACTTTTTCATGTAAAGTAGGGAAAGAATCTCTAGTACATATGCAGACCCATCATCCTTAGGAGTCCTTATTGTGGTTATTAGGTCCATTAAAGGGTAGTGACTTATGTCTTTTGAGATAGTACACTATTTTCTTGGTGATGTACTTGATCACCTGACTAAGTACATCTACAGATCTGCATGGCATCCTAAAAAGATGAATTTCTATAAGGTCTCCTCTTTCTTTTCTCCTCACAGATTTGAAAGTTGACTCCCCAATAGGAATTTATTGTACCAACAACAGGCACAAATAATCTAGGCTACCTAGTGTTATTAGTATCGTGCACTGAGAGGCACCGAACCTCACCTGTTACAGGATAATCAATCCAATGTGGACTGTACTCGCTAGATGAATGACACTCCTGACTGTAACTAGCTATGATAGGGGTAACAATCTTAGGATGTTCCACTATAACTGATGTAGTTGGACTATCATCTGTCATCTCTATAATAACTATCACCATCTCCACATCCTGTTGTACTAGTAAAGTTAGTGAATGGACAACCACAATGCTTCGGGGTCACCGCTCTTTCTGCACCACCACTAGGGTAGAAGGTTGAGCAAGAGAGCTTGGCCTTGCCTAATAGGTGGTGTAGAAGGGGTAGGATCCCTTAGCCATAGCTGGATCACCAACGGGGTGCGGTTCTCCTTGGATATGGCCTTCATGGCCTTAGATGGAACTGGAGATGCTGTAACACGGGTAGTGATAGCAGATGAGGGTAGAAGCGGTAGGGTGGAGGCATGTGACTCTCTATGTTCAGGAGCTGGTCTCCTATGACTAGTCCCATTAAGAAGGATGTCATCAGTATGGTCAGTGCAGGTAGCATGCCGAGTTGGAAAATTAATAAGCATCAAAGCTACTGACTGGCGGTTGAACCTCCATCTCTCCCTGTTAGTGATGTGTGTTGTATGGGCCTCTCAGGCTCTATCCTGATGGATATGCTTCACACTACAGGGGATGATGGATTGGAGATCAAATTGAGCTAGACTCTGAGCGTTCATAAGCTCCGCCTACCTAGCATAAGATAGATCAGAGGCCGGTGTATGACCTCCTACTTCTAGTAATTGTTGGCTAATGCTACACCACTGGAGGAGGTGATGAGAGAATCTTTCTAACATCCTCTTTGTCTAACCCAGAGAGAGGATGGAACTGGTTTTCTATAACAAGTGGTGAAGTAACAACGAGGAACTCATCCATAGTTGAACGTGCCACTACATCTATCACCTCTTGATCATGTGGTTCTTATTCCTATGCTGTGTCCAGGTAAGATGGGTGGAGTGAGAGCTAGACCCGTACTCAAAAGTAGGGGAGGCAAGCTTTGAGACCATGGAAGCCTTACCCTAAGAGGGTACAGATGAGAGGGTTCTAGCCCTCACTAGGGTATCATGGGAAACTCTGGGGCATGTTGAAATTGGGACTGGTACTGCTGGTGCTATCACAACTGAAGCTTGTTGGACTGCCATTGCTTTCCTCTTCATCAAGGAGATGTCAAAGACAAAGGGTAGATCAATCCTGATGACCTACTTCTACACGGTCACCATGGTCCTACTGACTGTAGTGAGGGGAGTGCCCTCACATGTAATCTTAGCTCCCTCGAATCCCCTACCAAAGTGGATCAGATGTGTATGGTCTAGTCGAGGGAAGTTGGCTTGGTCCAAAGCCAAATCCATACCATGGGGGAAGGTGAAAATGAACTTCTATGAACCAGCCATTTCAGATAAAAAAGTAGAAGCCTGAAAACTGAACTGTCACTATACTGCAACTTACTGTAAGAATCTACAATAGGAAATGAGTTTGTATCAGATTTCTGTATTTATGGATTTTTTTTGAATTTTGAATTTAAAAATTTAAACCCACATCCAACAACTTCGAAGTGTTAAGTGGGGTTCAAATAGATTTGAGAAGATTAATTGGAAGAGGAATTTTGAATATGAATCCAACTTTGGGTATGTTGAAATATGGATTCAAATATTTTAAGAAGGATGCTTCCATAGGTTCATGTTTGTTTAAATTTAAAGTTTCTTTTGATTTGAGGATCCTTTCCTTTAACAAATTTGGGTATGTTAAAGTAAGGGTCAATTGATTTTGTTTTTGTTTGATTGATTTTGGAATTTCACTTACTTAGCAAATTTGGGTATGCTAAGTGAAGTGTTTGAGAAAGTGGTTGTTTCTTTTTGTGAATTTTTATTTTGATTTTGGAAATTTTGAATTCTCACTTAGCAAATTTAGGTATGCTAAGTGATGTATCCAAGTGTGTTTGGTTTGATTTTTGAAAATAGGATTCTTAGCAAATTTAACTATGCTAAGAAAACCCTAAGTGTTTCATTTGTTTATGGATGTTTTGATTTTTGAAAAAGTAGGATCCTTAGCAAATTTAAGTATGCTAAGGAAATCCTAAGTGTTTCATTTTTTCTTTGATTTGATTGAAAGTGGAGGCTTTACTTTAGCAAATTTGGTATGCTAAAGATGACATCCCACTTAGTTTTGTGAAATGGAAATTTCACTTTGCAAATTTGGTATGCTAAATAAAATTCCAAAAGATGTGTTCAAAATTTTTGATTTGTTTTGGTTTTGAAAATGGAAACTTCTCCTAAGCAAATTTGGTATGCTAAGGAAAGAGGTTCCAAAGGTGCTTGAAGATTTGTGGATTTGATTTTGGAGACTTTACTTAGCAAATTTGGTATACTAAGAATGAAGTTCCAAATATGTTTGAAAAATTTTTGATTTTGGGTTTGGAGTCTTCACTTAGCAAATTTGAATATGCTAAAATGAAGTTCCAAAGTTGTTAAAAAATTTTTGGATTTTTGATTTGGAAACTTTACTTAATAAATTTGAGTATGCTAAGTGAAGTTTCAAAATGTGTTTGAATGTTTTTGATTTTTGGATTTGGAAACTTTATTTAGCAAGTTTGAGTATGCTAAGTAAAGTTCCAAAATGTGTTTGAATTTTTTTTAATTTTTTAAATTGGAGACTTCACTTAGCAAATTTGAGTATGCTAAATGGAGTTCTAAAATATGTTTGAAAATTTTGAATTTTGAATTTGGAGACTTCACTTAGCAAATTTGAGTATGCTAAATGAAGTTCCAAAATGTGTTTGAATTTTTAAAATATGATTGTTAAGTCTCAATTTTTGAAAAGATGACTTCCATTCAAAAAATTGGGGTATGTAGGAATGGTGGTCAATATTATTTTTGCAAATGTGAAGATTCTTATTTTGTGTGTGATTATTATTTTTTGAAAGAGAGGAATTCCAACTTAATCATATGTGAGATATGTTTAAGTGGGATTTCCAAAATGATGTTATTTTTAATTAGGAATGAAATCTTTATTTAATAAATTTGAGTATATTAAATGAAGATGTTCACATATGCTTTTGGAAAATTTAATTTTAATTGAAAATGAAACTCTCATTCAATAGGTGTGAGTGTATTGAATGGAAAGGTTCATGTGTACTTTTGGAAAACTTTATGATTATGATTTTGATTTTTGTAAAGATGATTGTTCATTTTATTTTGAAAATGGAATCTTCAGCAAAGTGAATTGAAAGAAGATGTTCATTTGTGCTTTTGGAAAAGATTGTTAATTTTATTTTTGAAAATTCCTACATGTAATAATTATGAGAATTGTTAAATGAGGGTAATAAAATTTTGTGGAAAATATTTTATTAAGTGCATTTTGAAAGAGTGCTTTTGAAAAGCAAAGTTCTTATGGAAAATTTATTCTCTTTATTATTTTAGAATGAACCTTTCCTTATCATAAAAATTGATAAGGAGGAAGTCTTTAAATATTTCTTTCATTTAGATCTTTTTATTTTTTTACCCATGGAGAACAACGGGGTTTTAAGACCAACAGTCGGTCCTAAAACCTAAAGATGTTGGCTAACTTAACTTAAGGATGAAATGAGCTAAGTGCCAACAAAAATAAAGAGAGTCTCGGATTCATACGAAAGTACAAACCCACTATCGATGCTTGAAGATAATGATCATTTATCAAAGATGGAGAGAGGATCCATCCCTAGTGGAGTCGCCAGAAAAATCTATGGTGAAAATTTTGCATATGATTACCTTCAAATCTGTTGGTCAGAAGGAGAAGGAAAGAATATAAAAATTCATCTTTTTAGGATGATACACAGATCCACAAATGTGCTTATTCATGTGATCGAGTACGTCATCAAGGAATAGTGTACTATCTCGAAAGATAGAAGTCACTACCCTTTAATGGACCTAATCACCTCAATAAGGACTCCTGAGGATGATGGGTCTGCATATGTACTAGAGATTCTTCCCCTACTTTAAATGGAAAAGTAAAGCAGAGTTTATTATAAACTGAGTTCGTTAAGTTCCCTACAGGGGCAAGGCCCACAGTTAATTACATCCTAAGGGATGGGATCCCTTAGGAATACTCTCGATTAAAGTAAATGATTATTGTCTTCAAAGATTTCAATAGGAAAGGACTATCAATCGATTAGTTGATTTTTTTGAAGATCAAATGGGATTGATCAAAGAGGGGGAGTTATTATTGAAGCCAAAAGAAAGATAAGTAGGAGATTCCCACGATGCTAAGAAACCTAACGAGCATCTCAATCTATCCTATGGTTGGGCTTTACATTTTTGAAATTGATTTAATTTGTTTGAGTTGATTTTTTCATTAGAAACTTAGGACTTGTGATTCCATAACACAAGATTATTGAAATGCCTAGGAGGTGAGGATTTAAGCTTTTGGCCCACAAAGGGGAGAAGCAACCTCAGAACCTAAATCTAGGGAGCTTTAGTGAGGGCCAAAAGCACAACCTAAATCTAATGAGAAAATGGGTATTTGGTTTACCTCCATAAGAGAGGACAAACCACCCAACTGTTTGGACTAATAATTGCCTGATGCTGGCTGCCAACTAACTCCCCCTATGATTTTAAATTCATGTAGGTAAATCTTATGCTTATGCAAGATAGCTAGGCTCTTATTTATTTAAAAAGAGACTAAGTTTTTAAACTTACTTTCTAAAGAGGTTAGATCATGTAAGGACATGCTTCAAATGACCTAAATCTAATGAAATTGAAATTTCATTATATTTTCAATTTTGAACAATTATTTTGACTCAGGCTAATAGGATTTATATGCCTAATGCATGAGAAATAAAGTTATTGGCCAAAATCAGCGATAAGGGAGGAGGTGTGTTTCCACTATGGCTCTCAAAGGTCAAGCCAAGTTTTCCTGGAAAAGGTGGAAGCCCTCAAATCAATAGTGAAATAAGATGCTGTTGTGCATGATATTGTTAAAGAAATACTCATCCATCTAAGGGGTTGCTAATTCTTTTATCTTGATTTTAAACCTAAACTTTAGGTGAGGTTATTAATTCTTTATTTTTAATTTTGAGTTGTTAAGTTTGGTAAAAAATTTATTTTTTCCTAAAGAGCCTAATACATATCCATGTCATTCATAAAGCAAGGAAGAAACTAGAAAAAAATATGCCACTTAATGCATAAGCTAAAAAAATCATAAATCAATTTATAAAGCTAATCGCAAAAAGTATAAGAGGCCATTGTGGTCGAGCACCACTGCACAAACTCAAAAAATAAATTGGGCAGCCGAGCTCTACACTTATACAACTCGGATTACAAATGAATTAAATTACAATTTAGTAAGGAATTCATTGTTATGGAGGTCTTCAAGCTTCATTTCTTCTTTCTTTATTTCTTCTTTCTTATTCTTCTTTCTTCTTTGGTTCCTTATTCTAGATGGTTGGAAGGTGGATGCTCCAAGGCTTCACATGGTGCATAAGATAGGATCTTATGACCAATGCTCATCCTAATCCCCATAACAATCATTCCAAAAACCTAATTGCACAAATTTACATGAATAGGAAAAGTGAAAATCTAACTAACACCTGCAAGATAGAGATTAGCTAAAACAAACCACACAAATCCCAAGCATGTATATTGGACTTATTAGCCCACACATGGTTGACTAAGTCCACCTGGCCTATTGGATTATTCCTAGGGGTATAAGGACCTGCAAGCAAAAATAACTGTATTTTTATTTCTAATAGGGCCCCTTAAGCATAATCCCATGTAAAAAATAATGGTTAGACTAAGATCATCCTACCATTCATTCTACGGGCATACACCCTAACATCCAGTCTAAAACATATATCACAAAATAAAATAAACATCAAACCATGCACCACCCTAACCTAAAGCGAGAAGTGGTGACTTAGGCTGATGTGTGTGCTTTGAAGGTTTGTGTGGTATGCTTAGCTATGGCTTTAGGTTTAAATTTTCTAAGTATGAAAACATGTTCAACTTAGAGGAGGGTTTCATTTAAGTTGCTTAATTTCTTTGGGTTGATTTTATTTCATGTTTTGTTCAAGTTCAAGTGAATCTTACAATTAATTACTAAGTTGTAAAGAGAGGGAAAGAGAAGAGAACTTCTCTTTCCTTCCCTAACTTTAGTAATTTCTAAAGTATATTCACATTTTAGTTTTGTTTAATGAATATTTTTATTAAGTGTTTTAATTAATCCTATGTTTAGATGAACTCTAAACAAACCTATTCAAAAAATAGGCATTTTAAGATTAAATAAAATGAACCAAATTCATAAAATATACATCACTTCATTTCTTTCCCAACATGTATAGCATGTATATTTATGAGTCCTAAGCATATGAATACATACAAGTGAGAATATTTAACACACTTTATGATACATGCTAAGTAATCCATTTAAGAAACTTTGGAAATTTAATATGCATGATTTTATTTAAGTAGAAAAGGGTTTCTTATCCAATCTTCACATGCACACATGAAAGTAAGAAAGGCATAAGTGAGTACAGCACCATTGTTGACCAGAGGTGTAAGGTACAAGACTTATTTAGGGCTACTTAAAGCCTCATAACTTCAGGGTTGTCTAGACTAATATACCACTTTCCTTAAATATAAACATGTGTACAAAAGAAATAAATTGTAAAGAAAGAATGCAAAAGTTGTATTAATTGATTCATTTTGTTTATGCAATTTATGTGTGAAAGCATAGGTAACCCTTCTTAAGTGATAGTATATGAATGATTGGATATGGAATTAGGTAAGTGTTAGGTTATTTTCAAATGAACCATACATCATACCAACTCCGATTTAAAATTATACTGACATAAAAGAGAAAGGAAATATATGATAAGCACATCCTTATATTTTCTTCACATGCAAGCTTATGATTTAAATATAAGTAGCACACTTTTAGATTTGATAATTAATTTATATGTTTTGAAAATAATTTGAATTTAGTAGTGATAATAGCCACTCATATTTCTACTTTAGCCAACACATGCAAATTTGACATAAAGTAAACAATTTCATTTTTAAATTTGAATTTGAAAAATATGGATGTATGAAACCACATGACATACAAATTTAACATGTTGGGGAAAGAATAAAAGTAATGAAAGCATGTAAACACATTCACTTTAATTAAATCATAAATTCATTCTTATGGAATAAGAAGGCTTAAAATTAATCAAATTTAATTCTATTTAATTTTTGTTTGATCTTAAGTTTTATTTAATTTTGAAAATGTGAGTTGAGTTTGATATTCCTAACCCATTCTCACATATGTTTGATATTTTTTTAATTTTTAGATGATGAAATTTATTTTAAGTTTCGATTAGGTTAAGGTATAAATTAAACAAATTAATTAACTGTTACCTACACAACCTTAGTATAATTAACCAAATAATTATGAGCCAATGAGATGAAATAAAACCTCACAAGGAATTTAATCTTACAATGCACCTAGGAAGAAAAGGGCCTAATGCAATTTGGCTCATGATTAATGGTTAATTAAGCTAAGGGGTTTAGCTTAAGTAATTTCAAAACACCCCTTCATACATATGAATTGGGTTTTGATTTCCTCAATTGAACTTAGGCAATTCAACACCTAAGCATCTACCCAAAGTAGATTAATTAAGTTCTTAAAGGTTTTAGAATTTTTAGAAATTAATTAAGGGGATAATTAATGAATTCACCCTTAATTAAGAGAGGATTAAGGAAAGAAAAGGGGGTTTAGGGAATGGCTTAAGGGAAATGCCCCAAAATTATTCCCTAAATCTCCTATCCACTGGATCTAACCTTAATCAATCTTAATAATGGATTAAAAACACTAATCCAAACCCTAATTATTCTTAATTAAATAAGGAGGGTAATGAAGAAACATATTTGTAATTCCCCTAATAAGCTTTAAATAAATCCTAAGAAAACTAGGTGAGGTAGAGGACATCCCCTAAAACATACCCAAGAAGTTTGGGATTAATCAAAGGATTAACTAAGAAGTAATTAGCAAAATAAAATTTTCATTATAACCCAAAATAATATACAAGGATAATTTAAAATTCATTGAAATTATTTTTAAAATATTCTAGCTTGAATTATCTTTCCATAGAATTTTACCTCATATTTTTTTGAATTTTATTGAGAGACATATGAATTTTTGAAGATCAGGAGATTAATTAAAATTAATTTAATCCCCTTACTAATCCCTCAGCTCATAGTGCGACATGCGGTGGTAGCGGTCAGTGCACTTTTAATGCGTCGCATGGTGAGGGGCTCACATAAACATCACATCAGGGTGGCAGTGTTGTAGAGGGACGTGCTTTGATCCCTACCATTCGATCAAGGATCGAACAGCCAGGGATCATCCTGTGGTTTTAAAAGGGATAATTCATTTCTAAAACATAGGATTAATCTTGGCCAGGATCACCCGAGTTCTTCCCATAGGCTCAATAGAGACCGTCCATGATCTAAGGCAAGATTCGAGCTCGATTGAGCTTGGATTGGAATGATACATTACTCACACCATCTAAAGCTAATGAGAAGCCTATACAACGGTGGATTTCTCATGACATAAAAATTTCTTTCACAAAAGACCAACACCCCCTAAGCTAAGTGGTCAGAAAATTCCATACCTCACTGACTCTCGAGCTCGATAAGGTAGCTTCGTCTAGTGGAGACGAAGCCCTGTTGAAAGTTTTAACCTTGGGGTTTAGTGGATCTCCCTATGGACCAACACCACTTCACCATGCTTGCGACTTTGATCCAATTCCACATCTCCTTTCCTTGGGAATTCAAATGAGAGCTTGGGTGCCCTAAAATTGATCCTCGGAGGGAGTGTGCAAGAGGAATTGGAATGGATTTGAGTATAGAGGAAGTTGAAGATTCAAAGGAACTCCCCTATTTTCCAAAGAAGAAAATCGAGAAATACACTTTTCAAATCCTTCTTAGGAAGCTTAGGATGGCTCTCTGATCTTTCCTAACACTCACTAGGTTTCAATTGAATGTGGGAATGATCATTTCAAATTGAATTAGGGGGAGTATATCTCCCCCTATGGCAATCAGACGGTCGACACCTTAATTACCATTTTGATCTAATTGACCACATTGGAGGGGTTATTTGGTCTATTTAGAGTTGGCACATGGTTAGTTTGAGGTCTTGAGTGGATTACAAGCCTCCCATGTGCATCAAATTGAGTGAAAGGAGGATTTTGAATTGGCCAAATTGAGCAAGGGGGTAGGGTTTTGCCTTGGGTCCATTTGGGCTGACCCAAACCCATTGGGTTGGGTGCACTACTCTTCATTGGGTCCACTTGAGCTATTAGGAAGGCATCAAGTTGATATGAAGAGGGTATGACCAAATTACCCATAGATTAGTCCATAATTTGTTCTATGGCCTTGGGGTAGAATGGTGATTTGGCTAATTTGTTAATTTGGATATGTGGGTATGTGGAGAAACTAGGTTTGACCAAGTTTCATAAGATTTAGAATTCATTTGATATGGTTCAGCTCATGTTGACCCATTTAGGTCAAATTGGGTCAACTTCAGTCAAGTTGACCAATTGGTCAAATTGGGTCAAACTAAGGGTTGAGTCAAGTTCCACGACCATTTGAAATGTTTTGGTGGCTTTGGTTTGGTTCAATTTGGATTAGTTTTTAATTTGGATCATATGACTTCATTTAGGTCAAATGGGTCAAGTTGACCTATTTGGGCTAGGTCATGGGTAGGTTTAGGTTTTGTTAGTCATATGGAGTGGATTGTTATCTTTATTTTCAATCAATTTTTATTAAGTTTAAATTTGGCTCAACATGACCCCTTTAGGTCAAGTTGGGTCTAGGGTCAAGGGCTGGGGTTAGTCTAGTTGGCTTGAGGCTTTTCAAGTTCAACAAGTGATTTGGAATGAACTTGACCCATTGGTTTGAATCAATTTGGCCTATGATGGAATTTGGCTATGTTAGGTTTCATTTTGGGCTAAGTGTTGACTTGCTTAGGTTTGACTTGGTTTGACCCAATTTGATTGATTAATCATCCCATGATGATTGTTGATCATGATGAGAGGTGTAGGTGAGTTTGATTCAGTCCAATTTTGTTAAGATTAGAATTTGGCTCATAATGGTACTTTAGGTCACTTTGGGTCAAGTGAGTCTAAGTGGGTCAAATGGCTTGGTCAAAGCTTGGTTTAAGCTTGAATAAACTTGCATATGGACTTATGATTGAAATATAAATCCATTTTCAAGTGGTTAGAAGTCAAATGGGCTTGGATCGATTTGATAATTTCATATTCAAAGGAAGAATAAGAAAGGATTTAGGGTTTGATTTTTGAATTAGATTTTCATTTAGTGATTGAAGTCTGCATTTATATTTGGATTCATGATTGTAGGGTTGATTGAATCATGAAGGAAAATCAAGAGTTTGGCTTGATTTGAAATTGATTGGCTAAGTTCAAGATTTTGACTTGAAAAGCTTAGGTTAGATTTTGAATAGATTTGAGTTTGATTTCGGAATCATTTTGATTGTTTGAATTTATATTTTATTTATATATGTGAATATAAATAAGAATATAAATGGATCAAGAGAAAATTTCAAGGATTTGAAGTGGTTTAATCATGATTTAGGCTAAGTCCATTAAATAGAATTTTAAAGGACTTAAGAAATTTTTGGAATTCAAAGATTGAATTTTTGAATTGGGTTTGATTGATTTATATTTATATTTTATTTATATATGTGAATCTAAATGAGAATATAGATGAGTTTCGATAGAATATCATGAATTTGAATGGATTTGATCATGATTTAGGTTAAGTCCTCAAGGGAGAACTTAAAGGAGTTAGAAAAATTTCATGATTTGATTTTGAGTTTTGAGTTTAGTTTGATTGGTTTGAATATATATTTTACTTATATATGTGAATATAAATGAGAATATAAATAAATTATGAGAAAGTCTTATGAGTTTGAATTAGTTTGATCATAATTTAGGTTATGTCCTTAAAGGCAAATTAAAGGCCTTAGGAAATTTTTGGATTTAGGAAATTCATTCATGAGTTTCAATCATGGATTTCAATTATGAATTTCAATCACATTGAGTTGATTTGAGTTTGGAGAAAATCAAATAAGATTGATTTATAGTTTGACTTGAAGGAAGGAAGGTGAGGAATGGTTCAAGCTAAGGGTAGGCAAGTTTTCCTAACACCCCTAAAGTATGACCTGTTCCAATGGCTAACTCTTCTAAGTCTCTAGGACTAGGTTGAGTGTCCACTTAATCACTAGATGTGTCTTAAGACTAAGGAACCCTTAAAGTCTAAGAGAAATCTTATGTCTAAGATGGAGGGGTCGAGAGCTCGTTCTAAAAATTAGGTCGACAAAAGCCCAAGCTCCATCACTACCATAAGTACACCATAAGGGAGAGTGCCCAATTCTTCTAATCCCTACTTAGTAGTCACTTTAGATCAGATAGCATCTGACCCGCTGACGATAGACTATCCCAATGATCAGTTCTACTTGGAAAGTTGTAAGCCTACATGCTTTCTTTCTAGATTAATCGTTGCACACTGACGGGCACCTTAGGTTAGTTGGATCTCACTTTACTGATGGATACACTATAGGTTGGTTAGTTTTTGCACCTTAAGATAAACCACTCATGGTAGATGTAAGTTTACTATGCTTTCTCCTTGAGTTGGCCACCATACAACTATAGGCTTTCTTTTCCATGGCTCAAGATAAGGCTCCTAGTAGCACCTCCCCTATGGGTACTATATTTGGATCACATCCTTTGTGACCCCATTTAGACACTACCCAGGTTACTACCAGTTTGAATAGTTCCCCTTATCAAAAAACCACCCCTGTGGTTGGAGAATCAATCCTATGGATTTGCAGATTTTCTCGTGGTCCACTAAATCTGAGATAGGTAAAGGCTGACATAGCCCCTTCTCAGTGTGGTCCCTCGCACATGAACAGGGCTCACTCAAACATATAAATAAAATTTATATTCACTTGTGGATTAGGAGGACACCCCTGACAACACATTTTCCCAAGAAGGTATCCTATCTTTAGGGCAGTGTCAGCAAAACTCCCTATAAGAATCTTTTGACTACTCTTGAGTTGATATAAGTCCCCAACGGTCTTCACTCAATAGTCGCCCCTAAGTCTGGTTGATTTGTTGTGCCAATAGGTCACCTAGCGATTATTCCACCTTTAGAAGATGTAAGTCTGCTACCTTTTTTCCTAGCAAACTTTCCTGCTTGAAAGACAACCCCTTAGGTTGGCTAGCTCTACCCCACAACCAATAGACTATCTCTTTGGATTATAAATTTGAGATAGAACAAGTTCGATATAGCCCCTTCTCAGTGGGTTTATCACACACAAACATGGTCCATAAACTAATTCTATTAAATTTGATCGAGCTCACATCCCCGGTGGATATGCCCTCATGTCAAAATCAAACCAAACCAAACAAATAATATCAAATCACATGAAATTAAGATAAAATTAATACTGACTACTTTTGAGTTGACATAAGTCCCCAGCAACATTCACTCAATAGTTGCCAAAGGTTAGGTTCGATTTATTATGCATCCAAAAAATCACACCAATGATTGTTCCTCGCTTTGGAAGATGTAAGTCTGTAACACCTTCTTCCTAGCACAACCATTGCACACCAAAAGGCAACCCCTTAGGTTGGCTAGCTCTACCCTACAGCCAATAGACTATCCCTTTGGATTTGTAAACTTAAGGTAGGTCAAGGCTGATATAGCCCCTTCTTAGTGGGTCCATCACACACTGATAAGGTCCAGACATTAACTCAGATTAAATTAAACCAAATTTGATTTTTCTCAGTGGAGTTAAATCACACCCTTCTCCCTAGTGGAGCCCCAAATCATATATAAATAAGTCAAGTAAACAAATCAAATTCAAAACCAACCTCTCTAGTGGAACCATATTAAACCAACTCTCCCATTAGAGTCTAAATCATAGAAATCCAACCAAACTCTTATCCCCAGTGGATACATCCCCAAATAATTCTATGAAATCAAACTCAAATCCCAATCCTCAGTGGATAGCCCAAACCTACTTTCTTAGTGGAAGGTTCATATACCCGATCCCTAGTAGACTCGAGCCCGTATCTCTAGTAGATATGCCTTAACATCAATTAATATAAAACAAATTAAAGTCAATTCAATCTTAATCCTCAAAGGATTATAGATTCTTATCCCCAATGAATCTTCTTTCCATAAATCATATAATCAAATCAAATTCAAACCTTATCCCCAACATATTTTCTTCTTATAAGCCCTCGACAAAGACCCCTCACATGTCATGTCCAATGCATGTATGATCCCCTAGAAAATCTCCCTCCATGTCCATGACATGGAACTCTCATAAAATCTTATTTCTTCTCTTATGCACACCTTTAATACTTCAACCAAAAGCCTAACAATGTGTTTGTTCAAATTACATTATCTTAACATTGTAATCAAAATTTTATGATTTGTGATGGTGCAAGCTCAAACTCAGTATACAATATCATGCTAAACATATTATAGTGTGAATTAACACACTATATTATATTATAATATATGATGTTATATTATAATTTATAATAATATAATATATTTTCTAACATTACACCTCATTAGAATCACTTACAAAAACAAATAACAAAATTTTCTCAAAATATGAATAATGTTCATTTTGGATGTAAAATTGTTATTTTTTTATTAGAAATGGTGCAAAATAGCATAATTTTGGTGTTGCTTCTTGGTGTGTGCCACGAATTTGGTCAAATTCTTTAATCTTAACCTTCAAATTAACATTTTTGTGAGTTTTGAACCAATGTATAATAACAAAAGTAAAACATACTAAAATGTACAATAATATTTAGTAACACACCACCACATTCATATATATGTGAAGTTATATTATTATGTACATTATATTTTAATATTATTTTATATAATATATTATCTTACATTACATCTTAAAATGAATCACTTTAAGCAAAAAATTTATAAAATTTGGTTGAAAAATGAACATATATTTTGGATGCAAAAATCCATTCTTTTGATTAAATGACACACAGTAGCACATCCCCAATGATGTTCCCTAAATCTTGCCTTAAATTTATCCAAATCCCATCATCTTAACCTATAAATCAGTATTTTTATAAATTATACCAGTACAAACTGTACTACATCATACTATAATAAATTAAAATATGCTAAATAACAAGTAGTAATACACAATTATATACTATAATGCATGATGCAACACTATGTTATGGCATTCTATATTATAATACACTATAACATATTATATTATATTATATTGCATATCACATCACAAGGGATTGCTTAAGATAAAAAATCATAAAATTAGTCTAAAGAATAAAAAAAACTATATATTTTAGTCGTATCACTTACATATTTTAATTTGAAACAATATATTATGATGTCATGATCTACCAATTATAAATTTGGCAAAATTCCACCATTTTAAAGTCTAAATCAACATTTTTATAAATAATGCTAGTGTAGGCTAAACTACATGATTGTAAAATACTAAAATAATTTAAAATGCATAGAATAATATATTATGATATATGATGCAATACAATGTTACAGTATATAATACTAATTTTGAAAATAAAATCTTACTTTTTAAACAACAAGTGGCGTAGCACACCTTTGGTACTACAACCTAATTCCCACATCAAATTTAACAAATTTCATCATTTATTTATTAAATAAATATTTTTATGATTTATAATAATATATACTATAGGGCACAATACCATATTATACTAAAACATTTCAAAACATCTTATAATTTCCAAAAACACATCACTACATGCTTAAATACATGATGCTACATTATACCATAATATATCATATTATAATATGATTTAGGGTTGGGTTTAAAGTATTCAAATATCTAATAGTCAAGAGAAAGTCTCTTGAAGATATTTTCTTCAGCTACCATAACTATGTTAGGATTATGTCATTCTTTAGATCTACTCCTAATGACATCTTTATTCAAGGCTTAGGGTTTAGGGTTAGTTTAGCATTTAGGATTTAAGATTAGTTTTAGGTTTATAGTTTATGGTTTGGGATTTAAGGTTTAGTTTTTAGGGTTGTAGGTTTTAGGGATTACGGTTTAGGGTTTTACGATTTAGTTTTTAAGGTTTAGGGCTTATTATTTTAGGGTTTAGGGTTTAAGGTTTAGAGTTTAGGGTTTAAGGTTTACAGTTTAGGGTTTAGGGTTTAGAGTTTAGGGTTTAGGGTTTAATGTTTAGGGTTTAGGGTTTTTAGGGTTTAGGGTTTATTGTTTAGGGTTTATGTTTTAGGTATTGGGTTTAAGATTTTTTTTTTTAATTTTTAATAGAGAACAAATTCAGATTCAACATTTTTTTCTTTTTAATTTCATCAACTAAGTAGTAGCCCAAGTTTTATAAGACACAAGGAAAGACATAGATAAAAAATGAGAACCCATAGATAAGTAAAACCGTATCTACTATAAAGGCATAATTTTGTAAGCAATAAGCATCATCTTTATTTGTTTCAGTTCCCCCAGAACCACCCTTGCCTCTCGGTAGTGGGATCCCCATCCCTCATCCCTGCATCTCCTCCACCCAGTATAACCACTTTAGCCTGATATTAGTCAGATGTTCTCCTCAAAATTTGGGTTTAGCTGGGTTTAGTGATGTCTTGGGGTTTTGGTTTGAGTTTGGTTTTAGGTTTATGGTTTAGTTTAGGGTTTAGGGTTTAGGGTTTAGAGTTTAGAGTTTAGGGTTTAAGGTTTAAGGTTCAGGGTTTCGGTTTAATTTTAAGATTTAGGGTTTAGGGTTTAGGATTTTTTTTTAAAATTAAGTAAATTGATAGGTTTAAGCTTATTTTGTTTATTTTATTTATTAAGTTTATTTCTTATTTATTTGAGTTTATTTTATTTTGTATTTTTATTTAGTTTAGTTTATTTATTTTAGTATAGGTTTTTTTCTTAGTTTATTTTTTAGGTTTAGGTTTATTTTTTATCTGAGCTTTATTTTTAATTTATTTTTTAGGTTTAGGTTTTATTTTTATTTTTAGGTTTAGGTTTAGGTTTTTATTTTATTTTTTAGGTTTAGGTTTTAGGTTTTAGGTTTTTATTTTAGGTTTATTTTTATGTTTTATTTTTTATTTTAGGTTTAGGTTTATTTTTTATTTTAGCTTATTTTGATTTTTTATTTAATTTTATTTTTATGTTTTGGTTTAGTTTTTAGTTTAGGCTTTTTTTTCATTAGATTTGTTTTAATTTATTTAGGTTTAGTTTTTTCATTTTTATTTTAGGTTTATTTAGTTTAGGTTTAGGATTTTTTTAGGTTTTAGGATTTAAACTTTAGGTATAGTGTTTTAGGGTTTAGGTTTTATGGTTTATGGTTTAGGGTTTATTTAGGGTTTAGGTTTATGCTTTATGGTTTTATTATTTTGAGGTTTAGGGTTTAGGGATAACTTAGGGTTTAGGGTTAATTTAGGGTTTAGGTTTTTTAGGGTTTAGGGTTTAGTGTTTAGGGTTTTATGGTTTAGGGTTTAGGGTTTAGGGTTTTGGGTTATGGTTAGGGTTTATGGCTTAGAGTTTAGGGTTTAGGCTTTATGGTTTAATGTTTAGGGTTTAGGGCTTAGGGTTTCATGTTTAGGGTTAGTTTAGGGTTTTTTAGGGTTTAGTTTGATTTAGGTTTATTAGGGTTGTAGATTAGGGTTTAGGCTTTATTGTTAGTTTTAGGGTTTAGGTTTAGGGTTTTTTTTTAAATAAGTAAACAGGTAGGTTTAGGTTTATTTAGTTTATTTTTTATTTATTTTACTTTATTTTATTTTTGTTATTTTTATTTAGGTTTATTATTATTTTTCATTTAGTTTAGTTTATTTATTTTAGTTTAAGTTTTTTATTTTACCTTATTTTTTTAGGTTTATGTTTATTTTTTAGTTTAGTTTTTTTTAGGATTTGGTTTTATTTTTTATTTTTATGTTTAAGCTTTTATTTTATTTTTTTAGGTTTAGGCTTTATGTTTTTATGTTAAGTTTATTTTTAGGTTTTATTTTTCAATTTAGGTTTAGGTTTATTTCTAGTTTATTTTTTATTATTTAGTTTGGGTTGAGGTTTAAGTTTCTGTTTTATTTATTTTAGTTCAGGTTTAGGCTTATTTTATTTTGTTTATTTTAGGCTTAGGTTTTTTTTTTAAAAAAATTAGGGTTTAGCTTTTATTTTTTATTTATATTTAGGTTTAAGTTTTAGGTTTATTTTTTGGGTTTACATATTTATTTAGTTTTTATTTTTATTATTTTAGGTTTATTTTATTTTTATTTTTCATTTAGTTTTTATTTTATTTAAGTTTTTATTTTTAGGTTTATTTTATTTTTTATTTTAATTTAGGTTTCTATTTATTTTATTTTATTTTAGTTTTTATTTTTTATTTTATTATATTTTTTTCATTTAGGTTTAGGCTTTAGCTTATGTATTTATTTTATTTTATATTATTTTATTTAGGTTTAAGTTTTTTATTTATTTTATTTTTAGGTTTTATTTTGCTTAGATTTAGGTTTTTAGGTTTTTAGGGTTTAGGGTTTGGAGTTTAGGGTTTAGTATTTATGGTTTTTGGGTTTAGGGTTTTAGGATTTAGGGTTTAGTGTTAGGGTTTAGGGTTTATGATTTAGTGTTTAGGCTTTAGGGTTTAGGGTTTTTAGAGTTTAGAATTAGGGTTTAGGGTTAATTTAGGGTTTAAGGTATAGGCTTTTTAGGGTTTAGTTTAGGGTTTAGGGTTTTAGGGTTTAGGGTTTAGGGTTTAGGGTTTAGGGTTTTTAGAGTTTAGGGTTTAGGGTTTAGGGTTTAGTGTTTAGGTTTAGGGTTATGGTTGTAGGTTTTGGGTTTAAGGTTTACGATTAGTTTTAGGGTTTAGAGTTTAGGGTTTAGGGTTTAAGGTTTAGGGTTTAGGGTTTAAGGTTTATTTAAAATTAAGTATGGGTTTAAGTTTTAGTTTATTTTTATTTATTTTTTTTTAGATTTTAATTTTATTAAGGTTAGTTTTATTTTTTATTTAGTTTAGTTTATTTATTTTAGTTTAAGCTTTTTATTTTAGTTTATTTTTTAGGTTTAGGTTTAGGTATATGCTTATTTTTTATTTTATTTTTATTTTAATTTTAATTTTCTTTTCAGGTTTTATTTTTTATTTTTTAGGAATAGGTTTAGGTTTTTATTTTATTTTTTTATGTTTATGCTTTAGGTTTTTATTTCAGGTTTATTTTTAGGATTTATTTTTTAGTTTAGGTTTACGTTTACTTTTAATTTATTTTATTTTATTTAGTATATGGTTTAGGTTTAGGTTTTGGTTTATTTATTTTAGTTTAGTTTATTTTAGTTTAGGTTTAGGTTTATTTTATTTTGTTTATTTTAGGTTTAGGGTTTTTTTAGTTTAGGGTTTATGTTTTATTTTTAATTTTTCATTAAGTTTATTTTTTAGGTTTAGGTTTTTTTTATTTAGATTTTTTATTTTTAGGTTTATTTTATTTTTTTAGTTTAGTTTAGGCTTTTATTTATTTTATTTTAGTTTAGTTCTTTAATTATTTTTTTATTTTTACATTTAGGTTTAAGTATATGTTTTAGTTTATGTTCTTATATTATTTTATTTTATTATTCTATTTAGGTTTAGGTTTTCTTATTTATTTTATTTTTAGGTTTTATATCATTTAGTTTAATTTTTTATGTTTTTACGGTTTAGGGTTTAGTGTTTTAGGTTTAGGGTCTTTATTTTCTAGTTAAATTTAGGTTTTTATTTATTTTATTTTAGTTTAATTTTTTATTTTGTTATAATTTAGTTAAATCTCTAGGTTTCATTTATCTTTATTTTAGCTTTAATTCTTTATCTTGTTATAATTCCATCGCCAGGTTTAGGCTTCAGCTGGCCTTAGCTTTAGGTTTTATTTTTTATTTTTATTATATTTAAGTTTAGGGTTTAGATTTATTTTATTTTGGGTTATTTAGTTTTAGTTTGGTTAGGGTAGATTTAGGGTTTAGGTTTAAGGTTTAGGGTTTAGAGTTTAGGGTTTAGGGTTCAAGGTTTAAGGTTTAAGGTTTAGGGTTTAGCATTTAGGGTTGTAGGTTTAGGGTTAGGGTTTATGGTATGGTTGAGGTTATTTTTTAAAATTAAGTAAACTCATAGGTTTAAGTTTATTTAGTTTATTTTTATTTGTTTTTGCTTATTTTATTTTTTATTTTTATTTAGGTTTATTTTTATTTTTATTTAGTTTAGTTTAATTATTTGAGTTTTATTTATTTTAGTTTAGGTTTTTTATTTTAGTTTATTTTCTAGGTTTAGGTTTAGGATTAATTTTTAGTTTAGTTTTATTTTATTTTTTTAGGTTTAGGTTTTATTTTTTATTTTTAGGTTTATGTTTAGGTTTTTATTATATTTTCAAGTTTTAGTTTAGGTTTTATGATTTTTGATTTTTTTTAATAGAGAATAAATTCAAATTCAATATTTCTTCTTTTCGATTCCATCAACCCAATAACACACCAAGTTTTCTATGTCACAAGTTATGACATTGATAAAAAATAAGCACGCATAGAGCAAATCAAAAACCCTAGATAACTAGAATTGTCTCTAATATAAAGACAGTTCTAAAAGTAGAAGATTGGATTGGCCATTCCTCAATTTCTCTAGTTCCCATCAGAACAACCCCAGCCTCTGGAGTAGTAGGATCCACCATCGTATCCTAGATCTTTCCCTCCGCCATCACCACGGCTATAATCTTCGTTGCTTCTCCTGCCTCTATAACCACCACTGCTCAGACCACCACCTCCATATCCACCATCACTTCCAGATACCCCTCCACCACTATGATAACTGCCACCTCAGCCTTCACCTCCACCGCCAGATCTAGACTGAGCCTGGTTGACGGTGATATTTTCGGCATCAAGGTTCTGCCCATTCTTATGATTTAGATTTGTTAGTTTTTATTATTTAGGTTTACTTTTTAATTTATTTAGTTACTTTAGATTTAGGTTTAGGGTTGGTGTTTAGGGTTAGGGTTTAGGGTTTAGGGTTTAGGGTTTAGATTTTAGGGTTTAGGGTTCTTGGTTTTAGTGTTTATGCTTTTAGGGATTAGGGTTTAGGGTTTAGGGTGTAGTTTTTAGGCTTTAAGGTTTAGGTTTTTGAGGGTATAGGGTTTAAGGTTTAGGGTTAGTTTATGATTTAGGGTTTAGGGTTTAGGGTTAGTTTTAGGGTTTAGGGTTTATGGTTTAGGGTTTAGGATTTAGGATTTAGGATTTAGGGTTTAGGGTTTAGGATTTAGGGTTTAGGGTTTTTTTTTAAAATTAAGTAATCCAGTAGGTTTAGGTTTACTTAGATTATATAGTTTATTTTTTATTTATTTTAGTTTATTTTTTTATTTTTTATTTTTTTTAGTTTAGTTTATTTATTTTAGGATTATTTATTTTAGTTTAGATTTTTTATTTAATTTATTTTTTCAGTTTAGTTTTAGGTTTATGCTTATTTTTTAGTTTAGTTTTATTTTTATTTTAATTCTTAGGTTTAGGTTTTGTTTTTTTTAAAGTTTATGTTTAGGTTTTTATTTTATTTTCTTAGGTTTAGGTTTTAGGTTTTTTATTTTAAGTTTATTTTTAGGTTTTATTTTTTTTAATTTAGGTTTAGGTTTATTTTTATTTTATTTTATTTTATTTAGTTTATGGCTTACATTTAGTTTATTTTAAGTTTAGGCTTAGGTTTTATTTATTTTAGCTTAGTTTATTATAGTTTAAGTTTTGGTTTATTTTAGTTTATTTATTTTAGGTTTAGGTTTTTTTTTTTATTTTAGGTTTTAGATTTTATTCTCTATTTACTTTTAGGTTTTATTTTTTAGGTTTAATTTCAAGGTTTAGGTTTTGTTTAATTTTTATTTTATTTTTTGTTTATTTTATTTTTATTTTATATTTAGTTTTATTTTATTAAGGATTTTTATTTTTAGATTTATTTTATTTTTTATTTTAGTTTAGGTTTTTATTTGTTTTATTTTAGTTTAGTTTTTATTTTTTATTTTATTTTATTTTAACATTTAGGTTTATGTTTAAGTTTGGGTTTAGGTTATGGTTTTAGTTTAGGTTTTTATTTTATTTTATTTTATATTTTATTTAGGTTTAGGTTCTTTTATTTATTTTATTTTACAATTTTAATTAGTTTAGGTTTAGGTTTTTAGGTTTTTAGGGTTCAGGGTTTAAGGTTTAGGATTTGGGGTTTAGGGTTTAGGGTTGTAGGTTTTAAGGTTTAGTTTTTAAAGCTTAAGGTTTAGTGTTTTAGGGATTAGGGTTTAGGATTTGGGGTTTAGGTTTTAGGGTTTTAAGGTTTACGGTTTCGAGTTTAGTGTTTAGTGTTTAAGGTTTAGGGTTTTTTTATTTGCTTTTATTATTATTTATTATTTTTTTAAAAATTTAGTAAACTGGTAGGTTTAGGTTTATTTAGTTTATTTTGTTTATGTTTTATTTATGTTAGTTTATTTTTATTTTTATTTAATTTAGTTTATTTATTTGAGGTTTATTTATTTTAGTTTTTTTGTTTAGGTTTAGGTTTATCTTTAGGTCAATTTTTTAGTTGAGTTTTATTTTTATTTTATTTTTTAGGTTTAGGTTTTATTTTTTATTTTAGGTTTATGGTTTTATTTTATTTTTTTAGGTTAAGGTTTTAGGTTTTATTTTAGGTTTACTTTTAGGTTAAGTTTATTTTTAGTTTATTTTATTTTAATTTGTTTAGGTTTACGTTTAAGTTTAGTTTATTTTATGTTTTATTTATTTTAGTTTAGTTTATTTTAGTTTAGGTTTAGGATTAAGTTTATTTTTAAATTTTATTTTTATTTTAGGTTAAGCTTTTACTTTTAGTTTAGGGTTTGGGTTTTATTTTTTAATTATTTTTAGGTTTATTTTTTAAGTTTATGTTTATATTTAGTTTTGATTTTATTTTATTTCAAGTTTATTTTATTTTTATTTTACGTCTAGTTTTTGTTTTATTTAGATTTTTTATTCTTAGGTTTATTATAATTTTTAGTTTAGCTTAGGTTTTTATTTATTTTATTTTAGTGTTTTTAATTTTTAATTTTATTTTCTTTTTAGGTTTAGGTTTAGGTTTTAGTTTAGGTTTTTATTTTATTTTATTTTATTATTTTAATTTGGTTTATGTTTTTTTATTTATGTTTTTTTAAGTTTTTTTTAGGTTTAGGTGTTTTTGTGGTTTTGTGTTTAGGGTTTATGATTTAGGGTTTCGGCTTTAAGGTTTAGGGTTTAGGGTTTAAGGTTCAGTATTTTGGCTTTAGGCTTTAGGGGTTTTAGGGTTTAGGGTTTAAGGTTTAGAGTTTGGGGTTTAGGGTTTGGGTTAGGGTTTAGGTTTTAGGGTTTAGGGGATAGAGTTTAAGGTTTTTTAGGGTTTAGGATTTTTTTAAAAAAAATTAAGTAAACCGATAGGTTTAGGTTTATTTAATTTATTTTTTTGTATTTAAGTTTATTAGATTTTTTATTTTTTATTTAAGTTTATTTTTAATTTTTATTTAGTTTAGTTTATTTATTTTTTATTTATTTATTTCAATTTAGATATTTTAATTTAGTTTGGTTTTAAACGTTTAGGTTTAGATTTATGCTTATTTTTTTATTTTTTTATTTTTTAGGTTTAGATTTTATTATCTTTTTAGGTTTAGGTTTAGATTTTTATTTTATTTTTTTAGGTTTAGGTTTTAGGCTTTTATTTTAGTTTTATTATTAGGTTTTATTTTTTAGTTTAGGTTTAGGTTTATTTTTAGTTTATTTTATTTTATTTAGTTTAGGTTTAGTTTATTTTTGGTTTAGGTTTAGATTTTATTTATTTTAGTTTACGTTTAGATTTATTTTATTTTAGGTTTAATTTTTTTTAGTTTAGGGTTTAGGTTTTATTTTCTATTTATTTTTAGGTTTAGGATTTTATTTAGTTTTTATTTTATTTTACTTTGGGTTTATTTTTTTTATTTTATGTTTATTTTTTATTTATTTAGGTTTATTTTATTTTTTTAGTTTAGTTCAGGTTTTTATTTACTATATTGTACTTTATTTTTTATTTTTTATTTTATTTTATTTTTATGTTTAGGTTTAGGATTAGGTTTAGGCTTAGATATTTGTTTAGGATTTTATTTTATTTTATTTTATTTATGTTTAGGTTTTTATGATTTATTTTATTTTTACATTTTATTTAGTTTAGGTTTAAGATTTTAAGTTTTTGGGCTTAGGGTTTAGGGTTTAAGGTTTAGGGCTTAGGTTTTAGGGTTGTAGGTTTTAGGGTTTAGGGTTTAAGTTTTTGGGGTTTTAGGGGTTAGGATTTAGGGTTTAGGGTTTATGTTTTAAAGTTTAGGGTTTAGGGCTTAGGGTTGTAGGTTTAGGGGTCAGGGTTTAGGGTTTAGGTTTAGTTTTAGGATTTAGGGTTTAGGGTTAGGGATTTTTTTTTAATTAAGAAAACTTGTAGGTTTAGGTTTATTTAGTTTATTTGTTTTATTATTTATTCATTTTAGTTTATTTTATTTTTTCTATTTATTTAGGTTTATTTTTATTTTTATTTACTTTAGTTTAATTATTTTAGATTTTTTATTTTAGTTTATTTTCTTAGTTTAAGATTAGGTTTATTTTTAGTTTAGTTTTATTTTTATTTTATTTTTTAGGTTTAGGTTTTATTTTTTATTTTTAAGTTTAGGTTTAGTTTTTTATTTTATTTTTTTAGGTTTAGGTTTTAGGTTTATTTTTAGGTTCTTTTTTAGTTTAGTTTAGGTTTTTATGTATTATATTTTAGTTTAGTTTTTTTAGTTTTTCTTTTATTTTCTTTTTAGGTTTAGGTTTAGGTTTTATTTTAGGTTTTAAGTTTATTTTATTTTGGTTTAGGTTTTTTATTTATTTTATTTTTAGGATTTATTTAGTTTAGGTTTAGCTTTTTAGCTATTTAGGGTTTAGGGTTTAATGTTAGTTGAGGGTTGAGAGTTTAGGGTTTAGGGTTTAGGGTTTGGGGTTTAGGGTTTAGGGTTTAGGGTTTAGGGTTTAAGGTTTATGGTTTAGGTTTTAGGGTTGAGGGTTTAGAGTTTACGGGTTTAGGGTTTAAGGTTTAGGGTTTATGGTTTAGGTTTTAGGTCTAGGGTTCCAATTTTAGTTTAGGGTTTAGTGTTTTTGGTATTTTATATTAATAGAGAATAAATTCAGATTCAACATTTCTTCTTTTTGATTTCATCAACCAAATAACACACTAAGTTTTTTAAGACACAAGTGACGACATAGATAAAAAATGAGCATGCATAGAGCAAATAATAAACCCTAGATAACTAGAATCATCTCTTCTATAAATACAGTTCCATAAGTAGTAGATCGGATTGGCCATTCTTTAATTTCTCAGTACCCATCACCACGCCTCTCAGTAGTGGGATCCACCATATCCCATCTTCCCTCGCCACCACCACATGTCGTCGCCAGCTCCCTCACCTCCATAACCACCCTTGCTCAGCCACCACCACCATATTCACCGGCCCAGATCCCCACCACCACTACGATGTCGCCTCCTTCTCCTCCACCACCAAATCTAGACTGAGTGTGGTTCACAATCATGTTCCTGCCATCAAGGTTCACAATGAGGTTTTAGTTTAGGATTTAGTGTTTAGGGTTTAAGGTTTAGGGTTTAAGGTTTAGGGTTTTTAGGTTTTAGGGTTTATGGTTTAGGGTTAGTTTAGTGTTTTTTTTTAATTTTTTTTTTATTTTTTTTAGGGGGTTAGGGTTAGGGTTAGTTTAGTGTTTAGGGTATAGGGTTTAGCATTTTTTTTAAATTAAGTAAACTGGTGGGTTTAGGTTTATTTAGTTTATTTTATTTTTTATTTTTATTTTTATTTAATTTAGTTTATTTATTTATGGTTTATTTATTTAAGTTTTTTTAAGTTTAGGTTTTGGTTTAGGTTTATTTTTTAGTTGAGTTTTTTTTGTTTAGGTTTTATTTTTTATTTTTAGGTTTAGCTTTAGGTTTTTATCTAATTTTTCTAGGTTTAGGTTTTAGAGTTTTTATTTTAGGTTTATTTTTTGATTTTATTTTTTAGTTAGGTTTAGGTTTATTTTTAGTTTATTTTATTTTATTTAGTTTAGGTTCAAGTTTAAGTTTAGTTTATTTTAGTTTTAGGTTGAGGTTTAGGTTTATTTTGTATATTTTATTTTATTTTAGGTTAAGTTTTTATTTTTAGTTTAGAGTTTGGGTTTTATTTTTTATTTATTTTTAGGTTTAGGTTTTCATTTAGATTTTATTTTATTTTATTTTAGGTTTAATTTATTTTTATTTTACATTCACTTTTTATTTTATTTAGGTTTGTTTTTTGTATTTATTTAATCTATTTTAGGTTTATTTATTTTAGTTTAAGTTTTTTTTAATTTATTTTTTAGGCTTTGGTTCATGTTTATGTTTATTTTTTAGTATATTTTTATTTTTATTTTTTTTAGGTTTAGGTTTTAATTTTCATTTTTAGGTTAAGGTTTAAGATTTTATTTTATTTTTTTAGGTTTAGGTTTTAGCCTTTAATTTTTGGTTTATTTTAGGGTTTTATTTTTTAGTTTAAGTTTAGGTTTATTTTTAGTTTATTTTATTTGATTTAGTTTAGGGTTTAGGATAAATTTATTTTAGGTTTAGGTTTAGGTTTTATTTATTTTCGTTTAGTTCATTATAGTTTAGGTTTTGGTTTATTTTATTTTGTTTATTTTTGGTTTAGGTTTTTTTAGTTTAAGGTTTAGGTTTTATTTTTTATTTATTATAGGTTTTTTTTAGGTTTTTATTTAGTTTTTATTTAGTTTTATTTTTACTTATTTTTAGTTTATTTTTTAGGTTTTGGTTTTTATTTTATTTAATTTTAGGTTTATTTTGGTTTTAATTTTATTTTAGTTTTTATTTTATTTAGGATATTTATATTTAGCTTTATTTTATTTTTTAGTTTAGTTTAAGTTTTTAATTATTTTATTTTAGTTTAGTTTTTATTTTTTTTATTTTCTTTTATTTTTAGGTTTATGTTTAGGTTTAAGTTTAAGTTTATTTTTAGGTTTTAGTTTATGTTTATATTTTATTTTATTTTATTTTATTTTATTTAGGTTTAGTTTTATTTATTTATTTTATTTTTAGGTTTTATTTAGTTTAAATTTAGGTTTTTAGGTTTTTAAGGTTTAGGGATTAGGGTTTAGGGTTTAGGGTTTATGGTTTAGTTTTTAAGGTTGTAAGTTTTATGGTTTAGGGTTTACGATTAAGGGTTTAGGTTTAGGGTTTTAGGGTTTAGTGTTTAGGTCTTAGGGTTTAAGGTTTTGGTTTTAAGGTTTAGGGTTTTAGGGTTTAGGGTTTAGGGTTTAGGGTTTAGGGTTGTAGATTTACGGTTTATGGTTTAGGGTTTAGGGTTAGTTTTATGGTTTAGGGTAATTTATTGGAATTTTTATTTTTTATTTTTTTATTTTTATGGTTTAGGGTTTTCTATTTAGGGTTTAAGGTTTAGGTTTTAGGTTTAGGGTTCAAGTTTTAATTTAGGGTTTAGGGTTTTTAGTATTTTTTTTAACAGAGAATAAATTCATATTCAACATTTCTTATTTGATTTCATAGTAGTTAGTTTTTAGACATAGCGATGACATAGATAAAAATGAGGACTCATTTAGATAACTAGAACCATCTTATAAAGACAGTTCCATATTGGTTTATTTTTATTTCTCTAGTTGAACCATAGCCTCTCAGTATGGATCCACCATCATAATATCTCTTATCACCACCATGTAACCTTTTTTTAACCACCACTTTACATTTTATCCATTTTAGATCCCCACCACATTAAATAATTTATCCACCTCTAGATTTAGTTATGATGTTAGGTTTAGTTATGTCCATTCTTAGGTTTAAGTTTATTAGGTTTTAGGTTTAGGATTATTTTTAATTTATTTAGTTACTTTAGGATAAGTTTAGGGTTTAGGTTTAGGGTTTATGGTTTAGGATTTAGGGTTAGGAATTGTTTAGGGTTTAGGTTTATTTTTAAATTTATTTAGTTACTTTAGGTTTAGGTTTAGGGTTTGGAATTTAGGGTTTAGGGTTAGGGTTAGGGTTTAGGTTTAGTTTAGGTTGGTTTAGTTTTAGGGTTTTAGGGTTTATGCTTTTAGGTTTAGGATTTAGTAGGGTTAAGGTTTAGGTTTATTTTATTTATTTTAGGTTTAGTTTAGGTTTAGGGTTTAGTTTAGTTTAGTTTAGTTTATTTATTTAGTATAGGTTTAGGATTTTGGTTTAGGGTTTAAGTTTAGGTTTATGGTTTAAGTTTTATTTATTTTAGGTTTTAATTTTATTAGGTTTAGGTTTATTTATTTAGGGTTTAGGTTTATAGATTTTTTAGTTTAGGTTTTGGTTAGGTTTAGTTTAGGGTTATTAGTGAGCAATTAATAAATTTATGGGTTAATTTAATGGGGTTACCTATGATTTTTTTGGGATTTATTGCTCATATAAAAGATTTAATTTAATTACTCTTTAAGTTAATTACTAATTAATCCCATGAAATAATAGTGTTTTATTAATCATTTTAGTAGATAGGGATTAGTTTAGGGTTTTAGAGTTTATGATTTTAGGATTTAAGTTTTAAGGTTAGGGTTTAGGGTTTAGGGTTTAGGGTTTATGGTTTAGGGTTTAGGGTTTCAGGTTTAGGGTTTGGGTTTTGGGTTTATGGTTTTTAGGGTTTAGGGTTTTAGTTTTAGGTCTTGGGTTTAGGTTTTAGTTTAGGGTTTAGGGTTTATGGTTTAGGGTTTAGGGTTTACGATTTAGAGTTTATGATTTAGAGTTTATTTTTTTAGTTTATTTTATCTTTTATTTATATTTATGTTTATTTTTTATTTTTATTTAGTTTATTTTAGTTTATTTATTTTAGTTCAGGTTTTTTATTTTAGTTAACTTTTTAGGTTTAGGTTTAAGTTTATGTTTATTTTATAGTTCAGTTTCATTTTTAATTTTTATTTTTTAGGTTTAGGTTTTATTTTTTATTTTTAGTTTTAGATTTAGGATTTTATTTTATTTTTTTAGGCTTTGGTTTTAGGTTTTTATTTTATGATAATTTTTAAGTTTTATTTGTTAATTTAGATTTAGGTTTATTTTTGGGTTATTTTATTTTATTTAGTTTAGGGTTGAGGTTAAGTTTATTTTAGGTTTAAGTTTAGGTTTTATTTATTTTTGTTTAGGTTTAAGTTTATTTTATTTTGTTTACTTTAGGTTTAGGTTTTATTTTCTTAGGTTAAGGTTTAAGTTTCATTTTTTATTTATTTTCTAGGTTTATTTTTTAGGTTTAGGTTTTTACTTCACTTTTATTTTCTTTTTATTTTTCATTTAGTTTTTATTTTATTTAAAGTATTTATTTTTAGGTTTAGTTTATTTTTTAGTTTAGTTTAGGTATTTATTTATTTTAGTTTAATTTAGTTTTTATTTTATATTTTGTTATATTTTTAGTTTTAGGTTTAGGTTTAAGTTTTGGTTTTAGTTTTGGTTTTTATTTTATTTTATTTTATTATTTTATTTAAGTTTAGGTTCTTAGGTTTTTAGTATGTAGGGTTTAGGGTTTGGGATTTAGGGTTTAGGGTTTATGGTTATAGATTTTATGGTTTAGGGTTTAGCATTTTAGGGTTTAGGGTTTAGATTTTAGGGTTTAAGGTTTAGAGCTTAGGGATTTTGGGTTTAGGGTTTAGGGTTTATGGTTAATTTTATGGTTTGACATTTAGAGTTTAGGTTTTTTTAATTATTTTTTATTTTTTATATTTATTCTTAGGGTTTAGGGTTAATGGTTTAGGGTTTTAGTATTTAGGGTTTAAGGTTTTTTAAGGTTTAGGGTTTAGGGTTTTTTAGGTTTTAAGGTTTACGATTTAAAGTTTAGGGTTATAGGTTTAGGGTTTAGGATTTAGGGTTAGTTTTAGTGTTTAGGGTTTTGGGTTTAGGATTTGTGGTTTAGGGTTTAGGGATAAGGGTTTTCTTTTAAAATTAAGTAAACTAGTAGGTTTAGGATTCATGTAGCCGACCCCATTTAGTGGGATAAAGGCTTATTTGTTGTTGTTGTTGTAGTAGGTTTAGGTTTATTTAGTTTACTTTTAAAATTAAGTAAACTAGTAGGTTTAGGTTTTTTTCTTGATTTTAATCTATTTTTTATTTTTATTTAGGTTTATTTTTTATTTTTATTTAGTTTAGTTTATTTATTTTATGTTTATTTATTTTAGTTTAGGCTTTTTATTTTAGTTTACTTTTTTATGTTTAAGTTTAGGTTTAGGTTTATTTTTTGAGTTAGTTTATTATTATTTTATTTTTTTAGGTTTATGTTTTTAGGTTTTTAGGGTTTAGGGTTTAGGTTTTAGGGTTTAGGGTTTAGGGATTAAAGTTTAGGGTTTTTAGTGTTTAGGGTTTAGTGTTTAGGGTTTAGGGTTTATTGTTATAGGTTTAGGGTTAGTTTTAGGGTTTATGGTTTAGGCATTAGAGTTTTCAATTTTGGGTTTAGGATTTAGGGTTTAAGGTTTTTTTTTTTAATTAAGTAAACTGATAGGTTTATGTTAATTTAGTTTACTTTGTTTATTATTTATTTATTTTAGTTTATTTAATTTTATTTTTATGTAGGCTTATTTTTTATTTTTATTTAGTTTAGTTTAGTTATTGTAGGATAATTTATTTTAGTTTATTTTTTAGGATTTGGTTTATTTTTTTAGTTCAGTTTAACTTTTATTTTTTTAAAGGTTTTTAGGGTTTAGGGTTTCAGGTTTAGGGATTTAGGGTTTAGGGTTTTAGTGTTTTGAGTTTAGGGTTTAGGGTCTAGGGTTTAGTGTTTAAGCTTTAAGGTTTAGGATTTTTAGGGTTTTGGGTTTATGGTTTAAGGTTTAGGGTTTATAATTTGACAAAATTACCTTTTTTGGAAGTATTGAATGATTTCAATATAACTGATAATTGATACCATCCAATGTATTTTTTTTAAAAAGTGTAAGGTTGTATGTTTAGGGTTGTAGGTTTAGGGTTTAAGGTTTAAGGTTAGGGCATAGAGTTTAGGCTTTAGGGTTTCAATTTTAAATTTAGGGTTGAGGTTTTAGTTTAGGGTTTTTTTGGGTTTAGGGTTGTAGGTTTAGTGTTGCAGGTTTTTGGTTAATTTTAGGTTTAGGTTTTCATTTAGTTTTTATTTATTTTATTTTAGGTTTATTTTATTTTTTTTTTATGAATATCTTTTATTTTATTTAAGTTTTTTATTCTTAGGTTTATTTTATTTTATTCATTTTAGTTTAGGTTATTATTTATTTTATTTTAATTTATTTTTATTAGTTTATTTATTTTATTATTAGGTTTTAGTTTACAATTTTATTTTATTTTACTTTTATGTTTTACTTAGTTTTGGTTTACATTTTTAGGTTTTTAGCTTTTCGAGTTTAGGGTTTAAGGTTTAAGGTTTTAGGGTTTAGGGTTTCAAGTTACAATTTAATGTTTAAGCTTAAGGGTTTAGGGTTTTTAAGGTTTATAGTTTAGGGTTTAAGGTTAGCTTAGGGTTTAGGGTTTAGGGTTTTAGGGTTTAGGGTTTAGGGTTTAGTGTTTAGGGTTTTTTAAGGCTTAGGGTTTAAGGTTTTTTAGGGTTTAGGGTTTAGGGTTTAAAGTTTATGGTTTAGGGTTGTAGGTTAAGGGTTTAGGTTTGATTTTAAGTTTTAGGGTTTTTTAGGGTTTAAAGTTTAGGGTTTAGGTTTAGGGTTGTAGGTTTAGTTTTGTAGGTTTAAGGTTAGTTTTACGTTTAGGTTTTTATTTAGTTTTTATTTTATTTTTTTAGCTCTATTTTATTTTTATTTTACGTTTAGTTTTTATTTTTTTTAGGTTTTTTATTCTTATGTTTTTTTTAATTTTTTTATTTACTTTAAGTTATTATTTATTTTATTTTAGTTTATTTTTATTAGTTTATTTTATTTTATTTTTAGGTTTAAGTTTAGGCTTTCATTTGTGTTTCTATTTTATTTTATTTTATTATTTTATTTTTAGGTTTAACTTAGTTTAGGTTTAAGTTTTTATGTTTTCAGGGTTCTGAGTTTAGGTTTAAGGGTTTAAGGTTTAGGGTTTAGGGTTTAGGGTTTGAGATTTTGGGGTTTAGGGTTTTGAGTTAGGGTTTAGGGTTTAGGATTTAGGGTTTAGTGTTTAGGCTTTATAATTTAGGGTTTTTAGGGTTTAGGGTTTAGGGTTTAGGGTTTAGGGTTTAGGTTTTGGGTTTATGGTTTAGGGTTTAGGGTTTAGGGTTGCAGGTTAGGGTTTAAGGTTTTTGGTTAGTTGTTGTGATTAGGGTTTAAGGTTTAACATTTAGGATATAGGGTTTGGGTTTAGGGTTTAGGGTTTAGGGTTTATAATTTATGTAGGTATTGAATGATTTTAGTATAATTAATAAGTGATACCATGCAATGTACTTTTAAAGTATAGTTGTAGGTATAGTTTAGGGTTTAGGTTTTAGGTTAGTGTTAGTTTTAGTTTAGGGTTTATGATTTAGGTTTTTTTAGGTTTAGGTTATTATAGGTTTAGTGTTGTAGGTTTAGGGTTTATTTTAGGTTTAGGTTTTTATTTAGTTTTTATTTTATTTTATTTTAGGTTTATTTTGTTTTTATTTTACATTTAGTTTTTATTTTATTTAGGTTTTCTATTTTTAGATTTATTTTCTTTTTTACTTTAGTTTAGGTTATTATTTATTTTGGTTTATTTTTTATTTTTACTTTATTTTGTTTATGTATTTTAGGTTTATTTATTTTATTTTAGATTTTCTATTTTAATTAATTTATTTTGTTTAGGTTTAGGTTTATGTTTATTTTTTTAGTTTAGTTTTATTTTTATTTTAATTTTTAGGTTTAGGTTTTATTTTTTATTTTTAGGTTTAGGTTTAGGTTTTTATTTTATTTTTTAGGTTTAGCTTTTAGGTTTTTATTTTAGGTTTCTTTTAAGGTTTTACTTTTTAGTTAATGTTTATTTCAGTTTATTTATTTTATTTAGTTTAAGGTTTAATTTTAGTTTATTTTAGGTTTAGGTTTATGTTCTATGTATTTTAGTTTAGTTTATTTTAGTTTAGGTTTAGGTTTCTTGTATTTTGTTTATTTTAGGTTTAGGGTTTATGTTTTATTTTTTATTTATTTTTAGGTTTATTTTTTTAGGTTTAGGTTTTTATTTAGTTTTTATTTTATTTTATTTAAGGTATATTTTATTTTTATTTTACGTTTAGTTATTATTTTCTTTAGGTTTTTTTTAAACTTTTTTAGTTTATCTTTTATTTTTATTTTTATTTTTTTTAGTTTTAGGTTTAAGTTTAGGTCTAGGTTTTAGTTTAGGTTTTTATTTTATTTTATTTATTTTATATTATTTAGGTTTAGGTTTATTTATTTATTTTATTTATAGGTTTAATTTAATTTAGGTTTAGATTTTTTGATCTTTTGGGTTTATGGTTTTGGGTTTAGGGTTTAAGGTTTAGGGTTTGGGTTGAGGGTTTAGGGTTTACGGTTGTAGGTTTTAGGGTTTAGTGTTTAGGGTTCAGGGTTTAGGGTTTAGGGTTTATGGTTTAGGGTTTTAGTATTTAAGGTTTAGGGTTTAGGGTTTAGGCTTTAGGGTTTTATGGTTTAGGGTTTAGAGTTTAGGGTTTAGGGTAAGGGTTTATTTATTTATTATTTATTTATTTATTTTTTTAAATTAAGTAAACTAGTTTGTTTATGTTTATTTAGTATATTTTTTATTATAGTATTTTTATTTTTTATTTTGATTTTGATTTATTTATATTTTTATTTAGTTTAGTTTATTTATTCTAGGTTTATTTATTTTAGTTTATCTTTTTATTTAAGTTTACTTTTTATGTTTAGGTTTATTTTTAGCTTAGTTTTAATTTTATTTTATTTTTGAGGTTTGGATTTTATTTTTTATTTTTAGGTTTAAGTTTATATTTTAATTTTATATTTTTAGGATTAGGTTTTAGGTTTATTTTATAGTTTAGGTTTAGGTTTATTTTTAGTTTATTTTATTTTATTTAGTTTAGGTTTAGGTTTCAGTTTAATTATTTTAGGTTTAGGTTTAGGGTTTTTTTTAGTTTAGGGTTTAGGTTTTATTTTTTTATTTATTTTTATGTTTATTATTTAGGTTAGGTTTTTATTTAGTTTTTTTTATATTTTATTTTAAGTTTGTTTTATTTTTATTTTAAGTTTAGCTTTTATTTTATGTAGGTTTTTAATTGTTTAGTTTAGTTTAGGTTTTTATTTATTTTATTTTAGTTTAGTTTTTATTTTTTATTTTATTTTCTTTTTTAGCTTTATATTTAGGTTTAGGTTTAGGTTTAAGTTCAAGTTTTAGTTTAGGTTTTTATTTTATTTTATTTATTTTATTTTATTTTGGTTTTGATATATATATATATATATATTTATTTAATTTATATTTTATTTAGTTTTGGTTTAGCTTTTTAGCTTTTTAGGGTTTAGGGTTTTGTGTTTAGGGTTTGGGTTTAATGGTTTAGGGTTTAGGGTTTACAGATTGGGTTTTATGGTTTAGGGTTTATGGTTTAGGATTTTAGGGTTTAGGGTTTAGGGTTTAGGATTTAGGTTTAGGCTTTTGGTTTTAGGTTTAAGGTTCAAGTTTTAATTTATAAGTTAGTTTTTTTGTTTTTTTATTAGAGAACAAATTCAGATTCAACATTTCTTATTTTGTTTATTTAATTTATTATTTATTTATTTTATTTTTATTTATGTTTATTTTCTTATTTAGTTAATTTATTTATTTGAAGTTTAATTATATTAGTTTAAGTTTTTTTATTTTAGTTTATTTTTTAGGTTTAGGTTTAGGCTTAGGTTTATTTTTTAGTTGAGTTTTATTTTTATTTTATTTTTTAGGTTTAGGATTTATTTTTTACTTTTAAGTTTAGGTTTTATTTTATTTTTTTTAGGTTTAGGTTTAGGTTATAGGTTTTTATTTGAGGTTTATTTTTAGGTTTTATTTTTTAGTATAGGTTTAGTTTTGATTTTTAGTATATTTAGTTTTATTTAGTTTAGGGTTTAGGTTTAGTATTTTTTAGGTTTAAGTATAGGTTTTATTTATTTTAGTTTAGTTTATTTTAGTTTAGGTTTATGTTTATTTTATTTTGTTTATTTTAGGTTTAGGTACTTTTTTAGTTTAGGGTTTAGCTTTTATTATTTATTTATTTTTAGGTTTTATTTTTTGGTTTATTATTTATGTTTAAGTTTTTTTTTTAATTTATTTTAGGTTTATTTTATTTTTATTTTAGGCTAAGTTTTTAGTTTTTTTAGGTTATTTATTTTATTTAATTTAGTTTAAGTTTTTATTTATTTTATCTTAGTTTAATTTTTATCTTTTATTTTATTTTCTTTTTAGGTTTAAGTTTAAGTTTAGGTTTTAGTTCATGTTTTTATTTTATTTTTATTTAGATTTTATTTATTTATTTTATTTTTAGGTTTTATTTAGTTTAGGTTTAGGTTTTTAGCTTTTTAGGGTTTAGGGTTTAGGTTTTAGGATTTAGGGTTTAGGGTTTAGGGTTTTAGGATTTAGGGTTTAGGATTTACGGTTTAGTTTTTTGGGTTTTTAGGATTTAGGGTTTAGGGCTTAGGGTTTAGGCTTTAGGTTTAGGGTTCATGTTTTAGTTTAAGGTTAAAGGTTTTTGGTTTTTTTTTTATAGAACAAATTTAGATTCAACATTTCTTCTTTTGTTTGTTTACTTTATTTAGTTTATTTTTTATTTATTTTAGTTTATTTAATTTTTTTAATTCTTATTTATGTTTATTTTTTATTTTTATTTAGTTTAGTTTATTTATTTTAGGTTGATTTATTTTATTTTTGGTTTTTTATTTTAGTTTATTTTTCAGGTTTAGTTTTAAGTTTATTTTTTGGTTGAGTTTTATTTTTATTTTATTTTTTAGGTCTAGGTTTTTTTTTTATATTCAGGTTTAAGTTTAGTTTTTATTTTATTTTTTAGTTTTAGGTTTAAGGTTTTTATTTTAGGTTTATATTGAAGTTTTATTTTTTGGTTAAGCATTAGCTTTATTTTTAGTTTATTTTATTTTATTCAGTATTTGTTTAGGCTTAGGTTTAGTTTATTTTAGGATAAGGTTTGGGAATTTTTTTATTTTAGTTTAGTTTATTGTAGTTTAGATTTAGGTTTATTTTATTGTGTTTATTTTTTTATTTGCTGTTTAGGTATTTTTTTAGTTTAGGGTTAGGTTTTATTTTTTATTTATTTTTAGTTTTTATTTTAAGGTTTATTTTTTATGTTTAGGTTTTTATTTAGTTTTTATTTTAGGTTTATTTTAATTTTATTTTGTGTTTAGTTTTTATTTTATTTATGTTTTTAATTCTTAAGTTTATTTTATTTTTTAGTTTAGTTTAAGTTTTTATTTATTTTATTTTAGTTTAATTTTATTAGTTTAATATATTTTATATTTTAGGTTTAAGGTTACATTTTAGTTTAGGTTTTTATTTTATTTCATTATTTAATTTTATTTAGGTTTAAGTTTTTGATATTCATTTTATATTTATGTTTTATTTAGTTTAGATTTAGATATTTAGGTTTTTAGGGTTTGTAGTTTAGAGTTTAGGGTTTATGCTTTAGGGTTTTAGGTTATATGATTTTAGGGTTTAGGGTTTAGGGTTAGGGTTTAGGTTTTAGGGTTTAGGGTTTAAGGTTTAAGGTTTAGTGTTTAGGCTTTAAGGTTTAGGGTTTTAGGGTTTAGGGTTTAGGGTTTTTAGGGTTTGGGGTTTTTAGGATTTAAGGTTAGTTTAGGGTTTAGGGTTTGGGGTTCAGGGTTAGGGGTTAAGGTTTTAGGTTTGTAGGTTTAGGGTTAGTTTTATGGTTTAGGGTTTAAGGTTTAGGATTTAGGGTATAGGGTATAGGGTTTAAGGGTTTTTAAAAAAAAATTAAGTAAACCAGTAAGTTTAGGTTTATTTAGTTTAATTTATTTTTTATGTTACATTAGGTTAATTTTTTATTTTTATTTAGTTTAGTTTATTTATTTTAGGTTTATTTATTTTAGTTTAGGTTTTTATTTTAGTTTTTTTTTGTTTAAGTTTAGGTTTATGTTTATTTTTTTTGTTTTGTTTTATTTTATTTATTTTTTAGATTTAGGCTTTATTATTTTTTTTTTGGTTTTTGTTTAGGTTTTATTTTATTTATTTAGGTTTTTATTTTAGGTTTATTTTTAGGTTTGATTTTTTAGTTTAGCTTTAGCTTTATTTTTAGTTTATTTTATTTTATTTAGTTTAAGTTTAGGTTTAAGTTTAGTTTATTTAAGGAGTAGGTTTACGTTTTATTTATTTTTGTTTAGTTTGTTGTAGTTTTGGTTTAAGTTTATTTTATTTTGTTTTTTTATTTTATGTTTAGGGTTTTTTTTAAATGAAATTCTCTATTGAAAATAGGTGGATGAGGTATTTTAATAAACTTTTCAATGAAGGATCTGAAAGTACGATTGATTTTAGTTATAACAAAATAGAATTTCATTTTATCGTCATTATTATTTAGTTAGTGAAGCTTTAAAGAAAATGAAATATGGAAAACATTAGGATAATATTCCAATAGAAGTGTGGAAATGTTTATCAAGGAATTTCTTGGCTTACAAATCTTTTAATGTTATTTTAAAGGACAGATGCGAGATGAGTGGAGAAAGAGTTTGTTGGTTTATATTTAAGAATAAGGTGATGCACAAGATTGTGCAAATTATAGAGAATTAAGTTAATGTGCCATACATTAAAATTATGGGAGAGAGTAATTGAGCATAGGTTACGATGTGATGAGTTTCTAGGGTTTGGTTTCATGCCGTAGATCTACTATGGATGTTATACATTTGTTAAGAGGTTTGATGAGAAGCATAGAGAAAATAAAAGGATCTACATATGATATTTATTGATTTAGAAAGCTTATGATAAAGTCTCAAGAGATGTTCTTTGGAGAGTTCTAGAGCGAGTTAATATTGGTTATATTCAAGTCATTAGGATATGTATACTAGAGGTACTTGTGTCCAAACACAAGGAGGATTAACAAACTATTTTCCTATTTGGTTGGATTACATCAAGGATCAACATTAAGCCCTTATCTTTTACTTTAGTTTATAGATGTTCTTTAGGCATTTACAAGAAGATGTAAGGTGTATTTTTTTGACATTCTTCTTGTTGATAAGACTAGAGTCGAAACTTGAATTATGGAGGTCAACTTTAGACTCAAAGGTTTTAGTTTAAGATCTAAAGTATATAGGTGTAATTTTAGTTGTAGAAGTTTTAGTGGTATTTGTTGTGACTTTTAGTCATTAATAAGAGTGGCGATTAGATATTTAGGCTCCATTGTTCAAAATGATGGTGAAATAGATGGAGATATTAGTAGAATTCAAGTTGGATTTTTGAAGTGGAGGAATGCATAGGTATTATGTGATAGAAAAGTTCCACTTAAACTTAAGGAAAATTTTATAAGATGGTGGTAAGACACATGACTTATGGTGTAGAATGTTGGCCAATAAAGAGAAACATAAGACTAAGTTAAGTTTAGAGAGAGGTTTTGTGGATGAGTGGCTTTACCCTTAGAGATAGAATGCAAAATGGTATGTTAGGAAAAAGTTGGGTAGCTTGGTAGATAAGATTAGGGAGTTTAGATGGTTTGGCCACATAGCGTCTTATGACTTAGAGAGTAGATGCATTAGATTTTCCTTATGTTAAGAAAGGTAGAGACCTAAAAGACTTGGTTAAGATGTATAAAAATGATTTTAGTATACTCAATTAAATGAGAATTTGACACATAATAGGACCAAATAGAGAAGGATTCATAGAGTTTATGGGATTAAGGCTTGTTGTTGTTGTTGTTGTATGTTTAGGGTTTTTTTTTTTAGTTTAGGGTTTTGGTTTTAATTTTTATTTATTTTTAGGTTTTGTTTTAATGTTTATTTTTTACGTTTAGGTTATTGTTTAGTTTTTAATTTAATTTATTTTAGGTTTATTTTATTTTTATTTTACCTATAGTTTTCATTTTATTTTGGTTTTTTTATTCTTAGGTTTATTTTTTTAGTTTAGTTTAGGTTTTGATTTATTTTATTTTAGTTTATTTTTATTAGTTTATTTTATTTTATTTTTAGGTTTAGGTTCAAATTTTAGTTTAGATTTTATTTTATTTTATTATTTTATTTTATTTAGGTTTAGGTTTATTTATTTATTTTATTTTAAGGTTTTTAGGTTTTTAGTGTTTAAGGTTTAGAGTTAGGGTTTAGGGTTTAAGGTTTATGGTTTAGGGTTTATGGTTTAGGGTTTTTAGGGTTTAGGGTTTAGGGTTTAGGGCTAGTTTAGGGTTTAGGTTTAGGGTTTAGGGTTAGGGTTTAAGGTTTATGGTTTGGGGTTTAGGGTTTAGGTTTTAGGATTTAGGGTTAGTTTAGGGTTTAGGGTTTAGGATTTAGGATTTAGGGTTGTAAGTATAAGGTTGTAGGTTTAGGGTTAGTATAGTTTAGGGTTTAGTATTTAGGGTATAGGGGTTAGAATTTAGATTTTTTTTAAATTAAGTAAACTGGTTGGTTTAAATTTATATAGTTTATTTTTTTTATTATAATTTAATTTAATTTTTATTTTTATTTAGGTTAATTTTTTGTTTTTATTTAGTTTAGTTTATTTATTTCAGATTTATTTATTTTAGTTTAGGTTTCTTATTTTAGATTTAAGTTTATGTTTAGGTTTTGTTTATTTTTTGTTTAATTTTATTTTTATTTTATTTTTTAGGTTTAGGTTTTATTTTTTATTTTAAGGTTTTTGTTTACATTTTTATTTTATCTTTTTAGGTTTAGTATTTTAGGCTTATTTTTAAGTTTTTTGTTAGTTTAGGTTTAGGTTTTTTTTAGTTTATTTTAGGTTTTGGTTTTTTTAGTTTAAGGTTTAGGTTTTATTTATTATTTATTTTTAGGTTTATTTTTTTAGGTTTAGGTTTTTATTTTATTTAAGGTTTTCTGCCACGATCCTTCAAGATGTTTGATGGCAGTGGTAACCCACAATAACACATTGTGCACTTTAGAGCCAGCTGTTGCAATACCAAGGAAGGTTTTCTAGTTGCAAAGGACAACTCAGGGAGGATAGCAACATTTTATGCTTGCACAGGATAGTGATGGCAGCCATCGTAGAGTCAATACTCCCTCCACCAATGGAGCTACCATCTCTTATGCTACCTCTTCTTCTACTAGCAGGAGCATTGTATCTGCTGATAAGGGCACTAAATCCCTTACTCTGCTTACTTTACTTGATTTTTATCATGTACCACCACCTAAAATGAAATTAATGAAGAAAGCTGATTCTACTTATATATTGTCTACTTCTTATGATTTTGAGTTTTATTTTTATTGAAAGCTCTCCGAGTTTAAATAAAAATAATAGCTCTAGTAGTTACGATCCTTTCCTTTATGATTCAGAGTCGGACTATCCTTCTAATCAATTGGTTCACTTCTTGAGAATGACTTGGAGTTATGGACTGGGATCCCATAAAAGAAGGCGTAGGTTTGCTTGAGAAGGTAGAACTTTCCACAACCTCATCATTCCAAGAAGTCACTGAAGTCAACCTACGTAGTGGCAAAGTTCTACCTCTTAGGGGAGCACCTTAGGATAAGGGTAAACATGGCATTGGTTGTAGTGAGTATATAGCCCCTCCATAGGATGCACCACCCATGGATATGCTTGGGAATGACCAAGCTAGAGTTGATTACAATGTCCTAGCTTACCTTAGAAAGTATCCAACTATGTTAAGCATATACGATGCCCTTGTCTTATCCAAAAAGATGAGGAATCTCTAATCAGGCCTTACTTGATCTAGAGATATGCTTTGCTGGTTACATACTAAGAGGAGGCATGCCACTCGAAGGATATCTTAAGAGTTACATTGACAAATGAAGACTTACTCTTAGAGATGATTTACCTCTTTACATTATGAATGTTGGAAGATCAGCTATCTAGAGTTCGGTTGACCCGGGACAAAAGCCCTTGGTCATCTAATCCCCATAGCACTAATCCTAATTTCTATTGCAAAATTACATTTATGTGGGAAAAGTAAATATAACTACACGCAAAATAGAGTTTTTATAAATATAGATATAATCCCAGAAGTTGTATTTATAATTTGGACTTAGCACCCTACAATAGTAACTAAGCCCACATTAACTTGGATTATGCATAAGGATATAAGCAACCATCAAAAGGAGCATTCACATTTATTTTAAGCATCCCTTAAGCATAATCTCTTTAAAACATGATTAGGCTAATATTGGCCTATCTTCCGTCTATGAAGCATACACCTAACTAATCTAAAATAAGACATTATAAAATAAAACATACATCACATCATACACCGTCCTAACTTAGAGCTTGAAGTGGTGACTTAATTCTAATGTGTGTATTAAGGCTTGTGTGGTAAGTCTTGTTAGGCATTGGTGTTGTATTTTCTAAGTGTAGAAGGATACAATTTAACATGAAAAATTGATTTCACTTGAAGTAGTTTAATTGATTTGACAAATTTAATTTGTGTTTTTTTTTCATTTGATTACACTTAGCAACAAAGTGTTATAAAGAGAGGAAAAGAGGATTGCCCTCTTTCATCCCTACCTCTAGTCACTTTCTAAAGTATATTAATTTGATTTAGTTCTCTTTAGTGAATGGCTTATTAAATGATTTAATTAATCCTAAGTTTAGGTTCACTTTAAATAATCCTATTCAAAATGAAAGGCATTTTAAGATTAATTTAATTTAATTACTACCACATGACATATATTAAATCATTCCTTTCGATTACATGTAACATGCATGTGATTTAATCTTAAGTGTATCTATACATGAAACATATTTTAGCACACTTAAATGATGAATGTATTTGTATGTTTAGATTTTATATTTTATTTGATTGAATTATTTATACATATTAATTTAAAACTTTATTCAAATTCCTAAAGAATAAGAACATAAGAATGAAATTAAAAAAGCATGTGCCATTGTTAAACCAAAGAAGTGAGGTAATCAAATGACCTCCTTGGAGCTAGATAAGGCCTCGTATTCTCGAGATGTCGAGACTATATACCCATTTGCATTCAAACATATGTAAATTCATATACATGAACATAGGAAGTAAGCTCCAAATCATATGGCCAATTAATTCAACCACTTAGTCAATTATGAATGCATGCAATTTTAATGTGAACTAGAATTTTCATTCACTAATCACATATACATATACATGTACAAAGATGTAGGCAAGTACATGTATGTTGTTGTTAAACGAAGTGAGGTAATCAAATGACCTCCTTGGGGCTAACTAAAGCCTTGTATTCTGGGATGTTTAGACTATACTTGCTTTTCTTGGACACATGGATGTATACATAAATGAGGGAAAGAAAACCATGCAAAGATTATATATTTTTTTATTTAATCATTTATATATATGAATAAAAGCTCTATCCAAATTCTAATTTTGAAATACATAAGAATGAAATCAAATGGGTACATGCCGTTGTTAAACCAGGGAAGTGAGGTAATCAAATGGCCTCATTGGGGCAATCTAAAGCCTCGTGTTCCCAGGATGTCCATACTATATACCCATTATCATTCAATCTTATATAAATCAACACTTGAATAGAGGAAAGAGAACTCAACATTCATACACTTAAGATATACATGCATTTCTTATGTATTTATAACTAGCATCATAACACATATTATTATTCATTTATAAGATTTTGAAAAATACATTTGGATTTAATAGTGATAATAGCCGCATATATATTAAATTAAATCAACACATGCAACATAAAGGAAATCCATTTTATTTTACTTGATTTTGAAAAGATGGATGCATGAATTCAAATGACTTACCAAATTTAACATGATTGGAAGAGGACAATCAAATATAAGCATGTGATTCATTCAACAAAATAGTTCTTAAGGATCAAATCAAATAAGATTATATAACCAAAGCTTCTTTATTAATTATGTTTTGGATTTGATTTGATCTAAAGAGGAGAAGAGAAATCATCACTTGATGTTTTAAACCCATTCCACATTAGTGATTTGATTTAATTTAAGGAAATGTAATTAAGTTGATTTTATGGGTTAATTAAGTTGAACCCTTAATTAGATGAATTAATTACCCTTACTATGTCACCTTAAAGTAATTAACTAAATAAATATGAGCAAAATGATATGCATGGAAAATAAACTTGCAATGATCCTAGGAAATAAAAGGGGCCTAATGTAATTGGATCATGATTAATAGTTATTTAGATTAAAGGACTTAATTATTACATTTATGGTTTTCCCACACATGTGGACTAACCATATTTTCTTTAAATTCCTTTAGGTTATTAAACACTTAAAGATCTACCCCATGATTTAATTAATTAATTATGATGTGATTATGATTTCAATTTGATTAAGTGATTTAATTAATAAATTAAATCTTAATTAATTTCATTTTAAAAAAGGGTGAATGAACTTAAGGAAAGGGATCCCAACCCTATTTATTAGTTCACTTATTGTTGAAAAATGATTACTAAACTTAATTAACCAATTTATTACTATTCATGGGATTAGTTAATCATTAATTAACTTAAAAGAGTAGTTAAGGTTTAATTAGTCAATTTTCTTAATTAAGTGAGTAATAAATTCCAAGAAAATAATGAGAGGCAGGTCATGCCATTAAATTACCTACAAAATTTGGATTAATTGCTCATGTAATTATGGATTAATTAAGCTAATTAATTTTTAATTAAACTTTTACTAATTATTAAATACTTTTAAATGAAAATTTATTTGCATTTTTTAAATTCTCTATGATTTTTTTATGATTTTTAGAAGTTTCAGCCATTAAAAATGATTAATTATGATTAATTAAAGCCTAATCCTATTAGCGCCACATGGCACGCTTTGTACATGGCATGATGGGATTGGCTACTTAAAACTTATCTAACTCAACACCTATGTGGCGGTGGCGGACGCTTTCTCATCCGTTATCCAATCTAAGATCGGATGGCTATGATTAATCCCAAAGCTTAATAGGATTAAATCAGATCATTCTAGCAGATCTAATCATGATCGTCCATTTTGATCATGTGGAACATACGGTGCATGTTCCAACGTCATGCAAGTGAGGGAGAATGGAGTCTATCTTCCATTGATCTCTTGATCTGAGCTTAGCCAAGCTTGGATCAACTCCAAAATGATCCCACATCTTCACGACATCGATCGGAGGGGATCCAACAATCAAGATCACATGAGATGAAGGTTTTCTTTAAAAAGCTCCAACCCATTTTTGCTTAAGGATTGGTTTTGGAAGCATACCTCATCGGAGGTCAAGACCGTAGGCTCGAATGATTGAGGAAGCTTCATCTAGAGGAGACAAAGCCCTGTTGAGCAGCAATTGGATCAATCTCTCGATGTTCGCTTGGTAGGCCATGAACTGATGATTTGGAACTTAGATTGGATTGAAGTCCCACCTCTAGTGCTCCAGAAGGTTGGGAAATAATTCATTCTTGCATGACGAGGCCTAGGGAAGGTGTCTGCAAAGTTAATTTGAGTTTGATGGAGAAATGGGAGAGTTAGGTCGAAAATGGGAGTGTCTTGTTTCAGAATAGATGGGAATGGAATTTTTTGATCGAGGAATAAGCTTAGGAGCTTAGGGAATGGCTCTAGCGGCTCTTCTTGTTTATCTATGGCTCCGAGGAATTATTTTTGTGTGTGTTTAAGTGGGAATGAGGGAGTGTATAGTCCCCCTTCATCTTGATTGGATGGTGGGATCAGGTTTGGCTTCTAGTGGCCATTCAACCATCTCAGGGAGTCATGGGTAGTAGGGAGGAGGTGAGTTGGCTTGGCTTGGCTGGTTGAAGGTGTGGAGGTGGCTGCCAAGGATGAATCATGAGTGTCCTATGGGTTTCAAATGCTCCAATGGGGAAAGTGAGGTGATTACAACTCCCATGGGTCATGGTCGACCCAACCACCCTTGGGTCAGGTTAGGCAATGTCCTAAATGCCTAGGTTCACCATTGGGAGAGTACCAAGTGGCCAAGGAATGGAAATGATCACTTACATGGGTGATTTGTCTCATGTGATGCTATCGACCTAAGGGTAGAATGATCATTTGGCATTGGATTTGATTTGGTCAGATTTGAAATGAGCCAAAAGTGGGTAAGCCCAATTTCAAGTCAATTGGAGTTGATTTAGGTTTGGCTCAATTTGACTCATTTAGGTCAATTTGAGTTAGGTTTGGTCAAGTTGACCAATTGGTTGTGGGTGAAACCAAGGGTTGGGTCAAGTTCATATGATCATTTGGGATGTTTTGGTTTAATTGGTTTGGTTTAGTTTGGGTCATTTGAATTCATTTGGGTTAAATGGGTTAAGTTGACCAATTTGACCAAATTAATTGGGAGTGTTGAGTGGGTTTAGTTGACCAATTGAAGATGATTGTACACTTTGGTTTTTAATTTATTTGGATTTGTTTGAATTAGCCAACTTGAACCTTTAGGTCAATTTTTTGGGCTAAGTAGGTAAATTAATTGGGTCCAATCATGGCTTTCGTCAAGTTCAACAATCAATTTGGAATGAACTTGAGCCATTGGTTGCAATCAATTTAGTTTATATTTTGATTTCACCCAATTTGGTCTCCTAGAATAATTTGGGTCAACTTGGGTGGTCCAAAGGGAAAATTGGGATTTGTTTGACTCAATTAAAGGTCAAGTCATATTCAAATAATGATTTTAATTTGGTATGAATCATTGGTTTCAAGGGATTTAGCTTAGGTTGAAATTTGGATAGTTTGGGTTCATATGGGTTATGGGGTTGACTTGGTCAAATGACCAAGTTGACTTGGTTTGACCAAATTTAGGACAACTAATCAACCTAGGGTGATCAACAATCATGATGGGAGGTTCTAATGGGCTTGGTTCAATCCAATTTTGGTAGAATTAGAACTTGGATTAAATAGGTCAAATTAACTTTGGGTCAAGTGGACCAATTAGGTTTAGTTGGCTTGACTTTGGGTTGAGTTTTTTATTTAGTTGAGTTTATATATGAATTTGGGATTGATATATAAATTCAATTACAATTGGCTCAGGTTCAAATGGGTTAGGGTTCATTTGAACATTTCAAGTTGAAAGGGTTAAGTTGGGTTTGACTTGGGTTGACTTTTGTTTGGCTTGTTGATTGTAGATTTCATTTATATTTGTGAATATGATTGAAGGTATGATTGATTCATTATAAAATCAATTGAATTTAGGTTTCGGAATGAATGAATTTGGCTAAGTCAATGGAGTTGGGTCATGTGGCTTAGGTTTGGATTTTGATTTGGTTTGATTTAGTTTTGATGATTTAAATGTATATTTCATTTAAATTTGTGAAGATGATTGAAAACATGATTGATTTGTGAGAAAATCAATTGAGTTTGACTTGATTTGGATTAAAATTTGGCTAAGTCCATGGGTCATATACTTAGAAGGGTTTTGATTTAATTTGATTTAGTTTGATTTAGTTTTCATCATTTGAATATAGATTTGATTTATATTTAAAAAGATGACTGAAGATATAAATTGATTATGAGATAATCAATTGATTTTGGATTGATTTGGATTAAGGTTTGGCTAAGTCCATGGGATATGTCATAATGCTTAGGAAGGGGTTCAAGTTTGGATTTAATCATGGGCTTCAATCATTTGGATTTGGATTTGAATTTGACGTTTGAATTGAACTTGAGATTTGGTTTGAGAATATGAACATGGATTGGATTTGGGTTATAGATTAGGTGGATTATCCTAATCCCTAAGGCATAACCTAATCCTATGGTTAACCCTTCTAAGTCTTTAGGCTTAGGTTAAGTGTTTTCCTAATTGTTAGAAGTGTCTTATGACTAGAGAAGTCTTAGTGTTTAGAAGACTCTTAAGTGTTGCCCTTGGAGATAGATGATTGGAAGACTGAAGTCAAGTTTCACATTATAGACTCAGATACATCTTTCAACACTTTATTTGGAAACCATGGATACTTGAGAACAACATAGCTCCATCCTCTGTACATCACTATATGAAGTTCGTGAGAGGTGGGATCGTCTACTATGTTAATGGAGATCTCAAGCCATTTACAATTCATGAGGTTAGCATATATGAGAATGCAACTTACTACCTCCCTCAAAATCAACAAGTCTATTCTCATGAACTTGGCCAAAGTTTAAAAATAAAAAAAAGAAAAAAAAGAAAAGAAAAGAAAGAAAATGATAAAGAAAATAAGGGAGCCAAAATAGACTTGGAGGAAGTGAAGCTAACATTAGATTTCACCCACATTTCGTTACTTCATTCAACATATGGGTAGGATGACCTCCACCTCCAAGAGGAAGAGGCTAGTTGAGGCCCTCCAGTGGAAAACCTCTTATTGGCCACCCAATAGAAGATATGTCCCACTAGAGTACACACCTATCCATATAGATGTAAAATCTATTTCATAAGATGAGTCTTATATGGTTAGCACACCAACTCTTCTCGGTAGATTCCCTTGGAGGTGACACAGATAATGATGAAGATCGTCAAAGCAAAGCATAAGTGTATCCAAGTCTATATGTGAAATAGTTAGGCATCGGGTTGGGAACTTAGCTCTAAACCAACTTTCCTCTTAAAAGCTAGGGTTTGGTAGTTAAGAAGCCCCTAAGTCATCCATAGGTGTGAAGACTCGAGGTTCTTTGAGCATCATCCTCAAGTTAAGAAATTGATGTAGAACTTGAGGATGATTCATATAAAGATTTAATAGAATTACCTTTTGATTGGTACTTGCCTTGTGTTCATAATTTAGCAAAGAAAGGGTTAATCCCACATACATGGTCAAAGTGTAGGTCAAATTACTTTGAAAGAATATGAAAGAATAAATGTATAAGGGCTCAATCAAGATTGAGACTAGGATTCAGTACAGTGGGTCTAGTCGATGATGATGATTACTGCTTAGTCATCACCAATCATTTAGAATCTGATAGGTTCTTTTCAAATCACATTAACACATATGAGGAGCTGTGCTTAGAAAATTCAGATAATCCAAATGATTTTGAAGTCAAAAATGCACGACCAGAGTTCAATGAAGAGATCAAGTCAACCATCGATGAGCTCAATCAACTTAAGGCGAAGAAGATCCACGCCATACATCAGTTCTATGAATGAAATTAAAACCAATGACTTAGTTAGGCTATTGATTGAGTTTAAGGACTACTTTGCATGGAGTTATGAAGAGAGATGCGGATTGGTTCCTTGTAGTGGTCCATAAACAATAGAACCTACACTAACCATATCAAGCAAGCTCCTAGGCATGCATTGATAGAACAACAAGTCATTTATGAAGTCAAGAAACTGATCAATGTTGGCTTTATCTAGAAAAAAAATACTCTACCTCGTTAGCCAATGTCATCCCAATTAAAAAAAAAGAATGACCAAATTCATATATGCATAAATTTTAGGGATTTAAATAAGGCATGTCCAAAAGACGAATTTCCACTACCAATCTCGGAGCTGATGGTGGATATTGCCTCATCTCATTTAATCTTCTCTTTCAAGGATGACTCATCTGGATATAAATAAATAAAGATGGCCCATGAAGATGAAAGAAACACTACTTTTAGAACCCCCGATCAGAATCTATTACTATAAGGTCATGCTTTTCAGCCTTAAAAATGTCGGTGCTACATACCAGTGAGCTATTACTCAAATATTCAATGAACTCATTCATGATCAAGTCGAGTGCTATGTCGATCATCTTATGGTAAAAAGTAGAGAAAAGAAAGATCATCTCTTTGCTTTAGAGTAGTTTTCAAATAGTTAAGATAATTTAACCTCAAAATGAACCCCCTGAAGTGTGCATTCGGAGTAGCATTAGGGAAATTCTTTGGGTTTGTTGTCTGACACCAGAGAATCAAAATCTATTCAAAGAAGATCAAAGAGATATTAGAAATGCCACCACCTAAAAGTTTAACTCAACTCAGATCATTCCAAGGGTGGTTGGAGTATTTAAGATTCTTTATATCCAACTTATCGGGAAGATGTTAGCCATTCTCAACACTTGTCAAAAAGGATGCCAAGTTTAACTGGGATAATAAGTGTGAGCTTGCCTTCGAAGACACCAAGCATTACCTGATGACATTGTCAATTCTAGCAACTCTATCCCGACCAAGCTACTCATACTTTACACTACTACATTAGATGACTCTCTTGGTACTTTATTGGCTCAAGCCAATGATGAAGGAAAGGAAAATGCACTCTACTACCTTAGCCATCATCTAATCCTTACTGAGGCTAATTATCCCCCTATTGGGATGCATTGCCTAGCTTTAATCTTTGCATCCCAAAAGCTATAGCACTACATGCTTCCTCATAAGGTGAACTTAATCTCTAGGATCAATCCACTATAGTATCTCATGAGATGGCCAACACTATCCAAATGGTTGGCAAGATAATCCATGATTCTCTCATAATTTGACATTACCTTTGCACCCCTTCATGCGATGAAAGGATAAGCACTAATGAATTTCTTAGTAGAACACCCACTTCCTCCTGGCTCTCCACTTAGTGATGATCTCCCCGATGAGCAAATCATGAACTTATGGGATACTAGCATTCACCGTTGGGAGATGTACTTTGTTGGTGCGACTTCCTCTGAAAGAGGAGAAGAACTAGAATCTACTATTATAAGAATGGCATGGGTAGGAATAGTTCTTGTAACTCCGACCGTGATGTTATGAGATTCTCACATCATCTATTCAATCCTTACACCAACAATGAAGCTAAATATGAGTCTCTGCTTGCCATTCTTGAGTTAGTATTTACTATAAGCATCTAGAACATCAACATCTTTAGGGATTCTTAACTAGTTATCAACTAAATGGTTATGTCTTATAAGGTTATAAAGCCCAAGCTCCATCACTACCACAAGTACACCATGGAGTTTTTGGCCCAAATCCTAGAGGTTACCATATATAAGATTCCTCGAGTAGAGAATGCAATAGCATATGCTTTAGCCAAGCGTTCCAAAGAGTTGACATGTCTGGAGGATGAGTCCATATTAATAAAAGTCCAAAATAGACAAGTCTTATCCCTTATTGATATTGAACTCATCAAAAAGTACTCTCTTGAAGAGGAGGTTGCCATTGCCAAGAAGGATGAGGAGTTAGATTGGTGGCAACCATTCATGGATTACCTAAATAAAAGAAAACTACCTCAAGAGAAGTCCCAAGCCTAGCAGATGAAGCAAAGAGCACTTTCCTACACTCTTATGGATGATGCCTTGTACTAGTGGTCTTTCGATCATATGTTGTTACATTATTTAGACAAGAGCAATGCTCTTAAGATCATGACTGAGGTACACTCAGTATTATGTGGAGCCAACCAATTTGATCCAAAGATGAAAACCAATATCAAGAGACTAGGATACTACTAGCCATCGATGATCAAAGATTACATGGATACGTCTAAGTGATGCCACCAATGTCAAATACACGAGGTGGTCCTACACCAACCACCGAACATTCTAAATCCTACATTAGCCTCATGGCCATTCAAGTGTTGGGTTACCGGCATAGTGGGTTCGATTGATCCTCCTTTTCCAAGGGTCATCGGTTCATCTTAGCTGCTACTGAATACTTTTCCAAATGGGCAAAGGTGATTCTGCTTAGAGAAGTAACAACTAAGCATGTGCTCCAAATTTTAAGAACCATATCGTATATAGGTTTGGAGTGCCTCGAAGAATTATATCTGATAATGGTGTTGCATTCAAGAGCACTGAGATTAACAACTTTTCCCTGAGACACAACATAGATTGGAGATATTTTACCATCAACTACCCGAGGACAAATAACTTAGAAGAAGCCTTCAACAATACTCTTATCCAAATATTGAAGAAGATACTTGACAATAATAAGCGACAGTGGCATGAGCAGTTAGTTGAAGCCTTGTGGACCTACATATAGAACTCCAACTCAGTATACTCTTTTCTCCTTAGTGTATGGGTTCCAAGCCGTTCTACCATTAGAAGTCCAACTCCCATCACTAAGGATAACTGTGGGTAGCAAAATCACAATAGAGTAGAACATCAAGTTGAGGTTAGAAGAGCTTAAAGGTTTGGAGGAGAGACGCTTGTAGGCTTGCCAAAACCTCAAGTTGTATAGAGCTAAAATGATTCAAGCTCACAATAAGTTGGTTCATCCTAGAACTTTTCATATAGGAGAGCTTATTTTAGTTCTAAAGAGACCGATTGTTGCCCGTCGTAAGATGGGAGGCAAGTTTGAACCCACTTGAGAAGGCCCATTGGAAGAGAGAAGGTCTACCAAAGAGGATCTTATCAGCTTATTAATCATAAGAGAGAGCATCCAATGTTTTGAATCAATGTGCTCTACTTAAAGAAATATTATAAATCATGTTCAAAAATAATTATCATTAATGAAAATTCCATTTTGAAATCAATATCTTCTATGTTGAAAGTATTCTTATTTATGAATCTACCATGATGTGTTTAGGGTAGGTGTAAGGAACCCAAGCGATGTCCTATCCTTCATCGATACAACATAAACATAAACTACACACAAATATATAAAATAAACACATATATTTTGTCTTGGGCTACTCTGAGTTGAGATAACACCCCCATCGGTACTCACTCAATAGCTTCTCTAGGTCGGGCTGACATGCTACCCTCTTATTGTGTCAACCCAGCGGTGTTCTTGCTTTGGAGGATGTTAGTCTGCTATGCTTTCCTTTTTAACTTGGCTACTACACACTGATGAGTGCCTTATTATTTTGGTAGGCCTTACTGCGTGGCCAGTAAGCTACCTCATGTTGGTTACATTTAAGAGGATGTGAGTCTAGTACGCATTCTTCTTAGATTAGCCTTTGTGCACTGATTGGGTCAAGTATATTTGAGGTTTAAGATAAATCCCCTATCCCCTTCCCTCCTGATTGCTTCAAGTCTGGGTCCAATCCTTCCTCGAGCTCCCTGGTTAGTAGTCATTGTAGGTCAAATAGCATCTGTGCTACCGACAACAGACTATCTTAATGATTAGTAACACTTGGAAAGTTGTAAGCCTACACACTTTCTTTCTAGATTGATCGTTGCACACCAACGGGCACCTTAGGTTGGTTGGTTCTCACTATGCTGATGGATACACCACTCATGCTGATAGATACACCTTAGGTTGGTTGGTTCTCGCACCTTAAGATACACCACTCATGGCAGATGTAAGTCTGCTTCACTTTCTCCTTGAGTTATCCACTGTACAGCTATAGGATTTCTTTTCCAGGGCTCAAGATAATGCCCCTAACAGCATCTCCCCTATGGGCACTATATTTGGATCACATCCTTTGCGAACCCATTTATACATTCCCTGAGTTACTATCGGATTGGGCAGTTCCTCTTTCTTAGTAACTACCCCTGTGGTTAGAGAATCCATTCTGTAGATGTGCAAATTCTCCTTTGGTCTAGTAAATTTAAGGTAAAGTTAGCCCTTCGGTGTGGTCCCTCGCATACCAACAGGGTGAATTCAAACATATAAAAAAATATATATATTCACTTGTGGATTAGGAGGACACCCTTAGCGATACATTTTCCCAAGCAGGCATCTTATCTTTAGGCCAGTTTTAGCAAAACTCCTTATAGGAATCTCCTGACTACTCTTGAGTTGATATAAGTCCCCAGTGGCATTCACTCAGTAGCGGGCCCTATGCCGGGTTCTATTTGTTGTGCTACCAACAAGTCACCCCAGGAATTGTTCCCTACTTTAGAAGATGTAAGTTTCCTACTCCTTCCTAGCACAACTGTTGCACACCGAAAGGCAACCCCATAGGTTGGCTAGCTCTCCCCCACGACTAGTAGACTATTCCTTTGGATTTGTAAATTTGAGATTGGACAAGTCCGATATAGCCCCTTCTTAATGGGTCCAATGCACACCGACATGATCGATAAATTAAATAGATCAAATTTGACCGAGCTCACATCCCCAATGGATATACTCTCAATTCAAAATCAAACTAAACCAAACTAAACCATATCAAATCACATGAAATTAAAATAAAACTAATCATGACTACTTTTGAGTTGATAAAAGTCCCTAGTAGCATTTACTCAGTATTCACCTTAGGTCAGATTTGATTTGTTGTGCATCCAGTAGGTCACCCCAGTAGTTGTTCCTCACTTTGGAAGATGTGAGTCTGCTACACCTTCTTCCTAGCACAACTGTTGCACATAGAAAGGAAACCCCTTAGGTTGGCTAGCTCTACCCCACAGTCGATAGACTATCACTTTGGATTTGTAAACCTGAGGTAGGTCAAGGCTGATATAGCCCCTTCTCAGTGGGTCCATCACACACCAACAAGGTCTATACATTAACTCAGATTAAATTAAACCTAGCATGATTTTCCCCAATGGAGTTAAATCATACCCTTCTCTAGTGGAGCCCCAAATCATATATAAACATACCAAGCAAACAAATCAAATTCAAAACTAACCTCCCTAGTGGAGCCAAATTAAACCAACTTCCCCAATATAGTCTAAATCAAAGAAATCCAACCAAACTCTTATCCTCAATGGATAAATCCCCACACAAACCTATGAAATCAAACTCAAATATTAATCCCATGGATAGCAACCACTATGGAAGGTTCATATACCCGTCACCCAGTAGCCCATATCTCTCACTAGTATGTGCCTCTACATCAATTAAAATAGAACAAATTAAAGTCGATTCAATCGTAATCCTCAATGGATTATTGATTCTTATCCCTAAGGGATCTTCTTTCTACAAATCATATAATCAAATCAAATTCAAACCATATACTCAGCAATTTTTCTTCTTCTATGCCCTTGACATATACCCCTCACATGTCATTTCCAATGCATGTGTGGTCCCCTAGTAGATCTCCCTCCATGTCCTTGGCATGGAATTCTCATCAAATCTTATTTCTTCTTTTATGCACACCTTTAATACTTCAACCAAAAGCCTAATAATGTATTGGATCAAATTACATCCTGACATTATAATCAATATTTTATGATTTATGATGGTGCAAGCTCAAACTAACTACACAATATCATGCTAAACATATTATAGTGTGAATTAACACATTATATTATATTGTAATATATGATTTTATATTATAATTTGCTATAATATAATATGTCGTCTAACATTACACCTCATTAGAATCACTTAAAAGGAATAAATAACAAAATTTTCTCAAAATATGAATAATATTCATTTTTATGTAAAATTGTTATTTTTCTATTAGAAATGGTACAAAATAGCATAATTTTTGGTGTTGCTTCTTTGTGTGATGTGAAATTTGACCAAATTCTTCCATCTCAACCTTCAAATTAACATTTTTGTGAGCTTTGACCCAATGTATTATAACAAAAGTAAAACAAACTAAAATGTGCAATAACATTTTGTAACATACCACCACATTCATATATATATGAAGCTATATTGTTATGTACATTATATTTTAATATGCTTTCATATAATATATTATCTTACATTACACCTTAAAATAAATCCCTTTAAGTAAAAAAATTATAAATTTTGGTTTAAAAATGAACATTTATTTTGGATGCAAAATTCCATTCTTTTGATTAAATGACACACCATCGCACACCCCTAATGATGTTCCCAAAAGCTTACTTTATATTTGGCCAAATCCCATAATCTTGACCTATAAATCAGTATATTTATGAATTATACCAATACAAACTCTACTACATCATACTATAATAAACTAAAATATGCTAAATAATAAGTAGTAATACACAATAGTATGCTATAATGCATGATGCTACACTATGTTATGGCATCCTATATTGTAATACACTATAACATATTACATTATATTATATTGCATATCACATCACAAGGGATTGCTTAAGATAAAAAAATCATAAAATTAGTTTAAATAATAAAAAAAATATATATTTTAATCGTATGACTTACATATTTTAAATTGAAATAATATATTATGATTCCATGCTCTACCTATTATGAATTTTGCCAAATTCCACCATTTTAAAGTCTAAATTAACGTTTTCATAAATAATTCTATTGTAGGTTCCACTGCATTATTGTAAAATATTGAAATAATTTAAAATGCGAAAAACAATATATTATGATATATGATGCTACACTTTGCTATAACATATAATATTTATTTTTAACATAAAATCTTACTTTCAAGACTACAAGTGGCATAGCGCACCTTTAGTACTACAACCTAATTCCCACTTCAAATTTAACAAATTTCATCATCTGATTTATTAAATCAATATTTTTATGATTTATATTAATATAGACTATAGGGAATAATGCCATAATATATTAAAACATTTCAAAACATCTTATAACATCCAAAAATAAATCACTACATGCTGAAATATAAGATGCTACATTATACTATAATATATAGTATTATAATATGATTTAGGTTTAGGGTTTAGGGTATTTAAATCTCTAATAGTCAAGGGATAGTCTCTTGAAGACATTTTCTTTAGCTACCATAACTATGTTAATTAGGTCATTATTTAGATCTCCTAATGACATCTTTATTTAAGGTTTAGGGTAAGTTTAAGGTTAGTTTTGGGTTTAGGGATTAGGGTTAGTTTCAGGTTTAGGGTTTAGGGTTTAGGGTTGTAGGTTTTAGGGTTTAGGGTTTATGGTTTTAGGGTTTAGGGTTTAGGGTTTAGGTTTCAAGGTTTTAGGGTTTAGGATTTAGGGCTTAGGGTTTAGGGTATAGGATTTAGGGTTTAGGGTTTAGGGTTTAGGATTTAGGGTTTAGGGTTTAGGGTTTAGGGTTTAGGGTTTAGTGTTTACAGTATAGTGTTTAGGGTTTAAGGTTTTAAAGGTTTAAGGTTTTAAAGGTTTAAGGTTTAGGGTTTAGGTTTTTGGTTTAGGGTTTAAGTTTTAGTTTAGGGTTTAGGGTTTAGGATTTAGGATTTGAGTTTTTTTTTAATAGAGAACAAATTCATATTCAACATTTCTTCCTTTTGATTTCATCAACCAAGTAGCACCCCAAGTTTTCTATGATAGAAGCGATGACATAGATAAAAAATGAGCACCCATAAAGAAAATCAAAAACCCTAGATAAGTAGAACTGTCTCTACTATAAAGACACAATTCCATAAGCAGTAGATCAGATTGGTTGTCCTACAATTTCTCTAATTCAAATCAGAGCCACCCTTGCCTCCCGAGTAGGAGGATCTATCATCATATCCCAGATCTCTCCCTCCGCCACCATCATGACTGTAACCTCCATCACTCCTCTCTCCATAATCCTGCTTCTCCCACCTCATCCCACCCCACCACCACTTGATAATCCTCCCTCACCTCACCTCAGATGGACCTAGAGCCAGTTGATGGTGATGTTCCTGCCATCAAGGTTTTGCCCATTCATAGGGATTTGGGTTAGTTTAGGGTTTAGGGTTTAAGGTTTAGGATTGTAGGTTTTATGGTTTAGGGTTTACGGCTTAGGGTTTAGGGTTTTGAGTTTAAGATTTTAGGGTTTAGCGTTTAGGGTTTAGGGTTTAAGGTTTTAGGGTTTAGGGTTTAGGGTTTAGGGTTTAAAGTTTAGGGTTTAGAGTTTAGGATTTTAAGGTTTAGGGTTTAGGGTTTATGGTTGTAACTTTAGGGTTATAGGTTTAGGGTTTAGGGTTTAAGGTTAGTTTTATGGTTTAGGGTTTAGATTTTTATTTTAGGGTTTAAGTTTATTTTATTTTATTTTATTTTATTTAGTTTTTTTTATTTTTTTAGTTTCTTTTTAGTTTTTATTTATTTTATTTTAGTATATTTTTATTTTATATTTTATTTAATTTTTAGGCTTAAGTTTAGGTTTTAGTTTAGGTTTTATTTTATTTTATTTTATTTAAGTTTAGGTTTTTTTATTTATTTTATTTTTAGGTTTGTTTTAGTTTAGGTTTAGGTTTTTGGGTTTTTAGGGTGAAGGGTTTACAATTTAGGGTTTAGGGTTTAGGGTTTAGGGTTTAGGGTTTAGGGTTTTGGGTTTTAGGGTTTAGGGTTTAGGGTTTAGTGTTTAAGCTTTAGGTTTAAGGTTTTGAGGGTTTATGGTTTATGGATTAGGGTTAGTTTAAGGTTTAGGCTTTAGAGTTTAGGGTTAATTTAGAATTTAGGGTTTAGTGTTTTAGGGTTTAGGGTTTATGATTTAAGGTTTACAATTTAGGGTTAGCATTAGGGTTTAGGTTTTAGGGTCAATTTTAGGTTTAATGTTTAGGGTTAGTTTAGGGTTTAGGGTTTGGGCTTTAGTATTTAGGATTTAGGCAACTTTAGGGTTTAGGTTTATGGTTTAAATTTAAGTTTAGGTTTAGGGTATAGGGTTGAGAGTTTAGAGTTTAGGGTTTAGGGTTTATGTTTAAGGGTTTTGGGTTTAGTGTTTTAGGATTTAAGGTTTAGGGTTGAGGGTTGTAGGTTTAGGTTTTTAAGTTTAGGGTTTAGGGTTAGTTTTAGTGTTTAAGCTCTAGGATTTAGAGTTCAAGGTCTTCTTTTAAAAAAAGTAAGTAAATGGGTAGGTTTAGGTTTATTTAGTTTATTTTGTTTATTTTTTATTTATTTGAGTTTATTTTATTATGTATTTTTACTTAGGTTTATTTTTTATTTTTATTTAGTTTAGTTTATTTATTTTAGTTTACTTATTAGGTTTAGGATTATTTTTTAGTTGAGATTTTTTTTTATTTAGGTTTAAGTTTTAGGGTTCACAGTTTAGGTTTTAGGTTTAGGGTTTAGGGTTTAGGGTTTAGGGTTTAGGGTTCACGATTTAGGGTTTAAGATTTTTTTAAATAGAGAACAAATACATATTCAACATTTCTCCTTTTCGATTTCATCAACCAAGTAGTACCCCAAGTTTCAGACAGAAGTGACGACATAGATCAAAAATGAGCACCCATAGAGCAACTCAAAAACCCTAGATAGGTAGAACCATCACAACTTTAAAGACACCATTCCATAAGCAGCAGATCGGATTGGTCGTTCTTCAGTTTCTCCAATTCCCATCAGAATAACCACCGCTTATCGAATAGCAGGCTCGACCTTCATATCCTCGAACTCTCCCTCCACCACCACCACGGCTGTAACCTTCATCGTTCCTCCCGCCTCCATGACTACCACTGCTCCGACCACCACTTCCATATCCACCAGCACCTCTAGATTCTCCACCACCACTTTGATAACCACCACCTCCGACTTTGCCTCCACTGCCAGATCTAAACTGAGCCTTGTTAATAGTGATGTTCTTGCTGTCAAGGTTCTCCATTCTTAGGGTTTAGGGATAGTTTATCGTTTAGGGTTTCAGGTTAGTTTAGGGTTTAGTGTTTAGGATTTAGGGTTTAGGGTTGTATATTTATTTAGTTTATTTTTTATTCATTTGAGTTTATTTTATTTTTATATTTAGGTTTATTTTTTATTTTTATTTAGTTTAGTTTATTTATTTTAGGTTTATTTATTATAGTTTAGGTTTTTTATTTTAGTTTATTTTTTAGGTTTAGGTTTATTTTTTAGTTGAGTTTTATTTTTATTTTATTTTTGAGGTTTAAATTTTATTTTTTATTTTAGGTTTAGGTTTAGGTTTTTATTTTATTTTTTTAGGTTTAGGTTTTAGGTTTATTTTGAGGTTTTATTTTTTTAATTTAGGTTTAGGTTTATTTTTAGTTTATTTTATTTTATTTAGTTTAGGTTTAGGTTTAAGTTAAGGTTTAGGGTTTATTTATTTTAGTTCAGTTTATTATAGTTTAGGTTTAGGTTTTTTTTATTTTGTTTTATTTTATTTTAGGTTAAGGTTTTTTTTGTTAAGGGTTTATGTTTAATTTTTTTTTTATTTTTAGGTTTGGGTTTTAAGGACAAGTTTTATTTTATTATATTTTTTAGGTTTATTTTATTTTTATTTTACATTTTAGTTTTTTATTTTATTTTTTAGGTTTATTTTATTTTTTAGATTAGTTTAGGTTTTTATTTATTTATTTTTATTTTATTTTAATTTTTTATTTTATTTTATTTTTATGTTTATGTTTAAGTTTTAGTATAGGTTTTTATTTTATTTTATTTTGTTTATTTTATTTAGGTTTAGGTTTTTTGATTTATTTTATTATTAGTTTATTTAATTTAGGTTTAAGTTTTTAGGTTTTTAGGGTTTATGGTTTAGGGTTTTGGGTTTACGCTTTAGGGTTTTGGGTTTTAGGGTATAGGGTTTAGAGTAAGCATTTAGGGTTTATGGTTTAGGGTCTAGTGTTTAGGCTTTAGGATTTAAAGTTTTGAGGGGTTAGGTTTTATGGTTTAGGGTTAGGGGTTTAGGGTTATTTTAGGGTTTAGGGTTTATGCTTTAGGGTTTATGGTTTTTATGGTTTAGGATTTAGGGTTTAAGGTTTTAGGGTTTAGCATTTAGGGTTTAGGGTTAGGGTTAGGGTTAGGGTTAGGGTTTAGGGTTTAGGGTTTAAGGTTTAGGGTTAATTTAGGGTTTTGGGTTTTAGGTTTAAGTTTGTAGGATTAGGGTCAGTTTTAGGGTTTAGGGTTTAGGGTTTATGGTTTAAGATTTAGGGTTTAGGTTTTAAGATTTTTTTATTTATTTTTAAATTTCGTAAACTAGTAGGTTTAGGTTTATTTAGTTAATTTTTTTATTTTATTTATTTATTTTTATTTAGGTTTATTTTAATTTTTATTTATTTTAAATTATTTATTTAGGTTTATTTATTTTACTTTAGGTTTTTTATTGTAGGTTTTTTATGTTTATGTTTAGGTTTATACTTATTTTTTAGTTTAGTTTTATTTTTATTTTATTTTTTAGGTTTAGGGTTTATTTTTTATTTTTAGGTTTAGGTTTAGGTTTTTATTTTATTTTTTTAGGTTTTGGTTTTAGGTTTTTATTTTAGGTTTATTTTTATGTTTTATTTTTTAGTTTATGTTTTGTTTCATTTTTAGTTTACTTTGTTTTATTTACTTTAGGGTTTCAGTTTAGTTTATTTTAGGTTTTAATTATTTTAGTTTCGTTTATTTTAGTTTATGTTTAGATTTAAGTTTATTTTGTTTATTTTAGGTTCAGGTTTTATTTTTTATTTATTTTTAGGTTTATTTTTTTAGGTTTAACTTTTTATTTAGTTTTTATTATATTTTATTTTAGGTTTATTTTATTTTTATTTTATGTTCAATTTTTATTTTATTTAAGTTTTTTTATTTTTAGTCTTATTTTATTTTATTTAGTTTAGTTTATATTTTTATTTATTTTATTTTAATTTAGTTTTTTATTTTTTATTTTATTTAATTTTTAGGGTTAGGTTTAGGTTTAGGTTTAGGTTCTAGTTTATGTTTTTATTTTATTTTATTTTATTTATTTTATTTTATTTTATTTATTTTATTTAGGTTTAGGTTTATTTATTTATTTTCATTTTAAGTTTTATTTAGTTTAGGTTTAAGTTTTTATGTTTTTAAGGTTTAGAGTTTATGGTTTCGGGTTTAGGGTTTAGGGTTTCGGGTTTAAGGTATAGGGTTTGGGGTTTAGGATTCAAGGTTTAGGGTTTTGGGTTTAGGGTTTAGGGTTTAGGATTTATGGTTTAGGATTTAAGGTTTTAGTGTATAGGGTTTAGAGTTTACGGTTGGAGGTTCAGGGTTTAGAGTTTAGGGTTTAGGGTTAGGTTTTTTTTAGTTTAGTTTGTTTTTTAGGTTTATGTTCAGGTTTTAGTTTATTTTTTATTTATTTTTAGGTCTAGGTTTTATTTTTTATTTTTAGGTTTAGGTTTTTATTTTATTTTTTAGGGTTTTAGGTTTTACTTTTTTGGTTAGGTTTAAGTTTATTTTTAGCTTATTTTATTTTATTTAGTTTAGGTTTAATTTATTTTAGTTTAGTTTATTTTATTTGGTTTATTTTATTTTTATTTTAGGTTTAGGTTTTTTTTTAGTTAATGGTTTAGGTTTTATTTTTAGGTTTATTTTTTAGGTTTAGGTTTTTATTTAGTCTTTATTTCAGGTTTATCTTAATTTTAGTTTATTTATATTTTATGTTTAGCTTTTATTTTATTAATGTTTTTATTCTTAGGTTTATTTTATTTATTAGTTTAGTTTTGGTTATTATTTATTTTATTTTAGTTTATTTTTAGGTTTAGGTTTAGGTTTAGGTTTTGGTTTATGTTTAGTTTTTATTTTATTTTATTTATTTTATTAAGGTTTAAATTTATTATTTATTTAATTTTTATGTTTTATTTAGTTAGGTTTAGGTTTTTAGGTTTATTCCTTATTTTTATTTTGGTTTATTATTATTTTTATTTAGTTTAGTTTATTTAGTTTTGGTTTATTTATTTTAGTTAAACTTTTAGGTTTAGGTTTTGGTTTAGTTTTATTTTTTAGTTTAGTTTTATATTTATTTTATTTTTTAGGTGTAAATTTTTATTTTTATTTTTAGGTTTAGTTTTAGGTTTTTATTTTATTTTTTTAGGTTTGGGTTTTAGCTTTTTATTTTAGGTTTATTTTTAGGTATTATTTTTTTAATTTAGGTTTAGGTTTATTTTTATTTTATTTAGTTTAGGGTTTAGGTTTAGGTTTTATTTTTATTTATTTTAGTTTAGTTTAATTTAGGTTTAGGTTTATTTTATTAGGTTTATTTTAGGTTTAAGTATTATTTTTAGGTTTATCTTTAAGGTTAAGGTTTTAAATTAGTTTTTTAGGTTGTAGGTTTTAGGGTTTAGGGTTTTAGGGTTTAGGGTTTAGGGTTTAGGGTTTAGGGTTTAGAGTTTAGTGTTTAGGGTTAGCATTTTTTTTATTTTAGGTTTATTTATTTTAGTTTAGGTTTTTTATTTTAGTTTATTTTTTAGGCTAAGGTTTAGGTTTAGTTTTACTTTTTAGTTGAGTTTTATTTTTATTTTAGTTTTTAGGTTTAGGTTTAGGTTTTTATTTTATATTTTTAGGTTTAGGTTTTAGGTTTTTTATTTTAGGTTTATTTTTAGATTTTATTTTTTAGTTTAGGTTTATGTTTATTTTTAGTTTATTTTATTTTATTTAGTTTAGGTTTAGGTTTAGGTTTAGTTTATTTTAGGTTTAGGTTAAGATTTTATTTAATTTAGTTTAGTTTATTTTAATTTAGGTTTAGGTTTATTTTATTTTAAGTTTATTTTATTTTTATTTTAGGCTTAGGTTTTTTTTAAGTTTAAGGTTTAGGCTTTATTTTTTATTTATTTTTAGTTTTTATTTTTAGGTTTCTTTTTTAGGTTTAGGTTTTTATTTAGTTTTTGTATTATTTTATTTTAAATTTATTTTAATATTATTTTACTTTTAGTTTTTATTTTATTTAGGTTTTTTATTCATAGGTTTATTTTATTTTTTTAGTTTAGTTTAGGTTATTATTTATTTTATTTTAGTTTATTTTTATTTTTATTTTTAATTTTATTTTATTTTTAGGTTTAGGTTTAGGTTTAAGTTTTAGTTTAGGTTTTAATTTTATTTAATTTTATTTTTTTTAGGTTTAGGTTTAGCTACAACATATAATATTTATTTTGAACATAAAATCTAACTTTTTAGACTATAAGTGGCATATCACACCTTTAGTACTACAACCTAATTCCGACTTCAAATTTAACAAATTTCATCATCTGATTTATTAAATCAATATTTTTATGATTGAGTACAATACCATAATATACTAAAATATTTCAAAACATCTTATAACATCTAAAAACACATCACTACATGCTCAAATATATGATGCTAGATTATAATGTAATATATGGTATTATAATATGATTTAGGGTTAGGGTTTAGGGTATTCAAATCTCTAATAATAAAGAGAAAGTCTCTTGAAGATATTTTCTTTAACTACCATAACTATGTTAGGATTAGGTCAATCTTTAGATATACTCCTAATGACATCTTTATTCAAGGTTTAGGGTTTAGTTTAGGGTTTAGGGTTTAGGGATAGTTTAGGGTTTAGGGTTTAGTATTAGTTTAGGGTTTAGGGTTGTAGGTTATAGGGTTTGGGGTTTATGGTTTTAGGGTTTAGGATTTAGGGTTTAGGGTTTAGGGTTTAGTGTTTAGGGTTTAGGGTTTTTAGGGTTTATGGTTTAGGATTTAGAGTTTAGAGTTTATAGTTTACATTTTAGGCTTAGGGTTTAAGTTTTAGTTTAGGGTTTAGGGTTTAATGTTTTTTTAATAGAGAACAAATTCAGATTAAACATTTCTTCTTTTTAATTTCATCAACCAAGTGGCACCCCAAGTTTTCTAAGACACAAGCGATAACATGGATAAAAAATGAACACTCATAGAGCAAATCATAACCCTAAGTTGAGTAGAACTATCTCTACTGTAAAGACAATTCCATAAGTAGCAGATCAGATCGATTATTCTTCAGTTTCTCTAGTTTCCATCAGAACCAACACCCGCCTCTTGAGTAGCGAGATCCACCATCATATCCCCGATCTCTCCTTCCGCCACCACCATGGCTGTAACTTTCATCGCTCCTCTCACCTCCATAACCACCACTGCTCCAACCACCACCTCTAAATTCACCAGCACCTCCAGATTCCCCACCACCATTGTGATAACCATCACCTTCGCCTTCACCTCCACCGGCAGATGCAGACTAAGCATAGTTGAAAGTGATGTTCCTACCGTGAAAGTTTTGCCAATTCTTAGGGTTTATGGTTTAGGGTTAGTTTAGTGTTTAGGGTTTAGGGTTTAGGGTTTAAGGTTGTTGGTTTTAGGGTTTAGGGTTTAGGGTTTAGGGCTTTAGTGTTTAGGGTTTATGATTTAGGGTTTAGAGTTTAAGGTTTTAGGGTTTAGGGTTTAGGGTTGTAGGTTTAGGGTTTAGGGTTGGTTTTAGGGTTTAGGGTTTAGCTTTTAGGGTTTAGGATTTAGGGCATAGGTTTTTTTTTTAAATTATGTAAACTAGTAGGTTTAGGTTTATTTAGTTTATTTTTTATTTATTTGAGTTTATTTTATTTTTTATTTTTATTTAGGTTTATTTTTTAATTTATTTATTTTAGTTTATTTATTTTAAGTTTATTTATTTTAGTTTAAGCTTTTTTTATTTTTATTTATTTTGTATGTTTGGGTTTATTTTTAAGTTGATTTTTATTTATATTTTATGTTTTTGGGTTTAGGTTTTATTTTTTATATTTAGGAATAAGTTTAGGTTTTTATTTTATTTTTTTAGGTTTAAGTTTTAGGTTTTATTTTAGGTTTTATTTTCTTTTTTTTGTTTAGGTTTAGATTTATTTTAGTTTATTTTATTTTATTTTAGTTTATTTTATTTTATTTTAGTTTAGGGTTTAAGTTTAGTTTATTTTAGGTTTAAGTATAGGTTTTAATTATTTTAGTTTAGTTTATTTTAGTTTAGGTTTATGTTTATTTTGTTTTGTTTATTTTAGGTTTAGGGTTATTTTTTAGTTTAGGGTTTAGGTTTTAATTTATATTAATTTTTAGGTTTATTTTTAGGTTTAGATTTTTATTTAGTTTTTATTTTATTTAGTATTTTGTTCTACCATCCTTCAAGATTTTTGATGGTAATGGGAACTCATGATAACACATTGCACACTTTAGAGCCAGCTATTGCAACGCTGGTGGTAGCAATGCTCTCCTCTTCTATCTTTTCATTGTCAGTCTGTCAGGTGTTGCATTTTATTGATACGCCGAACTGCCCAACAGTTCGATGAAGAATTTTGCTGAGTTGGAGCACCTCTTCATCAAGAGGTTTGTTGGTGCTCGAGAGGGGTATTTAGGCAACCTCATTGTAGAAATAGAAACTCAATGAGTCCCTTGTTGATTACATTCTCGGTGGCATAGCATCTGAACCATAGGCGTCGAATAGCATGCCATTATGATTCTTCTCAAGAATATCTATGGTCTGATCGCCTTCATGCTTAAGCGCTTTACCATCAAAACATTCCATAAATTAACCAACAAGGCAGCTAGCCCACGAGAGGAAGCCAAATAGTTGCCTTTTCATGACCAATCATCTAGGCCCAAGCCCCAGAAGGTGTTTGAGAAGAAGCTAGGGGTAGTTGTTAGTGGGCAGAGGGTAGCAGCCATCCAGAGTTCAGTATGAGAGACTATGAGGTCAACAGCCTCCTTTGCCACCTCCTCTTGCACCACCTTGGCCAACATACCAGCCACAGCAGCCGCCACAATGACCATTTCCACCACCTCAGCAGCCTACCTAGTAGAAGTATTCATATCCATCACCAGGTAGCTACTTTTCACCTACTCTTTCCAATAGATTGAATAAGCCATATTCATTCAAGAGGGAGGTAGTTAGGAAAATCTTTCAGAATCTCTTAAAGAAACCTGACTTTCTATTACGAGAGCCTAAGAGGCCAGAGGAAATGGGCAAGAGCGATGATCCTAGCTACTACCCCTACCACCTCATGTTAGGCCATTTCTTAGAGGATTGTATCACTTTTAATGACTAGCTTGAGTGCAGTACAAGTTGTGAGCCAAGTTATCCCTAAGGAATACTTATTAACATAACCATCTAATTATCTTAGAGTAATCCTTGGGGATACTTGTGATCCTCTTAAGATAAAAGAATGATAGGATATCTCCCTATCCCAAACCTCTAAAAAGAGCATTTCTAAGATCAAGAAGTCTTCCTTGCAAGTGCCAGAAATAGCTCAAACCTCCAACACTAAGGAAGGTTTGCTAGTTACAAAGGACAATTCTGGGAGGGTGACAAGCAGCAGGAGCTCATCATACTTGCCTGGGATAGTCTAGTAGCGTAGTCACCATCCGAGTCTAGTACTCCCTCCACCGGTGCAACTACCACCTCTTCTACTATCTCCTCTTATACCGGCAAGAATGTTGTATCTGTGGATAAGAGCACTGAGTCCCTTACTCTACTTACTTTACTTGATTTCTATCATTTACCTCCACCCAAAAATAAATTAATAAAGAAAGCTGATTCAACTTATATATTGTCTACTTCTGATGCTCTTAATTTTATTATTATTGAAAGCTCTTTGAGTCTAAAAAATAATAATAATTCTAGTAGTTCTGATCCTTTCCTTTCTAATTCATAGCTAGTCTATCCTTCTTTGACTCAATTAGGTTCACCTCTTGAGATTGACTTGGAGTCAACTGACTCTGAGGATCCCATAAGAGAATCTGTAGGTATGCCAGATGAGAAGATAGAACATTCCAAAAGCTCATCATTCCAAAAAGTCACGGAAGTCAATCTATGCAATGCCAAAGTTTTGCCTCCTAAGGTAGCACTTCAGGATAAGGGTAAGCAAGTCATTGGTTCTAGTTAGCAGATAGCCCCTCCATAGGATGCTCCACCCATTGATATGCTTATGGAGAACCAAGCCAGAGTTGATTACAATGTCCTAGCTCACCTTAGAAAGTTTCCAGCCAAGTTAAGCATATATGATGACCTTATCTTATCCGAAAAGATGAGGAAATCTCTAATCAAGGTGTTACTTGATCTAGAGATATGCTTAGCTCAGCTGACCACTACTAATGAGGAGAAATTCCACTCAAAGGACATCTTAAGAGTTACATTTAGAGATGACGACTTACTCCTAGGGATGACCGAGCATAACTATCTCTTTACATTATAGTGGATGTTGGCAAATACAGGCTACCTAGAGTTCTTGTTGACCCAGGTGTTTCAATCTACATTATGTGTCTAAGAACCCTTTTCTACTTGAGGATCGACATATCTAAACTCCAAAAAGAAAGGATGATGTTGAGATGATTCAATGAACAAGGCGAGAGGGCCTTATGGTGTTTATTTTTGGATGTATTGGGTGGGGTAGTTTTGAGGTGATCAGGTACAATTTTGAGGTATGATGTAATATCTCAAAAGATAGAGGCATCACCCTACAATAGACCTAATAATGTAATAAAGACTCTTAAGGCATAATGGGTCTTCGAATGTACTAGAGATTTTTCCCTTACTTTATATGGATGAATAAAGTAGGATTTATATTAAACCAGGTTCCTAAATTCCCTATGGAGGCAGAGCTCCATAGTTAATTACATCTTAGGAAATGAAATTTCCTAAGAATACTCTCGATTAAAGTACACAAATATCATCTCCAAAGATTTCAAGGTTAGACTATCAAAGGATTAGTTGTATTTGGAAAATCAATTGGGAAAGTTCAAGAAGAAGACTTATTTTTGAAATTCAAATGAAATAACTCAGAAATGCTCATGATACTAGGAAGCCTAGTGGGCATTCCAATTTATCTTATAGTTGGGCTTTATAATTTTGAAGTTGAAGAGATTTATATGTTTTGAGTTGAAATTTAATTAGATTACTAGGGCTTATAATCCAACAACACAAGGTTGTGGGGATGCCTAAGAGGTGAGAATTTATGCTCGTAGCCTGATGGAAATGGCCACCTTAGATCCTAAATCTAGGGAGCTTTAGTATGACCTAACTTGCAACTAAAATCTAAGTGATAGGTGGACATAAGGGTTTACCTCCAAAAAAGAGAATAAATTATCCAACTTCTTGACTTATAACTGCCTAGAGTGGTCGCCAGCTAACTCCTCCTACAATTTTAAAATAGTCCAGTTTTATGAATTACAAGATAGCTAGGGTAGTTATTTAATTAAAAAGAGACTAAAGTCCTAAACACACTCCCTAAGAGACTAGAGCATGAGTGGTATGAGCATATGACTTAATCTATAGATGGAAAATTGTTTCAAATTTTATTTCATTTTATAAACATCATTTTGACAGAGGCTTTAAGATTTCTTATGCCTAAATGCATGATGAAATAGGTTATGGGTCAAATCAGCTAGAAGGTGTTCTCCACCAAAATGGATGCCCTCACAAGTCAGGCATTCTTTTATTATGCAAGGATGGAGATCCTTCATGTTCAAGAGAGAAAGAATATGCATGCATGATGTGAAACATACAACAATATAGCTAAGGGGTTGCTAAATCTTTTAATTATCTTATATATGTCTTAGGCTATATGATGAGGTTATGAGTTATTTAAAATTTAGTTATGAGTGATTAGTTTGGTAGAAAAGTTATTTTTATCCTAAGAGCCTGTCATTATCCAAGCCACACATTAAAGCATCAATCATTTAAGAAACTATGAAAAGCATGTTGTCCTAATGCACAATGTAAACATAACATCAAATAATTATATAAACTATCATAAAATAATAAAAGGCCGGTTCGGTTGGGTACCACCATACAACCCGATGAGAGAAAAGATGGGTAGTCGAGCTCTACCCTTATACAACCTAAAATATGAAAGAATAATTATAATTGTGTTAAATTTTGTGGGGGTCTTCTTTCTTTACATCTCAATTTTTAATTTGGTTCCTTCTTTGATATGGATGGTTCTTATATTAAAGGCATCACAGGGAACCCTAGGACAATGCCTTTTGGCCACTGCTCATCCTAATCCCCCACAACACTAATCCTAATTCCTATTGCAAAAATTAGATTTATGTGGGAAAAGTAAATCTCACTACACATGCAAAATAGAGGTTAGCTAAATATACATATTGATTCAATAGAGTGAGAAGCCTTACCAAAGAGCGCTTCCTTAAATGATTTAGTATAAGATGATGCAATAGGGCCTCCAATCTCCAAAGTGTGGATGCTGCGCATCCAAAATTTAAGGTGGAGCCAAAAGAATCAAACTCACTGCAGTCATCATAAAGGATGAAGCATCACATAATCGGCCAAATGTCAATCAAGCTGTAGAATTTGGCATAAATTGAAGAAAAAAATGCAGAGATCCCCAATCGAGGATGCAACATAAAGATGAAATCAGAATCTAGAGAAAAAGCTCTAGAGGAGGAGGTATAGGTTTTGGGTTTAGGTTCAAGTTTAGGTTTAGGATTAGGTTTAGGTTTAAGTTTAGGTTTAGGTTTGGGTTTAGTGTTTAGGGTTTTAGGGTTTATGGTTTAGGGGTTTTGGGATTTAGGCATTTAGGGGTTTAGATGTTTAGGGTTTAGCATTTAGGTTTAGGTTTTTAGGGTTTAGGATTTTGGGTTTAGGGTTTTAGGGTTTAGGGTTTAGGGTTTAGGGTTTAGGGTTTAGGGTTTATTATTTTAGGGTTTAGGGTTTATGGTTTAGGGTTGTAGGTTTAGGGTTTAGAGTTTAGGGTTTAGGGTTAGTTTAGGGTTTAAGGTTAGAATTTTTTATCTTTTATTTTTTAAAATTATGTAAACTGGTAGGTTTAGGTTTATTTAGTTTATTTAGTTTATTTTCTATGTATTTTGGTTTATTTTATTTTTTATTTTGTTTTAAGTTTTTTTTAATTTAGTTTAGTTTATTTAATTTATGTTTATTTATTTTAGTTTAGGGTTTTTATTTTAGTTTATTTTTTATGTTTAGGTTTAGGTTTGTTTTTTTAGTTTAGTTTTATTTTTATTTAATTTTTTAGGTTTCAATTTTATTTTTTATTTTCAGGTTTAGATTTATGTTTTTATTTAATTTTCTTAGGTTTAGGTTTTAGGTTTTTATTTTATGTTTATTTTTAGGTATTATTTTTTAGTTTAGGTTTAATTTTAATTTTAGGTTTTTATTTTAGTTTAGGTTTAGGTTTGGGTTTAGGGTTTTAGGGTTTAGTGTTTAGAATTTAAGGTTTAACGATTTAAGGGTTTAGGGGTTTAGATATTGAGGGTTTAGGGTTTAGGGCTATAGGTTTTTAGGGTTTAGAGTTATAGATTTTTAGGGTTTAGAGTTTAGGGTTTTGGGTTTTGGGTTTAGGGTTTTTAGGGTTTCGAGTTTAGGGTTTAGGGTATAGGGTTTGGGGTTTAGGGTTTAGGGTTTTGGGTTTTGGGTTTAGTGTTTAGGGTTTAGTGTTGTTGGTTTAGGGTTTAGAGTTTAGGGTTTAGGGTTAGTTTTAGGGTTTAGGGTTTAGGGTTATTATTTTTTTTTAAATTAAGTAAACTAGTAGGTTTAGGTTTAATTAGTTTATTTTTTATGTATTTTGGTTTATTTTATTTTTATTTTGTTTTAAGTTTTTTTTTATTTAGTTTAGTTTATTTATTTTAGTATAGGTTTTTTATTTTAGTTTATATTTAAGGTTTAGGTTTAGGTTTGGGTTTATTTTTTAGTTTAATTTTATTTTCAATAAATATTTTAGGTTTCAATTTTATTTTTTATTTTCATGTTTAGGTTTAGGTATTTATTTTGTTTTCTTAGGTTTCGGTTTTAGGTTTATTTTTTGGTTTTATTTTTTAGTTTTGGTTCATGTTTATTTTTAGGATATTATTTTTTTTTGTCTAGGTTTATTTTATTTATTTTAGGTTTTTAGGGTTTAGGGTTTAGGATTTTAGGTTTAGGGTTGTAGATTTTAGGGTTTAGGGTTTAAGGTATAGGGTTTAGGGTTTTAGGGTCTCGAGTTTAGGGTTTTAGGGTTTAGCATTTTGGGTTTAGGGTTGTAGGTTTAGGATTTAGAGTTTTTTTATTTGTTTTTATTTTATTTTTTTTATTTTTAAATTAAGCAACTCGTAGATTTAGGTTTATTTAGTTTATTTTTTATTTATTTATTTTAGTATATTTTATTTTTTATTTTTATTTAGATTTATTTTAAGTTTTATTTAGTTTTGTTTATTTATTTTATGTTTATTTATTTTAGTTTATTTTTTAGGTTAAGGTTTAGGTTTATGGTTTTTTTTAGTTTAGTTTAGTTTTTATTTTATTTTTTAGGTTTAGGTTTTAATTGTTAATTTTAGTTTTAAGTTTATGTTTTTATTTTATTTTTTTTTAGATTTGGTTTTAGGTTCTTATTTTATGTTTATTTTTATGTATTATTTTTTAGTTTAGGTTCAGTGTTATTTTTAGTTTATTTTATTTTATTTAGTTTAGGTTTAGATTTAGGTTTTAGGTTTAGGATTAGGATTTATTTATTTTAGTTTAGTTTATCTTAGTTTGGGTTTATTTTATTTTAATTTTAGGTTTAAGTTTTTTTTTTAGTTTAGGGTTTAGGTCTTATTTTTTATTTATTTTTAGATTTATTTTTTAGGTTTAGGGTTTTATTTTATTTTATTTTAGGTTATTTTTATTTTTATTTTAGTTTTAGTTTTTATTTTATTTAGCTTTTTTATTTTTTTTAATTTAGTTTATGTTTTTGTTTATTTTTTTTAGTTTATTTCTTATTTTTTATTTTATTTTCTTTTTAGGTTTAGGGTTTTAGTTTATGTTTTTAATTTAATTTATTTTTTCATTTTATTTTGGTTTAGGTTTTTTTATTTATTTTATTTTTTCATTTTACTTAGTTTATGTTTAAGTTTTTAGCTTTTTAAGGTTTAGGGTTTAGGGTTTAGGTTTTAGGTTTTTATTTTAGGTTTATTTTTAAGTTTTTATTTTTTAGGTTAGGCTTAACTATATTTTTAGATTATTTTATTTTATTTAGTTTAAGTTTAGTTTTTTTAGGTTTAGGTTTAGGTTTTATTTATTTTAGTTTAGTTTTAAGTTTATTTTATTTTGTTTGTTTTATTTTTATTTTTAGGTTTAGTTTTCTTTTAGTTTGGGTTTTATTTTATAAATATTTTTAGGTTTACTTTTTAGGTTTAGGTTCATTTTATTTTTATGTTAGGTTTAGTTTTTATTTTATTTAGGTTTTTTATTATTAGGTCTATTTTATTTTTTTAATTTAGTTTAGGTTTTATTTATTTTATTTTAGTTTTTTTTAAATATTTTTATTTTTGGGTTTAGGTTTAGGTTTTAGTTTAGGTTTTTATTTTATTTTATATTTTATATTTTATTTAGGTTTAGGTTTATTTATTTATTTTATTTTTAGGTTATATATTTTTTAGGTTTTTAGATTTTTAGGGTTTACGGTTAAGGTTTAGGGTTTAAGGTTTTGGGTTTAGGGTTTAGGGATTAGGGTTTAGGGTTTAGGTTTTTAGGGTTTAGGGTTTAGGGTTGTAGGTTTATGGTAAATTTTGTGGTTTAGTGTTTTTTTAATATTTATTATTATTTTTAAAATAAGTAAACTAGTAGGTTTATGTTTATTTAGTTTATTTTTATGTATGTTGGTTTATTTTATTTTTTATTTTGAATTAAGTTTATTTTTATTTTTAATTTATTTAGTTTATTTATTTTGGGTTTATTTATTTAGTTTAGGTTTTTATTTTAATCTATTTTTTATGTTTAGGTTTTAAGTTTAAGTTTATTTTTTAGTTTAGTTTTATTTCTATTTATTTTTTAGGTTTTAATTTTCCTTTTTTATTATTAGGTTTAGGTTTAGGTTTTAGGTTTTTATTTTAGGTTTATTTTTAGGTTTTATTTTTTAGTTTAGGTTTATGTTTATTTTTAGGTTTTTATTTTTTAGTTTTGGTTTATTTTATTTATTTTTGATTTTTAGGGTTTACGGTTTAGGGTTTAGGGCTTAGGATTTAGGAATTTGGGTTTAAAATTTAGAGCTTAGGGTTATAGATTTTAGGGTTTAGGGTTTAGGGTTTCGGGTTTAAGTTTTAGGTTTCGGGTTTCGGGTTTCGGGTTTAGGGTATTAGGGTTTAGTATTTATGGTTTAGGGTTGTAGGTTTAGGGTTTAGGGTTTAGGCTTTCAGGTTTTCTTATTTTATTTTATTTTATTTTTATTTTTTATGTTTTTTAAATTAAGTAAACTAGTAGGTTTAGGTTTGTTTAGTTTCTTTAGTTTATTTTTTATTTATTTTAGTTTATTTTATTTTTTATTTTTATTTAGGTTTATTTTTATTTTTATTTAGTTTTATTTATTTATTTTAAGTTTATTTATTTTAGTTTATTTTTTAGGTTTAGGTTTAGGTTTGGGTTTTTTTTAGTTTAATTTTATTATTATTTTATTTTTTTAGGTTTCGATTTTATTTTTTATTTTTAGGTTTAGGCTTAGGTTTTTATTTTATTTTTTTTAGGTTCAGATTTTAGGTTTTTATTTTTGGTTTTTTTATGTATTTTATTTTAGTTTAGGATTTGGTTTATTTTTAGCTTATTTTATTATATTTTGTTCAGGTTTGGGTTTTGGTTTAGTTTATTTTAGGTTTAAGTTTAGTTTTTATTTATTTTAGTTTAGTTTATCTTAGTTTAAGTTTATTTTATTTGAATTATAGGTTTAGATATTTTTTTTAGTTTAGGGTTTAGGTTTTATTTTTTATTTATTTTTAGGTTTTATTTTTAGGTTTATTTTTTAGGTTTTGGTTTTTATTTAGTTTTTCTTTAATTTTATTTTAGGTTAATTTTATTTTTATTTTAGGTTTAGTTTTTTTATTTTTTTAGCTTAGTTTAGGTTTTTATTTATTTATGTTTAGTTTAGGTTTTTATTTTTTATTTTATGTTTTTTTAGATTTAGATTTAGCTATAGGTTTTAGTTTATGCTTTTTTTTATTTCATTTTTCATTTTATTTTGGTTTCGGTTTATTTATTCATTTTATTTTTAGGTTTTATTTAGTTTAGGTTTAGGTTTTTATATTTTTAGAGTTTAGGGTTTTGGGTTTAGGTTTTAGGTTTATTTTTACCTTTTATATTTTTAGTTTTGGTTTAGTTTTATCTTTAGTTTATTTGGTTTTATTTAGTTTAGGTTTAGTTTATTTTAGGTTAAGGTTTAGATTTTATTTATTCTAGTTTAGTTTATTTTAGTTTAGGTTTAGATTTATTTTATTTTTATTTTAAGTTTAGTTTTTTTATTTAGGATTTGGGTTTTATTTTCTATTTTTTTAGGTTTATTTTTTTGGTTTAGGTTTATTTAATTTTATTTTACATTTTGTTTTTACTATATTTCTATTTTTTATTCCTAGGTTTATTTTATTTTTTAATTTAGTTTAGGTTTTTATTTATTTTATTGTAGTTTTTTTATTATTTTATTTTATTTTATTTTTTTTTTTTGCTTAGGTTTAGGTTTTAGTTTAGGTTTTTTTATATTATTTTTTTTATTTTATTTAGGTTTAGATTTTTTATCTATTTTATTTTTAGGTTTTATTTTTTTAGGTTTAGGTTTTTAGATTTTTATGGTTTAGGCTTTGGGGTTTAGGGTATATGGTCTAAGGTTTAGGGTTTAGGGTTTAGGGTTACGGGTTAGGGTTTAGGGTTTAGGGTTTAGTGTTTAGGCTTTAGGGTTTAGGGTTTTTAGGTTGTAGGATATATGGTTTAGGGTTTAGTGTTAGCTTAGGTTTTAGGGTTTGGGGCTTAGAGTTTAGGGTTTTTAGGGTTTAGGGTTTAGGGTTTAGGGTTTAGGATTAATTAAGGGTTTATGGTCTAGGATTTTAGGGTTTAGTGTTTTGGGTTTAGGGTTTTGGGTTAGGGTTAGGGTTTAGGGTTTAAGGTTTAGTGTTTAGGGTTTAGAGTTTAGGGTTTAGGTTTAGTTTAGAGTTGTAGGTTCAGAATTCAGGGTTTAAGGTTAGTTTTAGGGTTTACAGTTTAGGGTTTAGGGTTTAAGGTATAGGATTTAGGGTTTAGGTTTTAAGGTTTAGAGTTTTTTTTAAAAAAAATTAAGTAAACTGGTATGTTTAGGTTTTTAGTTTATTTAGTTTATTTTTTATTTTTTTAGTTTATTTTATTATTATTATTTATTTAATTTATTTTAGGTTTATTTATTTTAGTTTATTTTTTAGGTTTAAGTTTAGGTTTATGTTTATGTTTTAGTTTAGTTTTATTTTAATTTTATTTTAATTTTATTTTTTTGGTTTACGTTTTATTTTTTATTTTTAGGTTTAGGTTTAGGTTTTTATTTTATATTTTTAAGTTTAGGTTTTAGGTTTTTATTTTAGGTTTATTTTTAGGTTTTATTTTAGGTTTAGGTTTAGGTTTTATTTTTATTTTTTATTTTATTTTATTTTAGGTTTATTTTATTTTTATCTTAGAGTTTATTTTTATTTTATTTATGTTTTTTATATTTAGGTTTATTTTATTATATTTTGTTTAGTTTAGGTTTTTATTTATTTTATTTTAGTTTAGTTTTATTTTTTATTTTATTTTATTTTTAAGTTTAGGTTTAGGTTTTAGTTTATGTTTTAATTTTAATATTTTATTTTTTTATTTTATTTAGGTTTAGGTTTTTTATTCATTTAATTTTTAGGTTTTATTTAGTTTAGGTTTAGGTTTTCAGGTTTTTAGGGTTTAGGGATAAGGGTTTAGGGTTTTATGCTTTAGGGTTTAGGGTTTAGCAAGCGTCAATTTTATGGATTTAGCTAGCATCAAAAAATTGAATTTCCAAATAAGAATGGTCAAATGCACATATACATCAATTTTATGGATTTAAATAAAGCATGTCCAAAAGGTGAATTTTGACTACCAATCCCGGAGCTGATGGTGGACATTGCCTCATCTCATGCAGTCTTCTCTTTAATGGATGGCACATCTAGATATAACTAAATAAAGATGCCCCTTGAAGATGAAAGAAACACTACTTCTAGAACACCAATCGGAGTATATTGCTATAAGGTCATGCCTTTCAGCCTTAAAATGCAGCTTAAATACCGTGACTGACTTCGAATCTTCAACGAACTCATTCATCATCAAGTCGAGTACTATCTCGATGATCTCATGGTCAAAGTAGAGAGAAGGAGGACCATCTCCTTGACTTAAGAGTAGTTTTCATATAGTGGAATGACAAGTTTGAACATGCCTTCGAAGACATCAAGCATTACCTAATGAAGTTGACGGTTCCAGCAGCCCCCTATCCCGGGCAAGCTGCTCATACTTTACATTATTGTGTTAGATGAGTCCTTTGGTGCTTTGTTGGCCAAAGATAATGATGAAGGTATGGAAAATGCACTATACTACCTCGATCATCTAATCCCTAAGTAATTATCCACCCATTGAGAAGCATTGCCTAGCTTTAGTCTTTGCATCCCAAAACCTACACCACTACATGCTTCCTCAAAAGGTGAACTTAATCTCTAGGATCAATCTACTACAGTATCTCATGACATGACCGACGCTATTCAGACGGTTGGCATGATGGTCCATGCACCTCTCGTAGTTTGACATTACCTTCCTCCATGTGAAAGGACAAGCTATCTTCTTACTCACCTTCTCTCGCTTGATGATCTCCGATGAACAAATCATAAACTTAGGATATACTAGCACTCCTAGGGAGATGTACTTTGATGGTGCATCTTCCTCTCAAAGAGGAGAAGAACCATAATCTACTATTCCAAGAAAGGCAGCAGTAGGAATAGATCTCTTAACTCTGGACCACAATGTGATGAGATTTTCAAATCATCTGTCCAATCATTGTACCAACAATGAGGCCGAATATGAGGCTCTAATTTCTGGTCTGGAGTTAGCCATTACTCTAAGCATCCAGAACAACAACATCTTCGGGGATTCTCAGCTAGTTATCAACCAAATCACTGGGTCCTACAAGGTTATAAAGCTCAAGCTCACACAATCATAAGTGCACCATGGAGTTGTTGGCCCAAATCTCAAAGGTTACTATTTATAAGATTCCTCGAGGAGAGAACGTTGTAGCTTATGCTTTAGCCAAGCTTTCCAAGGATTTGGCATGTTCGGAGGATGAGTCCATATCAATAAAGGTCCAAAATAAACAAGTCGTATCCCTTATTGATATTGAACTCATCGAAAAGTACTTTCTTGAAGGAAAGGTTGGCATTGCCAAGAAGGATGAGGAGTTAGATTATAGGCAACCATTCATGGATTACCTAAATAAAGACAAACTAGCTTAAGAGAAGTCCCAAGCCCATCAAATAAAGTAGAGAATACTTTCCTATGCTCTTATGGATGGCGTCTTGTACTGCCAGTCCTTTCATCATATGTGGTTACATTGTTCATATAAGCATGAATCCCATAAGATCATGATCTAGGTACACTCAGAATTATGTGGAGCCAACCAATCTGGTCCAAAGATGAAAGCCAAGATCAAGAGACTAGGATACTATTGGCCATCGATGATCAAAGATTACATGGATACAGCTAGGTGATTCCACCAATGTCAAATACATTGTGTGGCCATTCAAGTGTTAGGGTGCCGACATAGTGGGTCTGATTGATCCTCCATTTTTTAAGGGTCATCAGTTCATATTAGTTGCTACTGACTACTTTTCCAAATGGGCAAAAGAAATTCGGCTCAGAGAGCTCACGGCTCAACATGTGCTCTAGTGTTTTAGGAACCATATCGTATATAGGTTCGGAGTGCCTTGACGAATTATATCTTATAATGGTATTGCATTCAAGAGCATCGAGATCAACAACTTTGCTCGAAGACATAGCATAGATTGGAGATATTCTACCATCAACTACCTGAGGGCAAATAGCTTAGCAAAAGCCATTAAAAAAACTCTCATCCAAATACTAAAGAAGACACTCGACAACAACAAGCCCGGTCTTCATCGCTATCTGGCTCAAGTGTCACCTCTAAGATAATATACTGCTGAGAAGAGCTGGCTAGTGTGCAAACCATATAAGAGTCATCCTATGAACTAGATTCTAAGTCAATATAGATGTAGGTGTACTCTCTGAAGTTGGGACATATCTTCTATTGGGTGGCCAATAATGAGGTTTTCCATCCGTAAGACTGCCTCTAAACTGGCCTCTTCCTCTGCTTAGTGGAGGCCAGGTCGTCTTACCTATATGTTCGAATGGAGTGATGAACTATGGGTGGAATCTAATGTCATGCTCCACTTCCTCCTCCAAGTCTATTTTCGCTCCCTTTTATTTTCTTTTCTTTTCTTTTTTCTCTTTTTTTTCTTTTTCTTTTTTTTTTAATTTTTAAACTTGGCCAAGTTCGTGAGAATAGGCTTGTTGATTTTGAGGGAGATCTCCTTTGACACAGTAGACGATCCCACCTCTCACAAACTTCATACACTGATGTAGAGAAGATGGAACTATGTTGTTCTCATATATCCATGGCCTCCCAAGGAAAGCTTTGAATGATGTATCTGAGTCTATATTTGTGAAACTTGGCTTTAGTCTTCCAATCATCTCTATCTCTAAGGACAACACTATGGAGCCTAAGGCCTATTAACCTCACTTTTGGAGTGCGGATTCAATCTTCCCATCTCAGACTTAAGATTCTTCTCGACACTAAGACTTTCCTAGTCATAAGACACTTCTGACAATTAGGTAAACACTTAACCCAAGCCTAGAAACTTAGAAGGGTTAACCATAGGATTCGATTATTCCTTAGGGATTAGGATAATCCACCTACCCTACAACCTAAATCCAATCCATGTTCACCTTCTCAAATTAAACCTCCAGTTCAATTCAAACATTAAATTCAAATCCAAATCCAAAGCCAAATTCTAAAACCAAATGATTAAAGCCCATGATCATATCCAAACTTGAAACCTTTCCTAAGCCATATGACCTATCCCATAGACTTAGCCAAATCTTAATCCAAATCAATCCAAAATCAATTCATTTTCTCATAATCAATTTATATCTTCAATCATCTTTCTAAATAAAAATTAAATCTACATTCAAATGATCAAAACCAAATCAAATTAAATCAAATTAAATCAAAACCCTTCCTAAACCATATGACCTATCCCATGGACTTAGCCAAATCATAATCCAAATCAAGTCAAACTCAATTGATTTTCTCACAAATCAATCATATTTTCAATCATTTTCACATATTTAAATGAAATATAAATTTAAATCATCAAAACTAAATTAAACCAAATCAAAATCCAAACCTAAGCCACATGACCCAACTCCATGGAATTAGCGAAATTCCTTCATTCCAAAACCCAAATTCAATTGATCTTCTCATGAAGCATTCTTACCTTCAATCATATTCATAAATATAAATGAAATATACAATCATCAAGCCAAACAAAAATCAACCCAAGTCAAACCGAACTTAACCTTTTTGACTTGAAATGTTGAAATGAACCAAAACCCATTTGAACCCAAGCCAATTGCTATTGAATTTGTATATCAATCACAAATCCATAAATAAACTCAACTAAATCAAACTAAACCCAAAATCAAGTGAATTAAAACCAATTGGTCCACTTAACCCAAAGTGGCCAATTTGACCTATTTGAGCTAAGTTCTAATCCTACTGAAATTAGATTGAACGAAGTCCATCAAAACCTCCCATCATGATTGTTGATCACCCTAGGTTGATCAATTGTCATAAATTAGGTCAAACCAAGCCAACTTAGTCATTTGAGCAAGTCAACCCCTTAACCCATATGAACACAAACTAGCCAAGTTGCAACCTAAGCCAAATCCCTTTAAACTAATGATTCATTCTAAATCAAAATCAATATTTAAATATGACTTGACCTTCAATTGAGTCAAACCAAACCCAATTGCACCTCTTAACCTAAGTTGACCCAAATTGACTTAAAAGACTAAATTGGGTTAAATCAAAATATAAACCAAATTGATTGCAACTAATAGCTCAAGTTCATTCCAAATTGATTGTTGAACTTGACCAAAGCCATGATTGGACCTAATTGAACCCAATTGACCTACTTAGCTCAAATTGACCTAAAGGTTCAAGTTGGCCTAAATAAAACCAAAACCTAAATAATTGAAACCAAAGCCTACAATCAACTTCAATTGGTCAACTAAACCCTAAACCCTAACCCTAAACCCTAAGCTAACCCTAAACCCTAAAAACCCTAAATCCTAAAGACTAAACTCTAAATCCTAAACCCTAAACCCTAACACAAAACTCTAAATCCTAAAACCATAAACCCTAAAACTCTAAACCTAAATCCTAAACCCTAAACCATAAACCATAAAAACCTAAATTAAATAAAACTTAAAAAATAAAATAATGAAATAAAAACCTAAACATAAATAAAATAAAATAATAAAATAAAATAAAAACCTAAACCTGAACCTAAACTTGAACCTAAAAGTAAAATAAAATAAACTAATAAAAATAAACTAAACTAAAATAAATAAAACCTATACTAATCTAAATAATAAAATAAACCTAAGAATAAAAAACCTAAATAAAATAAAAACTAAACGTAAAATAAAAATAAAATAAACCTAAAATAAAATAAAATAAAAGCTAAATAAAAACCTAAACCTAAAAAAATAAACTTTAAAATAAAACCTAAAATATATATAAAAAATAAAACCTAAACCCTAAACAAAAAATCTAAACCTAAAATAAAAATAAAATAAACAAAAATAAAATAAACCTAAACCTAAACCTAAACTAAAATAAATAAAACCTAAACTTAAACCTAAAATATACTAAATGTGAACATAAACATAAACTAAATAAACTAAATAAACTAAAATAAACTAAAAATAAACCTAAGCATAAACTAAAAAATAAAACCTAAAAATAAACCTAAAATAAAAACCTAAAATGTAGAGATAAAAAAATAAAATAAAAAGCTTAACCTAAACCTAAAAATAAAAAAATAAAACCTAAACCAAATAAATAAAATAAAAATAAAACTAAACTTAAAAATAAACTTAAACCTAAACGTAAACCTAAACCTAAAAAATAAACTAAAATAAAAACCTAAAATAAAATAAATCTACTTAAAATAAAGAAACAAACTAAAAAAAAATAAAGATAAACCTAAATCAAAATAATAAATAAATAAACTAAATAAATCTAAACCTACTAGTTTACTTAATTTTTTATTAAAAACGTAAACCTTAAACCCTAAACTCTAAAACTAACCCTAAACCTGAAACTCTAAACCTTAAATCTATAACTATAAACCCTAAACCCTAAACCTTAAACTAAAACTAAACTAAACCCTAAACCTAAACCTCATAATAAACCATACTAACCTAAACACTAAACCCAAAACTCTAAACCCTAAACCCTAAACCTTAAACTAAACTCTAAACCCTAAACCATAAATTAACCCTAAATCATAAATTAACCCTAAACCCTAAACCCTAAACCCTAAAACCCTAAACCATAAACCCTAAATCCTAAAATCATAAACCCTAAATGCTAAACCATAAACCCTAAAAGCTTAGACCCTAAAACCTTAAACCATAAACCCTAAACCTTAAACCCTAAACCCTAAACCCTAAACTCTAAACCCTAACCCTAAACCCTAAACCCTAAACCCCAAACACAAAACTTAAACCTAAAGTAATTAAATAAATTTAAAAATAAACTTAAACCTTAAATCTTAATAAACCTAAACCCAAACCCTAAGAATGCTCAGAACCTTGACAGCGGGAACATCACCATCAACCAGGCTCAATCTAGATGTATGGAGGTGAAGACGTGAGGTTATCGTGGTGGTGGGGATCTGAGATGGTGGATATGGAGGTGGTGGTCGGAGGAGTGGTGGTTATGGAGGCGGGAGGAGCGACAGAGGTAACATTCATGGTGGTGGCGGAGGGAGAGCGCGGGGATATGATGGTGGATCCTGCTACTCGAGAGGCCGGGGTGGTTTTGATGGGAACTGGAGAAATTGAAGAATGACCGATCCGATCTATTGCTTATGGAACTATGTCTTTATAATAGAGACGGTACTAATTATTTGGGGTTTTTGATTTGCTCTATGCGTGCTCATTTTTTATTTATGTCATCGCTTGGGTTATAGAAAACTTAGTGTGTTACTTGGTTGATTAAATCGAAAATATGATATGTTGAATTTGAATTTGTTCTCAGTTTTAAAATAAATAAAAATTCTAAACCCTGAACTAAAATTGTAACCCTAAACCTAAAGCCTAAACCCTAAACCCTAAAAATAAAAAATAACAAAAAAATTTAAAAAAACCCTAACCTTTAACCCTAAACCCTAAAACCCAAAACCCAAACCCAAAACCCAAAACCCTAAAACCCAAAACCCAAAACCCAAAACCCTAAACCCTAAAACCTACAACCCTAAACCCGAAACCCTGAACCCCAAACCCTAAAAATTAAACCCTAAACCCTAATCCCTAAACCTTGAAAACCTAAAAACCTAATCCTAAATGAAATAAAACCTAAAGATAAAATAAATAAATAAAAATAAACCTAAATAAAATAAATTAATAAAATAAAATAAAAACCTAAACCTAAACCTAAACCTAAAACTAAAACTAAAAAATAAAATAAAATAAAAATACAAACTAAACTAACATAAAATAAATAAAAATTTAAACTAAAGTATAAAATAAAATAAACCTAAAGATAAAAAACCTAAATAAAACAAAAAAACTAAAATAAAAATAAAAATAATATAAACCTAAAATAAAATAAAATAAAAACTAAATAAAAACCTAAACCTAAAATACAAGCATAAAAATAAATAAAAATTAAAATCTAAACTTTAAACTAAAAAAAACCTAAACCTAAAATAAATAAAATAAAATAAACCTAAACAAAGACTAAAATAAGCTAAACTAAAATAAATAAAACCTAAACCTAAACATAAAATAAAGTAAACCTAAACCCTAAACAAATAAAATAAAATAAACTGAAAATAAACATAAACCTAAACTAAAAATAAAACCAAAGAAATAAACCTAAAAAATATAATAAAAACCTAAACCTAAACATAAAAATAAAAAATAAAACTAAATCCTAAAAAATAAATTAAAAATAAAAGTAAACTAAAAAATAATCGTAAACCTAAACCTAAACCTAAAAAATATACTAAAATTGAAAAACCTAAACTAAAATTAATAAACCTAAAATAAAGAAAATAAACCTAAATGAAAATAAAAATAAAAATAAAATAAACTAAAATAAATAAAAAATAAAATAAATAAATTAAAAATAGAAACCTAGCACTTTATCTAATTTTTATTTAAAAAAAAGAACCCTAAACCCAAAACATAAATCCTAAACCTTAAACCCTAAACCCAAAACGTTAAAACTAAGCCTAAACCCTAAATCCTAAACTTACAACCCTAAGCCCTAAACCCTAAACCCTAAACCCTAAAGCCCTAAACTAAACCCTAAACTAACCCTAAACCCTAAACCAAAAACCCTAAACCCTAAACCCTAGAAACTAAACCCTAACCCTAAACCATAAAACCCTAAACCTTAAACCCTAAACTATCCCTAAACCATAAATTTAAAACCCTAAAAATTCTAAACCCTAAAGCCTAAACCCTAAGCTATCCTTAAACCTAAAATCTTAAACCATAAACCCTAAAATCCCTAAACCCTAAAGACTCCACACTAAACCCTAAACCCTAACCCTAAACGGTAAACCCTAAAACCCTAAACCCTAAAACCCTAAACCCTAAACCCTAAAAATTGAAAAACCTAAAACTAAAATAAATAAAACCTAAAAATAAAATAAATAAAAAATCTAAACTTAAATAAAATAAAATAAAATAAAAACCTAAAAATAAAATAAAATAAAATAATAAAAATAAACTAAAATAAAATAAATAAAAACCTAAACTAAACTAAAAAAAATAAACCTAAGAATAAAAAACCTAAATAAAATAAAAACTAAACGTAAAATAAAAATAAAGTAAACCTAAAATAAAATAAAATAAAACCTAAATAAAAACCTAAACCTAAAAAATAAAGAAAAAAATAAATAAAAAATAAAACCCAAACCTTAAACCAAAAAGAAAAACTAAACCTAAAATAAAAATAAAATAAACAAAATAAAATAAACCTAAACCTAAACTAAACTAAAATAAATAGAACCTATACCTAAACCTAAAATAAAATAAACCTAAACCCTAAACTAAATAAAATAAAATAAACAAAAAATAAACTTAACTAAACTAAAAAATAAAATGTAAGAATAAAAATAAAATGAAAACCTAAAACCTCAATGCTAAACTTTAAGACCTAAAAATCTAAAAACCTAAAAATAAAAAAATAAAAAACCTAACCAAAAAAGTAATGAAAGCTAAATGAAAAATAAAAATAAAATAAACCAAAAATAAAATAAAATAAAAACTAATTAAAAACCTAAACCTAAAATATAAACCTAAAAATAAAACATAAAGATAAATATAAAAGAAAACCAAAACCTTAAATTAAAAAAAAAAACTTAAGCCTATAATAAACAAAATAAAATAAACCTAAACCTAAACCAAAATAAACTAAACTAAAATAAATAAAAGCTAAACCTAAACATAAAATAAACTAAACCTAAACCCAAAATTAAATAAAATAAAATAAACTAAAAATAAACCTAAACCTAAACAAAGAAAATAAAACCTAAAAATAAACCTAAAAAAAGACATAAAACCTAATCCTAAAAAATAAAATAAAAACCTAAACCTAAAAATAAAAAATAAAACCTAAACCTAAAAAATAAAATGAAAATAAAACTAAATTAGAAAATAATCATAAACCTAATCCTAAACCTAAAAAGTAAACTAAAATAAATAAAGCTAAAATTAATAAAATAAACTAAATAAAAATAAAAATTAAACCTAAACACCTAAACAAAAATAAGCTAAATTAACTTTTAAAAAACCTAAACCTACAGGTTTTCCTAATTTAAAAAAAAATCCTAAACCCTAAACCCAAAAGCCTAATCATTAAAACTAAGCATAAACCCTGAACCCTAAACTTATAACCCTAAACCCACAACCCTAAACCTTAAACCATAAACCTTAATCCCTAAACCCTAAACCCTAAACTAACCCTAAACCCTAAACCCTAAACCATAAACCCTAATAATCATAACCTAAAAACTTAAACTAACCTTAAAAAAAACCTTAAACCTTAAACCTAAAACTTAAACCTAAACTATAAACCCTAAACCTTACCCTAATTATCCTAAACTATCCTAAACCTTAAACTTTAAACTATAAACACTAAAACCTTAAACCTAAAACCTTAAAACCTAAACTCTAAACTCTAAACTTAAACTTAAACCTAAACCCTAAACCTAAATTCTAACCCTAACCTAAACTATAAACCTAAAACCCTAAACCCTAAACCCTAAAACCCTAAACCCTAAACCCTAAACTAACCCTACACCATAAACCCAAAACCCTAAAAAACCTAAACCATAAACCCTAAACTGTAAACCCTAAATCCTTAACCCTAAACTAACCCTAAACCCTAAGCTAACCCTAAAACCTAAACTTTAAACTCTAAACACTAAAAACCATAAACCCTAAAGCCTAAACACTAACCCCTAAACCCTAAACCCTAAACCCAAACCTTGAACACTAAGGCCTTAAACCCTAAACCCTTAAACCCTAAACCCTAAAACTTTAAGCCCTAAACCATAAACTCTAAAAACTTAAAAACTAAAAGTAAATAAAACCTAAAAATAAAATAAATAAATAAAACATAAACCAAAATAATATAAAAATTAAAATAAAATGAAAACCTAAACTTAAACCTAAACCTAAACTTAAAAAAATAAACTAAAAATAAATAAATAAAAACCTAAACTATACTAAAAAATAAAATAAACTTAAGAATAAAAACCTAAATAAAATAAAAACTAAACTTAAAATAAAAATAAAATAAAACTAAAATTAAATAAAATAAAAACAAAACAAAAACCTAAATCTTAAAAATAAACCTTAAAATAAACTATAAATAAAGAGATAAATGAAACTAAAATAATAAAACTAAAGCTAAAGAAAGTAAAATAAATAAAATAAAATAAACCTAAACTAAACTAAAATAAAATAAACCTAAAGGCTTTAAATAAACTAAACCTCGACCCTACTAAATAAAAATAAAATAAACTAAAAACTTAACTGACTAAATCAAACTAAAATAAACCTAGCCACAACCCTAGGCCTAGCAAAAAAAGCACCTTAAAATTAAAACCAAATAAAATTAATAAACAAAATAAACTAAAGATAAATAAAAACATAAAAACTAAACCAAAAATATAAATAAAATAAAAAACTACTAAGATAAATAAAATAAATAAAATAAACTAAAAAATAAATAAAACCTAAATAGTAAAATAAAAAGATAAAAAAAATAAAATAAAATAAAAATAAAACTAAATAAAACTTAAAAAATAAATAAAATAAACCTAAACCTAAATAAACCTTAAAAATAAAATAAACTAAACCTAAATAAACTAAACTAAAATTGATAAATCTAAATAAACTAAACCTAAACTAAATAAATAAAATAAACTAAAAATAAACCTAAAAACTAAGAGCTAAAAATAAAACCAAAAATAAAACCTAAAACCTACAAACTAAAAAAATAAATAAAATCTAAAAACTAAAATAAAAAAACTAAAAATAAAATAAAATATATTTAAAATAAAAAAAATAATTAAAACCTAAACCTAAAAAAAAAAAATAAAATAAACTAAAATAAAATAAACCTAAAAAATAAATAAAACTAAATAAAAATAAAAAAATAAACCTAAATAAATAAAAATAAAATAAATAAAAGTAAATATAAAATAAACTAAACTAAATAAACTAAACTACAGTTTACTTAATTTTAAAAATGAAAAAAATAAAATAAAATTAAAATCCTAAACCTAAACCCACACCTCTGATGCTAAAACCTAAACTCAGACCCTCCTCCCCAGCTCTCTCTGTTCTATGGATTTTCAAATCCCTCTTGGTGTGCTGAGTTTTATGTCTTTGGCTTGATTTTGATTTCAAAGGCTTGAATGACATCTAGCCATTTGCATGATGTTTTGTCATTGACCATGGCTGCGGTGAGTTCTATTCATTGGGTTCCACCTTAAAATATTGAATTTTCAGCTAGGGCATCTAACATTTTGGGGATTGGTGGCCCTAATGTTGCATCTTCTACTAAATCTTTTAAGGAAGTGCTCTCTGGTAAGATTTCTCCCTCTATTGATTCGGTTAACCTCATTTCAATGTCTTTTAGAGGTTTTCCAGCCATAATGTGCTCTGATGTGGATGTTGAAAAGTTCGAAAAACCCTTTGAAGTTTCTCTTGTCGATAAATTTGCTTTGCGCCATCTGAATTTGGATAAAATTTGCTCTTTTTTCCATAATCTCAAGCTTATGAGTGCCTTCTCAGTTTGTCTTATTGACCCTCGGCATATCCTGATTCAACTTTCTAATGATCTGGATTATTCATGTGTTTTTTTGCGTCATTCATAGTTCATATTTAATTGTCAAATGTGTTTTCTGATGTGGTCACCCCTTTTTGACATTAAGAAGGAATCTACTATTATCCCTATATGGTTATCTCTTCCTAAAATGTGCATTCATTTTGTTTCCCATCATGTGCTTTTTGCTATCTGGGCTTTATTTTGCCAGCCTTTGTAACTCGACCAAGCGACCTCTGAATGATCTCGCCCTTTTGTGGATCAGATCCTCGTGGAATTAGAGATAACTAAAAAAATACCCTAAGTAAGTTTGGATTGGCTCTGAAAAATATGGGTATTTACAAAAGGTTGAATTGGAGAACCTTCTAATTTTTTGTTCCCACTATAAAATACATGGTCATGATAATTAAGAATGTTTTATTCTCCATCCCCACTTAAAAAAAAAAGAATTTATCCTAAGGAAAATGTTATCTCTACCCATAAGCCAATTCCTACTTATGTTCAAAAATCAGCCTCATATCCTAAGGATGGTATGAAGGTAGATTCCTTGGATATTAGGGTTAATCTGTTGAACATGTTTGACTTCTAATGTTGGTAGATTCAATATTCAAAATGGGAAAGATGATTTACCTTTATTCCTCCTTTGAATTTGAATATTTCTAATGTGGAAAATAATAAATTCTATAAGTTATTAGAAGTTGATTCTATTTCTTTTAATTCTATTCCTACATCTATGCCGACTTTATTCAATGAAAATGAAGCTTTTAATGGGGATTTAAATGATGTCAAGCATGCTGAAAACATTTTTGATCTATATTTTACTACTTGTGCTTTAAATTGTTCTAAATCATCACCCTCTCTCATTTCTAATCTTGATATTCATGTTAATCCTACTTTTCAACTAAATATGAATTTAAAAGAAGGTGAACTTCACTCCAAACACTTGGAGATTTCTCTTAAATCTTACTCGGATGAAGACTCTAGGGGAAACGATAATGGCATCCAAACTTATCATGCTAAAAGGAAAAAATGTTAAAAATTTCCCTCCCAAATTTTCCAAAAACACTAAATCTATTGTGGCCTCCACTCCTCTCTTAGCAACCTTTGCTTAACCCCCCTTTTTTATTTTCCTTATGTTTAATTTTCTTGTTCAGAATGTTAGAGGGATCGGTACCCTCTCTATTCGTAATCATATTAGAAATCTTTGTCGCATTCATAATATTTCTCTTCTTATTATTCTGGAGCCTCTTACACATGCTATTAAAATTAACCATGTTCCTAGAATGATCGACTTCAATAAATTTTTCTCTAATGTTAGTAATAAGATTTGGTGTTTTTGGAATAATTTTGTTGAGGTCTATATTCTTGATGACTTTCATCAAGTTGTTAATGCTCAAATCTCTTATGGTGATTATTGTGTTTTGGGCTCTTTTGTTTATGCATGTTATTTTAGATCTGGTAGAAATCTTCTTTAGGTTAATTTAAGGAATTTTGATACCTCTATCAACAAACCTTGGTTTGTTGGTGGTGATTTCAACAACATTTTATTCTCTTCTAAATGAAGTGTTGGTTGCTCTCCTAATATTTATTCCATGGAAGATTTCTACAATATGATCCTTGATTATAATTTTACTAATATTAGCTTCAAAGGAAATTATTATAATTGGCAAAACTCTAGACTTTGGCAAAGGTTGGACCAAATTCCTTTTAATAGTCATTTGATTACTCAATGGCCTATTACTTTTGTTGACAATTTAAGTAGAACATTATCAAATCATGCTTCTCTTCTAGTTTCTAGTAAAGATAATTCTAATAGACTAAAAAAACTTTCTCTTTTTAGATTTCAAAACATGTGGATTCAACATATTGATTTTTTTAATGTTGTGGACAATAATTGGAATGCTCCTTTACATCCTGATAATTTGATTATGGGGATGAATAGACTTTGGTTTAAACTTAAAAGACTTAAAAAAAATTTGGACTGGTAGAATAAGCATTGTTTTAAAACCTTTTAGCTAATATTAAAGATATGGAAAAATTGGTTTGTGATCTTGAAGTTTCTGTTATGTTTGATCCTTCTAAGATTATAGACTTGACTGAGGTGAAAGATAAACTTGTTAACTTCCAAAATATGGAAAAGACTTATTGGTGCCAAAAAGCTGCTAGTAAACATATTATGGATGGTGACAGGATTACTAAGTATTTCCATGCTTTGGTTAATAAAAAGAGAGCTTTAAATAATACTCAAAAATTAAAATGATAATGGAGATTGGATTATGGAGAATAATGATATTAAGAAATCGGTTATTAATTACTTTAGAAATATGCTTAATTAGAATTACTCTTAAGAAGCTATTTCTCAATGCGATTCCTTCTATTATTACTAATGATGATAATGATTTGCTTACCATTGTGCTTAATGAAGATGAAATTTCTAAATTTTTGATTGGCATGAACATAGATTATGTTGCTGGTCCAAAGGGTTTCACTACTCAATTTTTTTAAAAATGTTAGTTTATAATTAAAAATGATTTGACTGAGGTTGTGATTGATTTTTTTTAATAGTAATACTTTTCCTAAATATTTTTGTAGTACATCTATTATTCTCAAACCTAAAAGAGATAATCCAGAGTATTGGAGTGATTTTAGACCTATTAGCATTTGGACCATCTTCAATAAGCTGATTTCCAGTATTTTTACCAACAGACTTAGTCCTTTACATAATAGAATTATCTCTCTCAACCAAATTGGTTTTGTTAGAGGTAGATCCATTTTAAATAATATTTTACTTGCCCAAGAATTAATTCATGATCTTGATTCCAAGACTAGAGGTGGAAAAATTATTTTCAAATTAGATATTACCAAAGCCTTTGATAACATTTCTTGGGATTTCCTTTTCCATATTCTGAATATATTTGGGTTTTCTACTAATTTTATTTTTTTTATTAAAAATTGTATTAATAATGTGTGGTTTTTGATTTTTCTTAATGGGGAAGCCTTGGGTTTCTTTCCCTCTTCCCAAGGCTTATGACAAGGGGATCCTATATCTTCTGCTTCATTTATTATTGTTGTTGAGTACTAATCTAGGAGCATCAATGATAGCTAATGAAAATGTCTTCCCTTGACTATTTGATATTTGAATGCCCTAAACTCTAACCCTAAATCATATTATAATACCATATATTATAGTATAATGTAGCATCATATAATTGAGCATGTAGTGATGTGTTTTTGGATGTTATAAGATGTTTTGAAATATTTTAGTATATTATGGTATTATGCCTTATAGTCTTTATTAATATAAATCATAAAAATATTTATTTAATAAATTAGATGATGAAATTTATTAAGTTTGAAGTGGGAATTAAGTTGTAGTACCAAAGGTGTGCTACACCACTTATAGTCTAAAAAGTAAGATTTTATGTTCAAAATAAATATTATATGTTCTAGCATAGTATAGCGTCATATATCACAATATATTATTCTGCACATTTTAAATTCTTTTAGTATTTAACAATCATGTAGTCGAGCCTACAGTAGCATTATTTATAAAAATGTTGATTTATACTTTAAAATGGTGGAATTTGGCCAAATTCGTAATAAGTAGAGCATAGCATCATAATATATTATTTAAATTCAAAATATGTAAGTGATACGACTAAAATATATAGTTTTTTATTGTTTAGACTAATTTTATAACTTTTTATTTTAAGCAATCCCTTGTGATATGATATGCAATATAATATAATATAATATAATATGTTATAGTTTATTATAATATAGTATGTCATAATATAGTGTAGCATCATGCATTATAGCATGCTACTGTGTATTACTACTTATTGTTTAGCATATTTTTGTTTGTTATAGTATGGTGTAGTAGAGTTTGTATTGGTATAATTCATAAAAATACTGATTTATACAATGAGATGATGGGATTTTCCCAAATTTAAGGTAAGATTTAGGGAACATCATTAGGGGTGTGCTATGGTGTGTCATTTAATCAAAAGAATGGAATTTTTGCATACAAAATAGATGTGTAATGTAAGATAATATATTATATGAAAGCATATTAAAATATATTATATGAAAGCATATTAATATATATTATATGAAAGCATATTAATATATGTTATATGAAAGCATATTAAAATATAATGTACATAACAATATAACTTCACATATATATGAATTTGGTGGTGTGTCACTAAATGTTATTGTACATTTTAGTATGTTTTACTTTTGTTATAATATTCTGGGTCAAAACTCACAAAATGTTAAATTGAAGGTTGAGATGGAAAGATTTGGCCAAATTCATGGCACACAGTATGAAGCAACACCAAAATTATGCTATTTTCTACCATTTCTAATAGAAAAATAACAGTTTTACATCCAAAATGAATAATATTCATATTTTCAAAAAATTTTGTAATTTGTTCCATTTAAGTGATTCTAAAGAAGTGTAATGTTAGACAATATATTTTATTATAGCAAATTATAATATAAAACCATATATTATAATATAATATAGTGTGTTAATTCACACTGTAATATGTTTAGCATGATATTGTATAGTTATTTTGATCTTGCTCCATCACAAATCATAAAATATTGATTACAATGTTAGGATGATGTAATTTGAATGAATACATTATTATGCTTTAGGTTGATGTATTAATGGTGTGCATAAGGTAAGAAATAAGATTTGATGAGAATTCCATGTTAAGGATATGGAGGGAGATCCGTTAGGGGATCAAACATGCATTGGACATGACATGTGAGGGGTCTATGTCAAGGGCATAGAAGATGAAAATCTATTAGGGATAAGATCTTTTGGGGATAAGAATTTATAGTTCACCGGGGATTAAGATCGAATCAACTTTAATTTGTTTTATTTTAATTGATGTGGAAGCATATCTGCTAGAGATATTGGATCGAGTTCGCTAGCGATCCGGTATATGAACCTTCCACTAGGGAAGCATGTTCAGGCTATCCACTAGGGATTGGGATTTGAATTTGATTTCATAGATTTTTTTGGGGATGTATCCACTAGGTATAAGAGTTTGGTTAGATTTCTTTGATTTAGGCTCTACTAGGGGAGTTGTTTAATTTGGTTCCATTAGGGAGGTTGGGTTTGAATTTGATTTGTTTGCTTGACTTGTTTATATATAATTTTGGGCTACATTGGGGAGAAGGGTGTGATTTAAATCCATCAGGAAAAATCAAATTGGGTTTAATTTAATCTAAGTTAATGTATGAACCCTGTCTGTGCGTGATGGACCAACTGAGAAGTGGTTATATCAGCCTTGATCTACTTCAGGTTTACAAATCAAAAGGGATAGTTTACCGGCTGCAGGGTAGAGCTACCCAACCTAAGAGGTTGCCATTTAGTGTGCAACAACTATGCTAAGAATAAGGCTTAGTAGACTTACATCTTCCAAAGCGAGGAACAACCACTAGGGTGACCTGTTGGATGCACAATAAATTGAACTTGACCTAGCGTGACTACTTAGTGAATGCCACTGGGGACTTATGTCAACTCAAAAGTAGTCAAGATTACTTTTATCTTAATTTCATGTATTTTGATATGGTCTATTTGGTTTAATTTGATTTCGAATTGAGGGCATATTCGTTAGAGATGTGAGCTCGATCAAATTTGATAGATTTAATTTATGAACCATGATGGTGTGCGATGGACCCACTGAGAAGGGGCCATATCAGGCTTATCCTATCTTAGATTTACAAATCCAAAGGGATAGTCTACTGGCCCTAGGGTAGAGCTAGCCAACCTAAGGGGTTTCCTTTTGGTGTGCAATGACTGTGCTAGGAAGAAGGCATGGCAGACTTACATCTTCTAAAGTAGGGAACAACCACTATGGTGACCTTTTGGTAGCACAACAAATTGAACCCAACTTAGGGACGATTAATGAGTGAATGTTGTTAGGGACTTATATCAACTCAAGAGTAGTCAAGCGATTCCTATTGGGAGTTTTGCTAACATTACCCTAAAAATAGGATATATGCATGGGAAAAGGTACTGCTATGGGTGTCCTCTAATTCACAAGTGAATTTATATTTTATTTATATGTTTATGTGGACCCTATTGGTGTGCGAGGGACCACACTAAAAGGGGCTATGTTGGCCTTGACCTATCTTAGATTTATTGAACCAAGGGAGAATTTGTACATCCATAGGACAGATTCTTCATCCATAGGCGTGGTTACTAGAAAAGGGGAACTGCTTAATTTGATGCTAACTTGAGTAGTGTCTAAATGGTGCGCAAAGGATGTGATCTAAATATAGTGCCCACAGGGGAGGTGCTACCAGGGGAGTTATCCTAAGCCCTGGAAATGTAAGCCTATAGGGGTACAATGGCTAACTCAAGGAGAAAGCATAGCAGACTTACATTTTCCATGAGTGGTGCATCCTAAAGTATGAAAACCAACCAACCTATTGTGTAACCGTCAGCATGAGTGGTGTATCCGTCAGCATAGTGAGAACCAACCAACCTAAGGTGCCCATTGGTGTGCAATGATCAATCTAGAAAGAAAGCATGTCGGCTTATAACTTTCCAAGTGGAACTGATCATCGAGATAGTCTATCATCGGTGAGACAAATACTATCTGACCTAGAGCGACTACTAAGTGGGGAGCCCCGAGGAAGGACTGGACCCAGACTTGAAGCAGCCAGGAGGGAAGGAGCCGCTAGGGGACTTATCCTAAACCTTAAATATACTTGACCCAATTAGTGCACGAAAGATAATCCAAGAAGAAAGCATAGATGACTCACATCCTCTTAAATGAAGCAAACATGAGGTAGGTTATCGGCCAAGTAAGGCCTATCAAATTAACAAGCGCTCGTCAGTGTGCAGTGGCCAAGTAAGGAAGAATAGAATAGCAGACTTGCATTTTCCAAAGTTAGAAGAACACTAGGGTGACAGACAGGCAGGGTAGCACGTCATCCTGACCTAGAGTAGCTACTGAGTGAGTGCATTTAGGGGCATTATCTCAACTCAAAGTAGGCTAAGAAAAAAAATATGGGTTTGTTTTATATATTTGTGTGTAGTTTATGTTTGTAACTTTTTGATTGGTACTTTCTTTGTGTTCATAATTTAGCAAAGAAAGGGTTAATCCCACATAATTAGTCAAAGCACAGGTCAGACTACTTTCAAAGAATATGGATGAACAAATGCAAAAGCTCTCAATCAAGACTAGGACTAAGATTCAGAACAGTGGGTCCAGTCGATTATGACGATTACTTCTTAGTCGTCACCAATAAGTTGTAATCTGATAGGTTCTTTTAAAATCACATTAAATCATATGAGGAGCTGTTCTTAGAAACATCAGATGATCTAGATAATTTTAAAGTTAAGGATGCACTGCCAGAGTTCAAAGAAGAGATCAAGTTAACCATCAACGAGCTCAAGGAAATTAACTTAGGAACTGAAGAAGATCCATGCCCCACATACATTAGTTCTTTGTTGAATGAAATTGAAACTAATGACTTAGTTAGGCTATTTTCTGAGTTTAAGGACTACTTTGCATGGAGTTCTAAAGAGATGTCTAGATTGGCTCCTAATGTAATGGACCATGAACTAGCAATAAAGCTTACTGCTAACCCTATCAAGCAAGCTCCTAGATTAAACATTGAATAATAGGTTATATTTGAAGTCAAGAAACTGATCGATGCTAACTTCATCCAAGAAGAAAAATACCCTACCAGGTTAGCCAGCATCATCCCAGTTAAGAAAAAGAATTATCAAATTTACATATGCGTCGATTTTAAGGATTTAAATAAGGCATGCCCAAAAGGCGATGTTCCACTACCAACTCGGTAGACATTGCCTCATCTCATGCGTATTCCCTTTAATGGATGGCTCATCCGGATATAACCAAATAAAGATGGCCTCAAGATAAAAAAAACCGCTTTTAGATTGAAATCTATTACTATAAAGTCATGCCTTCCATAGAAAGGTGCTACATACCGAGGCTATGACTCGAATCTTCAATGAACTCATTCATCATCAAATTGCTGTTGATGATCTCTGCTCAAAAGTAGAGAAAAGGAAGACTATTTCTTTGACTTGAGAGTAGTTTTCAAATAGTTAAAATAATTTAACCTCAAAATGAACCCCCTGAAGTGTGCATTCAGAATAGCTTCAGGGAAATTCCATGGGTTTTTTATCTAACACCAAAGAATCAAAATTGATCTAGAGAAGATCAAGGCAATATTAGAAATGCTACCCACTAAAAGTTTGACTCAACTCTGATCATTCTAAGGGTGGTTGGCATATCTAACAAGTTTTATATCCAACCTATCGGGAAGATATTAGCCGTTCTCAGCACTTGTCAAAAAGGACATCAAGTTCAAGTAGGACGATAAGTATGAGCACGTCTTTGAAGACATTAAGCATTACCTGATGACACCGCTGGTTCTACCAGCCCCTATTTCGATCAAGCCGCTCATACTTTACACTATTGTGTTATACGACTCCCTTTATTCTTTATTATCCTAAGCCAATGATGAAGGGAAGGAAAATGCACTCTACTACCTTAGCCATCATCTAATCCTTGCTGAGGCTAATTATCCACCCATTAAGAAGCATTTCCTAGCATTAATCTTTGCATCCCAAAAGATACACCACTACATGCTTCCTCATAAGGTAAACTTAATCTCTAGGTTCAATCCACTACAGTATCTCATGATATGGTCGACGCTATCTAGATGGTTGAAACGATGGTCCATGATCCTCTTGTAGTTTAACATTACCTTCGTACCCCTCCATGTGGTGAAAGGACAAGCGCTAGCAAATTTCTTAGTAGCACACCCACTTCCTACTAACTCTCTTCTTAGTGATGATCTCCCCGATGTACAAATCATGAACTTAGGGGATACTAGCATTCACTACTAGGAGGTGTACTTTGATGGTGCAGCTTCCTCTCAAAGAGGAAAAGAACCACAATCTATTATTCCAGGATAGGCAGAGGTAGGAATAGTATTCTAAACTCCAGACCATGATGTGATGAGATTCTAATATCATCTGTCCAATCTTTGAACCAACAATGAAGCCGAATATGAGGCTCTAATTACTGGACCGGAGTTAGACGTTACTTTAAGCATCCAGAACATCAACATCTTTGGGGATTCTCAGCTAGTTATCAACTAAATCATTATGTCCTATAATGTTATGAAGCCAAGCTCCATCACTACCACAAGTACACCATAGAGTTATTGCCCCAAATTTCAGAGGTTTCCATTTATAAGATTCCTCGAGGAGAGAACATCATAGCATATGCTTTAGCCAAGCTTGCTAAGGAGTTGGCATGTTTGAAGGATGATTCAATATCAATAAAGGTCCAATATAGACAAGTCTTATCACTTATTGATATTGAAGCCACCAAAAAGTACTATCTTGAAGGGGAGGTTTCCATTCCAAAGAAGGACAAGGAGTTAGATAGGAGGCAACAATTCATGTATTACCTAAATAAAGGAAAACTACCTAAAGAGAAGTCCCAAGCCTATCAGATGAAACAGAGAGCACTTTCCTACACTCTTGTGAATGGTGTCTTGTACCGGTGGTCTTTCGATCATATGTGGTTACTTCGTTCAGTTGCATTGCTATAAGATCTGTGAGGTACACTTTCAGATTATATTTAGCCAACCAAGCTAGTCCAAAGATGAAAACCATGATCAAGAGACTAGCATACCACTAGTCATCGATGATTAAAGATTGCATGGATACGGCTAAGAGATTCCACCAATATCAAACACACGGTGTGGTCCTACACTAATAACCCAACATTCTACATCATACATTAGCTTCATGGCCATTTGAGTGTTGAGGTACTAACATAGTGGGTCTGATTGATTCTCCTTCTTCCAAGGGTCATTGGTTCATCTTAGCTGCTACTTACTACTTTTCTAAATGGGCTAAGGCGATTCTGCATAGAGAGGTCACAGCTGAGCATGTTCTACAATTTTTTAGGAACCATATCATATATAGGTTCGGAGTGCCTCGACGAATTATATCTAATAATGATACTCATTCAAGAGCAATGAGATCAACAACTTTTCCCAGAATCACAACATAGATTGGAGATATTCTACCATCAACTACTCGAGGGAAAACAGTTTAAAAAAAGCCATCAAAAAAACTCTCATCAAAATACTAAAGAAGACACTAGACAATAACAAGCGACAATGGCATGAGAAGTTAGTTGAAGCCTTGTGGGCCTACCACACCACATATAGAACTCCAACACAGTCTACTCAGTCTGAAGCTATTCTACCATTATAAATCCATCTCCCATCACTAAGGATGGCTGTGGGTAGCAAGATCACAATAGAGCAGAATACTAAGATGCGATTAGAAGAGCTCAAAGGTTTGGAGGAGAGGCGCTTGCGGTCATGCTAAAAGCTCAAGTTGTACAAAGGTAAAATGTTTCATGCTCACACCAAGTTGGTCTGTGCTAGAGCTTTTCAAGTAGGAGTGCTTATTTTAGTTATGAGGAGATCGGTTGTTTCCCGTCATAAGATGGGAGGCACATTTGAACCCACTTGGGAAGGCCCTTTTACCATATAGAAGGCATACCAAGGAGGATCTTATGAGATTATTAATCATAAGGGAGAGCATACAATGCTTCCAATCAATAGGCTCTACTTAAAGAAATATTATAAATCATGTTTGAAAATAATTACCATCAATGAGAATTACATTTTAAATCAATCTCTTCCATGTTGAAAGTATTCTTGTTTGCGAATCTGCCATGATGTGTTTATGGTAGGTGTAAAGAACCCGAATGATGTCTTATCCTTCATAGACATAAGATAAACATAAACTACACAAAAAATATAAAATAAACACATATATTTTATCTCGGGCTACTCTGAGTTGAGATATTGCCCCTAGTGACACTCACTCAGTAGCTGCTCTAGGTCTGGATGATGTGCTACCCTGTTAGTGTGTCACCCCAGTGGTCTTCTTACTTTGGAGGATGTAAGTCTACTATGCTTTCCTTCCTTATTTTTCCACTACACACTATTGAGTGCCTTCTTTGTTTGGTAGGCCTTACTGCGTGGTCGGTAAGCTACCTCATGTTGGGTTCATTTAAGAGGATGTGAGTCTGTTACACTTTGTTCTTGGATTAGACTTCATGCACTGACTGGGTCGAGTATATTTGACATTTAGGGTAAGTCCCCTAGTGGCTCCTTCCTTCTTGACTACTTCAAGTTTTGGTCCAGTCCTTCCTCGTGGCTCCCCACTTAGTAGTGGCTTTATATTAGATAACATATGTTATGATGATGATAAACTATTTCAATGATCAATTCTTCTTTGGAAGTTGTAAACCTACATGCTTTCTTTTCAGATTGTTCATTGCACTCTGATGGGCACCTTAGGTTGGTTGGTTTTCACTATGCTAATGGATACACCACTAATGATGACAGATACACCTTAGGTTGGTTAGTTCTTGCACCTTAGGATACACCACTCATGGTAGATGTAAGTCTACTATGCTTTCTCCTTGAGTTAGCCACCGTACACCTATAGGCTTTCCTTTCTAAGGCTCAGGATAATGCTCCAAGCAACACCTCCCCTATGGGCACCATATTTGGATGACATTCTTTGCGACCCCATTTAGACACTACCCAGATTACTTTCAGATTGGCTAGTTTCCCTTTCCTAGTAACCACCCCTATCATTGGAGAATCTATCCTATGGATGTGTAGATTCTTCCTTGGTCTAACAAATCTGAGATATGTTAAGGTCAACATAACCCATTCTTAGTTTGGTCCCTCACACACCAACAGGGTCCACACAAACATATAAACAAAATATATGTTCACTTGTGGATTAGGAGGACACCCCTAGCGGTACTATTTACCAAGAAAGTATCCTATCTTTAGGGAAATGTCAGCAAAACTCCCCATAGGAATCACCTTACTACTCTTGAGTTGATTTAAGTCTCCAGCGACATTCACTTAGTAGTCACCCCTAAGTCGGGTTCAATTTGTTGTGCTACCAATAGGTCACCCCAGCGGTTGTTCCCTGCTTTAGAAGATGTAAGTCTGTTATGCCTTTTTCTTATCACAGCTACTACACACTAAAAGGCAACCCCTTAGGATGGCTAGCTCTACCCCACGGGTAGTAGACTGACCCTTTAGATTTATAAATCTGAGATAGGAATAGTCTGATATAGCCCCTTCTTAGTGGGTCCATCGTACACTGGCATGGTCCATAAATTAAATCTATCAAATTTGATCAAGCTCACATCCCTAGCAGATATGCCCTCAATTCAAAAATGAACTAAACCAAACAAACCATTTCAAATCACATGAAATTAAGATAAAATTAATCCTGACTACTTTTGAGTTGACATAAGTCCTCAGCGACATTCACTTAGTAGTCACCCTAAGTCAAGTTCGATTTATTGTGCATCCAACAGGTCACCCTAGCGATTTTCCTCACTTTGGAAGATGTAAGTTTTCTATGCCTTTTTTCTAGCATAGCCATTGCACACCAAAAGGAAACCCCTTAGGTTGGCTAGCTCTATGCCGGAGCTGGTAGACTATCTTTTTGGATTTGTAAACCTGAAGTAGGTCAAGGCTAATATAGCCCCTTCTTAGTGGGTCCGTCACACATCGATAAGATCCATACATTAACTCAGATTAAATTAAACCCAATCTGATTTTCCCCAGTAGAGTTAAATCGCACCCTTCTCCTTAGTGGAGCCCCAGATCATATATAAATAACTCATACAAATAACTATAATTCAAAACCAACCTCCTCAGTGGAGCCAAATTAAACCCACTCCCCTAGAAGAATCTAGATCAAAGAAATCCAACCAAACTCTTATCCTCAGTCAATACATCCCCAAATAAATCTATGAAATGAAACTCAAATCCCAATCCCAAACGAATACCATGCTTCCCTAGTGGAAGCTTCATATACTGATCCCTGAGACTCGAGCCCATATCTCTAGCAGATATGCCTCCACATCAATTAAAATAAAACAAATTAAAGTTAATTTGATCTTAATCCTTGGTGGATTGTAGATTCTTATCGCCAGCAGATCTTCTTTCCAAAATCATATAATCAAATCAAATTCAAACCTTATCCCCAGCAGATTTTCTTCTTCTATTCCCTCGTCATAGACCCCTCACAGGTAATGTCCAATGCATGTGTGATCCCCTAGTGGATCTCCCTCCATGTCTTTGACATGGTATTCTCTTCAAATCTTATTTCTTCTCTTATGCACACCTTTAATACTTCAACCAAAAGCCTAATAATGTATTCATTCAAATTGCATCATCTTAACATTGTAATTAACATTTTATGATTTGTGAAGGTTCAATCTCAAACTAAATAATCAATATCATGCTAAACATACTATAGTGTGAATTAACACACTATATTATATTATAATATATGATTTTATATTATAATTTTATATTATAATTATGATTGGAAGCATTGGGAACTCTCCATCATGATTAATAAGCTGATAAGATCCTCCCTAGTAGGCCTTCTCTATGGCAAAAGGGCCTTCCCAAGTGGGTTAAAACTTGCCTCCCATCTTATGATGGACAATAATTAGTCTTCTTAGAACTAAAATAGGCTCTCCTACCTAAAAATCTCTAGGATAGAGCAATTTATTGTGAGCTTAAATCATTTTAGCTTTGTACAACTCGAGGTTTTGGCATGCTCATAGCCATCTCTCCTCCAAATCTTCAGGTTCTTCTAATTGTAACTTGGCATTCTACTCTATTTTGATCTTGTTACTCACAGCTATTATTAGTGATGGGAGTTGGACTTCTAATGGTAGAATGGCTTCAGAGCCATACACTAAGGAAAAAGTAGTAGACTGAGATGGAGTTCTATATGTGGTGAGTAGGCCCACAAGGCTTCAACTAATTGCTCATACCACTACCGCTTGTTATTATCGAGTGTCTTCTTTAGTATTTGGATGAGACTTTTGTTGAAGGCTTTTGCTAAACTATTTTTCCTTGGGTAGTTGATGGTAGAATATAATTCATCGAGGCAAAGTTATTGATGTTGGGCAAAGTTATTGATCTCGATGCTCTTGAATGTAGTACCATTATCAGATATAAGTCATCGAGGAACTCCAAACCTATATACGATATGATTCCTAAAAACCTAGAGCACATGCTGAGCTATGACCTCTTTGAGTAAAATTACCTTTGCCCATTTGGAAAAGTACTTAGTAGCAGCTAAGATGAACCGATTACCCTTGGAAGAAGTAGGATTAGTTATACCCACTATGTCGGTACCCCAACACTCGAATGGCCATGAGGCCAATGTATGATATAGAATGTTGGGTGGTTGGTGTAGGACCACACCATGTATTTGACTTTGGTGGCATCGCCTATCGTATCCATGCAATCTTTGATCATCAATGGCCAGTAGTATCCTAGTCTTTTGCTCTTGGTTTTCATCTTCAGATCGGATTGGTTGGCTCCACATAATTGTAAGTGTACCTCAGTCATGATCTTACGGGCTTCGTGCTTGTCTAAACAACATAACCACATATGATCGAAAGACCATCGGTACAAGACACCATCCACAAGAGCATAAGAAAGTGTTTTTGGATTCATCTGATGGGCTTGAGACTTCTCTTATAGTGATTTTCATTTATTTAAGTAATCCATGAATGGTTGCCTCCAATCTAACTCCTCATCCTTCTTGGCAATGGCAACCTCCTCTTCAAGAGAGTACTTTTTGATGAGTTCAATATCAATAAGGGATAAGACTTGTCTAAATATCGACTCATCCTCCGAACATGCCAACTCCTTAGCAAGCATGGCTAAAGCATACACTACGATGTTCTCTCCTCGAGGAATCTTACAAATGGTAACCTCTGGGATTTGGGTCAATAACTTCATGGTGTACTTATGGTAGTGATGGATCTTGGGCATTATAACTTTATAGAACTCAATAATTTGGCTAATAACTAGCTCAGAATCCCCGAAGATGTTGATGTTATGGATGCTTAGAGTAACAGCTAACTCTAGACTGGCAATAAGAGCCTCATATTTGGCTTCATTGTTGGTGCAAGGATTGGATAGATGATATGAGAATCTCATAAGATTACAGTCTAGAGTTAATAGATCTATTCCTTCCCCTACCTTTCCTAGTATAACAGCTTTTAGTTCTTCTCCTCTTTGAGAGGAAGCCACACCATCAAAGTATATCTCCCAGCGGTGAATGCTAGTACCCCCTAAGTTCATGATTTTTTTATCAGGGAGATCATCATTAAGCAGAAAGACAGTAGGAAGTGGATGTGTTGCTAATAAATCTATTAATGTTTTCCCTTTCACTACATGGAGAAGTATAAAGGTAATGTTAAACTGTGAGAGGATCATGGACCGTCGTGCCAACTGTCTGGATAATGTCGGCCATATCATGAGATACTGCATTGGATTGATCCTAAAGATTAAGTTCACCTTATAAGGAAGCATGTAGTACTGTAATTTTTTGGATGCAAAGATTAATGCAAGGCAATGCTTCTCAATGAGTGGATAATTAGCCTCAGCAAGGATTAGAACACGACTGAGGTTGTAGAGTGCATTTTCCTTCCCTTCATCATTGGCTTGGGCCAACAAAGAACCAAGGGAGTCATCCAATGCAGTAATGTAAAGTATGAGTGGCTTGCTTGGGATAGGGGCTGCTAGAACTGGAGGCATCATCAGGTAATGCTTGATGTCTTTGAAGGCATGCTTACACTTTCCATCCCACTTGAACTTGGCATCATTTCTGACAAGTGCTAAGAATGGATAACATCTTCCTGAAAGGTTGGATATAAAACATCTTAGATATGCCAATTGCCCATGGAATGATCTGAGTTGAGTTAAAATTTTAGGGGGTGGCATTTCTAATATCACTTTAATCTTCTCAGGATCGATTTCAATTCCATGGTGTCGGATAACAAACCTAAGGAATTTCCCTAAAGCTACTCGAAATGCACACTTCAGGGGGTTCATTTTGAGGTTAAATTATCTTAACTATTCCAAAACTACTTCAAGTCAAAGAGATGGTCTTCCTTTTCTCTACTTTTGATCAAGAGATTATCGACGTAACACTCGACTTGATGATGAATGAGTTCGTCGAAGATTCGAGTCATAGCTCGTTGGTATGTAGCATCGATAATTTTAAGGCTAAAAGGCATGACCTTATAATAATAGATTTTGATCATGGGTTCTAAAAGTAGTGTTTCTTTCATCTTCAGTGGCCTTCTTTATTTGGTTATATCTAGATGAGTCATCCATGAAAGAAAAGAAGATGAGGCAATGTCCACCATCAGCTCCAAGATTCGTAGTGAAAATTCATCATTTGGACATGCCTTATATAAATCCATAAAATCGAAGCATATGTGAATTTGGTCATTCCTTTTCTTAAATGGGATGGCGGTAATCATGGGTATCTTTGAGAAGATAGCATTGATCAATTTCTTGACTTCATAAATGACTTATTATTCTATGTCTAATCGCATGCGTCTAGGAGCTTGCTTGATAGGGTTAGCAGTAGACTCTTTTGCTAATTAATGGATTGCTACGTCAGGATCCAATCCAAGAATCTCTGCATAACTCCATGTAACACAGTTCTTAAACTCAATCAATAGCATAACTAAGTCATTGGTTTCAATTTCATTCATCAAAGAACTGATGTATGTCGAGCATGGATCTTCTTCAGTTCTTAAGTTAATTTCCTTGAGCTTGTCGATGGTTTACTTGATCTCTTCTTTAAACTCTAGCAATGCATCTTTGACTTCAAAATCATCTGGATCATCTAAAGTTTCTAAGCAAAGCTCCTCATATCAGTTAATGTGATTGAAAAGAATTCATCAGATTCGAAATGATTGGTGATGACTAAGTAGTAATCATCATCATCGGACCCCACTATCTTGAATCTAGTCAGATCTTGATGGCTTTTGCATTTCTTCTTCCATATTCTTTTGAAGTATTCTGACCTATGCTTTGACCAAGTATGTGGGATTAACCCTTTCTTTGCTAAATTATGAACATAAGACAAGTACCAATCCAAAGGTAATTCTATTAAACCTTTATATGAATCATCCTCAAGTTCTAAATCAACTTTTTGACTTGAGGATGATGCTCCCAGTAAGAACCTCTGAGTCTTCACACTTATGGATGATTTTGGGGCTTCCTTAGCTACCAAACCCTTAGCTTTTTGAGAGGAAAGTGGGGTTAGAGCTAAGGTTCCCAATGATACTATTCACATATAGACTTGGATACACTTATGCTTTGCTTTGGAGCAGGAGTTCATCGCTATCAAGTGTCACCTCTAAGGGAATCTACTAAGAGTTGGGTGTTCTAACCATATAAGACTCATCCTATGAACTAGATTCAAAGTCTATATGAATAGGAGGTGTACTCTAGTAGGGGATAGATCTTCTATTGGCATTAAAGAGGTTTTCACCCTTAGGATTGCCTCTGACTGGCCTCTTCCTCTACGGTGGAGGTCATCTATCCATATGTTCGAATGGAGTAACGAACTGTGGGTATAATTTAATGTAAGGCTCAACTTCCTCCACCAACTCTATTTCCGCTCCCTTTTATTTTCTTTTTCATTTTCTCTTTTCTTTTCTTTTTCTTTTTCTCTTTCCTTTTTTCTTTCTATTTTTTATTTTATTTTTAAACTTTGGTCAAGTTTACGAGAATAGACTTATTGGTTTTGAGGGAGGAAGTAAGCCGCATTCTCATATATGCCGACCTCATGAACTGTAAATGGCTTGAGATCTCCTTTGACACAAGATCCCACCTCTCGAACTTCATACATGATAGAGGATGGAACTATGTTGTTCTCATATATCCATGGTTTCCCAAGCAATGTATTGAAAGATGTATCCTCTGTAATTAACTTGGGTCATCATCTATACACTATGGAACTAAGGCCTGTTGACCTCACTTTTTGGCAATTCAATCTTCTTATACTTAGGAGTCTTCTAGACTCTAAGACATCCCTAGTCATAAGACACTTCTAACAATTAGATAAACACTTAAGCTTAAAGAAGGGTTAACCAGGATTAGGTTATGCCTTGGATTAGGATAATCCACCTACCCTACAACCCAAATCCAATCCATCTTCACCTTCTCAAACCAAACCTCAAGTTCAATTTAAATATCAAATTCAAATCCAAATCCAAGCTCTAATTTCAAAACCAAATGATTGAAGCCCATGATTAAATCCAAACTTGAAACCCTTCCTAAGCCATATGACCTATCCCATGGACTTAGTCAAATCTTAATTCAAATCGAGCCAAAATAAATTGATTTTATCATAATCAATTTATATCTTCAACCATCTTCCAAAATATAAATCAAATCTACATTTAAATGATCAAAATTAAGTGAAACTAAATCAAATTAAATCAAAACCCTTCCTAAGCGATATGACCTATCCCATGGACTTAGCCAAATATTAATCCAAATCAAATCAAACTCAATTAATTTCAATCATATTTTCAATCAACTTTACAAATTTAAATAAAATGTATATTTAAATCATCAAAACTAAATCAAACCAAATCAAAATCCAAACTTAAGCCACTTGACCTAATTCCATGGATTTAACTAAATTCCTTCATTCCAAGTCCTAAATTCAATTTATTTTCTATGAATCAATCATACCATCAATCGTATTCACAAATATAAATGAAATCTACAATCATCAAGCCAAACCAAAATCTACCCAAGTCAAACCCAACTTAACCCTTTTGACTTGAAATGTACAAATGGACCAAAACCAATTTGAACCCAAGTCATTTGCAATTGATTTTATATATCAATCCCAAATCCATATATAAACTCAACTAAATCAAACTCAACCCAAAATCAAGCCAACCAATTGGGTCCAAAATGTGGGCAATTTGACCTATTTGAGCCAGGTTTTAATCCTACCCAAATTGGATTGCACCAAACCCATCAAAACCTCCCATCATGATTATTGATCTCCCTAAGTTGATTAATTGTCCCAAATTAGGTCAAACCAAGTCAACTCCTTATCCCATATGAACCCAAACTAGCTAAATTGTAACCTAAGCCAAATCCCTTGAAACCAATGATTCAAACCAAATAAAAATAAATATTTGAATATGACTTGACCTTCAATTGAGTCAAACCAAACCCAATTGGCCCTCTTGATCGAAGTTGACCCAAATTAACCTAAAAGATAAAATTGGGTCAAATCAAAATATAAACTAAATTGATTGCAGCCAATGACTCAAGTTTACTCCAAATTGATTGTTGAACTTGACCAAAGCCATGATTGGACCTAATTGAACCCAATTGACCTACTTAGCCCAGATTTACCTAAAGGTTCAAGTTGGCCTAAAGCAAAACCAAATCCAAATTAATTGAAACCAAAGCCTACAATCATCATCAATTGGTCAACTAAACCCAAACCAACACCCAAAGCCAATTTGGCCAATTTTATCAAATTGGTCAACTTAACCCATTTGACCCAAATGAATTCAAATGAGCATCAAATCTAAGCCAAACAAACCAATGAACCAAAATATCCCAAATGATCATATGAACTTGACCCAACCTTTGGTTTGACCTAATTTGACCAATTGGTAAACTTGAACCAATTTGACTTAAATGAGTCAAATTGAGCCAAACCTAACCAAATCAACTCCAATTGGCTTGAAATTTGGGCTAACCCACCTTGGGCTCATTTCAAATCTTCCCAAATCAAATGTAATGCCAAATAATCATTCTACTATTGGGTCAAGGGCATCACATGAGACAAATCACCCATGTAAGTTATCATTTCCATTCCTTGGCCACTTGGTACTCTCCCAATGGTCCACCTAAGCACCCAAGACACTGTCCAACCTAACTCATGGGGTAGTTGGGTTGGCCATGACCCATGGGAGGTGAAATCACTTCACCCTCCCCATTAAAGCATTTGAAACCCATAACACACCCATGATTCCTCCTTGGCAGCCACCTCCACACTTTCAACCAACCATGTCAAGCCAACTCACCTCCTCCACCCACATCTCCGAGATGGTGGATGCATTAGAAGCCAAACTTGAACCCACCATCCAATCAAGATAAAGGGGGTACAAACCACCCTATTTCCACTCAAACACACACAAAACTCATTTCTCATAGCTCTAGCTACCCAAGACTAGCTACTAGAGCCATTCCTTAAGCTCCCAAGCTCATTCGTTGATCAAAAAATGCAATTCCCATCCTTCCCAAAATAGGACACTCCCATTTCTAACCTAACTTCCCTATTTATCCATCAAACTCAAATTAACTTTGTACAAACCTTCCCTAGGCCTTATCCAGCAAGAATAAATCATCTCCCAAGCTTCTTGAGCACCGAAGGTGGGACTCTGATCAAAGCCAAGCTCCAAATCATCAATTCATGGCCTTTTGAGCAAACATCATGGAATTAATCCAATTGTTGGTCAATAGGGCTTCATCTCCACTAAATGAAGCTTCCTCAATCATTTGAGTGACCGGTCTTGAGCTCAGGTGAGGTTTGCTTCCAAAACTGATCCTTAGGAAAAATGGGTTGGAGCTTTTTGAAGAAAACTTGCATCTCATGTGATATTGACCGTTGGATCCCCTCTGATCGATGTTGTGAAGGTGTGGGATCTTTTTGGAGTTGATCTGAGCTGAGGTAAGCTTAGATCAAGTGAGCAATGGTGAATGAGCTCCATTCTCCCTCACTCGTGTGATGTTAAATCATGCACCATCCGTTCTGCTTGATCGGAATAGATGGTCATGATTAAATTATGATCATTTAATCTTATTATTCGTGGGATGAATTAAATCGACCTTAGATGGGATGGGCGACGAAAGTGCATCTACACGCCCGCGTACGTGTCGATAAGTTTTAAGTAGCCAATCCTGATGTGGAAAGTGCATACATGTGCATATGTGGCCACAGAGCTTTAAGGCTTAATTAATCATTTTAATGGCTGAAACTTCTAAAAATAATAAAAATCATAGAAATAAAAAAAAAATAAATACATATTTTAAAGGTATTTTAGAGGAGAATTAATTAAAATGATCTTAACTAATTTTGAATAGTAATTAAAATTTATTAAGTTTTAATTACAAAATTTATTCATTTAATTACTTAAGTAATTAATGCCAAATTTTATGGGATAATTTAATGGGATGACCTCACTCCTTGATTTTCTTGGGATTTACTCACTTAATTATAAAATTTGACTAATTAAACCTTAACTACTCTTTAAATTAATTAATGATTAATTAATTTTGATGAATTGTAACAAATTGGTTAATTAAGTTTATTAATCATTGTTCAACTTTAAGTGAACTAAGGAATAGGGTTGGACCCCTTTCCTAAGTTCATTTCACCCTTTTTAAAATGAAATTAATTTAACTAATTAATTAAATCACTTAATCAAATTAAAATCATAATCACATCACCTTAATTAATTAAATCATGGGGTAGATCTTTTGGTGTTTAATAACCTAAAAGGAGTTTAATGAAATTATGGTTAGTCCATATGTGTGGGAAAACCATAAGAGTAATTAATTAAGTCCCTTAATCTAATTAATCATAAACCAATTGCATTAGGCCCCTTTTATTTCCTAGGATCATTGCAAGTTTATTTTCCATGCATATCATGTTGGCTCATAATTATTTAGTTAATTACTTTAAGGTGACATAGGTAAGGGTAATTAATTCATCTAATTAAGGGTTCAACTTAATTAACCCATAAAATCAACTTAATTACATTTCCTTAAATTAAATTAAATCACTATTGTGGAAATGGGTTTAAAATAATAAGTGATGATTCTCTTCTCCTCTTTAAATCAAATCAAATCAAAACTTAATTAATAAAGAAGCTTTGCTTTGCTTTAAATAATCTTATTTGATTTGATTATCCTTAAGAACTAGTTTGGTTGAATGAATCACATGCTTATATTTGATTGTCCTCTTTCCAATCAAGTTAAATTTGGTATGTCATTTGAATTCATGCATCCATCTTTCAAAATCAAGTAAAATAAAATAGATTTCCTTTATGTAAGCTTGCATGTGTTGATTTAATTTAATATATATGTGGCTATTATCACTATTAAATCCAAATGTATTTTTCAAAAGCTTATAAATTAATAATAATATGTGTTATGATGATAATTATAAATGCATAAGAAAAGCATGTGCTTATAGCTTAAGTGTATGAATGTTGAGTTCTCTTTCCTCTATTCACGTGTTGATTTATATAAAATTGAATGGTAATGGGTATATAGTTTGGACATCCCGGGAACACGAGGCTTTAGCTACCCCAAGGAGGAAATTTGATTACCTGATTTCCATGGTTCAACAAAATCACATACCCATTTGATTTCAATCTTATGGATTTCAACATTAGAATTTGGATAGAACTTTAATTCATATATATAAATGATTCAATAAAAAAATATACAATCTTTGCATGGTTTTCTTTTCCTCATTTATGTATACATCCATGTGTGTCCACAAAAAGTAAGTATATAATCTGGACATCCTGAGAATACGAGGCTTTAGTTAGCCCCAAGGAGGTCATTTGATTACCTCACCTCCTTGGTTTAACAATGACATGTACTTGCCTATATCTTTGTACATGTATATGTATATGTGATTAGTGAATGAAAATCACATTTGACATTAAAATTGCATGCATTCATAATTGACTAAGTGGTTGAATTAATTAGCCATATGATTTGGAGCTTACTTCCTATGTTCATGTATATGAATTTACATATGTTTGAATGCAAATGGGTATATAGTCTAGACATCTCGAGAATATGATGCTTTAGCTAGATCCAAGGAGGTCATTTGATTACCTCACTTTCCTGATTTAACAATGGCACATCTTTATTTAATTTTATTCTTATGTCCTTTTTGTATAAAAATTTGGATAAAGTTTTAAGTTAATATGTTTAAATTATTCAATCAAATAAAATATAAATTCTAAACATACACATACATTCATCATTTAAGTGTGCTAAAATATGTTTCATGTATAGATACACTTAGGATTAAATCATATGCATGTTACATATGATGGAAAGGAATGATTTAATATATGTCATGTGGTAGTAATTCAATTAAATTAATCTTAAGATGCCTTTCATTTTGAATAGGATTATTTAAAGTGAACCTAAACTTAGGATTAATTAAATCATTTAATAAGCCATTCACTAAAGAGAACTAAATCAAATTAATATACTTTAGAAAGTGACTTAAGGTATGGATGAAAGGGAAATCCTCTTTTCTCTCTTTATAACACTTAGTTGCTAAGTGTAATCAAATGAAACAAAAGAAAACACAAATTCACAAATCAATTAAACTACTTTGAAATCAACCTTTCATGTTAAATTGAATCCTTCTACACTTAGAAAATGTAACACTAATGCTTAACAAGACATACCACACAAGCCTTAATACACACATTAGAATTAAGTCGCCACTTCTAGTTCTAAGTTAGGATGGTGTGTGATGTGATGTATATTTTGTTTTATGATGTATTATTTCAGATTGGATGTTAGGGTGTATGCTTTTAGACTGAATGATTGGTCAATATTAGCCTAATCATGTTTTCTATAGGAGATTATGCTTAAAGGATGCTTAAAAATAAATATGAATGCTCTTTTTGCAAGTTGCTTAAATCCTTAAGCATAATCCAAGTTAGGATAGGTGGGCTTAGTTACCCATGTGTAGGGTGCTAAGTCCAAATTATAAATACAACTACTTGGGATTATATGTATATTTAGCTAACCTCTATTTTGCAGGTGTAATTAGATTTACTTTTCCCACATAACTGTAATTTTTGCAATAAGAATTAGGATTAGTGCTATGGGGAATTAGGATGAGCAGTGGCTAGAAGGCTTTGTCTTGGGGTGCCCTGTGATGCCTTCGAAGCAAGTACCATCCAAATAAAAAAAGGAACCAAATCAGAAATGGAGATATGAAGAAAGAAGACCACCATAACATTTAATACAATTATAATTATTTTTTCATATTCGAGATTGTATAAGGGTAGAGCTCGGCTAACCATCTTTTCTCCCTTCAAGTTGTATGGTGGTACCAGACCGCAGACCTTTTATTCTTTTATGATATTTTATATAATTGTTTGATGTTATGTTTACATTGTGCATTAGGACAACATGCTTTTTATAGTTTCTTAAATGATTTATGATTTAATGTGTGGCTTGGATACGATTAAGCTCTTAGGATAAAAATAACTTTTCTACCCAACTAATCACTCATAACTAAATTTTAAACAACTCATAACCTCATCATAAAGCCTAAGATATAAATAAGATAATTAAAAGATTTAGCAACCCCTTAGCTATATGGTTGTATGTTTCACATCATGCATGCATAATCTTTTTCTCTTGAACATGAAGGATATCCATCCTTGCACGATAAAGGAATGCTTGACCTATGAGGGCATCCCTTGTGGTGAAGAACACCTTCTTCTAGTTGATTTGACCCTAACCTATTTCCTCATGCATTTAGGCATAAGAAATCCTAAAGCCTCTGTCAAAATGATGTGTGTAAAATGAAATAAAATTTAAAAATATTTTTCATCTATAGATTAAGTCATATGCTCATACCACTCATGCTCTAGTCTCTTAGGGAGTGTGTTTAGGACTTTAGTCTCTTTCTAATTAAATAACTACCCTAGCTATCTTGCAATTCACAAGATCGGACTACATTATTTTAAAATCATATGAGAAGTTAGCTGGCGGCCACTCCAGGTGATTATAAGTCTAGAAGCTGGATAATTTATTCTCTCTTGTGGAGGTTTAAACCCTTATGTCCACCTTTCACTTAGATTTAGTTCTTGTTTTAGCTCATACTGAAGCTCCCTAGATTTAGGATCCAAGGTAGCTATTTCCTTTGGGCTACAAGCATAAATCCTCACTTAGGCATTTCCACAACCTTGTGTTGGTGCATTATAAGCACTTATAATCTAATTAAATTTCAACTCAAAACATATAAATCTCCTCAACTTCAAAATTATAAAGCCCAACCATAGGATAGATTGGAATGCTCACTAGGCTTCCTAGTATCATGAGAATTTCCTACTTATTTCATTTGGATTCCAAAAATAAGTCTTCTTCTTGAACTTTCCCAATTGATTTTCCAAATACAACCAATCCTTTGATAGTCTAACCTTGAAATCTTTGGAGATGATAGTTATCTTCCTTAATCGAGAGTATTCTTAGGATGTTTTATTTCCTAAAATGTAATTAATTATGGAGGCTTGCCTCCAAAGGAAACTTAAGAACTTGGTTTAATATTAACCCTGCTTTATTCATCCATGTAAAGTAGGGTAAAAAACTCTCATACATTCATTGACCCATCATGCCATAGGAGTCTTTATTATGTGATTAGGTCCATTGTACGATGAAGTCTCTATCTTTCGAGATAGCAAATCAAACCTTAATGTTGTACTCAATCACCTCAAAAAGTACCCCCATGATCTGGTGCCCCACACACACATAAATCCAAAAATAAACACCATAAGGCCCTCTCGCCTTGTTCATTGAATCCTTTCATTATCCTTTCTTTTTGGAGTTTGGAGATGTCGATACTCAAGTAGGCAAGGGTTCTTAAACTCATAATATTGATTGATACACCTGGGTCAACCAGAACTTGAGATAGCCTATATCTACCAACATCCACTATAATGTAAAGAGGCGGTTGTGCTCAGTTAACCCTAGGAGTAAGTCTTCATCACTGAATGTAACTCCTAAGATGTCCTTCGAGTGACATGCCTCCCCTTTAGTAGCGGTCAGCTGAGCTAAGCAGATCTAGATCAAGTAAGGCCTTGATTAGCGATTCCCTCATCTCTTTGGATAAGACAAGGGTGTCGTATATGCTTAACTTAGCTAGAAACTTTCTAAGGTGAGCTAGGACATTATAATCAACTCTGGCTTGGTCCTCCACAAGCATATCCATTGGTGGAGCATCTTATGGAGGGGCTATCTACTCATTGAAACCAATGACTTGCTTACCTCTATCCTGAGGTGCTACCCTAGGAGGTAGAACTTTTCCACTGATAGGTTGACTTTAGTGACTTCTTGGAATGATGATCTTATGGAAAGTTCTACCTTCTCATCGGGCATACCTACAGCTTCTCCTATTGGATCCTCGGGGTTGTCTCCAAGTCAATCTTAAGAGGTGAACGATTGATTCATAGAAGGATAGTCGACTCTCAGAAAGGAAAGGATCAGAACTACTAGAGCTATTATTTTTATTTAGACTCAGAGAGCTTTCAATAGGAATAAAATCAAGAGCATCAAAAGTAAACAATATATAAGTAGAATCAACTTTCTTCATTAATTTCTTTTTGGGTGGAGGTACATGATGGATATCAAATAATGTAAGCAGAGTAAGGGATTTAGTGCCCTTATCCACAAATACAATGCTTCTGCCAATAGAAGAGGAGCTAGCATAAGAGGTTGTAGTTATAATGGAATTTGGAGATGCTTGGACTATCACGGGAGTATGGTGATTATGTTAATATCCTTTGCAACTAACTGGTGTTGGAGGAAAAGCTTCTTGATCTTAGAAATAATCTTCTTAGAGGTTGGGATAGGGAGATATACTAACCTTCTTTGGTCTTAAGAGGATCAGTATCCCAGGATTACTCTAACAAAATTGGATGGTTGTTTTAATAAGTATTCTTTAGGGATAACTGTGGCTCTCAAATTATAGCTATGCTCAAGCTAGTCCTTAAAAGTGATACAATCCTCTAAGACATGGCCAAACATGTGGTGGTAGGGGCAATAGCTAGGATCATCTCTTTTGCCCACTTCCTCCGACCTCTTAGGCTTTGGTAACCGAAAGTCAAGTTTCTTTAATAGATTCTTAAAGATTATCCTAGAATTGTTCAATCTATTGACAAGAGTAGGTGGAAAGTAGCTACCTGGTGATGGATATGAATACCGTTGTTGGGTAGGCTACTGAGGTAGTGGAAATGGTAGTTGTGGTGGCTACGGTGGCCGGTATGATGGCCGAGGTGGTGGAAGAGGAGGTGGAAAAGAGGCTGCTGAGCTCATAGTCTCTCATACTGAACTCTGGTTGGTTGCTTCCCTCTCCCTTGACCTGTACACCTCTTCAAACACCTTTACTTGGGCTAGATGATTGGTCGAGAAAGGTTTGGCTTTCTCTTATAGGCTAACCGCCTTGTTGATTAAGTTCTCAAATGTTTTGATGGTAAAGTCCTTAGGCATGAAGGCGACTTGGCCATGGATATTCTTGAGAAGAATCTCAATGGCATGCTGTTCAAACAGCTATGGTTCGCATTTCATGCTCAAGTTGTGCCACCTGAAAATATAATCAACAAGGAACTCATTGAGTTTTACGCTCTCTACATTGATTTCACTACTAGTCACCCTCTCGAGCTCCGAAACCTCTTGATGAAGAGGTTCTCCAACTCGACAAAGTCTTCACCAAACCGTTGATTTGGCTACCAATCAAATACACTATACTTGAGGCGGAAGAGGAGTGTTGGTCAGGTGTTGCAAAGTTGGCTCTAAAGTTTGCAATGTGTTATCGTGGGCTCCCAATGGCATCAAAGATCTTGAAGGATGGTGGCACAAAACCCTAAAGAAAATAAATACTAAATAAAAAACCTAAACCTAAAAAATAAACCTAAAAGTAAAACCTAAAAATAAATAAAAAATAAAACCTAAATCCTAAACTAAAATAAAAACCTAAACCTAAATAAACAAAATAAAATAAACATAAACCTAATCTAAATTAAACTAAACTAAAATAAATAAACCTAAATAAACTAAACCTAAACTAAACTAAATAAAATAAACTAAAAATAAACTCTAAACTAAACCACAAAATAAATCTAAAATAAAACCTAAAACTATGCCAAAATAAAATAAAAATAAAACTTAAACATATACCTAAAAAAAATAAACCTAAACCTAAAATAAGATAAGATAAACTAACCTGAGCTTCTAAATAATAAACTAAAAAATAACTAAATAATAACATAAGATAAATAAATAAACTATAAAAAATAAATAAAATAAACTAATAAATAAAGATAAATAAAATGATAAACCTACTTGGTTTGCTTGATTTAAAGAAAACCCTGAGCCAGGCCCTAAATACACAATACTAAAACACTAAACAAAACCTGGGCTCTAGGCTGGGCCACAGGCCCTGGGCTTAGGCCCTGCCTACAACTGACCCTGGGCCCAAACCTGAGCCCTGGGACCCTGACCCTGACCATGGATCCTAGAGCCTGAGCCACAATCCCCAGGCCTAAGGCACGGACACTGGGCCCTGAGCCTAGGCTATGACCCTGGGCCTGAACTGACACTAAACCCTGGGCCCTAGCCCTGAGCCTAACCTGGACTTAAAAGGCCTAAACTAACTAAATAAACCTAAAAGAAATAAGATAAAATATAAATAAAATGTGAACTAAATAGATAAAATGACAAAGATAAAATAAAATCTAAACTAAAACCTAAACTAAACCTAAAGATAAAATAAAGATAAACTAATAAAAATAAAATAAACTAAAAAAAAGCTAAAATAAACATAAAAAAATTAAACCTAAATAAATAAAAAAATGGACCCATACCCAAACTAAAAATAAAACCAAAAAAATAAAATAAAATGAACAAAACCTAAACTAAACTAAAATAAACTAAATTAAATAAGATAAATAAAACCTACATAAACCTAAAATAAACTAAACATAAACTACTAAATAAAATAAAATAAATAAAAAGATAAAATAAAATAAACTAAAAATAAACCAAAATAAAATAAACAAAATCCTACCTAAACCCTAAAAACTAAAACCTAACTAAATAAACCTAAAATAAAAAATAAAAACCAAACCAAAATAAAATGAAATAAATAAAATATAAACATAAACTAAACTTAAAAGAAAAAAATTAAAACAATTAAATAAAATAAATAAAACCTAAACTAAATAAAATAAAACTAAAATAAAACTTAACCTAAATAAAGATAAACTAAATAAAATAAACTAAACTACCAAATAAAATAAACTTAAACTAAAAAATAAAATAAAATAAACTAAGAATTAACATACTAAAACTAAAAATTACCTAAATAAAAAATAAAATAATGATCCAAATAAATAAAATAAAACTAATGAGCTAGCTATTTAATTTTTTAAGATCCACTTACCTATAAATCTCTAATAAAACTCCTAAACTAACTACCTACTGGGCCACTACCTGACCTAAACTGACCTACCACAAATAATACCCTAACTCTGAGCCCTGACTAAAAAAAAAGGCCAAAAAATACCATCTGACCCTACCCTGACCTGGGCTAAAAATGAGCCTGGGCCACTGAGCCCTGGGCTAAGGCCTGACCACTTAAACTGTAAGGCCCTAAAGCCACTGAGCCCACTGAGCCTAGGCCCAACCCTGAGCCACTGACCACCACTGGGCCAGACCCTACCAAACTACCTGGGCCACTGACCTATCTAATGAGGCCTCTGAGCTGACTATGACCTAAGATGATAAACTATAATAAAGATAAACCTACTAACCTAAACCTAAAAATAAAGATAAATATAAAAAACTAAAGATAAATAAAAATATAAATAAAGATAAATAACATGATAAAAACCATATAATATAAAACTAAAAAAAAATAAACTTTAAAAAGATAAAATAAAAATAAATTAAAACCTAAACCTAAAAAAATAAACCTAAAATAAAACTCAAAATAAAATAAAAAATAAATGTAAACTAAAACTAAAATAAAATAAACCTAAAATAAATAAATAAAATAAAAAATAAAATAAAAAACTAAATCGACTAAAATAAACTAAACTAAAATAAATAAAAGAGTAAAATAAACCAAAATAAATCTATAAATATAATAAACTAAAAGTAAACTAAACCAACTAAAATAAACATAAAATAAAAAACCAAAAAATAAATAAAATAAACATAAAATAAAACCTAAAAAAACCTAAAAAAAAATAAAGAAATAAAACCAAAATAAAATAAAATAAAATCTAAAATAAATTAAAATAAACTCAACTAAAAATAAAACCAAAATCTAAACCTAAAATAAAAAATAAAAAAATAAATAAATAAAAAAAATAAACTAAACTAAAATAAAATAAAACTAAATAAAAATAAATAAATAAATAAACTAAAATAAATAAAATAAACTAAATAAACCTAAACTTGCCATTTGCTTAAGATCACCACAAATCCTACTATCCCACCCTAAACACTACCTGACACACCTAAACCCTAAGCATCCACAAACCCTAACGCTAAACCCTACTACCCCAAACCCTAAACTAAACCTAAAGTAACTAAATAAATTAAACCACAAATCTAATAAAGCAAAACCTAAACCAAAGAATGGGCAACCTTGATAGTAGGAACATCATCAACAACTCATTCTAGATTTGGAGTGGGCTGAAGGCTGGCGATTATCATAGTGATGGTGGGAGATATGGAGGTGCTAGTGGATATGGAGGTAGGAGGAGTGACAGAAGTTACAACCGTGGTGGTGGCGGAGGGAGAGATCGGGGATATGATGGTGGATCCTGCTACTCAAGAGGACGAGGTGGCTCTGATGGGAACTAGAGAAACGAAAGAACGATCAATCTAATCTGCTGCATATGAAACTGTGTCTTTATAGTAGAGAAGGTTTTAGTTATCCAGGATTTTTGATTTGCTCTATGCATCATCCTTTTTTATCTATGTCATTGCTTGTGTCCTAGAAAACTTGGTGTGTTACTTGGTTGATGAAATTGAAAAGATGAAATATTGGATCTGAATTTGTTCTCTATTAAAAAAAAACCAAAAATCCTAAACCCTAAACTAACAATACCTAAAACCTAAACCCTAAAATCAAAATCCTAGAAAACATTAAATCCTAAAACCTAAACCATAATCCTAAACCCTAAACCCTAAAACCATAAACCCTAATACCCTAATCCCTACACCCTAAACCTTAAACCTTAAACCAACACTATAACACTAAACCTAACTAAACCCTAAACCCAAACCTAAAGTAACTAAATAAATTAAAAATAAACTTAAACCCATAACTAATAAACCTAAAAACCTAAACAAACTAAGAATGGGCGAGAACCTTGGCGAATGAACATCATCAACAAGCTTAGTCTAGATCTAGTGGAGGAGAGAGGTCATCACAAAGGGTGGTGGGGATCGAGGTGTTGGTGGATATGAAGGTGGTGGTTGGAGTATCAGTGGTTATGGAGGCGGGAGGAGTGATAGAGGTTACAGCTGTGGTGGTGGCGGAGGGAGAGATCGGGGATATGATGGCAGATCCCGCTACTCAAGAGGTCGAGTTTGTTTTGATGGGAACTAGAGGAACTAAAAAATGAGAGATCTGATCTACTACTTATGGAACTATGTCTTTATACTAGAGTCTATAGTTATTTAGGGTTTTTGATTTGCTCTATGCATGCTCATTTTTGATATGTGTTAATGCTTGTATATTAGAAAACTTCGTGTGTTACTTTATTGATGAAATTGAAAAAAAGAAATGTTGAAATTGAATTTGTTCTCTATCAAAAAACCCAAAACCCTAAACTAAAACTTGAACCCTAGACCTAAAACCTAAACCATAAACCCTAAACTGTAAATCCTAAGAACCCTAAACATTAAACCCTAAACCCCAAAACCCTAGACCTTAAACCCTAAACCCTAAACCTAAACCCTAAACTCTAAACTCTAAACCCTAAACCCTAAACTATAAACCCTAATCCCTAAACTCTAAACCCTAAACCCTAAACCCTAAACCATAAAAAGCTAAAAAGCTAAATTTAAACTAAATAAAAGCTAAAAAAAACCATAAACAAAAATAAAATAAAATCATAAAATAAAAGAAATGCCTAAACTAAGACCTAAACCTAAAGCTAAACCATAACCTAAACCTAAGAAATATTACTTAAAAAATAAAATAAACTTAAATAAACCTAAACCTAAACTAAGAAATATTACCTAAAAAATAAACCAAAAATAAAATCCTTAAACCTAAACCTAAAAAAATAAAATAATGATTTAAACCTAAACATAAAAATAAAAAATAAAACCTAAACTTTAAAAAGAAAATTAAAATAAAACTAAACTATGAAATAAGCATAAACCTAAACCTAAACCTAAAACCTAACTAAAAGAAAAACTTAAACTAAAAAACTAAACCTAAATAAAAATAAAAAATAAAATAAACTAAAATAAATAAAAAATAAACTAAATAAACCTAAACCTACCAGTTTACTTAATTTGAAAAAAATTCCTAAACCCTAAACCCTAAATACTAAACCTTTAACCCTAAAACTAACCTTAAACACTAAATCCTAAATAACAACCCTAAACCTGCAACCCTAAATCCTAAAACCTAAACCCTACCAAACCCTATACCCTAAACCATAAACCATAAACCCTAAACCCTAAACCCTCAAAACCCTAAACCCTAAAGCCAAAACACTAAACCCTAAACCCTAAACCTAAACCCTAAACCCTAAACCCTAACCCTAAACCCTAAACCCTAAAATCCTCAACCATAACCTTAAACCCTAAACCCCAAACCATAAACCTAAACCTAAAGTAACTAAATAATTTAAAAAATAAACTAAAACAATAAAACTTAATAAATCTAAACCCTAAGAATAGGAAAAACCTTGATAGCAGGAACATCCTTGCCAACCAAGCTTAGTCTAGATAAGGGGGTGGAGGCGAAGATGCAGCCGATGATTATCATAGTGGTGGTGGCGGATCTGGAGGTGCTGGTGGATATGGAGGTGGTGGTCGGAGTTGTGGTGGTTATGGAGGCGTGAGGAGGGATGGAGGTTACAGCCGTGGTGGTGGCGGAGGAATAGATCAAGGACATGATGGTGGATCACACTACTCGGGAGACCAAGATGGCTCTGATGGGAATTAGAGAAACTGAATAATGACTAATCCGATCTGCTTCTTATGGAATTGTGTCTTTACAGTAGAGACGGTTCTAGTTATCTAGGGTTTCTAATTTGCTCTATGCGACCTCATATTTTATCTATGTCATCACTTGTGTCTTAGAAAACTTGGTGTGTCACTTGATTGATGAAATCAAAAAGTAAAAATGTTTACCTTAATTTGTTCTCGGTCAGAAAAAAGCAAAAGCCCTAAACCTTGAACTAAAACTTGAACCCTATACCTAAAACCTAAACCCCAAACTCTAAACCCTAAACCCTAAACCCTAAATCCTAAACCCTAAAATCTAAAACCTAAAACCTAAACCCTAAACCCTAAACCCTAAACACCAAACCCTAAACCCAAAACCCAAAACCTTAAACCTTGCAACCTAAACACTAAAAAGGAAAAAAATCTAAACCTAAACTAAATAAAACCTAAAAAAAATAAATAAAAAACTTAAACCAAAATATAAAAAATAAATAAAATAAATCATAAACTAAACCTAAACCAAAAAACAAAATAAAATAAAAAAATAAAAACTAAACTAAAATAAAATAAATAAAAACCTAAACTAAATTAAAAAATAAAAAGCCTAAATAAAATAAAAACTAAGCCTAAAATCAAAATAAAATATACCTAAAATAAAATAGAAGAAAAACTAAATAAAAACCTAAACTTAAAAAATAAACCTAAACTAAAAATAAAAAAAATTAAACCTAAACCGTAAACTAAAAAAAACTTAAACCTAAAATAAAAATTAAATAAACCTAAACCTAAACTAAAATAAACTAAACCAAAAATAAATAAAACCTAAACATAAATCTGAAATAAACTAAACCTAACCCATAAATATAATAAAATAAACTAAAAATAAACCTAAACCTAAACTAAAAAATAAAACCTAAAAATAAACATAAAATAAAAACCTAAAACCTAAGACTAAAAAAATAAAATAAAAAACTAAACCTAAACCTAAAAATAAAAAATAAAACTTAAACCTAAATAATAAAATAAAAATAGAACTAAACTAAAAAGTTAACCTAAACCTAAAAATTAAACTAAAAAAAAAATGTAAACTAAAATAAATAAGCTGAAAATAAATAAATGAAATTAAATAAAAATAAAAATAAACCTAAATAGAAATAAAAAATAAAATAAACTAAAATAAACAAAAAATAAACTAAATAAACATAAACTTATCAGTTTACTTAATTTAAAAAATATATAAAAAATTTATTAAAAAAAATTGTAACCCTAAACCCTAAACCCTAAAACTAACACTAAACCTACAACCCTGAACCCTAAACCTTAAACCTTACAACCTTAAACCTTAAACCCTAAACCCTAAACCCTAAACCCTAAACCCTAAACCTAAAACCCTAAACCCTAAACCCTAAACCCTAAAATGTATAACCTTAAACCCTAAACACTAAACCCCAAACCCTAATCTCTAAACCGTAAACCCTAAAAAACTAAAAACCTAAACATAAACTAAAATAAATATAAATATAAAATAAATAAATAAACATAAACCTAAATTAAGATATAATAAAATAAAAACCTAAGCTAAAACCTAAACATAAACCTAAACATTAAAATAAAGTAAAATAAAAAATTAAAAATAAAATAAAATAAAATAAATAAAACCAGAAACTAAACTAAAAAATAAAATAAACTTAAAAATAATAACCATAAATAAAATAAAAACTAAACATAAAATAAAAATAAAATAAACCTAAAATAAAATAATTAAAAACTAAATAAAAACCTTAACATAAAAAATAAGCCCAAAATAAAAAAAAATAAACCTAAACCCTAAACTGAAAAAAAACCTAAACCTAAAAATAAATGAAATAAAATAAACCTAAACCTAAACTAAAATAATCTAAACTAAAATATAAAAAATCTAATTCTAAATCAAAAAAAAACAAAACTTAAACCCTAAACTAAATAAAATAAAATAAACTAAAAAAAACCTAGACCTAAACTAAAAAATAAAACCTAAAATAAACCTAAAATAAAAACCTAAAACTTAAACCTAAGAAAATAAAACAAAAACCTAAATTAAATGTAAAAATAAATAACAAAACCTAAACCTAAAAAATAAAATAAAAATAAAACTAAACTAAAAAAATAAGCATAACCTAAACCTAAACCTAAAAAATAAACTAAAATAAAAAACCTAAACTAAAATAAATAAACCTAAAATAAATTAGCAAAACTAGATAAAAATAAAAAATAAACCTAAATAAAAAAATAAAATAATCTAAAATAAATAATGGCATAATGGCTCTATTGTGATCTTGCTACCCACAGATTGTCGTTCTGCTCTGTTGTGGTCTCGTTACCCACATCTATCTCTTGTGATGAGAGTTGGACTTCTAATGGTAGAATAGCTTCAGACCCATACACTAATGAGAAAGGAGAAGACTGAGTTGGAGTTCTCTATATTGTGTGGTAGGCCTACAAGGTTTCAACTAATTGCTCATGCCACCATCACTTATTGTTGAGTGTCTTCTTTAGTATTTGGATCAAATATAATTCATCGAGGCACTCTGAACCTATATACGATATGGTTCCTAAAAAATTGGAGCACATGTTGAGCTATCACCTCTCTGAGCCAAATCACCTTTGCCCTTTTGGAAAAGTAGTCAGTAGTAGCTAAGTTGAACCGATGAACCTTGAAAGAAGGAGGATCGATCGTAACTACTATGTCAGTACCTCAACACTCGAATGGCCATGAGGCTAATGTGAGATGTAGAATGTTTGGTGGTTAGTGTAGGACCACACCGTGTATTTCACATTGGTGGCATCTCCAAGCAGTATCCATGCAATCTTTGATCATCGAAAACAGTAGTATCCTAGTTTCTTGATCTTTTCTTTCATCTTTGAGCAGAATTAGTTGGCTCTAGATAATCCTGAGTGTACCTCAGTCACAATGTTATAGGCTTCGTGTTTATTTAAATAATGTAACCACATATGATCGAAAGACCACGGGTATAAGGCACCATCCACAAAAAAGTGTAGGAAAGTGCTCTCTGCTTCATTTGATTGGCATTGGACTTTTCTTGAGGTAGTTCACCTTCATTTAGGTAATTCATGAATGGTTTCCTCCAATCTAACTTCTCATTCTTCTTGGCAATGGTAATCTACCCTTCAAGAGAGTACTTTTTGATGAGTTCAATATCAACAAAAGATAAGACTTATTTATTTTGGACTTTTATTGACATGGACTCATCATCTGGACACATCAATTCCTTGGCAAGCTTGGCTAAAGCATAAACTATGGCATTCTCTCCTTGAGGAATCTTAAAAATGGTAACCTCTGGGATTTCGAACAATAACTCCATGGTGTACTTATGGCAGTGATGGAGCTTGAAATTTATAACCTTATAGGACCCAACGATTTGGTTGATATTTATCTGAGAATCCCTGAAGATGTTGATGTTCTGGATGCTTAGAGTAACAGTTAACTTCAGACCGACAATCAGAGCCTCATATTCAGCTTTATTGTTGGTGCAAGGATTGGATAGATGATATGAGAATCTCATCACATATCGATCTGGAGTTAAGAGAGCTATTTCTACCCCTGCCTTTTCTTGAATAATAGATTATGGTTCTTCTCCTCTTTGAGAAGAAGTTGCACAATCAAAGTACATCTCCCAAAGGTGAATGCTAGTATCCCCTAAGTTCATGATTTGTTCATCGATAAGATCATCACTAAGCAGAGAGTCAGCAAGAAGTGGGTGTGCTGCTAAGAAAACTACTAGCACTTATCCTTTCACCACACGATGATGTACGAAGTAAAATGTCAAACTGCGAGAAGATCATGGACCATCATGCCAGCTGTCCAGATAGCGTCGGTCGCATCATGAGATACTATAGTGGATTAATGCTAGAGATTAAGTTCACCTTATGAGGAAGCATGAAGTGATGTAGCTTTTGGGATTCAAAGATTAAAGCTGGGAAATGCTTCTTAATGGGTGGATAATTAGCCTCAGTAGGGATTAGATGACAGTTGAGATAGTATAGTGCATTTTCCTTCCCTTCGTCATTATCTTGGGCCAACAAAGCACCAAGGGAGTCATCTAACTCAGTAGTATAAAGTATGAGCAACTTGCTTGGGATAGGGGCTGCTCGAACCGGTGGCATCATCAGGTAATGCTTGATGTCTTCGAAGGCATGCTCACATTTGTCATCCCACTTGAACTTGGGGTCCTTTTTGGCAAGTGCCCATAATGGCTGCCATCTTCCTGATATGTTTGATATAAAGCATCTTAGATATGCCAACCACCTTTGGAATGATCTGAGTTGAGTTAAACTTTTAGGGGGTGGCATTTCTGATATCTCCTTGATCTTCTTTAGATCGATTTGATTCCCCGTGTGACAAAGAAACCCAAGGAATTTCCACTACTCAATGCATAATTTAGGGGGTTCATTTTGAGGTTAAATTGTCTTAACTATTGGAAAACTATTCTCAAGTCAAAGAGATGGTCTTCCTTTTCTCTACTTTTGACCACAAGATCATCAATATAGCACTCAACTTGATGATGAATGAGTTCATCGAAGATTCAAGTCTAAAATAAAATAAAAAAATAAACTAAAACCTAAATCTAAACCTAAAAATAAAATAAAATTAACTAATTAAAATGAACTAAAATAAAATAAATAAAAATCTAAACAAAATTAAAAATAAAAAAATAAATCCAAGAATAAAAAACCTAAATAAAATAAAAACTAAATGCAAAATAAAAATAAAGTAAACCTAAAATAAACCTAAAATAAAATAAAATAAAAACTAAATAAAAACCTAAACCTAAAAAATAAACCTAAAAATAAATACAAAATAAAACATAAACCCTAAACTAAAAAAACCCTAAACTTAAAATAAAAAAATCAACAAAATAAAATAAACCTGAACCTAAACTAAAATAAACTAAACTAAAATAAATAAAACCTAAACTTAAACCTAAACAAAATAAAATAAAAATAAACCTAAACCTTAACTATAAAAAAATAAAAAATAAACATAAAATAAAAGCTTAAAACCTAAACTTAAAAATAATAAAATAAAAACATAAACCTAAAAATAAAAAATAAAACATAAACCTAAAAAATATTTTAAAAATAAAACTTAACTAACAAATAAACCTAAACATGAACCTAAACCTAAAAAATAAACTAAAATAAGAAACTTAACCTAAAATAAAGAAACCTAAAATAAATAAACTAAACTAAATAAAAATAAAATAATATACCTAAATATAAATAGAAAATAAAATAAGCTAAAGTAAAAAAAATTAATAAAATAAACTAAATAAAATTAAACCTATGAGTTTACTTCATTTTAAAAAAGAAAACCCTAAACCCTACACCCTAAACCCTAAAACTAACCCTAAACCCTAAACCCTAAATCGACAACCCTAAACCTACAGCCCTAAGCCCTAAACCCTAAACCCTAAACACTAAACCCTAAAAAACCCCAAACCTTAAACCCTGAACCCTGAACCCTAAATTAAATAAACTAAATAAACTAAATAAACTTAAACCAACCAGTTTACTTAGTTTAAAAAAACATAAACCTTAAACCCTAAATCCTAAACCCTTGGCCCTAAACCCTAAACCTTAACCCTAAACCTTAAATCCCTAAAACCTACACCATGAACCCTAAACCCTAAACCCTAAACCTTAACCCTAAATCTTAAACCCTAAACCCCAAACCCTAAACCTAAACCTAAAAAAACTAAATAAATTAAAAAAATAAACCAAAACCCCAAACCTAAAAAACCTGAACCTAAACCTAAACCCTAAGAATGGGAAGAACCTTGATGGCATGAACATCACCGCCTATCAGGCTCTGTCTAGATCTAGTGGTGGAGTTAAAAGCAGAGGCAGTGGTTACCATAGTGGTGGAGCAGGAACTGGAGGTGCTGGTGGATATGGTGGTGGTGGTCCGAGTAGTGGTGGTTATGAAAGTGATGGAGGTTATAGCCGTGGTGGTGGCATAGGGAGAGATCTGGGATATGATTGTGGATCCCACTGCTCGAGAGGCTAAAGTGGTTCTAATGGGAACTGGAGAAACTGAAGAATGGCTAATACGATCTGCTACTTATGAAACTGTGTCTTTATAGTATAGACGGTTCTAGTTATCAAAGGTTTTTGATTTGCTCTCTGCATGCTCATTTTTTATCCATGTCCTTGGTTGTGTCTCAGAAAACTTGGTGTGGTACTTGGTTGATGAAATAAAAAAGAATAAATGTTTATTCTAAATTTGTTCTCTCTTAAAAAAAACCAAAAATCCTAAACTCTAAACTAAAACCTAAACTTTAGACCTAAAATTTAAATCATAAACCCTAAACCCTAAACACTAAACCTTAAAACTAACCCTAAACCATAAATCCTAAACCTACAACCCTAAACCTACAACCCTAAACCTACAACCCTAAATGCTAAACCCTAAACACTAAACCCTAAACCCAAAACCCAAAACCCAAAACCCCAAACCCAAAACCCTAACCCTAAACCCTAAACCTTAAACCCTAAAAGCTAAAAACCTACACCTAAAGTAAATAAAACTTAAAAATAAAATAAATAAAAAAACATAAACCAAAATATAGTAAAAAATAAAATAAAATAAAAACCTAAACTAAAACCAAAACCTAAACATAAACTTAAACCTAAACCAAAAAAAGAAAATAAAATAAAAATTAAGAACTAAACTAAAATAAAATAAATAAAAACCTAAACTAAACTAAAAATAAAAAATCTAAATAAAAAAAAAACTAAACCTAAAATAACAATAAAATAGACCAAAAATAAAAACTAAACAAAAACCTAAACCTAAAAAATAAACCTAAAAATAAAACTTAAACATAAATAAAAAATAAAACCTAAAACATAAAATAAAAGGAAACCGTAAACCTAAAATAAAAAAATAAACCTAAACCTAAACTAAAATAAACTAAATTAAAATAATTAAAATATAAACCTAAACCTAAACCTAAACCCTAAATAAAATAAAATAAACTAAAAAATAATACCTAAAAAAAACCTAAAATAAAATCCTAAAACCTAAACCTAAGAAAAATAAAATAAAAACCTAAACCTAAACCTAAAAATAAAAAATAATATTTAAACCTAAAATATAAAATAAAAAAAACTAAACTAAAAAAATATTCCTAAACCAAGAAAATAAACTAAAATAAATATACCTAAAATGAATAAACTAAACTAAATAAAAATAAAAATAAACTAAATAAAAATAAAAAATAAAAAATAACTAAAATAAATAAAAATACACTAAATATACTAAATAAACCTAAACCTAATTTTAAAAAATATTAAAATTTAAAAAATTAAAAAGAAGTAACAAAATCTCTAAATCCTAAACCCTAACCCTTAAACCCTAAGCCATAAAACCTAAACCCTAAACACTAAACCCTAAAACCCCAAACCATGAACCCTAAAACCTATAACCATAAACTGTAAACCTTAAACCCTAAACCATAAACCCTAAATCCTAATCCCTAAACCCTAAACACTAAGCCCTAAAAACCTAAAACTTAAACCTAAACTAAATAAAACCTAAAAATAAAATAAATAATAAAACTTAAACTTAAATAAAGTAATAAAATAAAATAAAATAAAAACCTTAACTAAAACCTAAACCTAAACCTAAACCTCAACCTCCACCTAAACCTAAACCTAAAAATATAATAAAACAAAAAATAAAAACTAAACTAAAATAAAATAAATAAGAAAAAAAACTAACCTAAAAAATTCATTAAAACTAAAAAAATAAAAAACTTAACTAAAATAAAAACTAAACATGAAATAAAAATAAAATAAATCTAAAATAAAATAAAATAAAAACTAAATAAAAATCTAAACTAAAAAAAATAAAATTAAAAATAAATAAAAAATAAAATCTAAACCCTAAACTTAAAAAAAATAAAAACCTAAAATAAACAAAATAAAATAAATATAAACCTAAAATAAAATAAACTAAACTAAAATAAATAAAACCTAAACCTAAACTTAATAATAAAATAAAATAAAAAATTATAACTAAAATAAAATAAAATAAATAAGAACCTAAACTAAACTAAAAAAATAGAATAAAGCTAAAAAATAAAAAACTTAAATAAAATAAAAACTAAAGGTAAAATAAAAATAAAATAAATCTAAAATAAAATAAAATAAAAACTAAATAAAAACTTAAACCAAAAAAATAAAATATAAAATCTAAAACCTAAACTTAAAAAAAACCAAAACCTAAAATAAATGAAATAAAATAAATATAAACCTAAACTAAAATAAACTAAACTAAAATAAATAAAACCTAAACCTAAACCTAAAATAAACTAAACCTAAACCCTAAACTAAATAAAATAAAATGAAAATTAACTAACCAAAATTAAATTAAAAATAAAACCTAAAATAAAAAATAAAATAAAAATAAAACTAAACTAAAACATAAACCTAAACCTAAATAAAAAAATTAAAACCTAAACTAAAATAAATAAATCTAAAATAAATTAACCAAAATAAATTCTAAATAAAATAAAAAATAAAATAAACTAAAAAAACAAATAAACTAAATAAACTTAAACCTACGTTTAAAAAAAAATAACCCCAACCCTAAATCCCTAATCCCTAAATCCTAAACTAAACCCTAAACACACTAAACCCCTAAAACACAACCCTAAACCCTAAACCTACAACCTTAAACCTTAAACCCTAAACCCTAAACCCTAAACCCTAAGACCCTAAACTCTAAACCCTATGCCCTAAAACCTAAAACCTAAACATTAAACCCTAAACCCTAAACCCTAAACCCTCAACTAACCATAAACCCTAAACCTTAAACCCCAAAAAGCTAAAAACCTAAACCTAAACAAAACAAAACATTAAAATAAAATAAATAAAAAACTTAAACAAAAAAAAGTAAAATAAGAAAATAAAATAAAAGCCTAAACTGAAACCTAAACCTAAACCTAAACTTAAACCAAAACCTAAAAAAGAAAATAAAATATAAATTATAAACTAAACTAAAATAAAATAAATAAAAACTCAAACTAAACTAAAAAATAATAAACCTAAATGAAATAAAAGTAAACCTAAACTAATAATAAAATAAACACTAAGTAAAAACCTAAACCTAAAAAATAAGCCTAAAAATAAATAAAAAATACAACCTAAACAGTAAATTAAAATGAAAAACCTAAACCTAAAATAAAAATAAAATAATCCTAAACTTAAACTAAAATAAACTAAACAAAAATAAATAAAACATAAACCTAAAATAAACTAAACCTAAACCTAAACCTAAACCCTAAATAAAATAAAATAAACTAAAAATAAACCTAAACCACAACTAAAAAATAATACCTACAAATAAACCTAAAATAAAATCCTAAAATCTAAACCTAAGAAAAATAAAATAAAAACCTAAACCTAAACCTAAAAAAAAATATAAAACTTAAACCTAGAACATAAAAAAAAATAAAACTAAACTAAAAAATAATCTTAAACTTAAACCTAAACCTAAAAAATAAACTAAAATAAATAAACTAAAGAAAAAAATAAACTAAACTAAATAAAAATGAAAATAAATCCAAATAAAAAATAACTAAAATAAATAAAAAATAAACTAAATAAACCTAAACCTACTAGTTTACCTAATTTGAAAAAACTAGAAAAATATAAAAAATTAAAACAAATAAAAAAATTCCTAAATCCTAAACCCTAAACCCTAAACCTACAACCATAAACCCTAAAACTCTAAACCCTAAACCCTAAACCTTAAACCCTAAACTCGAAAACCTATAACCCTAATTCCTTAAACCCCAAACCCTAAACCATAAACCTTAAATCCTAAACCCCAAAAACCTAAAAACCTAAACCTAAAGTAAATAAAACCTAAAAATAAAATAAATTAAAAAACTTAAAATTAAATAAAATAATAAAATAAAATAAAATAAAATAAAACCTCAACTATAACCTAAACCTAAACCTCAACCTAAACCTCAACCGAAACCTAACCTAAAATAAATTAAAATAAAATAAATAAGAACCTAAACTAAACTAAAAAAATAAAATAAACCTAAAAAACAAAAAACCTAATTAAATTAAAAACAAAATGTAAAATAAAAATAAAATAAACCTAAAATAAAATAAAATAAAAACAAAATAAAAACATAAACCTAAAAAATAAACTTAAAAATAAATAAAAAATAAAACTTAAAACCTAAACCTAAACTAAAATAAATTAAACTTAAATAAATAGAACCTAAACCTAAACTAAGAAAAAACTTAACCTAAACCTTAAACTAAATAAAATAAAATAAATTAAAAATAAAACTAAAATAAAAAACCTAAAACCTAAGCCTAAAAAATAATATAAAACTAAAACTAAAGTTAAAAAAAACATAAACCTAAACCTAAACTTAAAAAAGGAACTAAAATAAAATACCAAAACTAAAATAAATAAACCTAAAATAAATAAACCAAACTAAATAAAAAATAAATATAATCCTAAATAAAAAAAAAACTAGAATAAATAAATAATAAACCAAACCCACTGTTTAAAACCCTAAATCCTAAATCCTAAACCTTAAACCCTAAATCTTAACACCTAAACCCTAAACACAAAACCATAAAATTAACCCTAAACCCTAAACTAACCTTAAACCCTAAACCCTAAACCCTAAACACTAAACCCTAAACCCTCACCATGACCTTAAACCCTAATCCATAAACCCTAAATACTAAAACCCTAAACCCTAAACTATAAACTATCCCTAAACCTTAAAACCTAAATACAAACCCCTAAACTGAACCCTCCCAAAACCTAAATTAAACCCTAAACCCTAAACCATAAATCCTAAACACTAAATCCTAAACCCTAAACCCTAAACCCTAAACTCTAAACCCTAAACACCTAAAAACATAAACCTAAACTAAATAAAACCTAAAAATAAAATAAATATATAAACCTAAACCTAAATAAAATAAAATAAATAGAATAAATACCTAAACTAAAACTTAGACCTAAACCTAAAAATAAAATAATATAAGAAATAAACTAATATAAAGTAAATAAAAACCTAACCTAAACTAAAAAAATAAAATAAACCTAAGTATAAAAAACGTAAATAAAATAAATTAAAAACTAAATAAAAACATAAACCTAAAAAATAAATATAAAAATAAAAGAAAAATAAAACCAAAAATAAAAATAAAATAAACCTAAACCTAAACTAAAATAAACTAAAATTAATAAGACCTAAACCTAATATAAACTTAACCTAAACTTAAACCCAAACTAAGTAAAATAAAATAAATTAAAAATAAACCTAAACCTATACTAAAACATAAAACCTAAAAATAAACCGAAAATAAAAACTTAAAACCTAAACCAAATAAAATAAAATAAAACTTTAATAAAAAATAAAAAAATAAAACCTATAAAACAAATTAAAAACATAAAACCAAACCAAAAAAAATAAAAAATCCTAAACTAAAATAAATAAACCTGAAATAAATAAACTAACCTAAATAAAGATAAAAGATAAACCTAAAAAAAATAAAAAATAATATTAAATCAGATAAACAAAAAATAAACTAAATAAACCTAAACCTACCGAATTACTTAATTTTTTTAAAAAAAAAAACCCTAAACCCTAACTCCTAAACCCTAAACCCTAAAACTAACCCTAAACTCCAAACCCAAACCTATATCCCTAAACCTACAACCCTAAACCCTAAAACCTTAAGCCCTAAAACCTAAACCCTAGACCCTAAACCCTAAACCCAAAACCATAAACCCTAAACCCTAAAACCCTAAACCCTAAACTAAACCCTAAACCCTAAAACCCTAAACCTTAAACCCTCAACCCTAAACCTTAAACCCCGAAAACTAAACCCTAAACTAACCCTAAAATCTAAACTAAACCTAAACCTTAAGAATGGGTAGAACTTTGACGGTAGGAACATCATCGTCAATTAGGCTCAGCCTAAATCTAGTGGTGGAGGCAAAGGAAGAGGCGGCTATTATCGTAGTGGTGGTGGGGGATCTAGAGGTGCTAGTTGATAAGGAGGTGGCGATCAGAGTAGTGGTGGCTATGGAGGTAGGAGGAGCGATAGAGGTTACAGCCATGGTGGTGGTGGAGGGAGAGATTGGGGATATGATGGCAGATCCCACTACTCAAGAGGAGGTGCTGGTTCTAATGGGAATTAGAGAAACTAAAGAATGGTCGATCCGATCTGTTACCTATGAAACTGTGAATTTATAGTATAGACAGTTCTACTTATCTAGGGTTATTTATTTTTTGTATGGGTGCTCATTTTTTATCTATGTCGTTGCTTATGTCATAGAAAACTTGGGGTGCTACTTGGTTGATGAAATTGAAAAGAATATACAATTAATATTAATTTATTCTCTATTAAAAAAACCATAAACGCTAAACTAAAACTTAAACCCTAAACTTAAAACCAAAACCCATTACCCTAAACCCTAAATCCTAAACCCTAAACCCTAAAAACCCTAAACCCTAAACACTAAACCCTAAACCATAATCCCTAAACCCTAAAATCCTAAAATATTAACCATAAAATTTAAACCCTAAAACCTATAACCCTAAGCCCTAAACCCAAACCATAAACCCTAAACCCTAAACTAACCCTAAACCCTAAGCCCTAAACTAACCTTAAAACCTAACCCTAAACCCTAAACTCTAAATCTTGAATAAAGATGTCATTAGGAGTAGATCTAAAGAATGACCTAATCCTAACATAGTTATGGTAGCTAAAGAAAATGTCTTCAAGAGACTTTCCCTTGACTATTAGAGATTTGAATACCCTAAATCCTAACCCTAAATCATAATATAATATCATATATTATATTATAATGTATCATCATATTGTAGAGCATGTAATGATGTGTTTTGGATATTATAAGATGTTTTGAAATGTTTTAGTATATTATGGTATTATGCCCTATAGTTTATATTAATATAAATCATAAAAACATTAATTTAATAAATTAGATGTTGAAATTTGTTAAATTTGAAGTGGGAATTAGGTTGTAGTACTAAAGGTGTGTTACACCAATTGTAATCTAAAAAGTAAGTTTTTATGTTCAAAATAAGTATTATATGTTGTAGCATAGTATAGCATCATATATTATAATATATTATTCTACGCATTTTAAATTCTTTTAGTATTTAACAATCATGCAGTCGAGCCTACACTAGCATTACTTATAAAAATGTTGATTTAGACTTTAAAATTTTGGAATTTGGATAAATTCATAATAGGTAGAGCATGGCATCATAATATTTTGTTTCAATTTAAAATATCTAACTGATATGACTAAATTATATAGTTTTATTATTATTTAGACTAATTTTATGACTTTTTATCTTAAGAAATCCATTCTGATGTGATATGCAATATAATATAATATAATATGTTCTAGTGTATTATAATATAAGATGCCATAACATAGTGTACCATCTTGCATTATAGCATACTATTGTGTATTACTAGTTGTTATTTAACATATTTTAGTTAGCTATAGTATGATGTAGTACAGTTTGTTCTAGTATAATTCATAAAGATACTGATTTATAGGCTGAGATGATGGGATTTGGCCAAATTTAAAGTAAGCTTTAGGGAACATAATTGGGGGTGTGCTATAGTGTGTCATTTAATCAAAAGAACAAAATTTTGCATCCAAAATAAATGTTCATTTTTCAACCAAATTTGATAAATCTACTTAAAGAAATATTATAAATCATGTTTGGAAATAATTACCATCAATGAAAATTCCATTTTGAATTCAATCTCTTCTATGTTGAAAGTATTCTTGTTTGGGAATCCTCCACGATGTGTTTAAGGTAGATGTAAGAACTTGAGCAGCATCCTATCCTTCATCGACATAACACAAATATAAGCTATCTTACTAGGTTGGTTGGGAATCCTACATGCTATCTTTCTAGATTGATAGTTAGACACCAATGAGCACCTTAGGTTGGTTGGTTCTCACTATGCTAACGGATACACCGCTCATGCTGATAGATACACCTTAGGTTGGTTAGTTCTTGCACATTAGGATACACCACTCATGGTAGATGTAAGTTTGCTACACTTTTTCCTTGTGTTGGCCATCGTACACCTATAAGCTTTCTTTTCTAGGGCTTAATATAATGTTCCTAGCAGCACCACCCTTGTGGGCATTATATTTGGATCACATCCTTTGCAGCCCCATTTAGACACTTCCTGGGTTACTATCGGATTGGATAGTTCCCCTTTCCTAGTAAACACTCCTGTGATTGAAGTATCCATCCTATGGATGTGCAGATTCTCCCTTGGTCTAGTAAATTTTAGATAGGTCAACATTGATATAGCCGCTTCTTAGTGTGGTCCCTCACACACCAATAGGGTCCAAGCAAATATAATATATATATATATATATATATATATATATATATATATATATATATATATATATATATATATATATGCACTTGTGGATTAGGAGGACGCCCCTAATGATACCTTTTCCCAAGCAGTCATCCTATCTTTAGGGCAGTGTCAGCAAAACTCCTATAAGAATTTTGTGACTACTCTTGAGTTGATATAAGTCTTCAGCGGCATTCATTCAATAGTCACCCAAAGTCGGGTTCGATTTGTTGTGCTACCAATAGGTCACCCCAGCAGTTGTTCCCTGCTTTAGAAGATGTAAGTCTGTTATGCCTTCTTCCTAGTATAGTCATTGCACATCGAAAGGCAACCCCTTAGGTTGTCTAGGTCTACCCCACAGCTAGTAGACTATCCATTTGGATTTATAAATCTGAGATAGGACAAGTCTGATATAGCCCCTTCTCAGTGGGTCCATCGCACACCGACATGGTCCATAAATTAAATCTATCAAATTTGACTGAGCTCACATCCCCAGCAAACATGCCCTCAATTCTAAAGCAAACTAAACCATATCAAATCACATGAAACTAAAATAAAATTAACCCTGACTACTTTTGAGTTGACATAAGTCCTTAGTAGCATTCACTTAGCAGTCTCCCTTGGTTAGGTTTGATTTATTGTGCATCCAATGGGTCACCCCAATGGTTATTCCTAGATTTAAAAGATTTAAGTCTGCTACACCTTTTCCTAGCACAGCCAGTGTACACTGAAAGGAAACCCCTTAGGTTGGCTAGTTCTACCCCACAGTCGGTAGACTATCCCTTTGGATTTGTAAACCTGAGGTAGGTCGATATAGCTCTTTCTCATCCATCGCACACCAACAAGGTCCATAAACTCGGATTAAATTAAACCCAATGATTTTCCCCAAAGGAGTTAAATCACCCCTTCTCCCCAAGCCCCAAATCATATATAAACAAGTCAAGCAAACAAATCAAATTCAAAACCAACCTCTCCAATGGAGCCAAATTAAACCAACTCCCCCCAGTAGAGTCTAAATCAAAGAAATCAAACCAAACTCTTATTCCAAGCGTATACATCCCCAAACAAATTTATTAAATCAAACTCAAATCCCTATCCTAAATGGATAGCCTGAACCTACTTCCCTAGTGGAAGGTTCATATACCTCTTTCCCAGGAGACTCGAGCCATATCTCTAGCAGATATGCCTCCACATCAATTAAAATAAAATAAATTAAAGTCGATTCGATCTTAATCTTTGGTGGATTATAAATTTTTATACCTAGTGGATATTCTTTTCATAAATTATATAATCAAATCAAATTCAAACCTTATCCCTAGCAAATTTTCTTCTTCTATTCAACATAGACCCTTCACATGTCATGTCCAATGCAAGTGTGATCCCTTAGCGGATCACCCTCCATGTCCTTGACATGGAATTCTCATCAAATCTTATTTCTTCTCTTATGCACACCTTTAATAATTCAACTAAAAGCCTAACAATGTATTCATTCAAATTACATCATCTTAACATTGTAATCAACATTTTATGATTTATGATGGTGCAAGCTCAAACTAACTATACAATATCATGCTAAACATATTATAGTGTGAATTAACACACTATATTATATTATAATATATGATGTTATATTATAATTTGCTATAATATAATATATTTTCTAACATTACACCTCATTAGAATCGCTTCAAAGGAACAAATAACAAAATTTTCTTAAAATATGAATAATGTTCATTTTGGATGTAAAATTTTTATTTTTCTATTAGAAATGGTACAAAAGTAACATATTTTTGGTGTTGCTTCTTGTTGTGTGCCATGAATTTGGCAAAATTCTTCCATCACAACCTTCAAATTAACATTTTTGTGAGTTTTGACCAAATGTATTATAACAAAAGTAAAACATACTAAAATGTACAATAACATTTAGTAACACACCACCACATTCATATATATGTGAAGTTATATTATTATGTACATTATATTTTAATACACTTTCATATTATATATTATCTTACATTACACCTTAAAATGAATCACTTTAAGAAAAAAAATTATAAAATTTGTTTGAAAAATGAACATTTATTTTGGATGCAAAATTCCATTCTTTTGATTAAATGACACCATAGCACACCCCAAATGATGTTCCCTAAAGCTTACCTAAAAAATTTGGCCAAATCTCATCATCTCAACCTATAAATCAGTATTTTTATGAATTATACCAATACAAACTCTACTACATCATACTATAATAAACTAAAATATGCTAAACTACAACTAGTAATACACAATAGTATGTTATAATGAATGATGCTACACTATAAACCTATATTATAATACACTATAACATATTATATTATATTATATTGCATATCACATCACAAGGGATTTCTTAAGATAAAAAATCATAAAATTCATCAAAATAATAAAAAACTATATATTTTAGTCATATCACTTACATATTTTAAATTAATATAATACATTATGATGTCATGCTCTGCCTATTATGAATTTGGCCAAATTCCACCATTTTAAAGTCTAAATTAACATTTTTATAAATAATGCTAGTGTAGTTTGACTGCATGATTGTATAACACTAAAATTAAAATGCAGAACAATATATTATGATATATGATGTTATACTATACAACATATAATATTTATTTTGAACATAAAATCTTACTTTTAAACTATAAGTGGCATAGCACACCTTTGGTACTACAACCTAATTCCCACTTCAAATTTAATAAATTTCATCATCTGATTTATTAAATCAATATTTCTATGATTTATATTAATATAGAATATAGTACAATACCATAATATACTAAAACATTTCAAAACATCTTATAATAGCAAAAAACACATCACTACATGCTCAAATATATGATGTTAAATTATACTATAATATATGGTATAATATGATTTAGGTTAGGTTTAAGGTATTCAAGTCTCTAATAATCAAGAAAGTCCCTTGAAGACATTTTCTTTAGCTACCATAACTATGTTAGATTAGATCATTCTTTAGATCTACTCTAATGACATCTTCATTCAATGTTTATGGTTGGGGTTAGTTTAGTTTGGGGTTTTGGGTTTGTTTAGGGTTAGAGTTTAAGGTTTAACATTTAGAGTTTGGGTTTTTAAGGCTGTTTAGGGTTTTAGGGTTTAGGGTTTACAATTTTAGGGTTTAGGGTTTAGGGTTTAGGGTTTATTATTTAGGGTTTAGGGTTTATGGTTTAGTGTTTAGTGTTTAAGGAATTTAAAGTTTAGGGTTTAAGGTTTAGGGTATTTAAAGTTTAGGGTTTAAGGTTTATGATTTAGGTTTTAGGTTTATGGTTTATGTTTTAGTTTAGGGTTTAGGGTTTAGGGTTTAAGGTTTTTCTTTTTAAATAGAGAATAAATACATATTCAACATTTATACTTTTTGATTTCATCAACCAAGTAACACACCAAATTTTTTAAGACATAAGCGATGACATAGATAAAAAATGAGCATGCCTAGAACCATCTCTACTATAAAGACACAATTTTATAAGCAAGATCTATCTTCAATTTCTAGTTCATCAACCTCCTGGTCTCTCGAGTAGCAGATCCACCATCATATCTCCCCTCTACCACCACCACGCATTTCATACTCCTCCGCCTCTATAACCACCACTACTCCAACCACCACCTCCATATCCACCAGTACCTCCAGATCCCCCCACCACCACTATGATAACTGCCACCTCCGCCTTCTCCTCCATCGTCAGATTTAGACTGAGCCTTGATTGATGTTCTGCCAAGGTTCACATTTTTATTAGGTTTAGGGTTAGTAGGGTTTAGGTTAAGGGATTTAAGTTTTGGGGGTTTAGGGTTTGTAGGTTTAGGGTTATTTGGGGTTTGGGTTTAGGGTTTAGGGTTTGTGGTAGGGTTTGTTAGGTTTAGGGTTTAGGGTTTTTTAGGTTTAAGGTTTGGGGAGGGTTTAGGGTTTGGGTTAGGTTTATTTAGGGTTTAGAATTTAGGATTTAAAGTTTTGGGTTTTTTTAAATTAAGTAAATCGATAGGTTTAGGTTTATTTAGTTTATTTTTTATTTATTCAGGCTTTTTATTTAGGTTTTTTTAAATTTTTATTTTGTTCAGTTTATTTATTTTAGGTTTTTTATTTTAGTTTATTTTTTAGGTTTGGGTTTATTTTTTAGTTGAGTTTTATTACTATTTTATTTTATTGTTTTATGTTTTATTTTTTATTTTAAAGTTTAGCTGTAGGTTTTATTTTATTATTTTAGGTTTTTATTTTAGGTTTACTTTTAGGTTTTATTTTTTAGTTTATGTTGAGGTTTATTTTATTTTATTTAGTTTAGGATTAGTTTATTTTAGGTTTAGGTTTAGGTTTTATTTATTTTATATTTATTTATTTGTTTAGGTTTTTTTTTTTTTTTTTGTTTATTTTATTTTAGTTTAAGTTTTAGATTTTATTTTATGGTTTAGATTTTATTTTTTTATTTATTTTAAGTTTTATTTTTAAGTTATTTTTAAGTTTAGGTTTTATTTAGTTTTACTTTATTTTATTTTAGGTTTATTTTATTTTATTTTAGGTTTATTTTATTTTTATTTTATTTTATTTTATTTTAGGTTTAGGTTTAGGTTTATGTTTTATTTTAATATATTTTATATTATTTTGTTTAGGTTTTTTTATTTATTTTATTAAGTTTTATTTGTTTAGGTTTAGCTTTTTTAGGGTTTAGGTTTGGGTTTAGGGTTTAGCATTTAGGGTTTGTGGGTTTAGGTTTGGTTTGGGGTTTAGGGTTTAGGGTTTAAGGTTTAGGTTTTATGGTTTAGGTTTTAGGTTTAAGTTTAAGTTTTAGTTTAGGGTTTAGGGTTTAAGGTTTTTTTTTTAAGAACAAGTTCAAATTAAACATTTCTTCTTTTCGATTTCATCAACCAAGTAGCACCCTAAGTTTTCTAAGACACAAGCGATGACATAGATCAAGAATGATCACCCATTGAGCAAATTAAATACCTAGATAAGTAGAGCCCTCTCTAATGTAAAGACACAGTTCCTTAAGTAGCAGATCAGATCAGTCATTCTTTAATTTCTCTGGTTCCCATCAGAACCAACCCTACCTCTCAAGTAGCAGGATCCACCATTGTATCACCGATCTCTCTCTCTGCGACGACCACAGATATAATCTTTATCACTTCTCCCACCTCTATAACCACCACTATTTCGACCACCACCTCCATATCCACCAGCACCTCGAGATCCCCCGCCACCACTGTGATAACCATTGCCTCCGCCGTAGCCTCCATCGCTAGATCTAGACTGAGCCTTATTGATGGTGATGTTCCTGCCATCAAGGTTATTCTCATTCATAAGATTGAGGGTTAGTTTAGGGTTTATTTAGAGTTTAGGGTTTGGCATTTAGGTTTAGTTAGGTTTTAGTGTTGTGGTTTGGTATTATGGTTTAGGGTTTAGGGTTTATGGTTTGGTTTATAGGTTTAAGGTTTAGGGTTCAGGTTTAGGTGGGGTTTGGGTTTGGGGTTTTGGGTTTAGGATTTAGGGTTTAGGTTTTTTTATAAAATTAAGCAAAGATAGTTTAAGTTCATTTAGTTTATTTTGTTTTTTTATTTATTTGAGTTTATTTTATTTTTATTTTATTTAGGTTTATTTTATTTATTTTAGTTTATTTACTTTAGGTTTATTTTTATTTTAGGTTTTTTTTTAGTTTAGTAGGTTTATTTTTACTTATTTTAGGATTTTTTATTTTATTTAGTTTATTTAGTTTTTATTTTATTTTGGGTTTATTTTATTTTTATTTTAAGTTTAGTTTTATTTTATTTAGTTTTATTTTAGTTTAGTTTAGGTTTTATTTATTTATTTTAGTTTACTTTTTTATTTTATTTTATTTTCTTTTTAGGTTTAGGTTTTAGTTTATGTTTATTTTATTTTATTTTTATTTTATCTTTTAGGTTTTTTTATTTTATTTTATTTTAGGTTATATTTTATTTTAGGTTTAGGTTTTAGCTAGGTTTAGGGTTTAGGATTAGTTGTGGGTGGGGTTTATGGTTTATGGTTTGGGGGTAGTTAGGGTTTTAGGGGTTTAGGGTTTGTGGTTTAGGGTTTAGTGGTTTAGATTTGGATTAGGGTTTAGGGTTTAGGGATTTCATGGTTTAGCATTTAGGGTATAGGGTTTAAGTTTTAGGTCTAGGGTTCATGTTTTAGGGTTTTTGTTTTTTTATAATAGAGATCCAATTAAGATTCAACATTTCTTCTTTTTACTTTCATCAACCAAGTAACACACTAATTTTTTTAAGACATAAGTGTTGACATAGATCAAAAATCAGCATGCATAGAGTAAATAAAAAATCATAGAAAATTAGAACTATCTCTGCTGTAAAGGCGAAGTTCCATAAGATGCAGATCGGATAAGCCATTCTTCAGTTTCTCCAATTCCCATCAGAACCACCCCGCCCTCTCGAGTAGCGGGATCTTCCATCATTTCCTCGATCTGTACCTCTACCACCACCACAACTGTAACCTCCATCGCTACTCCTGCATCCATAACCACCACTTCTCTGACCCCCACCTCAATATCCACCAGCACCTCCAGATCCCCCACCGCCATAATGATAACAACCAACTCTGCCTTCACCTCTTCGGCCATATCTAGACTGAGCCTAGTTGACTGTGATGTTCCTATAATCATTTTGCTTTTTAGGTTTAGGTTTAGGTTTAAGGGTTTATGCTTATTTTTTAATTTATTTAGTTTCTTTAGTTTTATGTTTATTTGGTTTAAGGTTTAGGGTTTTGGTTTAGGTTTGGATTTTTTTCTTTTTAGGGTTTAGGGTTTAGGGTTTTTATGGTTTAGTGTTTAGGGTTATCGGTTTAAGGTTTAGGGTTAGTTTTTTTGGTTTATGGTTTAGGGTTTTAGATTTCAGTTTTAAGCTCTTTTTTTTTTGTAAATTAAGTAAACATGTAAGTTTAGGTTTATTTAGTATATTTTCTTATTTCAATTTATTTTATTTTAAATTTATATTTAGGTTTATTTTTTATTTTTATTTAATTTAGGGTTTTTATTTTACTTTACTTTTAGTTTAGTTTAATTTTAGTCAAGTTTTAGTTTTATTTTATTTTAAGTTCATGTTATATTTTTTTATTTTGGGTTTAGGTTTAGGTTTTTATAATATTTTTCTAGGTTTAGGTTTTAGGTTTTTATTTTATTTTATTCTTAGGTTTTATTTTAGTTTATAGTTTATTTATTTATTTTAGTTTAGTTCAATTTAGTTTAGGTTTATGTTAATTTAATTTATTTTTAGGTTTAGGTTTTTAGGTTTAAGATTTATTTTATTTATTAAGTTTATTTTTTAAGTTTATTTTAGGTTTAGGTTGTTTACTATATTTTATTTTAGCTTATTTTATTTTTATTTCATGTTTAATTTTATTTTATTGTTTTTATTCTTAGGTTTATTTTATTTTAATTTTAGTATAGCTTTTTTCTTTAATTATCTATTTATTTTATTTTTTTATTTTATTTTAGGTTTAGTTTAGGTTCATTTTAGGTACTTTAATTTATTTTTTAATTTATTTTAGGTTTAGTTTTATTTATTTATTTTATTTTATTTAGTTTAGCCCAGCCCAGGTTAGTAAGGAGGAGTTGGGTCTTAGTTTAGGGTTGGTTTTCAGTTGGCCTGGGGTTAGTTCCTAGTTTTTATGGCCCAGGGTTTTAGAGGTCATTCAGGGCCCAGGGTAGGGTGGCCCAGGTTTAGGTGGTGGCCTGGGTGGGCCTGTGGCCTGTGTGTTTTAGTTGGGTTAGGGTTTAGCCCAGTGTTAGGGTCAGTAGGATAGTGGAGGTGTCATAGGGAGAGTCCTTATAGTTTAGTAGGGTTAATTTTAGGTTAAGGTCAATAGTAGGTTTATTTTAGTTTAGTTTAAAATTTGGGTAGTAGTAGTTTTATTTAGTTATTTTATTTATCTTTATTTAGATTTATTTTGAATTTATAATTAGTTTGATTTATTTTATTTTAAGTTTATTTATTAGTTCAGTTTTTTATTTTAATTTATTTTGGTTTAGCTTAGGTTTATGTTTATTTTATGTTTAGTTTTATTTTTATTTTATTTTAGTTTTAGCTATATTTTTTTATTTTGAGGTTTAGGTTTAGGTTTTATTTTATTTTTTTATTTTAGGTTTCAGTTTTATTTTGTGGGTTTATTTTAGGTTTATTTTAGTCAGGTTTATGTTTATTTTTTTAGTTTATTTAGTTTAGGTTTAGTTTTATTTTTTTAGTTTAGTGTTTTATTTATTTTAGTTTAGTTTATTTTAGCTTTAGTTTAGTTTATTTTATTTTGTTTATTTTATTTTATTTTAGGTTTTAATTTCTTTATTTTTATATGATTTGGGTTTTTTTTATTTATTTTTTTTTTTATTTTAGTTTATTTTATTTTATACATTTATTTAAATTTTTTTATTTTTTATTTTATTTAGTTTTATGGTTTAATATTTTATTTTAGTTTAGTGTTTTTTTTATTTTATCCATTTGAGGTTTAGTTTAGTTTTTTCCTTTTTATTTTATTTTATTTTTATTATATTTAGGTTTATGCTTTATTTATTTATTTATATATAGGTTTTGTTATGTTTTGTTAGGTTTTTTAGTTTTTAGTTTTAGTGTTTTGTTTAGGTCAGTGGTAGGTTAGGTTCAGTGGGATTTGTGGTTTGTGGTTTGTGGTTAGATAGGTTTAGTTCAGTGGTTTGGGGTTTTTGTGAGTTTAGATTTAGGGTTTAGATTTTGGGGTTTAGGTTTTAGGGTTTAGGGTTATAGATTTTAGGGTTTAGGGTTTAGGGTTGTAGATTTTTTATTTATTTTTATTTTTTTAAATTATTATATTATTTTAAATTGTTTTTTTTTAAATTAAGTAACTCATAGGTTTTTGTTTATTTTATTTATTTATTATTTATTTTAGTTTATTTTATTTTTTGTTTTTTATTTAAGTTTATTTTTTTATTTAGTTTAATTTATTTATTTTAGGTTTATTTATTTTAGTTTATTTTTGAGGTTGAGTTTACTTTTTAGTTAGTTTTATTTTATTTTATTTTTAGGTTAATATTTTTATTTTAGTTTATTTTAAATTTTATTACTTAGTTTAGGTTCAGTTTACTTTTGTTTAATTTTATTTTATTTAGTTTAGGATTTAGTTTAGTTTATTTTAGGTTTTAGGTTTAGTTTTAATTTAGTTTTATTTTATTTTATTTTATTTTATTACTTTTATTTTATTATATTTGGTCTATATTTTTGGTTTTTTTAATTTAATAGTTTAGTTTAGGTTTTATTTATTTTATTTTATTTTAGTTTAGTTTTTTTTATTTTATTTAATTTGTTTTAGTTTACATTTTAGGTTTTATTTTATTATTTATTTTATTGGTTTATGTTCATTTATTTATTTTCTTTTAAGTTTATTTTATAGGTTTATTTCTTTTAGGTTTTATGGTTTAGGTTTGGATTTTAAGTTTAGTGGTTTAGGTATAGATTTTGGAATTAATGTAGGGTGGGATCAGGGTTTTAGGGTTTAGTTAGGTTTAGGTTTAGGGTTGTAGATCTGGATAGTTTTGGGTTAGGGTTTTTTTTTATATTTTTATTTTTTTAAAATTTATTTTTATTCTAAATAAAGCAAATGTAGGTTTATTTTATTTATTTAGTTTATTTTTATTTTAATTTAGGTTTTTTTATTTTTATTTTAGTTTAGGTTATTTATTTTAGTTTATTTATTTTTTATTTTGTAAGTTTGGGTTTATTTTAAGTTCAATTTTATTTTTATTTTACTTTTTAGGTTTAGGATTTATTTTTTATTTTTAGGTTTAGGTTTAGACTTTTTTTTTTAGTTTTAGTTTTTTTTTTAGATATTATTTTTTAGTTTATGTTTAGGTTTATTTTTACTATATTTTCTTTTATTTTGTTTAGGTTTAGCTTTAGTTTATTTTTGATTTAGAATTAAAGTTTTATTTATTTTAGTTTAGTTTTTCTTAGTTTAGGTTTAGGTTTATATTATTGTTCTTTTAGTTTTAATTTTTAAATTTAGGGTTTAGGTTTTATTTTTTTATTTATTTTTAGATTTTATTTTTGGGATTATTTTTTAGGTTTAGGTTTTTATTTAGTTTTTAATTTTATTTTAGGTTTAGTTTTTAATTTTTAATTTGGTTTTGTTCAGGTTTTTATTTCTTTTATTTTAGTTTAGTTTTTTCAATTTTATTTTCTTTAGGTTTAGTTTTTTAGGTTTAGTTTTAAGTTTTATTTTAGGTTTATTTTAGATTTAATTTTTTATTTATGTTTAGGTTTACTTTTAGTTTATTTTATTTTATTTTGTTCTATTTAGGTTTAGTTTATTTGTGTTTATTTACTTTAGTTTATTTTAATTTTATTTATTTTAGTTTAGTTTATCTTAATTTAGGTTTAGGGTTATATTATTGTTATTTTAGGATTAGGTTTTTTTAGTTTACGATATAGGTTTTATTTTCTATTTTTTATAGGTTTATTTTTTAGGTTTAGGTTTTTATTTAGTTTTTATTTTATTTTATTATAAGTTTATTTTTTTATTTTAGGTTTAGTTTTTATTTTATTTAGGTTTTTTATTTTTTTAGTTTAGTTTAGGTTTTTATGTATTTTTTTTATTTTATTTTTTATTTTTTATTTTATTTTCTTTTTATGTTTAGGTTTTAGTTTATGTTTTTAATTTATTTTATTTTTTCATTTTATTTTTTATTTGGTTTTTTTATTAATTTTAATTTTAGGTTTTATTTAGTTTTATTTAGATTTTCAGCTTTTTAGGGTTTAGGGTTTAGGCCTTAGGTTTATTTTAAAGTTTTTTTAGTTTATGTTTTGGTTTACTTTTAGTTTATTTTATTTAATTTAATTTAGGATTTAGGTTTAGTTTAGGTTTAAGTTTAGGTTTAAATTATTTTAGTTTAGGTTTAGTTTTTTTTTATCTTTAATCTAGGTTTAGTTTTTATTTTTAGAGTACTATTTGGGTTTTGTTTTTTATTTCTTTTTAGGTTTATTCTTTTAGGTTTGGCTTTTATTTAGTTTTTATTTTAGATTTATTTTATTTTTATTTTTATTTTTAGGTTTATTTTATTTTTTATTTTAGTTTAGGTTTTTATTTATTTTATTTTATTTTATTTTTATTTATTTTATTTTAGTTTATTTTTATTTTAATATTTTATTTTTCTTTTAGGTTTAGGTTTAAGTTTTTATTTACGTTTTAATTTAATTTAATTTATTTCATCTATTTATGTTTTAGTTTTCTATTTATTTTATTTTTATTTTATTTTAAGTTTAGGTTTTTAGGTTTTTGATTTGTGGGTTTAGGGTTTAGAGTTTAGGGTCTCTTTTAGGGTTTTTAGGATTTGGCCAGGTTTGGGGTCTGGGGTTTAGGTTTAGGGTTTGTGGCTTTGTGGTCAGGGTAGTTAGGGTTTGGTTAGCAAGATTTAGAGTTACTTTAAAGTTTAGGGTTAGGGTTTTTTAGGGTATGGTATGGTTAATTTAAGATTTAGTTTTAGATTTTGTGGGTAGGGTTTAGAGGTCAGTGGCCTGTGGGTTTTAAGATTTAGGGTCCAGGTCAGGGTTTAGAGTCAGTTTAGGGTCATTTAGTCAATTAGGCAAGTTTGGGGAGGAGGTTTATGGTTGGATTTAGGGTCCAGGGTAGGGTTTTATTTTAACTAAGCAAGTTGGCAGGTTTAGGTTTTTAGTTTATTTAGTTTATTTTATTTTAGTTAATTTTATTTTATTTTCTTTAGGTTTATTTTTTATATTTATTTATTTTATTTTATTTTATTTTAATTAGGATTTTTAGTTTATGTTTTATTTTAATTTATTTTATTTTATTTTATTTTTTTAGGTTTATTTTTTTATTTTTAGTTTTATGTTTAAGTTTATATTTTATTTTAGGTTTAGGTTTTAGGTCATTTTTAGGTTTATAGTTTTATTTCTTAGTTTAGGTTTAGGTTTATTTTGGTTTATTTTATTTTATTTACTTTGGGTTGAGGTTTAGTTTATTTTAGGTTTAGGTTTAGGTTTTATTTATTTTAGTTTAGTTTATTTTTAGGTTTAGGTTTATTTTATTTTGTTTATTTTTAGGTTTTTTTTTTTTAAGGTTTAGGTTTCATTTTATTTATTTTTATGTTTTATTTTAGGATTATTTTTTTAGGTTTAGGTTTTTTTTTAGTTTTATTTTATTTTATTTTAGGTTTATTTTATTTTTTATTTTATTTGTATTTATTTTGTTTTAGTTTTTTTAGTTTTATTTTATTTTTTAGTTTAGTTGAGGTTTTATTTATTTATTTTAGTTTAGTTTTTTGTTTTTTTATTTTATTTAATTTTTAGGTTTAGATTTATGTTTAAGTTTAGGTTTAGATTTATGTTTAAGTTTAGGTTTATATTTAAGTTTTAGAGTTGGTTATTATTTTATTTAATTTTTATATTTTATTTAGGTTTTGGTATTTTTATTTATTTTATTTTTAGATTCTTATTTAGTTTAGGTTTAGGTTTTTAGGTTTTTAGGGTTTAGGGTTTAGGGTTTAGGGTTTGGGGTTTAGTGTTTCAGGGTTTAGTGTTTAGGGTTTAGGGTTTAGGGTTGTAGATTTAGGGTTTAGGGTTTAGCGTTAGTTTTATTATTTAGGGTTTAGGCTTAGGGATTTTTTTTAAATTTTTTTTATTTTTTTATTTTTAGGGTTTATGGTTTAGGGTTTTAGGTTTATGGTTTATGTTTTAGGTTTAGGGTTCAGGTTTAGTTTAGGGTTTAGGGTTTTTGGTTTTTTTTAACAGATAAAAAATTTGGATTCAACATTTCTTCTTTTCGATTTCATCAATCAAGTAACCCACCAAGTTCTTTGAGACACAAGCGACGACATAGATAAAAAATGAGCACGCATAGAGCAAATCAAAAACCTTAGATAACCAGATCCGTCTCTACTGTAAAGATACACTTTCATAAGCAGGAGATCGTTGCGAACATTCTTCTATTTCTATAGTTCCCATCAGAACCACCCTGGCCTCTCGAGTAGCGGGATCCACCATAAGCAACAGATCGTATCGACCATTCTTCTATTTTATCTTTTATTTTTAATTAGTTTAGTTTATCTATTCTAGGTTTATATTTTTTAGTTTAAGGATTTTAATTTAGTTTATTTTCTAGATTTAGGTTTAGGTTTATGTTTATTCTTTTAGTTTAGTTTTATTTTTATTTTATTTTTAGGTTTAGGCTTTATTTTTTTATTTTTAGGTTTAGGTTTATGTTTTTATATTCTTTTTAGGTTTAGGTTTTAGGTTTTTATTTTAGGTTTATTTTTAGTTTTATTTTTTAGTTTAGGTTCACATTTACTTTTATTATATTTTATTTTATTTAGTTTAGGATTTAGGATTAGTTTATTTTAGGTTTAGGTTTAGGTTTTACTTATTTTAGTTTAGTTTATTATAGTTTAGGTTTAGGTTTATTTTATTTTATTTATTTTATTTTTATTTTAGGTTTAGTTATTATTTTTAGTTTAGAGTTTGGGTTTTATTTTATTATTTATTTCTAGGTTTTATGTTTAGGTTTATTCTTTAGGTTTAGGTTTTTATTTAGTTTTTATTTTATTTTATTTTAGGTTTATTTTATTTTTATTATTTATTTATTCATTTTTATTTTAGGTTTATTTTATTTTTTTTATTAGGCTTTATTTATTTTATTTTAGTTTATTCATTTTATTTTATTATTTTTTAGGTTTAGTTTAGATTTTAATTTAGGTTTATATTTACATTTTATTAAGTTTTATTTAGTTTTAAGTTAGGTTTTAGGTATTAGTTTAGGGTTTAGTGTGTGGGTCTGGAGTGTTTAGGGTTTAGTAGAGGTTTGTGGTAGGGTTTAGGGCCCAGGGTCAGGGCCTGTGGTTTAGATTAGGGTTTAGGGCCTTTAGGGTAGGGTTTGGGAGAGTAGTGAGGGTTAATAGTGGTTTAGGTGTAGGATCTGTGGTTAGTTAGGTTAGGGTTTTGGCCTGGTTTTTAGGTTTAGGTAGAGGTTTGGGTCAGCGTCACTTTAGGTTTGGGTTAGTTGTAGGTTTTATGGTTTATGATTTAATGTTTAGCGTTTGGGGTTTAGTTTTTTTTTTAAATTAAGTAAACTGCTAAGTTTAGGTTTATTTAGTTTATTTATTTTATTTTTTATTTTTATTTCAATTTTTTATTTAGTTTAATTTATTTTTTTATGTTTATTTATTTTAGTTTAAGTTTTTTTTTTAGTTTTTTTTAACATTTGGTTTAGGTTTATGTTTATTTTTTTATTTTGGTTTTACATTTATTTTATTTTTTAGGTTTTGGTTTTATTTTTTATTTTTAGGTTTAGGTTTAGGTTTAGGTTTTTATTTTATTTTATTTAGGTTTATGTTTTATGTTTTTATTTTAGGTTTATTTTTAAGATTTAGTTGTTAGTTTAGATATAGGTTTATTTTAAGTTTATTTTATTTTATTTAATTTAGGGTTTAGGTTTAGTTTATTTTAGGTTTAGGTTTAGGTTGTATTTAGTTTAGTTTAGTTTAGTTTAGTTTAGGTTTAGATTTATTTTATTTTATTTTGTTTATTTTAGGTTTAGGTATTATTTCATTTTGGGTTTAGGTTTTATTATTTCTTTTATTTTAAGTTTATTTTTTTTATTTTACATTTGTGTTTGATTTTATTTTAGATCTTTATTTTTAAGATTTTTTTTTAGTTTAGTTTAGGTTTTTAATTATTTTATTTTGTTTAGTTTATAATTTTTAATTTATTTCACTTTTAGGTTTAGGTTTAGTTTCAAGTTTAGGTTTTGGTTTAGGTTTTAGTTTAAGTTTTTATTTTATTTAATTTTTTTATTTTATTTAGATTTAGGTTTTTTTTTTATTTATTTTTTTGGTTTTATTTTGTTTAGGTTTAGGTTTTTAGATTTTTAGGGATTAGGGTTTTGGGTTCATGGTTATAGATTTAGGGTTTAAGGTTTTAGGGTTTAAGGTTTAAGGTTTTAGGGTTTAGAGTTTAGGGTTTAGTGTCTTAAGCTTTAGGGTTTAAGGTTTAGTGTTTAGGGTTAGTTTTAGGGTGCATTTTTAAAAGCAAGCAAACCAGTAGGTTTATGATTTAATTTATTTTATTTTATTTAGGTTTATTTTTTATTTTTATTTAGTTTAGTTTATTCATTTAGGTTTATTTATTTTAGTTTAGGTTTTATTTTAGTTTTATTTTTTAGGTTTTTAGGTTTATTTTAGTTTAGTTTTATTTTATTTAATTTTATGTTTAGATTTTATTTTTTATTTTTAGGTTTACGTTTTGGTTTTTATTTTATTTTTTTAGCTTTAGGTTTTAGGTTTTTATTTTAGGTTTTAATTTTTAGTAGGTTTAGCTCTATTTTTATTTTATTTTATTTATGTAGTTTATGTTTAGGTTTAGGTTTAGTTTATTTTATGTTTTGGTTTATTTTGATTTATTTATTTTATTTTTATTTTAGGTTTATTTTATTTTTTTTGGTTTAGGGTTTAGGTTTTCTTTTTTATTTATTTTTAGATTTATTTTTTTATTTTAGGTTTTTATTTAGTTTTATTTTATTTTATCTTTTAATTTATTTTATTTTACATTTAATTTTATTTTATTTAGGTTTTATTCTTAGGTTTTATTTTTAATTTAGTTTAGGTTTTATTGTTTTATTTTAGTTTATTTTCTTTATGAGTTTATTTTATTTTAGGTTTAGTTTTAGTTTAGGTTTTATTTTATTTATTTATTTTATTTATTTTATTTAGGTTTTAAGTTTTTGTGGGTTTATGGTTTAGCATTTAGGGTAGTTTAGGGTTTTAGAGTTTAGGGTTTAAAGGTTTACGGTTTAAGGTTAGGGTTTAGGGTTTAGTGTTTAGGGTTTAGGCTTTAGGGTTTAGGGTTTAGGGTTTGGGATTTGGGGTTTATGGTGTTAGGGTTTAGGGTCACAGGTTGCAGGTTTAGTGTTTAGGGTTTGGGTTTAGGTTGGGTTTTTTTTTTATTTTATTATTTTATTTTAGGGGTTTACATTTAGGGTTTAGGGCTTAGGTTTTAGGTTTTGGGTTCATGTTTTAGTTTAGGGTTTAGTGTTTTTGGTTTTTTTAACAGAGAACAAATTCAGATTCAACATTTCTTTCTTTCGATTTCATTAGCCAAATAACACACCAAGTTCTCTAAGGCACAAGAAACGACATTGATAAAAAATGAGCACGCATAGAGCAAATCAAAAAGTCAAGATAACTAGAATTGTCTCTACTATAAAACACAGTTCCATAAGCAGCAGTTCGGATCGGCCGCTCTTCAATTTCTCCAGTTCCCATCAGAACCACCTCTCGAGTAGGATCCACCATCATATCCCGATCTCTCCTCTGCCACCACGCGGTAGAACCTGTCGCTCCTCCTCCTCCTCAGAACCACCACCGCCCACCACCACCTCGATATCCACCACAACCTCCAGATCTCCCACCACCACTACGATAACTGCCACCTCCGCCTTCACCTCCACTGCCAGATTTAGGCTGAACATGGTTGAAGGTGATGTTCCTGCCATCAATCTTCTTCCCATTCTTATGGTTTTGGTTTAGGTTTATTAGGTTTTAGGGTTTAGGTTTATTTTTAAATTTATTTAGTTACTTTAGGTTTAGGTTTAGGGATTAGGGTTTGGGGTTTAAGATTTTTTTTAAAACTCAAATGATTTCATAACAAATAAGAAATTACCAAAACATGCAAGACATTTATCCTCTAACAACTAATAAAACATGATAAAATAAAATGTAATTCAAAAATTCACAAAAATAATATTTCACAAAATAATTTAACTCCTAGAGAAAATAAAATTTTATTTGATAGAAGCCCAACAAAGCTTTGTCAAACAAGCTGAATTCCATATCATCATCAGATTCCTCAGCAGGCTCTTCCTTCTTCTCTCATCCACTAGTGAGCAAAGCAAAAGAATAGTACAAGCATCGTGCTAAGAGCCACAACAAATTTACTAAGATCCTTCAAATACCGCTTAACCTTCTTGGCCTGTGGGTATGTGTAATCAGTGGAAATCATGACAGCGAGGACATTCTTGTAAGCGTTGATGAACATGTGGGTGCCGCAATAAGAGAGGAGAGAGAGAATTGATCATTGAAAGACCAATCAAAAACTTCTCGATGAGATCATGTTTAGTGAGGTCAAGTACCTCAGGACTGAACATCGATCCATCATACACAGATTAGATCACAAGGCCATAAGAGAATGGCCTAATACCCAGCTTAGCGAGGAGTGCAGCCTCTGAGGATCCCACCTCATCACCTTTTTAATTAGCTTAATCAGGGTGATAAATTAAACAATACCCTTATTAATCTTAGTTGGGATATTGAGAACCTAGAAGAAAGAAGTTTGTGAAGGATCCAAACCAATGTTACCTGGAGGAACCACAACATCAATAGGTGCAATAAGACTAACATGGGCAAGAGAACCAACTTTGTATTTCGCAATCTCTTCGCTCACTTCTTTAAGATCACCTTTCATAAAAATTAGCTCAACCAGGGTTTAGGGTTTAGGGTTTTAGGGTTAATGCTTTTAGGGTTTAGGGTTTAAGGTTAGGGTTAGGGTTTAAGGTTTAGGGTTTAGGGTTTACTGTTTAAAGTTTAAGGCTTAGGGTTGAGGGTTTTTTAGGCTTTAGGGTTTTCGATTTGTAGGCTTTAGGGTTTAAGGTTTAGGGGGGTTAGTTTTAGGGTTTAGGTTTAGCGTTTAGGGTTTTGGATTTTTTTGAAATTAAGTAAACGGTAGGTTTAGGATTTTTTTAGTTTATTTATTATTTCTTTTAGTTTGTTTTATTTTTTTATTTTTATTTAGTTTTATTTTTATTTTTATTTAGTTTAGTTTATTTATTTTAGGTTTCTTTATTTTAGTTTAGGTATTTTATTTTTATTTATTTTCTAGGTTTAGGTTTATGTTTATTTTATTTTAGTTGAGTTTATTTCATTTTATTTTAAGTTTAGGTTTTATTTTATTTTAGGTTTAGTTAAGTTTTTTATTTTATTTTTTAGGTTTATGTTTAAGTTCTTATTTAAGGTTTGTTTCTATATTTTATTTTTTAGTTTAGGTTTAGGCTTATTTTTATTTTAGTTTAGTTTATTTTATTTAGTTTAGGTTTAGGTTTAGGTTTAGTTTATTTTAGGTTTAAGTTTTGGTTTTATTTATTTTAGTTTAGCTTATTTTAGTTTATTTAAGTTTATTTTACTTTGCTTATTTTATTTTTATTTTAGGTTTAGTTTTTTTTTTTTAGTTTTGGGTTTAGGTTTTATTTATTATCTATTTTTAGATTTATTTTTTAAGTTTAGGTTTTTATTTTATTTTAGGTTTATTTCATTTTTATTTTAGTTTTAGTTTTATTTTATTTAGGTTTTCTTAAGTTTATTTTATTTTCTAATTTAGTTTTGGTTTTTATTTATTTTATTTTAGTTTATTTTTATTTTTTATTTTATTTTATTTTTAGGTTTAGGTTTTATCTTAGGTTTTTATTTTATTTTATTTAGATTTAGGTTTTTTATTTATTTTATTTCTAGGTTTTATTTATTTTATGATTAGGTTCTTAGGTTTTTAGGGTTTAGGATTTAGGGTTAATGGTTTACAGTTTAGGGTTTAGGGTTTAGCATTTTAGGATCTAGGGTTTTGGGGTTTAGGGTTTAAGGTTTAGGGTTTAGTGTTTAGGCTTTAGGGTTTAGGGTTTTTAGGGTTTAATGTTTATGGTTTAGGGTTTAGAGTTTTTTTTAACTAAAAGAAATTTATTGCTTAGGAAAATAGGTACAAGAAGACCATAGTAGAGACTAAACTCAAGAAAAAAAGAAACTACTGCTCAAATGCAGAATAGGAGAATCCTAAAGAGTTTAGTCCCTAAACTAATAAATCAAAGAGCAATAAAGAAAAAAAAAACAAAGACAAAACTAAGAAAGCCAAGCAAAAGGCAAAAAAGCGGAAGAATCCACGGAGCTCCAAAAGAACCTCGAAAGAGGTGAAGATCCATAAGAAATGGAAACTTGCAACCTGGAGCTGAAAACAACTCCAGCCATCTAAGAAAAAAGAGACCATTATGAAGACTCCATCTCCCTCCAAGAAGAAAAAAAGACCAACTGAAAAAGAGAACCTACAAACTGCAAGAAATCTCATCCAGAAGGAGATTACAAAACATAAAGAGAAAAAAACTCAGGCTGAGATATGAGAAAAGAAGGATAATCACAATAATGAGGGGCATCAAATCCTAAGTGTATCCAACTTCAAAGAAGGGGTACAAATAGGAAAAGTCACCAACTAGAAAAATATCAAGTAACAAATCCAACATATCATCATAGCCATCCTAACCAAAGAAAAATATAAACCTATCATAATAGCCACCCAGCCAAACAAAAAACTGAAGCTAAGGAAACAAAAAGAGAGAGAAGACCAACAGATAAAATTAACATAAGGCAATCCCAACAAAACAAAATATGAACACCTCTTAAAAAAGAGGGAGAAAAGAAGCTCATAGCCCAAAAAAAAAAAAGAAAAGAGCCCTCCAAGACAAAAGCAACAGAGCCCACAATAATACCAATCGAAAGCCACCAAGGCACCAAGCCAACAAAGCCCTTAACAACACCAATCCAAGGCCACCAAGGCACCAACCAAAGGAAAGGAAATAACCAAAAAAGAAACCACACAACAGAGCACCCAAGAAAAATAGCTCAGGACAGAGCAAGTGGACCAAACCAACCAATAGAAAAAAAAGAAGAAGGCTAGCAATAGATAAAATAAATAGCCAGAGAAACAACCAGCCAATGGACAACCACATGCCAAGGACAAAAGGCCCAACCTAGCACCAACAAAGAGAGCAAAAGAACCAACCAAAGAAAGGCAAGCCAATAGTAACAAAGCCACTAGCACAAAACCAACCAGTCAAAGAGCACCAAAAAAAAACTCAAAGACACAGAAGCCAAAACCCCAAGCCAAAAGGAGATAGCAAGAAAAAAACACACAACAAAAGCTTACCAATAGAGAAAAAAACTAGCCAAAGGGAAAAACCTCCCAAGGATAGGAGAGATTATTTCCAAGAAGCTTTAAAATGAGTTACCCTCGGCAAGTGAGGAGGGGCATAAATCTGAACACTTTTTCTTCTTATAAATAGTTTTATAACATGTCCTTTCTCCAAAAAATCTCCATCCAAAAATGAATCATTATTATTATAAAAGGCATGGGGATCAGCAGAAGCTATCAATTTCAAATAAGAGCATTCAGAATCATCCACAACATTTGACAAAGGAAAATCAAAAATAGTATGCATTTCAAAATTAGAAGTGAAAGAAAGAGCAAAAATAGCTTTATTAAAAAGACAATTATCAATATTTTCACCTTCCAACAAAATCTAAAGAGTATCCTCCTTGTCTTCATTCATAAAAGAAGCAAGAGAAGCATAATCCAAAATTTCAGTATAATCTTCATGTAAGGGATTAAAATAAGATTCAAATTCCTTAGAAAAATATAACATATTACCAAAATTCTGAATAGAATTACCAGCCATAGAAAAACCATCATTTTGAACTGAAATAGAACTATTCTCAATGAGAGAATTGTCATAGGTATCTAAATCTTATTTTTAAAAGAAAGATCACCAATATTAAAAAGATTGTTAGGACTACAAGTTAAAATATCAAAAATAAGAACTTTCTTTTCACCACCATTCTTAATCAAAGAAGGCAAACAAATAATTTCTTTCCCATGATCTAAAGTATACATAAAAGAAAGAGATACAACATCCAACTGATTGGAAGAAATGGTGTTAGTATCAACAATATTTGAACCGTCATCATGAAAAGACTTATGCACAACATCAAAACCATTATAATCATTAACCACACCCTCTAAAGTCTTCCCTTTAACAAAATCATCTAAAGAAACACTTAGAGCATGATTATTAGTTAAAACTTTTTAAGAAACATCAAAATTACCTTTCACATTAGACAAATCATTAATAGGTAAAAAATTTTCAGAAGATTCATAAATATGGTTTTACAAAACATCATAAGTTTCAAAATCATATTTTCCATTATCCAACTTGAGAGAATCATCAGTTTTTTCAACAATTGAAAACTTACTGGTGATTTTCTTCCTAAGAGAGGGATAAGCAATAAAGCATTTAGAAATTTCATGCCCATGAATCTTACAATGATTACAAAAAATGGGAAAGTTCTCAAAAATAACTTTTTGAAAGTAATGACATTTCTTTGAATCCAACCAAATTTGTTTTTGGATATTTTTTAGTAATATCAATCTCTACAAGAATTCTAGCAACAGACGATCTAGAAGAAGAAACTATTGCTTGATCAACTTGTAAAGGCCAACCAAAAATCAACCCAATAGCATAAAGAAACTAATAATTAAATAGATGAATCCTCATGTTAGGTAAAGAAATCCAAATGGGAACATAGGAGACTCTTCATTAACATCAAACATATGCGTCCAATTCAGAATATGCATTTGACAATTAAAAACATAGTAAGAACGTCTAGAAAAAAATTATTTTGTAATCAAGGTCATTAGAATGGTTAAGTAGAACATGCCTCACATCAATCAACCCAATAGAAAAAGAACCAGATAAATTTAAGCTATCAAAAAAGAACGAATATCTTCCATCTTTGGCCGTTTAAATGAAAACTTTCCAATCAAAGAAAAAGCAAAAAGCTCAGTTAATCTTTCAGTATCCTCATCTGAAATCATAATTAACGGAGTACCTTTAAAACTCTTATGTAGCAAATTCAAAGGAGGCTCGGTGGAGGAATTCTTACCTACTAAAGCCTCTTTGAAATATTTAGTAATAATAGGTAATTTAGAGGTAGGGCTACCCAAAAATCTGATGCCCTAGCAAGATCCAACGACATAAGTAATTTACCCCATGGATTTCAAAGGCCATGAGTCATGGTGTGATAAGACAGTCGAGATCGACCCAAGGCCGACAATCTATAAGGAATCCAGAGAGAAAGCACACAAAACTCACCAAGAATGCGAGGATCCCAAAATTGCTCAATAAGAGGGTTTAGTTTAGTTTTAGGGTTTAGGTTTTAGGTTTAGTTTATATTTAGGTTTTATTAGTTTTATGTTATTATTAGTTTATTATTCATTTTATGTTTAGTTTAGTTTGTTTAGTTTTAGTTAGGTTATTAGTTTAGTTTTAGTTATTATTATTTTAGGCTAGTTTAGGTGGGGGGTGGGGTTAGGTTTAGTTTATTAGTTTATTTAGTTTGTTTATTTCTTATGGTTTACTTTGTTTTAGTTTATTTATTAGTTATTATTAGATTATTAATTAGTTAGTTATTTATTTAGTTTAGTTAGTTATTATTATTAGTTTATGGTTTTATTATTATTTAAGTTTTAGTTAGTTTTAGTTAGTGGTTTAGTTTTATTAGTTTTGTTTTGTTAGTTTATTTATTAGTTTATTAGTTTATTTGTGGGTTTAAGTTTATTAATTTATTATTATTAGTTTTTAAATTTAATTTATGGTTTAGTTTTTTATTAATTATTATTAGTTATTTATTATTTATTATTATTTTTTATTTAGTTAGTTGGTTTATTATTAGTTTTATTTTATATTATTATTTTTAGTTTATTATTATTATTAGTTTATGTTTAATATTATTAGTTTTATTATTATTATTTAATTAATTTATTTAGTTTGGGTTTAGGGTTTAGTTATTTAGTTATTTATTAGTTAGTTTATTATTAATATTTTTATTATTAGTTTAGTTAGTTAGTTATTAGTTATTATTATTATTATTATTATTATTATGATTATTAGTTTTTATTAGTTTAATTATTGTTAGTTAGATTTTTTTTATTATTAGTTACTATTATGTTTATTTATTAGTTAGTTTTTATTGTTTATTAGTTTAGGTTTAGGGTTTAGTTTTAGTTAGTTATTTAGTTATTTGTTATTAGTTATTATTATTAGTTTATTAATTTAGTTTTAGTGTTTATTTTTTATTAAGGTTTAGGTTTATTTATTAATTATTTAGTTTTATTAGTTAGTTTTTTTAGTTAGTTTGTTTATTAGTTTATTAGTTTATTAGTTAGTTAGTTATTATTATTAGTTTATGGTTTTATTATTATTTAGGTTTTAGTTAGTTTTAGTTAGTGGTTTAGTATTATTAGTTTAGTTTTGTTAGTTTATTAGTTTTATTAGTTTAGTTATGGGCTTAGGTTTATTAGTTTATTATTCTTAATTTTTTAGTTTAGTTTATGGTTTAGTTTTTTTATTAGTTATTATAGGTTATTTATTGTTTATTATTATTATTATTAGTTTAGTTAGTTGTTGATTATTAGTTTAGTTTTAGATTAGTTTTTTTCAGTTTATTATTATTACTAATTTATGTTTATTATTATTTTTTTTATTATTATTTAGTTTATTTATTTAGTTTGGGTTTAGGGTTTAGTTATTTAGTTATTTATTAGTTAGTTTATTATTAGTTTTGTTATTATTAATTTATTATTTTAGTTAGTTAGTTGTTATTAATTATTATTATGATTAATTTTTATTAGTTTAGTTATTGTTAGTTAGTTTTATTACTATTATTATTAGTTTATTTATTAGGTTTATTAGTTTAGTTATTTAGTTAATTTTGCTTTATTTAGTTATTAATTTATTAATTTATTATTGGTAAGTTATTATTAATTTTTTAGTTAGGTGTTTTATTATTAGTTTATTATTAGTTATTAGTTTGTTTATTAGGTTTAGTTATTATTATGTTTATTTATTAATTAGTTTTTATGGTTTATTAGATTAGCTTTAGTGTTTAGTTTTAGTTAGTTATTTAGTTATTTATTATTAGTTATTATTATTAGTTTATTAGTCTAGTTTTAGTGTTTATTATTTATTAGGGTTTAGGTTTATTTACTAATTAGATTAGTTTTATTAGTTAGTTTTTTTTGTTAGTTAGTTTATTAGTTTATTTGTTATTAGTTATTGTTATTAGTTATATAGTATTAGTTCTAGTTTTATTTGTTTTAATTAGTTTATATTAGTTTTAGTTTTTTATTAGTTATTATTAGCTTATTTTATTTTTAGTTAGTTTATTAGTGTAATTTTTTTGTTTATGTTTAATTTAGTTATTAGTTTGTTTATTAGTTTAGTTAGTTTTTGTTATTATTAGTTCATTAGATTTCTAGTTATTATTTAGTTAGTTTAGTTTTGTTTGTTTTATTAGTTTTTATTTTTGTTTGTTAGTAGTTTTTGTTTATTATAAGTTTATTAGTTTTAGTTTATTATATATTAGTTTTAGTTTTAGTTAGTTTAGTTTAGTGTTTTGTTAGTTTATTATTAGGGCTTAAGGTTTAGGGTTTAGGGTTTAGGGTTTCAGATATGGGGTTTAGGATTTTCAGGATTATAGTTTAGGGTTTAGGGTTTAGTGTTAAGTCTTTTTTATATATTTTTATTTTTTTATTTATAGGGTTTAGGTTTTAGGTTTAGGGTTCAAGTTTTAATTAAGGGCATAGGATTGTTCATTTATTTTATAGAGAACAAATTCAGATTGAACATTTCTTCTTTTCAATTTCGTCAACCAAGTAACACACCAAGTTGTCTAAGACATAAGCGACGACATAGATCAAAAATGAGCATGCATAGAGCAAATCAAAAACCCTAGATAAATAGAACCATCTCAACTGTAAAGACATAGTTTCATAAGTAGTAGGTTGGATCAGCCATTCTTCTGTTTCTCCAGTTCCCATCAAGACCACCCCGACCATTCGAGTAGCGGGGTCCACCATCATATCCCCGATCTCTCCCTCCGGAACCACCATGGTTATAACCTCCGTCACTCCTCCTGTCTCCATAACCACCATTACTCCGATCACCACCTCCATATCCACAAACACATCCAGATCCCCTACCACCACTGTGATAACCCCCGTCACCCCCTTCGCCTCCACCACTAGATCTAGACTAAGCCTGGTTGATAGTGATGTTCATGTCATCAAGGTTCTTCCCATTCTTAGGGTTTAAGTTTAAGTTTAGGTTTATTAGGTTTTAGGGTTTAGGTTTATTTTTGAATTTATTTAGTTACTTTAGGTTTAGGTTTAGGGTTTGGGGTTTAGAGTTTAGGGGTTAAGGTTAGGGTTTATAGTTTAGGGTTTCAATTTTAGGGTTTAGGATTTAGGGTTAGGGATTAGGGTTTAGGGTTTAGGGTTTTTTATGGTTTAATGTTTAAGGTTTAGAGTTTAGGTTTTATGCTTTAGTGTTTAGGGTTTAAGGTTTAGGATTTTTAGGGTTTACGGTTTAGGGTTTAAGGTTAGCTCAGGGTTTAATGTTAGTTTAGGGCTTAGGATTTAAGGTTTATGCTTTAGGGTTTAGGGTTTAGGGTTTTTAGGATTTAGGGTTTAGGGTTAGTTTAGAGTTTAGGGTTTAATGTTTTAGGGTTTTAGGGTTTAGGGTTTAGGTTTTAGAGTTTAGGGTTTAGGGTTAGTTTAGGGTTGTAAGTTTAGGGTTTAGGGTTAGTTTAGGGTTGTAAGTTTAGGGTTTAGGGTTTAGGGTTAGTTTTAGGGTTTAGGGTTTAGAATATAGGATTTAAGGTTTAGGGTTTTTTTTAAAATTAAGTAAACTGGTAGGTTTAGCTTTATTTAGTTTATTTTTTATTTTTTTTAGTTAATTTTAATTTTTTATTTAAGTTTATTTTTTATTTTTATATAATTTAGTTTATTTATTTTAGGTTTATTTATTTTAGTTTTTGTTTTTCTATTTTAGTTTATTTTTTAGGTTTAGGTTTAGGTTTATTTTTTAGTTCTATTTTATTTTTTATTTTTATTTTTTGGGTTTAGGTTTTATTTTTTATTTTTTATTTTTAGGTTTAGATTTAGGTTTCAATTTTATTTTTTTAGCTTTAAGTTTTACGTTTTTATTTTAGGCTTATTTCAAGGTTTTATTTTTAGTTTATTTTATTTTATTTAGTTTATGGTTTAGGTTTAGGTTTTGGTTTAGGTTATATTTATTTTAGTTTAGTTTATGTTAGTTTAGGTTTAGGTTAATTTTATTTTGGTTATTTTAGGTTTAAGTTTTTATTTTTAGATTAGGGTTTAGGTTTAATTTTTTATTTATTTTTTTTTTAGGTTTATTTTTTAGGTTTAGGTTTTTATTTAGTTTTTATTTTATTTTATTTTTGGTTCATTTTAATTTTATTTTACCCTTGTATTTTATTTTATTTAGGTTAATTATTTTTAGTTTACTTTTATTTTTTTAGTTTAGTTTAGGTTTTTATTTATTTTATTTTGGTTTAGTTTTTTTTTCTTATTATTTTATTTTATTTTAAGGTTTAGGTTTAGGTTTAGGTTTAAGCTTTAGTTTAGGATTTTATTTTATTTTATTTTTAAATTTTAGGTTTTATTTATTTATTTTAGGTTTAGGTTTTTTAGGTTTAGGGTTTAGGTTTAGGTTTAGGGTTTAGGGTTTAGGGTTTAGGGTTATTTAGGTTTTAGTTTAGGGTTTAGTTTTAGGTTTTAGGTTTATAATTTAGTTTAGGTTTTAGTTTAGGGTTTAAGTTTAAATTTAGGTTTTAATTTTAGGGTTTAGGTTTAGGAGTTTATTTATTTTATTTACTTTATTTTTTATTTATTTTAGTTTATTATATTTTATTATTTTTATTTAGGTTTATTTTTTATTTTTATTTAATTTAGTTTATTTATTTTAGTTTAGGTTTTTTATTTTAGTTTATTTTTTAAGTTTAGATTTAGGTTTATGTTTATTTTTTTAGTTTAGTTTTATTTTTATTTTAGGATTTAGGATTTTTATGGTTTAGGGTTTATGGTTTAGGGTTATCTTAGGTTTTAGGGATAGATTAGGGTTTAGGGTTTAGGTCTTACAGTTTATGGCTTAGGGTTAGCGTTTTTTTAAATTTTTTTTAATTTTTAATATTTTTTAATTAAGTGAACTAGTAGGTTTAGGTTAGTTCAGTATATTTTTTATTTATTTTAATTTTATTTCATTTTTAATTTTTATATAGGTTTTGTTTTTTTAATTTTTATTTTGTTAGTTTATTTATTTTAGTTTAGGTTTTTTATTTTAGTTTATTTTTTACCTTAATGTCTATTTTTTAGTGTAGTTTTCTTTTTACTACATTTTTTAGGTTTCAGTTTTATTTTTTACTTTTAGGTTTAAGTTTAAGTTTTTATTTTATTTTTTTTAGTTTTAGGTTTTAGGTTTTTATTTTAAGTTTAATTTTGGGCTTTATTTTTTTACTTTAGGTTTAGTTTATTTTAGGTTTAGGTTTAGTTTTTTTTATTTTAGTTTAGTTTAGCTTTAGGTTTTTTTATTTTTATTTTAGGTTTAGCCTTTTTTAGTTTAGGGTTTAGGGTTTATTTTTTATTTATTTTTTGGTTTTATTTTTCGGTTAATTTTTTAGGTTTAGGTTTTTATTTAGTTTTTATTTTATTTTAGTTTAGGTTTATTTTATTTTTATTTTAGGTTTAGTTTAAATTTTATTTAGGTTTCTTAGTTTAGTTAGATTTTAACTTATTTATTCTAGTTAGTTTTTTATTTTTTATTTTATTTTCTTCTTTGGTTTAGGTTTAGGTTTAGGTTTTAGTTTATGTTTTCATTTTATTTTGGTTTAGGTTTTTTTATTTATTTTATTTTTAGGTTTTATTTAGTTTAGGTTTACGCATTTAGCTTTTTAGTGTTTACGGTTAGGGTTTATGGTTTAGGGTTAGCTTGGGGTTTAGGGTTTAGGATTTAAGGTTTGGGGTTTAGGGTTTAGGATTTAGGGTTTAGGGTTTAGGGCTTAGGTCTAGGGTTTAGGTTTTAGGTTTTAATGTTTAGGGTTTTAGGGTTTTAGGTTTAGGTTTTAAGCTTTAGGGTTCTTTGGGTTTAGGGTTTAGGGTTTAGGTTTTAGGTTTCAAGTTCAGGTTTTAGTTTAGGGTTTAGGGTTTTTGGTTTTTTTTCTTTTTTAATAAAGAATAATTTCATATTGAACATTTCTTCTTTTCAATTTCATCAACCAAGTAACACACCAAGTTTTCTAAGACACAAGTGATGAAATAGATAAAAAATGAGCACGCATAGAGAAAATCAAAAACCCTAGATAACTAGAACCATCTCTACCGTAAAGACATAGTTCTATAAGCAGCAGATTAGATCGATCGTTCTTCAGTTTCTATAGTTCCCAATAAAACCACCTCGGCCTCTTAAATAGCGGGATTCACCATCATTCCCTGATCTCTACCTCCGCCACCACCATGGCTTTAACCTCCATCGCTACTCCCGCCTCCATAACCACCACTTCTTTTACCACCACCTCCATATCCACCAGCACCTCCATATCCCTGACCACCACTAAGATAATCGAGCCTCCGCCTTCACCTCCACTACGATCTAGGCAGGCACGGTTGACATCTTCACCTTCAAATTTATGCCTATTCTTACGGTTTAGGTTTAGGTTTAGGTTTATTAGGTTTTAGGGTTTAAGTTTATTTTTTAATTTATTTTGTTACATTAGGCTTAGGTTTAGGGTTTGTGGTTTAGGGTTTAGGGATTAGGGATAGGGTTTAGGGTTTAGTGTTTAGGATTTAGGGTTTAGGGTTTAGGGTTTAGGATTTTAGGGTTTATGCTTTTAGGGTTTAGGGTTTAGGGTTTAGGGCTTTTTATGGTGTAAGGATTAAGGTTTAAGGTCTTGGGTTGTAGGTTTAGGGATTAGGGTTTAGGGTTTAGGGTGTAGGTTTTAGGATTTAGGATTTAGTGTTTAGGATTTAGGGTGTTTAGGGTTCAGGGTTTAGTGTTTAGGGTTTAGAATTTAGGATTTAGGTTTTAGGGTTTAAGTTTTAGGTTTAGGGTTCAGGTTTTATTTTAGGGTTTAGGGCTTTTGGTTTTTTTTTTAGATTGAAAAAATTTAGATTCAATATTTCTTTTTTTCGATTTCATCAACCAGGTAACACACCAAATTTTGTAAAGCACAAGCGACAACATAGATAAAAAGTTAGCACGCATAGAACAAATCAAAAATACTACATAACTAGAACCTTCTCTACTATAAAGAGATAGTTCCATAATTAACGGATCGGATCGGCCATTCTTCAATTTCTCCAGTTCCTATCAGAACCATCCCAACCTCTAGAGTAGCGGGGTCCACCATCAAATTCTCGATCTCTCCCTTCACCACCACCACGGCTGTAACCTCCATTGCTCCTCTGGCCTCCATAACCACCACCGCTCCGACCACCACCTCCATATCCATCACCACCTCCAGATCCCCCACCACCACTATGATAACCGCCTCCTCTGCCTTCGACTCCACTACCAGATCTAGACTTAGCCTGGTTGATGGTGATGTTCCTGCCGTCAAGATTCTGCCCATTCTTAGGGTTTAGTTTTTTTTAGGGAAAGTTAGAATTTTATTACCTTAAAAATAAAGAATACAATGTCATTAAAAGGGGTAAAGCTCAAATTTCTACTGCTCATAGAGCTACAAGAAACTTAAAGAGCTAAATCCCTATCTAAGTACAATAGAAAAAAGAAAATAAAAGAGCAAAATTAATAGCATAAAAGCAAATCAGAAAGTACACAAAAATAACTAATAAAACTTAAGAAAATAATAAAAGGACTAGTCAATAATAGTTCATGATCCTTTTGAGAAGGAAAGATACGCAAGATCCACATCTACAGTACTTGAGTTGGCTAAGTAAAGATCATTCCATTTGTGAAGTTCCAACCTACAAAAGAAATCTGCAAAACGCTACAAAGGAAATGGCCATAGCTCAAGGAAAACTGATAAAGTAAACAATTTAGAAAGAGCTGAGAAAGAGAAGGCTCGGGCTTAGTTAAGATCATCTCAAGGGGCAACAATACATATGAGCATCCAAACTTCATGAGAAGGGTTACAATCATATGCATGCTACCAACTAAAGAGAAGATATAGGGAAACATCAAGGGCATCATAGCCATCATACCTGATATAAGCAATCAAGCAAGGAAAAATAGTACAAAGTGATCTAATTCCTGCACCAAAAAATAGAGAAAAATAGCCAACTAGCATCCAACCAGTAGCAAACCCACCAACCAAAACCCACAACATACCAAACACATAAAGCCAGCATCTCAGAAGTTACAACAGGGTTAGAGGCTGAGAACAACCCACAACTATCTCTACAACACTAGCAATCCAAATCAAAGGAAAAAAACTCCACCCAAATAGCAAAATGGTAGAAGATAAGCAACACCAGAGAGAAGAAAGCCATAGCATAGATAGACCAAGAGGCATCTAGAAGTTACCATCAAAGCCACCACCAAGGTAGCCAAAAGGAAAGCTAGTCTACCATCACCAACCAGGAGGCAAATATCAGAAAATAAAAAGAGCCAACTAAACTAAAGAGAGTCAATACTAACATCCAACATAAAGCCCAATACACCAAACCACTACACAAGCATCCAAGGAAAGACATCAACCATAAAAAACCCCTCAAGCAGCCAACCCCCAACAGCGAGTCCTAAAATAGGACCAAAAAAACCACAAGAGCTCATATCCTCCACCAACAAAATAGCCAATAAAACCACCGAGGTCAGTAGCCAATAGGATGAGCAATAGGAGAAGTCAGAGTAGCAAGAAAACCAACACCCAAAATCGGGAAGCAAAAATAAAGGAAAAATAACTACACCCAAGAGAGGATAACCAACCAAGGAGCAGACCAGAAACCCAACCAAAAGCACCTAAACTAACCAACAAACACAGACAACATGTCCACCCAACCAACCAACCTAGACAGCAAAAATAGCCAACTAGCCCTGTTAGCCAACAAAACCAACCAGTAAATATAGCTAATACAAAGCCCAAAAAGAGGGAAAAGAACATTAATAGACAAAGCAACAACCCACTTGGAGATCCCAAAAATTACCAAGAAATAAAAATGGTGGTCACCTAGCCAAACTAGAAAAGGCTAAGGAGGACCACCTAACCACAAGAAGAAAAACTATAAGGAAAAGAACAAGGCTAGAGGCAAACAAAAACCCTTTCCAAATCCCAAAGAGCAGATAGTCACTATAAAGGAGAAAATGGGAGATAACAACCACGTAATAGTTAACTCAAATTCACAAGGTTGATAGAACCAACCAACAGAAACCTCCAAGACAAACTAGGAAAGGATAACCAAACCAGAAGAGGCCAATAGTAGCCATGAAAAAATAACCACCCAAAATAGCTAGGAAAATGAAAGAAACAAATAGCAGCAACCAGCAAAACCAACCATAGCATCCACAAATCCATTTCAAAAAAGCCACAGCCAGGCAAAACTAAAGGCAAACCCAACATTCATTGGTAAAAAGGGTTGGCCAAAATTTGGCACAACCACAACCCAACATGATACATAAAGCATGAGCTAGAAAAAGAAAACTGTCAGGCTAAGAGGATAGGGAAACCAATTAAAAATTGCACCACTAAGACCCAAAAAATTATCAGGCAAGTATAGAATGGGGTAAAGAGGAAGGGTGTTTATGTATTGAAATAAACTCATCAAAAACCACTTCCTAGTGAGGGGAGCACGAAAAAAAATAACAAAAAATAGACTAAATAAAACCATCATAGCAAAAGATTAACAAATTAGCAGAAGGTTAAAATCTGAGGTAAGGCAGTCTAGTGTTATCCGGATTGATTAGACCACACAGATGCTTAGGTATGCTATGGTTATCAAATAAAGTGAGCTCATTTAATTCCCCTCCCAAATTAGCTAGGAAATCAACACAAGCATTACTTTCATGAAGAATGTGAAACATTTTGTAGCAAACTTGAGAAAGAAGCTTTTTAGTGTGATTAAGAAGATAAAATAAGTCAGCATTTCCCATTTTATTATTAGTAAGCATATTCTGGAAATGAAGAGCATCAACTTCAATCCAAATATTATAGAGGCCTTTGCTTAAATAAATATTAATAGCTTTGTTAACAGCCATGAGTTCAACATAAATAACAAAATAAGCTATGAGGGGGTAGGCAAACGCATAAATGATAGTGCCTTTAGATTCCCTAAGAATTCCAACATAGCCATATTTGTTTTGGGAAATAGAACCATCAAAATTGATCTTAATAGAATTTTCTTTAGGCTTAATCAAATTTATAACGCTTATACTCTTATAGGAAGGATCATCATGGAAAGTGATACCTAGTTTTTAGCCACAAATTTATTACCTCTAAAGTGAAAATTGCTAATTAAATTTGCATTAAATAAAGCATGGATTTTTTCTTTAGTTCTAGCAAGGATCTTTTTATAGTTCATAGGGATAACATGATATTTAGCATCGATTTTATCCATCCTAATGAACCAAATAAGGGTAATAACAATTAAAACTTTGATATGACCTTTCATAATTTTATGGAAACAAACTTTAAGAAGTTGACATAATGAAAGAGAGCCGTCAAAATAGCATGTGTTAAATAAATCATCATACCATATCCAAAGTTTGGAAGCAGTAGCACCATTGACAAAAACATGATTAACATTTTCAATATGAAAGCAAAAATAGCACTTACATGGTAAGTAAAACCCTTTAAGCTAGAGCAAGGAATCAACTAGGATGAAGTTATTCAAAATCCTCCAAGTTAAAATTGATTAAGAAATGGGAAATATATTATTCCAAAGTTTAATGAAAACATTAGAGGTGTTCAATTTTTTTTAATAAAATTCCAAACCTCTTTAAGAATAAAATCACCATTGTAAGAGAGCTTAAAAAGGATTTGACCCAGTTTATTAGAAAAGATAACGATGTTGCAAAACTTGTCAAAAATAGAAATAGGAATGTTGTTCTCAAGTTTGTTTTCATTCTAATTATTATTAAGACGGGTTGTAGGGTTATTGTCGTAGGTTTAGGGTTTAGGGTTTAGAGTTTAGGATTTAGGGATTAAAGTTTTTCTTTTTTAAATTAAGTAAACTAGTAGGTTTAGGTTTATTTAGTATATTAAGTATATTTTTTATTTATTTAATGTTTATTATTTAGGGTTTAGGGTTTAGCTTTTATGTTTAGGGTTTAAGTTTTAGTTTAGTGGTTTAGGGTTTAGGTATTAGGTTTAGGGTTCAGGTTTTAGTTTAAGGTTTTGAGTTTTTAGTTTTTTTTATAACAGAGAACAAATTTAGATTCAATATTTCTTCTTTTCAATTTTATCAACCAAGTAACACACCAAGTTTTCGAAGACATAATCAACAACATAGATAAATAATGAGCACGCATAGAGAAATTTAAAAACCCTAGATAACTAAAACTGCCTCTACTATAAGACACTGTTCCATACATAGCAGATCAGATTGGAAATTCTTCATTTTCTCTAGTTCCCATCAAAACCACCCTGGCCTCTCGAGTAGCGGGATCCACCATCATATTCCCAATCTCTCCCTCCACCACCACCAGGGCTGTAACCTCCATCTCTCCTCCCGCCACCATAACCACCACTACTCTGACCACCAACTCCATATCCACCGGCACCTCCAGATCCCCCACCGCCACTACGATAACCAACATCTCCACCTTCACCTCCATTACTAGATATATACTAAGCCTGGTTGACGGTGATGTCCCTGCCGTCAAGGTTCTGCCCATTCTAAGGGTTTAGGTTTATTAGGTTTTAGGTTTCAGGTTTATTTATAAATTTATTTCATTACTTTCACATTGAATGTAGAAAATTTTGTAGCAAACTTGAGAAAGAAGCTTTTTAGTGTGATTAAGAAGATAAAATAAGTCAGCATTTCCCATTTTATTATTAGTAAACATATTCTGGAAATGAAGAGCATCAACTTCAATCCAAATATTATATAGGCCTTTGCTTAAATAAATATCAATAGATTTGTTAACAGCCATGAGTTCAGCATAAATAACAAAATAAGCTATGATGGGGTAGGAAAAAGCATAAATGATAGTGCCTTTAGATTCCCAAAGAATTCCACAATAGCCATATTTGTTTTGGGAAATAGAACCATCAAAATTGATCTTAATAGAATTTTCTTTAGGATTAATCAAATTTATAATGCTTATACTCTTATAGGAAGGATCATCATGGAAAGTGATACCCAGTTTTTAGCCACAAATTTATAACCTCTAAAGTGAAAATTGCTAATTAAATTTGCATTAAATAAAGCATGAATTTTTTCTTTAGTTCTAGCAAGGATCTCTTTATAGTTCATAGGGATAACACGATATTTAGCATCATATTTATCCATCCTAATGAACCAAATAAGGGTAATAACAATTAAAACTTTGATATGACCTTTCACAATTTTGTGGAAACAAACTTTAAGAAGTTGATATAATGAAAGACAGCCATCAAAATAGCAAGTGTTAAATAAATCATCATACCATATCCAATGTTTGGAAGCAGTAACACCATTGAAAAAAACATGATTAACATTTTCAATATGAAAGCAAAAATAACACTTACATGGTAAGTAAAACCCTTTAAGCTAGAGCAAGGAATCAACTAGGATGAGGTTATTCAAAATCCTCCAAGTTAAAATTGATTAAGAAATGGGAAAGATATTGTTTCAAAGTTTAATGAAAACATTAGAGGTGTTCTATTTATTTTTAATAAAATTCCAAACCTCTTTAAGAACAAAATCACCATTATAAGAGAGCTTAAAAAGGATTTGACCCAGTTTATTAGAAAAGATAACGATGTTGCAAAACTTGTCAAAAATAGAAATAGGAATGTAGTTCTCAAGTTTGTTTTCATTCTAATTGTTATTAAGACGGGTTGTAGGTTTAGTGTCGTAGGTTTAGGGTTTCGGGTTTAGATTTTAGGATTTAGGGATTAAAGTTTTTCTTTTTTAAATTAAGTAAACTAGTAGGTTTAGGTTTATTTAGTTTATTAAGTATATTTTTTATTTATTTAAGGTTTATTATTTAGGGTTTAGGGTTTAGGGATTTGCTTTTATGTTTAGGGTTTAAGTTTTAGTTTAGTGGTTTAGGGTTTAGGTATTAGGTTTAGGGTTCTGGTTTTAGATTAAGGTTTTGAATTTTTGGTTTTTTTTATAATAGAGAACAAATTTAGATTCAATATTTCTTCTCTTTGATTTCATCAACCAAGTAACACACCAAGTTTTCTAAGACATAATCAACAGCATAGATAAATAATTAGCATGCATAGAGAAATTTAAAAACCCTAGATAACTACAACTGCTTCTACTATAAAGATATTGTTCCATACGTAGCAGATCGGATTGGCCATTCTTCATTTTCTCTAGTTCCCATCAGAACCATTGTGGCCTCTCGAGTAGCGGGATCCACCATCATATCCCCGATCTTGTGAGACACTATAGCACCCAAGAATGGGGGTGAATTGGGTAATATTAAAATTTTCAAAACTTAAATTTTAATTTTTAAATAGAAAATTAGATTTTGATTTTATAATGATAAGATATAATTCTAAATGCAGCAATAAAAATGCAATAAAGTAAATAGAGATAAGAGGCACCACGATTTTTTTTATTGGTTAAACCCCAAAATAGGTGTCCACGCTTTAGCCACGGCTAGGAATCCACTAAATGAAAAATGGTTTACAAAAGTACTCTCTATGCTTGGTAGTACAACCCCACAATAATATGTACTCTCTACAAAGGTGAGTACAACCCCAAAATAAATTTTACAACACAAAAAAAATACAAAATAATAAATTTTGATAAAGTAAACCTCTCACAAATATACCAAGCAAACAAATTCAAAAGTGATCTCACAACTTATAAATGATCACTTTACAACTTAAAATTTGGCAAGGAAAAATGCTCACTTAATAAAATAAATATCTTAAAGTGATCTTACTAGGATGTTTATGTTATTATAATTTGTAGAATAACACAAAATGATTTCAAAATAAATTCACAATATTCTTTTTGATAATAAAATAAATTTCAGCAATGTGTAATTTATTTTAACCAAAAAGATTCTTTCAATTAATGCTAATGATCACAAAATAAAAAAATAAGTATATGATAGATATAAGTTGGCTAGTAAGCTTTCAATTAAAAAGAGAGATCTAGCAAATATGAAATAATTTTAGCACAATAATTTATTTTAAAATGCTTAAAATAGATCTAAGAATAAATGATCTTTCAAAATAAGACCAAAGAAGAAATATTTCAAGAAACCAAAAAGAATTTGTAGGAAGCTAAAATTTCAAAGTTGAAATAGATCCTACAAATTATCACAAGAGTTTTCACCAAAAAAAATGATTGAGAAACTTTGATGTGAAAACCAATGTTCAAAGACTAATCCACCAAAAGTATAAATTAGAAAGAAGAAATAGATGGTGAAAATAGCATGAACAACTAAAGTATTAAGATCAAGAAAACAAACTCAAGTAAAAGGCTTGCTTGTTGAAGATGTTGAAGCTTCCAAACCAAGGATTTGATCTTGCAATATTTGGAGAACACTTGGAAGGAACATTTAAGAGATTTTTCTTAGATTTGCTGGAGAGATTTTGAATTTTGAATGAGGGATGCTTTCATGAAGAGAATGAGGGCTATTTATAGGTAAGAAGGTCATTTAAAATTATTTCAAAGAAATATATTATACAAACCTCATGCTATCATGTGATAATTTAATATTCAATAAAATATAATTTATATTAAACAAATATTAAATTTAGCAGCAAAAATTCTATTCACATGGGAAAGTCAAAAGTAATCAAATGTAGCTCTTAATATATTCAAAGCATGTAGCATGCATCATTATTAAAATCAGGTAATGTTTAAAAATCATAATAAATTCAATTTTAATGCAAAGTGGGTCATGTAACCACTTATTTTAAAGGAAAAAATCTGAGGAATCCGATGGAATAAAATCAAATATGAATTCTTTGATTAAACAAGGACTTTGGCTAAAATACAAAATTTTATATATTTTTGTTAATTTTGACATGTGACATTTAAAAATTATGATATAATTTATATATAATCATAAATATGTTAGTTATCATATAACCAGCAAATTAAATTAAAATACCTAATTATATTAAGTAAATAAAATAATTATACTTAATAGTTATGATCATTTATTACTTTGACATTTTTATTGCTATGTAGGAAAAACATATAATTGAATGTTAATTAAATAAAGATTTATATAAATTAACCTCATTAAAATAGTTTGTTAGGTTGTGAGCAAATTGATTCATGCCAAAGAACTCATATGAATAGTCATATAACCTAAAATCATGAGCTTCACATTATCCCTTTCATTCTTTTATTCTTGCAATTTCTTCTAACAATTTGTGAGATGTATTGGATATGTAATTAGTGATATATCTGAAACACATAAAAATATTCATTAGAACATCCAAGCATTTATTTGTTATCATCAAAATTAATCAAATTGAACATGAGGCTAATTAAGCCAACATATCTCTCCCTCCACGACCACCAGGGCTGTAACCTCCATCACTCCTCCCGCCACCATAACCACCACTACTCTGACCACCAACTCTATATTCATTAGCACCTCCAGATCCCCACCACCACTACGATAGCCAACACCTCCACCTTCACCTCCATCACCAGATATAGACTAAGTCTGGTTGACAGTGATGTCCCTGCCATCAAGGTTCTACCCATTCTAAAGGTTTAGGTTTATTAGGTTTAGGTTTTAGGTTTATTTATAAATTTATTTAGTTACTTTCAATTTAAGTTTAGGGTTTGGGGTTTAGGGTTTAGGGTTTAGGGTTTAGGATTTAGGGTTTAAGGTTTAGGGTTTTAGGGTTTATGCTTTTAGGGTTTAGGGTTTAGGGTTAGGGTTAGGGTTTAAGGATTAGGGTTTTTGGGGATTTAGGGTTTAGGGTTTAGGGTTTAATATCTAAGGTTTAAGGTTTTTTTTTAAAAAAAATTAAGTAAACTGATAGGTTTAGGTTTATTTAGTATATTTAGTTTATTTTTTATTTATTTTAGTTTAATTTCTTTTTTATTTTTTTTTTGGTTTATTTTATTATTTTATCTAGTTTAGTTTATTTATTTTAAGTTTATTTATTTTAAATTTAGGGTTTTTATTTTAGTTAATTTTTTTAGGTTTAGGTTTAGGTTTAAGTTTGTTTTTAAGTTGGGTTTTATTTTTATTTTATTTTTTAGGTTTAGGTTTTATTTTTTATTTTTAGGTTTAGGTTTAGTTTTTTTTTAAATTTGTTTAGGTTAAGGTTTTTGGTTTTTATTTTAGGTTTATTATAAGTTTTATTTTTTAGTTTAGGTTTAGATATAATTTTAGTTTATTTTATTTTATTTAGTTTTGGTTTATATTTATTTTTAATTTATTTTAGCTCTAGGTTTATGTTTTATTTATTTTAGTTTAGTCTACTTTAGCTTAGGTTTAGGTTTATTTTATTTTATTTATTTTATTTTTGTTTTTAGTTTAGGTTTTTTTTAGTTTAGGGTTTAGGTTTTATTTTTTTATTTACTTTTAAGTTTATTTTTTAAGTTTAGGTTTATTTTTTAGTTTAAGTTTTTATTTAGTTTTTATTTAATTTTATTTCTAGTTTATTTTATTTTTATTCTACATTTTGTTTTTCTTTTATATAGGTTTTTTATTCTTAGGTTTATATTATTTTTAGTTTATTTTTTATCTTTATTTATTTTATTTTTACTTTTTACATTATTTTATTTTTAGGTTTAGTTTTAGGTCTTTTATTTATTTTGTTTTATTATTTTATTTAGGTTTATGTTTTTTTATTTATTTTTATTTTAAGTTTTATTTAGTTTTGGTTTATGTTTTTAGGTTTTTAGGGTTTAGGGTTTAGGGTTTTAGGGTTTAGTGTTTAGGTTTTTACATTTTAGGGTTTAGGATTTAGGGTTTGGGTTTATGGTTTATGGTTTAGTATTTAGGGTTTAGGGTTTTTAGGGTTGATGGTTTAGGGTTTAGGGTTTAGAATTATTTTATTATTTTGGGTTTAGAGTTTTAGGGTTTATGGTTTAGGGTTTTGGGTTTAGGGTTTATGGTTCAGGGTTAGGTTTTTGGATTTAGTGTTTAAGGTTTAGGGTTTAGGGTTTAGGGTTTTAGGGTTTATGCTTTAGGGTTTAAGGTTAAGGTTTAGTGTTTAAGGTTTAGGGTTTAGGTTTAGGGTTTAGTGTTTAGAGTTTAGGAGTTTCTTTATTTATTTCGTTTAAGTTTAGTTTAGGTTAACAAGTTTAAACTTTAGGATTTATTTAGGGTTTTAGGGTTTTATTTAGGTTAGGTTAGTTTAGAGTTTAGGGTTTAGGGTTTTAGGGTTTAGGGTATTATGTTTTGGGTTCAGGGTTGGGGTTAGGGTTTAGGGTTTAAGGTTTAACATTTATGGTTTAGGGTTTAGGGTTTCAACTTAAAGTTTTAGGATTGTAGCTTTTGGGTTATAGGTTTAGGGTTAGTTTTAGGGTTTAGGTTTTTTTTTAAATTAAGTAAACCGATAGGTTTAGGTTTAATTAATTTATTTAGTATACCATCTATTTATTTTAGTTTATTTTAGTTTTTATTTTTATTGGGTTTAGTTCATTTATTTTAGGTTTATTTATGTTAGTTTAGGTTTTTTATTTTAGTTTATTTTCTAGGTTTAGGTCTAGGTTTAGGTTTATCTTAATTTTTTTAGTTTAATTTTATTTTTATTTCTATTTTTTTGGTTTAGGTTTAGGTTTTTATTTAATTTTTTGTAAGTTTAGGTTTTAGGTTTTTATTTAAGGTTTATTTTATTTTTTAGTTTAGATTTAGATTTAATTTTAGTTTATTTTATTTTATTTAGTTTAGGTTTAGGTTTAGGTTTTATTTATTTTAGTTCAGTTTATTTTAGTTTAGGTTTATGTTTATTTTATTTTATTTTAGGTTTAGGTTTTTTTTTAGTTTAGGGTTTATGTTTTATTTTTATTTAATTTTAATTTTTCTTATTAGGTTTATTAGGTTTAAGTTTTATTTAGTTTTTATTTTATTATATTTTAAGTTGGTTTTATTTTTATTTTAAGTTTAGTTTTTATTTTATGTAAGTTTCTCATTTTTTTAGTTTAGTTTAGGTTTTAATTTATTTTATTTTTAGTTTAATTTTTATTTTATTTTATTTTTAATTTTATGTTTAGTTTTAGGTTTAGGTTTAGGTTTTAGTTTACATTTTTATTTTATTTTATTTTCTTATTTTATTTTGGTTTAGATTTTATTTATTTATTTTATTTTTAGAATTTATTTAGTTTAAGTTTAGGTTTTTAGCTTTTTAGGGTTTAGGTTTTGGGGTTTGGGGTTTAGGGTTTAAAGTTTATAATTTTTTTTGGGTTTAAGGTTTAGGGGTTAGGGTTTGGGGTTTGGGGTTTAGGGTTAAGGTTTTAGGGTTGAGGAATTAAAGATTAGGGTTTTACAGTTTAGGGTTTAGGGTTCAGGGTTTTTAGGATTTAGGGTTTAGGTTTTAGGTTTAGGGTTCATGTTTTAGTTTAGGGTTAAGGTTTTTGGTTTTTTTTTACACATAATAAATTCAGATTCAACATTTTCTCTTTTGTTTATTTAGTTTATTTATTTTAGTTTTTATTTTTATTTATGTTTACTTTTTATTTTTATTTAGTTTAGTTTATTTATTTTAGGTTTATTTATTTTAGTTTAGGTTTTTTATTTTAATTTAGTATTTAAGTTTGGGTTTAGGCTTAGGTTTATTTTTTAGTTGAGTTTTATTTACATTTTATTTTTTAGGTTTGGGTTTTATTTTTTGTTTTAAGGTTTAGGTATAGGTTTTTATTTTATTTTTTTAGGTTTTGGTTTTAGGTTTTTATTTTAGGTTTATTTTTAGGTTTTATTTTTTAGTTTAGGTTTATGTTTATTTTAGGTTTATTATATTTTATTTAGTTTAGGGTTTAGATTTAGTTTATTTTATGTTTAGGTCTAGGTTTTATTTATTTTATTTTATTTTCTTTTCTTTTTTTATTTTAGTTCTTAAGTTTAGGTTTTTATTTAGTTTATATTTTATTTTATTTTAAGTTTATTTTATTTTTATTTTATGTTTAATTTTTATTTTATTAAGGTATGTTATTCTTAGGTTTATTTTATTTTTTTAGTTTAGTATAGGTTTTTATTTATTTTATTTTAGTTTATTTTCATTAGTTTATTTTATTATATTTTCAAGTTTAGGTTTAGGTTTTACTTTAGGTTTTCATTTTATTTAATTTTTTTATTTAGGTTTAGGATTGTTTAATTATTTTATTGTTAGGTTTTATTTTGTTTAGGTTCAGATTTTTAGGTTTTTATGATTTCAGGTTTAGGGTTTACTGTTTATGCTTTAGGGTTTAGGGTTTTTAGTGTTTTTAGTGTTTAAGGTTTTGGGTTAAGGGTTATCTTATGGTTTAGGGTTAGTTTAGGGTTTATGGTTTAGGGTTAGTTTAGCATTAGGGTTTAGTGTTTATGATTTAATGTTTAGGGTTTACGGCTTAGGGTTTAAGGGTTTAAGGTTTACGGTTTAAGGTTTAGGGTTTAGTGTTATAGGGTTTAGGGTTTAGGGTTTAGGGTTTAGAGTTTAGAGTTTAAGGTTTAGGGTTAGTTTTAGGGTTTAGGGTTTCTGATAGTTTTTTTTTAAATTATTTTTATTTTTTATTTTTTTAAATGAAGTAAATTGGTAGGTTTATGTTTATTTAGTTTATTATTTATTTATTTTTTATTTTATTATATTTTATTTTTAATTAATTTAGTTTATTTATTCTATGCTTATTTATTTTAGTTTAGGTTTATTCTTAGTTTATCTTTTTAGTTTAGGTTTAAGTTTAGGTTTACGTTTATTTTTTAGTTTTGTTTTATTTTTATTTTATTTTTAGGTTTATATTTTATTATTTACTTTTCGATTTAGGTTTATGTTTTTATTTTATTTTTTTAGGTTTAAGTTTTAGATTTTTTATTTTAGGATTTATTTTTTAGTTTAGGTTTAGATTTATTTTTAGTTTAATTTGTTTTATTTAGTTTAAGTTTGGGTTTAGGTTTAGTTTCTTTTAGGCTTAGGTTTAGGTTTTTTTATTTTGGTTTGGGTTTAGGTTTATTTTATTTTTATTTTAAGATTACATTTTTCTTTAATTTAAGGTTTAGGTTTTTTTTCAATTTATTTTTAGGTTTTACTTTTAGGTTTTTATTTGATTTGATTTTATTTTATTTTTGGTTTATTTTATTTTAATTTTAGGTTTAGTTTTTATTTTTTTTATCTTTTTTATTTTTTAGTTTAGTTTAAGTTTTTATTAATTTAATTTTAGTTAAGTTTTTATGTTTTTTATTTTATTTACTTTTTAGGTTTAGGTTTAGGTTTAGGTTTTAGTTTATGATTTTATTTTATTTTATTTTTTTATTTTATTTTGGTTTAGATTTTTTCTTTTATTTTATTATTAAGTTTTATTTTGTTTCGGTTTAGTTTTTTAGCCTTTTAAGGTTTAGGGTTTAGAGTTGGGGATTTAGGGTTTAGAGTTTCGGGTTAAGGGTTCCTTTTTAGGGTTTAAGGTTTAGGGTTTAGGGTTTAGGGATTAGGTTTTAGGATTTAGGGTTTAGGATTTATGGTTTAGGGTTTAGGTTTATGGTTTAGGTTCTAGGGTTTTTTAAGGTTTAAGGTTTAGGGTTTAGTGTTGTAGGTTTCGGGTTGTAAGTTTAGGGTTTAATGTTTAAGATTTCAAGGTTTCTTATAAAATTAAGTAAACTGGTAGGTTTAGGTTTAGTTAGTTTATTTTTTATTTATTTTAGCTTTTTTATTTATTTTAGTTTATCATATTTTTTATTTTTTTAGATTCATTTTTTTATTTTATTTAGTTTAGTTTATTTAATTTAGGTTTATTTAATTTAGTTTCAGTTTTTTATTTTAGTTTATTTTTTAGTTTAGGTTTATTTTTATTTTATTTTTTAGGTTAAGGTTTAATTTTTAGTTTTAAGTTTAGGTTTTTATTTTATTTATTTAGGTTTAGGTTTAGGTTTAGGTTTAGGGTTTAGGGTTTTTTTTTAAAATTATGTAAACTAGTAGGTTTTGGTTTATTTAGTTTATTTTTATTTATTTTGGTTTATTTTATTTTTTATTTTTATTTATGTTTACTTTTTATTTTTATTAAGTTTAATTTATTTATTTTAGGTTTATTTATTTTAGTTTAGATTTTTTTAATATAGTTTCTTTTTAGGTTTAGGTTTAGCTTTATGTTTATTTTTTAAGTTTAGGTTTTATTTTTTATTTTTAGTTTTAGGTTTAGTTTTTTATTTTATTTTTTTAGGTTTTGGTTTTAGGTTTTATTTTTTTAGTTTAGATTAGGTTTATTTTTAGTTAATTATATTTTATTTAGTTTATGTTTAGGTTTAGGTTTAGTTTACTTTAGGTTTACATTTTGGTTTTATTTATTTTAGTTTAAGTCTAGGTTTATTTTATTTTTATTTTAGGTTTAGATTTTTTTTTGTTTAGGGTTTAGGTTTTATTATTTATTTAATTTTAGGTTTTACTTATAGGTTTATTTTTTAGATTTAGGTTTTTATTTAGTTTTTATTTTATTTTATTTTAAGTTTATTTTATTTTTATTTTAGTTTTAGTTTTTATTTATTTAAGTTTCTTATTTTTTAGTTTAGTCTAGGTTTTTAATAATTTTATTTTGTTTAGTTTTATTTTATTTTCTTTTTTAGGTTTAGGTTTATGTTTAGGTTTAGGTTTAGGTTTTAGTTTATGTTTCTATTTTATTTTATTTTTCTATTTTATTTTGGTTTAAGTTTTTTCATTTATTTTATTTTTAGGTTTTATTTAGTTTATGTTTAGATTTTTAGTCTTTTAGGCTTTAGAGTTTAGGGTTCTTTTTTGGGTTTAAGGTTTAGGGTTTAGGGTTTAGGGTTTAGGGTTTATGGTTTAGGGTTTAGGGTTTAGGGTTTAGGGTTATTTTAGGGATTAGGGTTTATGGTTTAGGGTCTAGGATTTTTTAGGTTTAAGGTTTAGGGTTTAGGGTTTAGGGTTGTAGGTTTAAGGTTGTAGGTTTAGGGTTTAGGGTTTGGGATTAGGTTTAGGGTTTAGGGTTTAGGATATTGGGTTGAAGGTTTCGGGGGTTTTTTTAAAAATATTAAGTAAACTGTTAGGTTTAGGTTTATTTAGTTTATTTTTATTTATTTTAGTTTATTTTTTTTATTTAGTTTAGTTTATTTATTTTAGGTTTGTTTAATGTAGTTTAGGTTTTTTATTTTAGTTTATATTTTTGGTTTAGGTTTTGGTTTAGTTTTATTTTTTAGTTTAGTTTTTTTTTTTTTTAAGTTTAGGTTTTTTTTTAGTTCTAGGTTTAGGTTTTTATTTCATTTTATAGGTTTAGGTTTTAGGTTTTTATTTGAGGTTAACTTTTAGGCTTTATTTTTTAGATTAGGTTTAGGTATATTTTTAATTTAATTTATTTTATTTAGTTTAGGGTTAAGGTTTAGTTTATTTTAGGTTTAGGTTTAGGTTTATTGTATAGTTTATTTAGTTTAGGTTTATTTATCTTATTTTATTTAGGTTTTATTTATTTTATTTATTTTATTTTATTTTTTAGGTTTATTTTTATTTTTTTTTAGGTTTATTTTATTTATTTTATTTTTTTTATTTTAGATTTATTTATTTTATTTATTTTATTTTTAGTTTAGTTTTATTTATTTTATTTTATTTTATTTTAGGTTTAGGTTTAGGTTTATTTATTTTAAGTTTTTACTTATATTTAGGTTTAGGTTTTATGGTTTAGTGTTGTATTTTTTAAGGTTTAGGGTGTAGGGTTTAGGGTTTAGGGTTTATGGTTTAAGTTTAATGTTCAAGTTTTAGTTTATGGTTTATGGTTATTTTTTAAGAGCGAACAAATTCAGATTCAACATTTCTTCTTTTCAATTTTATCAACTAAGTTACAAACCAGGGAGGTAATCGAATGACCTCCTTGAGGCTAGCTAAATCCTCATGTTCCCGGGATGTCCAGACTATATACCCATTACCATTCAATCTTATATAAACCAACACATGAATAGAGGAAAGAGAACTCAACATTCATACACTTAAGCTGTAACAACATGCATTTCTTATGTATTTATAACTAGCATCATAACACATATTATTATTCATTTATAAACTTTTGAAAAATACATTTAGATTTAATAGTGATAATAGCCACACATATATTAAATTAAATCAACACATGCAAACTTACATAAAAAAATCCATTTTATTTTACTTGATTTTCAAAACATGGATGCATGAATTCAAATGACATACCAAATTTAACATGATTGGAAAGAGAACAATCAAATATAAGCACATGATTTATTCAACCAAACTAGTTCTTAAGGATAATCCAATCAAATAAGATTATTTAAAGCAAACCAAAGCTTCTTTATTAATTAAGTTTTGGATTTGATTCGATTTAAGAAAGAGAAGAGAAATCATCATTTGTTGTTTTAAACCCATTCCCACATTAGTGATTAGATTTAATTTAAGGAAAAGAAACTAAGTTGATTTTATCATTTAATTAAGCTGAACTCTTAATTAGGGTTTAGGGTTTAGGGTTCACGGTTTAGGGTTTTTTAAGGTTTAGGGTTTAGAGTTTTGGGTTTTGGGTTTATGGTTTAGTGTTAGTTTTAGGGTTTATGGTTTAGAGTTTTTTAGCGTTTAGTATTTAGGGTTGGTTTTAGAGTTTAGGGTTTAGCATTTAGGGTTTAGGGTTTAGGGTTTAAGATTTAGGGTTTAGGGTTTAGGGTTTAGGGTTTAGGATTTTTTAAAAAAATTAAGTAAACCGATCGGTTTAGGTTTATTTATTTTATTAACTTTATTTTTTATTTCTTTTATTTTATTTTATTTTATTATTTTTATTTAGGTTTATTTTTTATTATTATTTAGTTTAGTTTATTTATTTTAGTTTATGTTTTTTATTTTAATTTATTTTTTAAGTTTAGGTTTAGGTTTATGTTTATTTTTTTAGTTTAGTTTTATTTTTATTTTAGGATTTAGGGTTTTTATGGTTTAGGGTTTACGGTTTAGGGTTAGCTTATGTTTTAGGGATAGATTAGGGTTCAGGGTTTAGGGCTTACAGTTTATGGCTTAGGGTTAGGGTTTTTTTATTTTTTTTTAATTAAGTGAACTAGTAAGTTTAGGTTAATTTAGTATAATTTTTATTTATTTTAATTTTATTTTATTTTTTATTTTTATTTAGGTTTTGTTTCTTTAATTTTTATGTAGTTTAGTTTAGGTTTTTTATTTTTTTTTATTTTTTAGCTTAAGGTTTATTTTTTAGTGTAGTTTTCTTTCTACTACATTTTTTATGTTTCAGTTTTATTTTTTACTTTTAGGTTTAAGTTTATGTTTTTATTTTATTTTTTTTAGTTTTAGGTTTTAGGTTTTTATTTTAAGTTTAATTTTGGGCTTTATTTTTTACTTTATGTTTAGATTTAGGTTTAGTTTATTTTAGGTTTAGGTTTAGTTTTTTTTACTTTACTTTAGTTTAGGTTTAGGTTTATTTTATTTTTATTTTAGGTTTAGCCTTTTTTTAGTTTAGGGTTTTGGGTTTTTTTTTATTTATTTATTGGTTTTATTTTTCAGTTTATTTTTTAGGTTTAGGTTTTTATTTAGTTATTATTTTATTTTATTTTAGGTTTATTTTATTTTTATTTTAGGTTTAGTTTAATTTTTATTTAGGTTTTTTTTAGTTTAGTTAAATTTTAACTTATTTATTTTAGTTTAGTTTTTATTTTTTATTTATTTTCTTCTTAGGTTTAGGTTTAGGTTTAGCTTTTAGTTTATGTTTTCATTTTATTTTGTTTTAGGTTTTTTTATTTATTTTATTTTTAGGTTTTATTTAGTTTAGGTTTAGGTATTTAACTTTTTAGTGTTTATGGTTTAAGGTTTAGGGTTTAGGGTTAGCTTGGGGTTTAGGGTTTAGGATTTAGGGTTTGGGGTTTAGGTTTAGGATTTAGGGTTTAGGGTTTAGGGTTTAGGGTCTAGGGTTTAGGTTTTAGGGTTTAATGTTTAGAGTTTTAGGGTTTAGGGTTTAGGTTTTAAGCTTTAGGGTTCTTTGGGTTTAGGGTTTAGGGTTTAGTTTTATGTTTCAAGTTTAGGTTTTAGTTTAGGGTTTAGGGTTTTTGGTTTTTATTTTTTTTTCTTTTTTAATGAAGACTAAATTCATATTGAACATTTCTTCTTTTCGATTTCATCAACCAAGTAACACACCAAGTTTTCTAAGACACAAGTGATGAAATAGATAAAAAATGAGCACGCATAGAGCAAATCAAAAATCCTAGATAACTAGAACCATCTCTACCGTGAAGACATAGTTCTATAAGCAGTAGATTGGATTGATTGTTGTTCAGTTTCTCTAGTTCCCAATAAAACCACCTCGACCTCTTAAATAGCGGGAATCACTATCATTTCTCTGATCTCTACCTCCGCCACCACCATGGCTCTAACCTCCATCGCTACTCCCGCCTCTATAACCACCACTTCTTTTATCACCACCTCCTTATCCACCAGCACCTCCATATCCCTGACCACCACTAAGATAATCAGGCCTCGCCTTCACCTCCACTACCAGATCTAGGCGGGCACAGTTGACAATGTTCTTGCCTTCAAGGTTATGCCTATTCTTAGGGTTTAGGTTTATGTTTAGGTTTTTTAGGTTTTAGGGTTTAGGTTTATTTTTCAATTTATTTAGTTACTTTAGGCTTAGGTTTCGGGTTTGGGGTTTAGGGTTTTGGGATTAGGGATAGGGTTTAGGGTTTAGTGTTTAGGGTTTAGAGTTTAGGGTTTAGGGTTTAGGATTTTAGGGTTTATGCTTTTAGGGTTTAAGGTTTAGAGTGGGGGTTTAGGGTTTAGGGTTTAGGGTTTTTTATGGTATAAGGATTAAGGTTTAAGGTCTAGGGTTGTAGGTTTAGGGTTTTGGGTTTAGGGTTTAGGGTGTAAGTTTTAGGATTTAGGGTTTATAGTTTAGGATTTAGGGTGTTTAGGGTTTAGGGTTTAGTGTTTAGTGTTTAGAATTTAGGATTTAGGTTTTAGGGTTTAAGTTTTAGGTTTAAGGTTCAGGTTTTAATTTAGGGTTTAGGGCTTTTGGTTTTTTTTTAAATTGAAAAAATTCATATTCAACATTTCTTTTTTTCGATTTCATCAACCAGGTAACACACCAAATTTTTAGCTGGCGACAACATGACAAAAAAATTAGCATTGAGAAATAAAAATACTACATAATTAGAACCTTCTCTACTATAAAGAGATAGTTCCATAATTAGGTCGGATGCCATTCTTTAATTTCTCCGGTTCTATCGAACCACCCACCTCTCGGTGGCGGGTCTACCATCAAATCCCGATCTCTCCCTTCACCACCACCCGCTAACCGATACTCGCCTCCATAACCACCAGCTCACCACCACCTCCATCCACCACCACCTTGATACCCACCACCATTGCGATCTCGCCGACTCCACACTAGATCTAGGCAGTGTGTGGTTGACGGTGATGTTCACGCCATCAAGGTTACGCCCATTCTTAGGGATTAGTTTTCTTTAGGGAAAGTTAAAATTTTATTACCTTAAAAATAAAGGATACAATGTCATTAAAAGGGGTAAAGCTCAAATTTCTACTACTCACAGAGCTACAAGAAACCCAAAGTGCTAAACCCCTATCTAAGTACAAAGGAAAAAATAAAATAAAAGAGCAAAAGCAATAACATAAAAGGAAATCAATAAGTACACAAAAAGAACTAATAAAACTTAAGAAAATAATAAAAGGACTAATCAGTAGTAGTTCATGATCCTTTTGAGAAGGAAAGATAAGCAAGATCCACATCAACAATACTTGAGTTGGCTGAGTAAAGATCATTCCATCTATAAAGTTCCAACCTACAAAAGAAATCTGCAAAACGCTACAAAGGAAATGGCCATAGCTCAAAGAAAATTGATAAAGTAAACAATTTAGAAAGAGCTAAGAAAAAGAAGGCTCGGGCTTAGTTAAGATCATCTCAAGGGGCAACAATACATATGAGCATCCAAACTTCATGAGAAGGGTTACAATCATATGCATGCTACGAACTAAAGAGAAGATATAGGAAACATCAAGGGAATCATAGCCAGCATACCTGATATAAGCAATCATGCAAGGAAAAATAGTGCACAGTGATCTAGTTCCTGCACCAAAAAATAGAGAAAAATAGCCAACTAGCAGCCAACTAGCAGCAAACCCACCAACCAAAACCCACAACAGACCAAACACATAAAGCTAGCATCTCAGATGTTACAGCAGGGTTAGTGGCTGAGAACAACCCACAACTATCTATACAGCTCTAGAAATCCAAATCAAAGGTTAAAAACTCCACCCAAATAGCAAAATAGTAGAAGATAAGCAGCACCAGAGAGAAGAAAGCTATAGCATAGAGAGACCAAGAGGCATCTAGAAGTTTCCATCAAAGCCACCACCAAGGCAGCCAAAAGGAAAGCTAGTCGACCATCACCAACCAAGAGGAAAATATCAGGAAATAAAAAGAGCCAACTAAACTAAAGAGAGTCAATACCAACATCCAACATAAAGCCCAAAACACCAAACCACTAGACAAGCATCCAAGGAAATACATCAGCCATAAAAAACCCCTCAAACAGCCAACCCCCAACAACAAGTCCTAAAATAGGACCAAAAAAACCACAAGAGCTCATATCCTCCACCAACAAAATAGCCAATAAAACCATCGAGGTTAGTAGCCAATAGGATGAGCAGTAGGAGAAGTCAGAGTAGCAGGAAAACCAACACCCAAAATCGTGAAGCAAAAATAAAGGAAAAATAACTACACCCAAGAGGATAACCAAGGAGGTGAGCGAAACCCAAAAAGAACCTAAACCAACCATCAAACACAGACAACACATCTACCCAACCAACCAACCTAGACAACCAAAATAGCCAACTAGCCCAGTTAGCCAAGAAAACCAACCAGTAAATAGAGCTAATACAAAGCCCAAAAAGAGGGAAAAGAACATCAATAGACAAAGCAACAACCCACTTGGAGATCTCCAAAATAACCAAGAAATAAAAATGTTAGTCACCTAGCCAAACTAGAAAAGGCCAAGGAGGACCACCCAACCACAAGCAGAAAAACTTTAAGGAAAAGAACAAGGCTAGAGGCAAACAAAACCCCTTCCAAATCCCAAAGACCAGATAGTCACTATAAAGGAGAAAATGGGAGACAACAACCACATAATAGTTAACTCAAATTCACAAGGTAGATAGAACCAACCAACAGAAACCTCCAATACAAACTAGAAAAGGATAACCAAGCGAGCAGAGCCAATAGCCATGAAAAAAAAAACCACCCAAAATAGCTAGGCAAATGAAAAATAAATACAACCAATGAGACCAACCATAGCATCCATAAATCAATTCAAAAGGCCTGACAGTCAAAACTAAAGGCAAACCCAACATTCATTGGTAAAAAGGGTAGGCAAAAATTTGGCACAACCACAACCCAACATGAGACATAAAGCATGAGCTAGAGAAATAAAACTACCAGGTGAAGTGGATAGGGAAACCAATTAAAAATTGCACTACTGAGACCCAAAAAATTGCCAGGCAAGTATAGAATGGGGTAAAGAGGAAGGGTGTTTAAGTATTGAAATAAACTCACCAAAAACCACTTCCTAGTGAGGGGAGCAGAAAAAAAAACAACAAAAAATAGACTGAATAAAACCACCATAGCAAAAGATTAACAAAATAGTAGAAGGTTAAAATCGGGTAAGGGTCTAGTGTTATCAGTTGATCGGACCATGAGATGCTTAGGTACGCTATGGTTATCAAATAAAGTGAGCTCATTTAATTCCGCTCCCAAATTAGCTAGGAAATGAACACAAGCATTACTTTCACGTTGAATGTAGAAAATTTTGTAGTAAACTTGAGAAAGAAGCTTTTTAGTGTGATTAAGAAGATAAAATAAGTCAGCATTTCCCATTTTATTATTAGTAAGCATATTCTGGAAATGAAGAGCATCAACTTCAATCCAAATATTATAGAGGCCTTTGCTTAAGTAAATATCAATAGCTTTGTTAACAGCCATGAGTTTAGCATAAATAACAAAATAAGCTATGAGGGGGTAGGCAAATGCATAAATGATAGTGCCTTTAGATTCCCTAAGAATTCCACCATAGCCATATTTATTTTGGGAAATAGAACCATCAAAATTGAACTTAATAAAATTTTCTTTAGGCTTAATCAAATTTATAATGCTTATACTCTTGTAGGAAGGATCATCATGGAAAGTGATACTCAGTTTTTAGTCACAAATTTATAACCTCGAAAGTGAAAATTGCTAATTAAATTTGCATTAAATAAAGCATGAATTTTTTTCTTTAGTTCTAGCAAGGATCTTTTTATAGTTCATAGGGATAACACGATATTTAGCATCATTTTTATCCATCCAAATGAACCAAATAAGGGTAATAACAATTAAAACTTTGATATGACCTTTCACAATTTTATGGAAATAACCTTTAAGAAGTTGATATATTGAAAGAGATCCATCAAAATAGCAAGTGTTAAATAAATCATCATACCATATCCAAAGTTTGGAAGCAGTAGCACCACTGACAAAAACATGATTAACATTTTCAATATGAAAGCAAAAAATAGCACTTACAAGGTAAGTGAAACCCTTTAAGCTAGAGCAAGGAATCAACTAGGATGAAGTTATTCAAAATCCTCCAAGTTAAAATTGATTAAGAAATGGGAAAGATATTATTCCAAAGTTTAATGAAAACATTAGAGGTGTTCTATTTATTTTTAATAAAATTCCAAACCTCTTTAAGAACAAAATAACCATTGTAAGAGAGCTTAAAAAGGATTTGACCCAGTTTATTAGAAAAGATAACGATGTTGCAAAACTTGTCAAAAATAGAAATAGGAATGTAGTTCTCAAGTTTGTTTTCATTCTAATTATTATTAAGACGGGTTGTAGGTTTAGTGTCGTAGGTTTATGGTTTAGGGTTTAGAGTTTAGGATTTAGGGATTAAAGTTTTTCTTTTTTTAATTAAGGAAACTAGTAGGTTTAGGTTTATTTAGTATATTAAGTATATTTTTTATTTACTTAACGTTTATTATTTAGGGTTTAGAGTTTAGGGTTTAGCTTTTATGTTTAGGGTTTAATTTTTAGTTTAGGGTTTAGGGTTTAGGTATTAGGTTTAGGGTTCAAGTTTTAGTTTAAGGTTTTCAATTTTCAGTTTTTTTTATAACAAAGAACTAATTTAGATTCAATATTTCTTCTTTTCAATTTCATCAACCAAGTAACACACCAAGTTTTCTAAGACATAATCAACAACATAGATAAAAAATGAGCACGCATAGAGAAATTTAAAAATCCTAGATATCTAGAACTACCTCTACTATAAAGACACTGTTCCATATGTAGCAGATCGGATTGTCCATTCTTCATTTTCTCTAGTTCCCATCAGAACCACCCTGGCCTCTCGAGTAGCGGGATCCACCATCATATCCCCAATCTCTTACTCCACCACCACCAGGACTGTGACCTCCATCTCTCCTCCTGCCACCATAACCACCACTACTCTGACCACCAACTCCATATCCACCGGCACCTCAGATCACCCACCCCTGATAACCAACACATCCACCTTCACCTCCATTGCAAGATATAGACTAAGCCTGGTTGACGGTAATGTCCCTACTGTCAAGGTTCTGCCCATTCAAATGGTTTAGGTTTATTAGGTTTTAGGTTTCAGGTTTATTTACAAATTTATTTAGTAACTTTCAATTCAAGTTATGGGTTTGGGGTTTAGGGTTTAGGGTTTATGGTTTAGGGTTTATGGTTTAGGGTTTATGGTTTAGGGTTTAGGGTTTAAGGTTTAGGGTTTTAGGGTTTATGCTTTTAGGGTTTAGGGTTTAGGGTTAGGGTTTAGGGTTTAGGGATTAGGGTTTTTTTTAGGGATTGAGGGTTTAGGGCTGTAGGTTTAGGGTTTAGACTTTAGGGTTTAGGGTTTAATATTTACGGTTTAAGGTTTTTTTTAAAAAAAATTAAATAAAATGGTAGGTTTAGGTTTATTTAGTATATTTAGTTTATTTTTTATTTATTTTAGTTTAATTTCTTTTTTATTTCTATTTAGGTTTATTTTATTATTTTATCTAATTTAGTTTATTTATTTAAATTTTATTTATTTTTAATTTAGGGTTTTTATTTTAGCTTATTTTTTCGATTTAGGTTTAGGTTTAAGTTTATTTTTAAGTTGAGTTTTATTTTTATTTTATTTTTTAGGTTTAGGTTTTATTTTTTATTTTTAGGTTTAGGTTTAGTTTTTTTTTAAATTTGTTTAGGTTTAGGTTTTCAGTGTTTATTTTAGGTTTATTATAGGTTTTATTTTTTAGTTTAGGTTTAGATTTATTTTTAGTTTATTTTATTTTATTTAGTTTAGGTTTATGTTTATTTTTAATTTATTTTAGCTTAAGGTTTATGTTTTATTTATTTTAGTTTAGTCTATTTTAGTTTAGGTTTATGTTTTTTTATTTTATTTATTTTATTTTTATTTTTAGTTTAGGTTTTTTTTTAGTTTAGGGTTTAGGTTTTATTTTTTATTTATTTTAAGGTTTATTTTTTAAGTTTAGGTTTATTTTTTAGTGTAGATTTTTATTTAGTTTTTATTTAATTTTATTTTTGGTTTATTTTATTTTTATTTTACATTTTATTTTTCTTTTATATAGGTTTTTTATTGTTAGGTTTATATTATTTTAGTTTATTTTTGGTCTTTATTTATTTTATTTTAGTTTATTTTTACTTTTTATTTTATTTTATTTTTAGGTTTAGTTTTAGGTCTTTATTTTATTTTATTTTATTATTTTATTTAGTTTTATGTTTTTTTATTTATTTATTTTTTTAGATTTTATTTAGTTTAGGTTTATGCTTTTAGGTTTTTAGGGTTTAGGGTTTAGGGTTTTAGGGTTTAGGGTTTATGATTTATGGTTTAGGGTTTGGGTTTAAGGTTTAGGGTTTAGGATTTAGGGTTTAGGGTTTTTAGGGTTTAGGGTTTAGGTTTTATGGTTTAGGGTTAAATTAGTTTAGAGCTTAGGGTTTAGAGTTTTAGGGTTTATAATTTAGGGTTTTGGGTTAGGGTTTAGGGTTTAGGGTTTGGTGTTGAGGGTTTAGGGTTTAGGGTTAGGCTTTTGGATTTAGGTTTTAAGGTTTAGGATTTAGGGTTTAGGGTTTTAGGGTTTATGGTTTAGGGTTTAAAGTTAGGGTTTAGGGTTTAGTGTTTAACCTTTAGGGTTTAGGGTTTTTAAGGTTTAGGATTTATGGTTTAGGGTTTAGGGTTTAGGGTTAGCTTAGGGTTTAGGCTTAATTTTTTAGGGTTTAGGGTTTTTAGGGTTTAGGGTTAAGGGTTAAGGGTTAGTTTAGAGTTTAGGGTTTAGGGTATTAAGGTTTTGGGTTCAAGTTGGGGTTAGGGTTTAGGGTTTAAGGTTTAACATTTATGGTTTAGGGTTTAGGGTTTAGGCTTAAAGTTTTAGGGTTGTAGCTTTTGGGTTATAGGTTTAGGGTTAGTTTTAGGGTTTAGGTTTTTTTTAAATTAAGTAAACCGATTGGTTTAGGTTTATTTAGTTTATTTAGTATTTCATATATTTATTTTAGTTTATTTTATTATTTATTTTTATTACGTTTAGTTCATTTATTTTAGGTTTATTTATGTTAGTTTAGGTTTTTTATTTTAGTTTATTTTCTAGGTTTAGGTCTAGGTTTAGGTTTATGTTAATTCTTTTAGTTTAGTTTTATTTTTATTTCAATTATTTTGGTTTATCTTTTATTTTCTATTTTTAGGTTTACGTTTAGGTTTTTATTTTATTTTTTGTAAGTTTAGGTTTTAGGTTTTTATTTAAGGTTTATTTATTTTTTAGTTTAGATTTAGGTTTAATTTTAGTTTATTTTATTTTATTTAGTTTAGGTTTAGGTTTAGGTTTTATTTATTTTAGTTTAGTTTATTTTAGTTTAGGTTTAGGTTTATGTTTAATTTTATTTTAGGTTTAGGTTTTTCTTTTAGTTTAGGGTTTATGTTTTATTTTTATTTAATTTTAGGTTTTCTTAATAGGTTTATTAGGTTTAAGTTTTTATTTAGTTTTTATTTTATTATATTTTAAGTTGATTTTATTTTTATTTTAGGTTTAGTTTTTATTTTATTTAAGTTTCTCATTTTTTAGTTTAGTTTAGGTTTTAATTTATTTTATTTTTAGTTTAGTTTTATTTTATTTTATTTTATTTTCTTTTAAGTTTATATTTAGTTTTAGGTTTAGGTTTAGGTTTTAGTTTATGTTTTTATTTTATTTTATTTTCTTATTTTATTTTGGTTTAGATTTTATTTATTTATTTTATTTTTAGGTTTTATGTTTAGGTTTTTAGCTTTTTAGGGTTTAGGTTTTGGGGTTTGGGGTTTAGGGTTTAAAGTTTATAATTTTTTTTGGGTTTAAGGTTTCGGGGTTAGGGTTTGGGGTTTAGTGTTTAGGTTTTAGGGTTGAGGAATTAAGGATTAGGGTTTTAGGGTTTAGGGTTTAGGGTTTAGGTTTTAGGTTTAGGGTTCATGTTTTAGTTTAGGGTTTATGGTTTTTGGATCTTTTTAACACATAATAAATTTAGATTCAACATTTTCTCTTTTGTTTATTTAGTTTATTTATTTTAGTTTTTATTTTTATTTATGTTTACTTTTTATTTTTATTTAGTTTAGTTTATTTATTTTAGGTTTATTTATTTTAGTTTAGGTTTTTTATTTTAGTTTAGTATTTAAGTTTGGGTTTAGGCTTAGGATTTTTTTTTAGTGAGTTTTATTTACATTTTATTTTTTAGGTTTGGGTTTTATTTTTTGTTTTAAGGTTTAGGTATAGGTTTTTTTTTTAGGTTTTGGTTTTAGGTTTTTATTTTAGGTTTATTTTTAGGTTTTTTTTAGTTTAGGTTTATGTTTATTTTTAGTTTATTATATTTTATTTAGTTTAGGGTTTAGGTTTAGTTTATTTATATTTAGTTCTAGCTTTTATTTATTTTAGTTTAGTTTTTTTGGGTTTAGTTTTATTTTATTTTGTTTTTTTATTTTTATTTTAGGTTTAGGTTTTTTTTTATTAGTTTAGGGTATAGGTTTTCTTCTTTATTTATTTTTAGGTTTAGTTCTTAGGTTTAGGTTTTTATTTAGTTTACACTATATTTTATTTTAAGTTTATTTTATTTTATTTTATGTTTAGTTTTTATTTTATTAAGGAATGTTATTCTTAGGTTTATTTTATTTTTTTAGTTTAGTATAAGTTTATATTTATTTTATTTTAGTTTATTTTTATTAGTTTTTTTTATTAGTTTATTTTATTTTATTTAAAGGTTTAGGTTTAGGTTTTACTTTAGTTTTTCATTTTATTTAATTTTTTTATTTAGGTTTAGGTTTATTTAATTATTTATTGTTAGGTTTTATTTTGTTTAGGTTTTAGATTTTAGTTTATGATTTCAGGTTTATGGTTTTAGGGTTTAGGGTTTACTATTTATGCTTTAGGGTTTAGTGTTTTTAGGGATTTTAGGGTTTAAGGTTTAGGGTTAAGGGTTAGCTTATGGTTTAGGGTTAGTTTAGGGTTTAGTGTTTATGGTTTAGGGTTTATGGTTTAGGGTTTAGGGTTTAAGGTTTAGGGTTAGTTTAGCATTAGGGTTTAGTGTTTATAGTTTAGGGTTTAGAGTTTAGGGTTTAAGGGTTTAAGGTTTACAGTTTAAGGTTTAGGGTTTTGGGTTATAGGTGTTAGGGTTTAGGGTTTAAAGTTTAGAGTTTAAGGATTAGGGTTAATTTTAGGGTTTAGGGTTTACAGATAGTTTTTTTTAATATTATTTTTTTTTAAATGAAGTAAATTGGTAGGTTTATGTTTATTTAGTTTATTTTTTTTAGTTATTTTTTATTTTATTTTATTTTTATTTTTAATTTGTTTAGTTTATTTATTATATGCTTATTTATTTTAGTTTAGGTTTTTTTTAGTTTATTTTTGAATTTTAGGTTTAAGTTTAGGTTTACGTTTATTTTTTACTTTTGTTTTATTTTTATTTTATTTTTAGGTTTAGGTTTTATTTTTTACTTTTTGATTTAGGTTTATTTTTAGTTTATTTTTTTAGCTTTAAGTTTTAGATTTTTTATTTAAGGTTTTATTTTTTAGTTTAGGTTTAGATTTAGTTTTAGTTTAATTTGTTTTATTTAGTTTAAGTTTGGGTTTAGGTTTAGTTTCTTTTAGGCTTAGGTTTAGGTTTTTTTATTTTGGTTTGGGTTTAGGTTTATTTCATTTTTATTTTAAGGTTACATTTTTCTTTAATTTATGGTTTAGGTTTTTTTTTAATTTATTTTTTGGCTTTACTTTTAGGTTTTTATTTTATTTGATTTGATTTTATTTTTGGTTTATTTTATTTTAATTTTAGGTTTAGTTTTTATTTTTTTTAGCTTTTTTATTTTTTAGTTTAGTTTAGGTTTTTATTAATTTAATTTTAGTTAAGTTTTTATGTTTTTAATTTTATTTTCTTTTTAGGTTTAGGTTTAGGTTTTAGTTTTAGTTTATGATTTTATTTTATTTTATTTTTTTATTTTATTTTGGTTTAGGTTTTTTTATTTATTTTATTTTTAAGTTTTATTTAGTTTAGGTTTAGTTTTTTAGCCTTTTAAGGTTTAGGGTGTAGGGTTTAGGGTTGGGGGATTAGGGTTTAAAGTTTAAGGTTCTTTTTTAGGGTTTAAGGTTTAGGGTTTAGGGTTTAGGGTTTAGGTTTTAAGGTTTAGGGTTTAGGATTTATGGTTTAAGGTTTTGGGTTAGTTTAGGGTTTAGGGTTTATGGTTCAGGGTCTAGGGTTTTTTAAGGTTTAAGGTTTAGGGTTTTGGGTTGAGGGTTTAGGGTTGTATGTTTAGGGTTTAGGGTTTAAGATTTAGGGTTTAAGATTTCAAGGTTTTTTTTTAAAATTAAGTAAACTGGTAGGTTTAGGCTTATTTAGTTTATTTATTTATTTTAGTTTATTTTACTTTTTATTTTTTTTAGATTCATTTTTTAATTTTATTTAGTTTAGTTTATTTATTTTAGGTTTGTTTAATTTAGTTTCGGTTTTTTATTTTAGTTTATTTTTTAGTTTAGGTTTATTTTTATTTTATTTTTTAGGTTAAGGTTTAATTTTTTAGTTTTAAGTTTAGGTCTTTATTTTATTTATTTAGGTTTAGGTTTAGGTTTAGGTTTAGGGTTAGGGTTTTTTTAAAAATTATTAAACTAGTAGGTTTTCGATTATTTAGTTTGTTTTTATTTATTTTGGTTTATTTTATTATTTATTTTTATTTATGTTTATTTTTTATTTTTATTTAGTTTAGTTTATTTATTTTAGGTTTATTTATTTTAGTTTAGATTTTTAAAATTTAGTTTATTTTTAGGTTTAGTTTTAGGTTTAGTTTTAGGTTTATGTTTATTTTTTAGGTTTAGGTTTTATTTTTTATTTTTAGGTTTAGGTTTAGGTTTTTATTTTATTTTTTTATGTTTAGGTTTTAGGTTTTCATTTTGGGTTTATTTTTAGGTTTTATTTTTTTAGTTTAGATTAGGTTTATTTTTAGTTTATTATATATTTTTTAGTTTACGTTTAGGTTTAGGTTTTTAGTTTACTTTAGGTTTACATTTTGGTTTATTTATTTTAGTTTAAGTTTAGGTTTATTTTATTTTTATTTTAGGGTTAGATTTTTTGTTTAGGGTTTAGGTTTTATTATTTATTTATTTTTAGGTTTTATTTATAGGTTTATTTTTTAGATTTAGGTTTTTATTTAGTTTTTATTTTGTTTTATTTTAAGTTTATTTTATTTTTATTTTAGTTTTAGTTTTTATTTTATTTAAGTTTTTTTATTTTTTAGTTTAGTCTAGGTTTTTATTAATTTTATTTTAGTTTAGTTTTTATTTTATTTTTTTTTATGTTTAGGTTTATGTTTAGGTTTAGGTTTAGGTTTTAGTTTATGTTTTTATTTTATTTTATTTTCTATTTTATTTTGGTTTAGGTTTTTTCATTTATTTTATTTTTAGGTTTTATTTAGTTTAGGTTTAGATTTATAGCCTTTTAGGCTTTAGGGTTTACGGTTCTTTTTTGGGTTTAAGGTTTAGGGTTTAGGGTTTAGGGTTTAGGTTTTTATGTTTTAGGGTTTAAGGTTTAGGGTTTACGGTTAGGGTTTAGGGTTATTTTAGGGCTTAGGGTTTATGGTTTAGGGTCTAGGGTATTTTAGGGTTTAAGGTTTAGGGTTTAGGGTTTAATGTTGTAGGTTTAAGGTTGTAGGTTTAGGGTTTAGGGTTTTGGGTTAGGTTTAGGGTTTCGGATATTGGGTTTAAGGTTTGAGGTTTTAAAATTAAAGTGTTATGTTTATTTATTTAGTTTATTTATTTCTTTTAGTATATTTTTTTGTTTAGTTTATTTATTTTAGGTTTGTTTAATTTAGTTTAGGTTTTTATTTTAGTTTATTTTTTGGTTTATGTTTAGGTTTAGGTTTATTTTTTGGTTTAGTTTTTTTTTTTAAAGTTTAGGTTTTTTTTTAGTTTTAGGTTTAGGTTTTTATTTTATTTTTTAGGTTTAGGTTTTAGGTTTTTATTTGAGGTTTACTTTTAGGCTTTGTTTTTTAGTTTAGGTTTAGGTATATTTTTAATTTAATTTATTTTATTTAGTTTAGGGTTTAGGTTTAGTTTATTTTAGGTTTAGGTTTAGGTTTTATTGATTTTTTGTATAGTTTATTTTAGTTTAGGTTTAGGTTTATTTTATTTTGTTTATTATTAGGTTTAGGGTATTTTTTAGTTGAGGGATTAGGTTTTATTTTTTTATTTATTTTTAGGTTTTATTTTTAGGTATATTTTTTTAGGTTTAGGTTTTTATTTAGTTTTTATTTTATTTTACTTTAGGTTTATTTTATTTTTATTTTACATTTAGGTTTTATTTTTTACATTTGGTTTTATTTTATTTAGGATTTGTATTTTTTGGTTTATTTTATTTTTTAGTTTAGTTTATATTTTTATTTATTTTATTTGAGTTTAGCTTTTAGTTTTTAGTTTTTTTATCTTTATTTTTAAGTCTAGGTTTAGGATTTAGTTTAGGTTTTTATTTTATTTTATTTTCTTATTTTATTTAGGTTTAGGTTCTTATATTTATTTTATTTTTAAGTTTTATTTAGTTTAGGTTTAGGTTTTTATGGTTTTAGGGTTTAGGGTTTAGGGTTTAGGTTTTGTTTATGGTTTAAGGTTTTAGGGCTTAGGTTTTGGTAGGTTTATGGTTTAGGGTTATTATTTTTTGGGTTTAGGTGTAGGTTTAGGGTTTAGGGTTTAGGTTTAGGGTTCAAGTTTTAATTTATGGTTTATGGTTTATGGTTTTTTTTACAGAATATTGATTCATTTCTTTTTCAATTTTATCAACTAAGTCACCAGGGAGGTAATCGACCTCCTTGAGGCTAAACCTCATATTCAGGATGTCCAACTATATACCCATTACCATTCAATCTTATATAAATCAACACATGAATAAAGGAAGAGAACTCAACATTCATACACTTAAGCTAAACATGCATTTCTTATGTATTTATAACTAGCATCATAACACATATTATTATTCATTTTATAACTTTTGAAAAATACATTTAGATTTAATAGTGATAATAGCCACACATATATTAAATTAAATCAACACATGCAATCTTACATAAGGAAATCCATTTTATTTTACTTGATTTTCAAAACATGGATGCATGAATTCAAATGACATACCAAATTTAACATGATTGGAAAGAGAACAATCAAATATAAGCACATGATTCATTCAACCAAACTGGTTCTTAAGGATAATCAAATCAAATAAGATTATTTAAAAGAAAACCAAAGCTTTTTAATTAAGTTTTGGATTTGATTGATTTAAGAAGAAGAGAAATCATCATTTGTTGTTTTAAACCCATTCCACATTAGTGATTTGATTTAATTTTAGGAAATGTAATTAAGTTGATTTTATCATTTAATTAAGTTGACCTCTTAATTAGATGAATTAATTAACCTTACCTATGTCACCTTAAAGTAATTAACTAAATAATTATGAGCTATCGTGATATGCATGGAAAATAAACTTGCAATGATCCTAGAAAATAAAAGGGGTGTAATGAAATTGGCTCATGATTAACAGTTAATTAGATTAAAGGTGGACTAACCATAATTTCATTAAACTCATTTAGGTGCGGGATCTAATGTCACGCGAGTGAGGGAGAATGGAGTTCGTCTGCAATTGCTCACTTGATTTGAGCTTACCCGAGCTCCGATCAACTTTAAAAGGATCTCACACCTTCATGACATCGATCAGAGGGGATCCAACGATCAAGATCACACGAGATGCAAGTTTTCTTCAAAAAGCTCCTATAGATTTTTGCCTGGATTGGTTTTGAAAGCATACCTCAGGAGCTCAAGGGGCGGATCAAACTGAGAAAGCTTCAGTGGAGATGAAACTGTTGAATTTGGATCAATTCCTTGGCGTTGCTCAGATGGCCAAGAACCAATGATTTGGAGCTTCTTTGATCGAAGTCCCACCTCGGTGCTGGAAGCTTGAGATGATTCATTCTTGCTCAACGAGGCCTAGGGCAAAGGTTAATTTGAGTTTGATGGAGAAATAGGGAAGTTAGGTCAGAAATGGGAGTGTCCTATTTTGTGACAGATGGGAATGGCTTTTTTCGATCGAGGAACAAGCTTGGGAGCTTAGAATGGCTCTAGCGGGTCATCTTGGGTAGCTAAGGCTTTGTGAAATGATTTTTGTGTGTGTTTGAGTGGAAACGAGGGGGTGTATACCCCTTTCCTGTCGAGACGGAGATCAAATTCATCTTTTAGTGGTGAGCCATCTCGAGGAGTCTGGGTGGAGAGTAGGTGAGTTGGCTTCGGCTTGGTTGAAGGTGTGGAGGTGGCAAGGAGGAATCATGGGTGTTCTATGGGTTTCAAATGCTCCAATCGGGAGGGTGAGGTAATTTTACCTCCCATGGGTCATGGCCAAACCACTCCTTAGGTTGGGTTTGGTGTCTTGCCTAAGTGGACCATTGGGAGTACCAAGTGGCCAAGGAATATAAATAACTACTTACATGGGTGATTTGTCTCATGTGAAGCCCTTGACCTAAGGGTAGAATGATTATTTGGCATTGAATTTGATTTGGGCAGATTTGAAATAAATATGGGTAGGATGACCTGACCTCCACTTGGAAGAGGAAGAGGCCAGTTTAGAGGTTCTCCTAGGGATGGAAAAACTCATTATTGGCCACCCAATAGAAGATATGTCCTAGCTAAAGGAGTACACTTACTATCCATATAAACTTAGAATCTAGTTCATAGGATGAGTCTTATATGGTTAGCACAGACTCTTCTGAATAGATTCCCTTGGAGGACACTTGAGCTAGATAGCGATGAACAGGGCTCTAAAGCAAAGCATAAGTGTATCCAAGTATATATGTGAAAAATTAGGCATCGGTTGGGAACCTTAGCTCTAACCCACTTTCCTCTCAAAAGTGATGGTTTGGTAGTTAAGGAAGCCCCTAATTCATTCATAAGTGTGAAGACTCAGAGGTTCTTTTAGGGAGCATCATCCTCAAGTCAAGAAGTTGATGTAGAACTTGAGGATGATTCATATAAAAATTTAATAGAATTTCCTTTTGATTGATACTTTCCTTGTGTTCATAATTTAGTAAAGAAAGGGTTCATCCCACATACTTGGTCAAAGCACAAGTTAGACTACTTCAAAAGAATATGTAAGAACAAATGTAAAAGCTCTCAATCAAGACCAGGACTAGGAATGGTATAGTGGGTCAAGTCGATGATGATGATTACTTAGTCCTCACATTTGAAAGGTTCTTTTCAAATCACATTAACTTATATGAGGAGCTATGCTTAGAAACTTCAGATGATCGAGATAATTTTGAAGTCAAAGATGCACCTAGAGTTTGAAGAAGAGATCAAGTGAGCTCAAGGAAATCAACTTAAGTATTGAAGAAGATCCATGCACATCGTTCTTTATTGAATGAAATTGAATTTAATGACTTAGTTAGGCTATTGACTAAGTTTAAGGACTGCTTTGCATGGAGTTATGAAGAGATGCCTAGATTGGCTCCTAATGTAGTAGTCCATAAACTAGCAATAGAGCCTCCTGCTAACCCTATCAAGCAAGCTCCTAGACGCATGTGATTAGACATAGAACAATAGGTCATTTATGAAGTAAAAAAATTGATCAATGTTGGCTTCATCCGAGAAGAAAAATACCCTACCTGGTTAGTTAGTGTCATCCCAGTTAAGAAAAATAATGGCCAAATTCACATATGCATTGATTTTAGGGATTTAAATAAGGCATGTCCAAAAGACGAATTTCCACCAATCTCAAGGCGATGGTGGACATTGCCTCGACTCATGCGTCTTCTATTTTATGGATGGATCTATATAACCAAATAAAGATGACTCCTAAAGATGAAAGAAACACTACTTTTAGAACCCCTATCAAAATCTATTTCTATAAGGTCATGCCGTTCAACCTTAAAAATGTTGGTGCTACATATCAGTGGGCTATGACTCAAATCTTCAACGAACTCATTCATCATCAAGTCAAGTGCTATGCCGATTATCTTGTGGTCAAAAGTAAAAAAAAAGAAAGACCATCTCTTTGATTTGAGAGTAGTTTTTGAACAGTTAAAGCAATTTAACCTTAAAATACACCCCCTGAAATGTGCATTTGGAGTAGCTTCAGGGAATCAAAATTGATTTGAAGAAGATCAAGGAGATATTAGAAATGCCCCTAAAATTTTAACTCAACTCAAATCATTCTAAGGGCGGATGGTATATCTAAGATGCTTTATATCCAACCTATAGGGAAGATGTCAGCCATTCTCAACACTTGTAAAAAAGAATGCCAAGTTCAAGTGGGATGATAAGTGTGAGCATGCCTTGAAGACATTAAGCATTACGATGATGTTTCTAGCGACCCTATCTGGGAATCACTCATACTTTACACCTTATGTTAGATGACTCCTTGGTGCTTTGTTGGCCCAAGCCAATGATGAAGGAAGGAAAACACTCTACTACCTCACTATCATCTAATCCCTACTAAGGCTAATTATCCAGTCATTGAGAGGCATTGCTAGCTTTAATCTTTGCATCACAAAAGCTATATTACTACATGCTTTCGCATAAGGTGAACTTAATCTCTAGGATGAATCCACTACAGTATCTCATGACATTACTGACGCTATCCAGATGGTTGGTATGATGGTCCGTGATCCTCTTACAGTTTTACATTACCTTTGTACCCCTTCATGCAGTGAAAGGACACACTAGAAGATTTATTAGCAGCACACTCACTTCCGGCTGACTTTCTTCTTAATGGTGGTCTCCCTGATGAATAAATAATTAACTTAGGCGATACTAGCATTCCCTACTGGGTGATGTACTTTGATGGTGCAGCTTCCTCTTAAAGAGGAGAAGAATCATAATCTACTACTCTAAGAAAGGCAGGGGTAGGAATAGTTCTCTTAATTCAAGACCATGATGTCATTAGATTATCATATCATCTATCCAATCCTTGCACTAACAATGAAGTCGATTATGAGGCTCGATTGTAGTGTGAGTTAGCCATTACTCTAAGCATCCGAACATCAACATCTTCTTGGATTCTTAACTAGTTATCAACCAAATCCTGATCCTATAAGGTTACAAAGCTCTCCATCTTTCCACAAGTACACCATGGATTTTTGGCCCAAATCCTAGAGGTTACCATTTATAAGATTCCTCGAGGAGAGAACATCATGCTTTAGCCAAGCTTGCCAAGAGTTGGCATGGAGGATGAGACCATATCAATAAAGGTCCAAAATAGATAAGTCTTATCTTATTGATATTGAACTCATCAAAATTATTTTCTGAAGGGGAGGTTTCCATTTCTAAGAAATGAGTTAGATTTGAGGCAACCATTCATGGATTACTTAAATAAAGGAAAACTACCTCAAGAGAAGTCCCAAGCCCATCGGATGAAGAGCATTTTTTATGCTCTTATGGTGTCTTTATGTCTTTGATTATATGTTTGTTTAGACACCATGAAGCCCATAAGATCATGACCAATTTTCGATTATGTGGAGCCAACAATGTCGATCCAAAGATGAAAGCCAAGATCAGACTAGGATACTTTGGTCATCGATTAAAGATTACATGGATACAAAGTGATGCAACTAATGTCAAATACATGGTGTGGTCTACACACCAACCACCCAACATTCTATATTCCACATTGGTCTCATGGCCATTCGAGTGTTGGGGTACCAACATAGTGGGTTTGATTGATCCTCATTCTTCCAAGGGTCATCAGTTCATCTTAGCTACTACTAACTATTTTTCCAAATGAGCATTAGCAATTTTGCTTAGATAGGTCACAGTTCAGCATGTGCTCCAATTTTTTAGGAACCATATCATATATAGGTTCGGAGTGCCTTGATGAATTATAACTGATATTGGTATTGATTTAAGAACCAGATCAAAACTTTGCTAGAGACAATATTTTGGAGATATTCTACCATCGAGGGGGTAAAACCTTCAACAAAACTCTCATACAAATACTAAAGAAGACACTCGACATCAACAAGGTAGCATGGTTAGTTGAAGCCTTGGCTATCACCACACATAGAACTCCAACTCACTCTCCTTTCTCCTTGGTGGGATCCAAAGTCATTATACCATTAGAAGTCCAACTCCCATCACTAAGGATAGCTATAGATACCATATCACAACAAGTAGAATGCGTTGCGGTTAAGAGATTGAAGGAGAGATGCACTGGCATGCCAAAACCTCAAATTATAGAAAGCTAAAATGATTCAAGCTCACAAGTTGGCCTAGAGCTTTTCAAGTAGGACATCTTATTTTAGTTCTAAGGAGATCAATTGTTGCCCATGTAGGATGGGAGGCAAGTTTGAACCCACTTGGGAAGATCCTTTTTGCCATAGAGAAGCATACCAAGGAGGATCTTATCATCTTATTAATTATAAGGGAGAGCACCCAATTCTTCCAATCAATGGGCTCTACTTAAAGAAAATAGTATAAATCATGTTTCAAAATAATTATCATCAATGAAAATTCCATTTTGAATTCAATCTCTTTCATGTTGAAAGTATTCTTGTTTGTGAATCCACTACGATAAGTTTAGGGTAGTTGTAAGGAACGGCGTGTCCTACCCTTCATCAACACAACATAAACTATATATAAACATATAAAATAAACACATATCTTTTATAGCTACTCTTAGTTAAGATAATGCCCCCCAATGGCATTCTCGGTGATACTCTACCCCTAATTGGTCTTCTTGCTTTGGAGGATGTAAGTCTACTACACTTTCACATTTACATGCTGCACCAACGAGTGCCTTGTTACTTTGGTAGGCCTTGTATGGTTGGTGATACTACCTCATGTTGGAAGGATGTGAGCATGATTTCTTCTTGAATAAGCCTTTGTGCATTGATTGGGTAGATCATATTTGAGGTTTAGGATAAGTTCCCTAGCGGCTCCTTCCCGCATGACTACTTCAAGTCTGGGTCTAGTCCTTCCTCAGGTCTCCCCGCTTAATAGTTGCTCTAGGTCAGATAGCATCTATTTCGATAATGGTAGACTATGGCGATAATCAGTTCAGCTTGGAAAGTTGTAAGCCTACATGCTTTCTTCCCAAATTGATCATTGCACAGCATAGGTTGGTTGGTTCTCACTATCTTGATACACCACTCATCTTGTGGATACACCTTAGGTTGGTTGGTTCTCTTATGATACCACTCATGGTAGAGGTGAGTATGCTTTCTCCTTGAGTTGGCCAACACACTACATGATTTCTTTTCTCGCTGGATAACACCCTAGAAACACCTCCCTATAGGCACTATATTTGGATCACATCTTTGCGATCCCATATAGACATTGCAGGGTTACTTGGATTAGTTGGGCCGGTTCCCCTTTCTAGTAACCACCCATGGTTAGAGAATTCATCTTGTGGATATGCAAATTCTCCCTTGGTCTAGTAAATGAGACAAGTGACATAGCCCCTTCTCGTGTGGTCCCTAACAGGTCCACACAAACATGTATAAAACAAATATATATTCACTTGGGGATTAGGAGGACACCCTGGTACCTTTTTTAGCGGTATCTATCTTTAGGGTAGTGTTAGAAAAACTCCCATAGGAATCTCCTACTCTTGAGTTGATATAAGTCCCAGTGACATTCCTGTAGTCCCCTAAGTTGGGTTCAATTTGTTATGCTACCAGGTCACAACGATTATTTCTACTTTAGAAGATGTAAGTCCTGCATTTTCTAGGACAATTTGCACCGAAGGAAACCCCTTAGGTTGGTTAGCTCTACCCCACAATAGACTATTCCTTTGGATTTGTAAATCTTAGATAGGACAAGTCATATAGCCCCTTCTTATTATCATACCAACATGGTCCATAAATTAAATCTATCAAATTTGACGAGCTCACATCTCCGGATATGCCCATAATTTGAAATCAAACTAAACCAAACAAACCACATCAAATCACATGAAATTAAGATAAAATTAATCACTACTTTTGAGTTGACATAAGTCCCCAATGACATTCACTAGTTGCCCTAGGTGGGTTCAATTTGTTGTGCATCCACAGTCACCCTAGTGGTTGTTCCTCACTTTGGAAGATGTAAGTTCTATGCCTTCTTCTTACTTGCAGTCGTTGCACAGAAAGGCAACCCCTTTAGTTGTCCACAATCGAGACTATCCCTTTGGATTTGTAAAGCGAGGTAGGTCAAGGTGGATATAGCTCAGTGGGTCCAACATACATAGGATCCATACATTAACTTAGATTAAATTAAACCAAATCGACTTTTAGTGAGTTAAATCACACCCTTCTCTAGTGGCCCCAAATCATATATAAATAAGTTAAACAAAAATCAAATTCAAAATCAACCTCCCTAATGGAACCAAATTAAACTAACTTCCTTAGAGTCTAAATCAAAGAAATCCAACAAACTCTTATCCCATGGATACATCCCCAAATCTATGAAATCAAACTCAAATCCCAATCTGGATGGAACCGTTCCCTAGTGGATGGTTCATATACGATCCATATCTCTGTCATCCACATCAATTAAAATAAATCAAATTAAAGTCAATTTAATCTTAATCTCTAGAGGATTATAAATTCTTATCCCAAACAAATCTTCATTCCATAAATCATATAATCAAATAAAATTCAAACCTAATCCCCAAATTTTCTTCATCATCATACAGACCCTCACATGTCATGTCCAATGCATGTGTGATCCCTAAGCGGATCTCCCTCCATGTCCTTGACATGAAATTCTCATCAAATCTTATTTCTTCTCTTATGCACACCTTTAATACTTCAAAAGCCTAACAATGTATTTTCTCAAATTACATCATCTTAACATTATAATCAACATTTTATGATTTGTGATGGTGCAAGCTCACTAACTATATCTGTATCATTCTATACATATTAGTGTAAATTAACACACTATATTATATTATAATATATGATGTTATATTATAATTTTATAATAATATATTGTCTAACATTACACCTCATTAAAATCACTTAAAATTAAAAAATAATAAATATTTTTAAAATATGATTAATGTTCATTTTAGGTGTAAAATTATTATTTTTCTATTAGAAATGGTACAAAATAGCATAATTTTGGTGTTGCTTCTTGGTGTGTGACGTGAATTTGACCAAATTCTTCCATCTCCACTTTCAAATTAAGTTTTTTGTGAGTTTGGACTCAATGAATTATAACAAAAGTAAAACATACTAAAATGTACAGTAACATTTAGTAGCGCACCACCACATTCATATATATGTGAATTTTTATTGTTATGTACATTATATATTAATATGTTTTCATATAATATATTATCTTACATTACACCTTAAAATGAATCACTTTAAGCAAAAAAATTTTAAAATTTGGCTGAAAATTGAACATTATTTTGGATGCAAAATTCCATTCTTTTGATTAAATGACACACCATAGCACACCACAATGATGCTCCCTAAAGCTTACCCTAAATTAGGCCAAATCCCATCATCTCAACCTATAAATCAGTATTTTTATAAATTTGACCAATACAAACTCTACTACATCATACTATAACAAACTAAAATATGATAAACACAAGTAGTAATACACAATAGTATGCTATAATGCATGATGTCGCACTATGTTATGGCATTCTATATTATAATACACTATAACATATTATGTTATATTATATTGCATATCACATCACAAGGGATTGCTTAAGATAAAAAAAAATCATAAAATTAGTCTAAATAATAAAAAAAACTAAATATTTTTGTCATATCACTTACATATTTTAAATTGAAACAATATATTATGATTCCATGCTCTACCTATTATGAATTTGGCCAAATTCCACCATTTTAAAGTCTAAATAAACATTTTTATAAATAATGCTAGTGTAGGCTCGACTGCATGATTATAAAATACTAAAATAATTTAAAATGTGTAGAATAATATATTATGATATATGATGTTATACTATGCTACAATATATAATATTTATTTTGAACATAAAATCTTACTTTTTAGACTACAAGTGGCATAACATAGCTTTGGAACAACAACCTAATTCCCACTTCAAATTTAACAAATTTCATCATCTCACTTATTAAATCAATTTTTTTATGATTTATCTTATTATAGACTATAGGGTACAGTACCATAAACATTTTAAAACATCTTATAACATCTAAAAACACATCAATAAATGATCAAATATATGATGCTACATTATACTATAATATATGATAATATAATATGATTTAAGGTTAGGGTTTAAAGTATTCAAATCTCTAATAGTCAAGGGAAAGTCTCTTAAAGACATCTTCTTTAGCTACCATAACTATGTTAGGATTAGGCCATTCTTTAGATCTACTCCTAATGACATCTTTATTCAAGGTTTAGGGTTTAGGGTTAGGGTTAAAGGTTATTTTAAGCTTTAGGTTTAGGGTTTAGGGTTTTGGGATTATGGTTTAGGGTTTAAGGTTGTATGTTTTAGAGTTTAGGGTTTATGGTTCTAGGGTTTTGGTTATAGGGTTAGAGTTTAGGGTTTTAAGGTTTAGGGTTTAGGGATTAGGGTTTAAGGTTTAGGGTTTAGGGTTTAGGGTTTAGGGTTTAGGGTTTAAGGTTTAGGGTTTTTAAGGTTTAGAGTTTAGGGTTTAGGATTTAGGTTTTAGGTTTATAGTTTAAGTTTTAGTTTAAGGTTTTTTTAACAGAGAATAAATTCATGTTCAACATTTCTTCTTTTTGATTTCATGAACCAAGTAGCACACCTAGTTTTCTACGACACAAGCCATGACATAAATAAAAAATTAGAATCCATAGAGCAAATAAAAAACCCTAGGTAAGTAGAACCATCTTTACTTTAAAGATATTATTCCATAAGCAGCAGATCGGATTGATCGTTCTTCAATTTTTGCAGTTCCCATCTGAACCACCCCCACCTCTCATGTAGCGGGATCCGCCATCATATTCTTGATCTCTTCCTCTGCCACCACCACAGTTGTAACCTCCTGCTCTCCTCCACCACCACCTTTGATCACCTCCATATTGACTACCTCATCCCTCACCCTGCCTGCGATCACCCCCACCTTCACCCTAGGAGCCTAGTTGGCGGTGATGTTCCTCATCAAGGTTCCATTCTTGGGTTTAGGTTAATTTAGGTTAGTTTAGGGTTTAGGGTTTTAGGGTTTTGGGTTTAATGTTTATGATTGTAGGTTTTAAGGTTTAGGGTTTAGGGTTTAGGGTTTAGAGTTTTGGGTTTAGGGTTTTAGGGTTTAGGGTTTAGGGTTTAGGGCTTACTACTTTAAGGTTTAGGGTTTCGGGTTTAGGGTTTAGGGTTTAGAGTTTAGGGTTTAGAGTTTTAGAGTTTAGGGTTAGTTTTAGGGTTTAGGGTTTAAGGTTCAGGATTTTGGGTTTAGGTTTTTTTTAATTAAGTAAACTAGTAGGTTTAGGTTTATTTAGTTTATTTTTATTTATTTAGTTCTTTTTTATTTAGTTTAGTTTAATTATTTTTTCTTAGGTTTTATATTTTAGTTTATTTTTTAGGTTTAGGTTTATTTTTTTTAGTTTTATTTTTTTATTTTATTTTAGGCTTAGGTTTTATTTTACTTTTAGGTTTAGGTTTAGGTTTATATTTTATTTTTTTAGGTTACTGTTTTAGGTTTTTATTTGGTTTTATTTTTTAGTTTAGGTTTAGGTTTATTTTTAATTTAATTTCTTTTATTTAGTTCAATTTAAGGTTTAGGTTTAGGTTTAGGTTTTATTTATTTTACCTTAGTTTATTTTAGTTTTGGTTTTGGTTTATTTTATTTTGTTTATTTTATTTTTATTTTAGGTTTAGGTTTTTTTTTAGTTTAGATTTAGGTTTTATTTTTTATTTATTTTTAGGTTTATTTTTTAAGTTTAGGTTTTTATTTAATTATTATTTTATTTTATTTTAAGTTTATTTTTTTATGTTAGGTTTAGTTTTTCTTTTATTTAGTTTTTTTATTTTTTTGTTTAGTTTAGGTTTTTATTTATTTTATTTTAATTTTATATTTATTTTTTGTTTTATTTTCTTTTTAGGTTTAGGTTTAAGTTTCAATTTTAGTTTATTTTTTATTTTATTTTTATTATTTATTTTATTTTGGTTTTGGTTTTTTCATTTATATTATTTTAGGTTTTATTTAGTTTAGGTTTAGGTTTTTAGCTATTTATGGCTTAGGGTTAGGGTTTAGGGTTACTTTAGGGTTTCGGATTTGGGTTTTAGGGTTTAGGGTTTAAGGTTTGGTGTTTAAGTTTTAGTTTAGGGTTTAAGTTTTTTTTAACAAAGAACAAATTCAAATTCAACATTTCTTCTTTTCGATTTCATCAACCAACTAGCACCCCAAGCTTTCTAAGACACAGGAAATGACATTGATAAAAATGAACACCCATAGAGCAAAGAAAAATCCTTACATAAGTAGAACCGTCTCTGCTAGAAATACATAGTTCCATAAGTACCAGATTGGATGGGTCGTTCTTCAGTTTCTCCATTTCCCATTAGAACCACCCCCGCCTCTCGAGTAGCTAGATCCGCCATGATATCCCTTATCTCTCCCTCCGTCACCACCACAACTATAGCCTCCATCACTTCTCGCACCACCATAACCACCAATGCTCTGACCACCACCTTCATATCCACCAGCACCTCCAGATCCCCCACCACCACTGTGATAAGTGATGCCTCTGCCTTCGCCTCCACCACTTCATCTAGACTGAGCCTAGTTGATGGTGATGTTCCTATCATCAAGGTTCTACCCATTCTTAGGGTTTAGGGTTAATTTAGGGTTAGTTTAGGGTTTAGGGTTTAGGGTTTCAGGTTAAATGTTTACGATTGTAGGTTTTAAGGTTTAGGGTTTAGGGTTTAGGGTTTAGAGTTTTGGGTTTAGGGTTTTAGGGTTTAGGGTTTAGGGTTTAGGGTTCAAGATTTTGGGTTTAGGTTTTTTTAAAATTAAGTAAACTAGTAGGTTTAGGTTTATTTAGTTTATTTTTTATTTATTTGAGTTTATTCTATTTTTTATTTAGTTTAGTTTATTTATTTTTGCTTAGGTTTTATATTTTAGTTTATTTTTAGGTTTAGGTTTATTTTTTAGTTGAGTTTTATTTTTATTTTATATTTTAGGCTTGGGTTTTATTTTTGCCTTTTAGGTTTAGGTTTAGGTTTATATTTTATTTTTTTAGGTTTATGTTTTAGGTTTTTATTTTAAGTTTTATTTGGTTTTATTTTTTAGTTTAGGTTTAAGTTTTTTTTAGTTTATTTTATTTTATTTAGTCTAATTTAAGGTTTAGGTTTAGGTTTTATTTATTTTAGCTTAGTTTATTTTAGTTTAGGTTTAGGTTTATTTTATTTTTATTTTAGGTTTAGGTTTTTTTTAGTTTAGGATTTAGGTTTTATTTTTTATTTATTTTTAGGTTTATTTTTTAGGTTTAGGTATTTATTTAATTATTATTTTATTTTATTTTAAGTTTATTTTTTATGTTAGGTTTAGTTTTTCTTTTATTTAGTATTTTTATTTTTTTGTTTAGTTTAGGTTTTATTAATTTTATTTTAATTAAAAATTTATTTTTTTATTTTATTTTCTTTTTAGGTTTAGGTTTAAGTTTCAATTTTAGTTTATGTTTTTATTTTATTTTTGTTTTGGTTTTTTCATTTATTTTATTTTTAGGTTTTATTTAGTTTAAGTTTAGGTTTTTAGCTATTTAGGGCTTAGGGTTTAGGGTTACTTTAGGGTTTAGGGTTTGGGTTTTAGGGTTTAGGGTTTAAGGTTTGGTGTTTAAGTTTTAGTTTAGGGTTTAAGGTTTTTTTAACAAAGAACAAATTCAAATTCAACATTTTTACTTTTTGATTTCATCAACCAAGTAGCACCCCAAGTTTTCTAAGACACAGGCAATGACATAGATAAAAAATGAACACCCATAGAGCAAATCAAAATCCTTACATAAGCAGAACCGTCTCTGAAAGACACAGTTCCATAAGTACTAGATTGGATGGGTCATTCTTCAGTTTCTCCAGTTCCCATCAGAACCACCCCACCTCTCGAGTAGCGGGATCTGCCATGATATCCCTGATCTCTCCCTCTGCCACCACCATAGCTATAGACTCCATCGCTTCTCGCACCTCTATAACCACTGCTCTCAACCACCATATCCACCGCACCTCAGATTCCCCACTTTGTGATAAGTCGCCTCGCCCTCCACCAGATCTAGATTTGGGCCTTGTTGTCGGTGATGTTCCTGCTGTCAAGGTTCTGCCAATTCTTAGGGTTTAGGGTTAGTTTAAGGTTAGTTTAGGGTTTAAGGTTTAAGGTTTAGGGTTTAAGGTTTATGGTTTTGGGTTTAGGATTTGGAGTTTAGGCTTTAGGGTTGTAGGTTTTAGGGTTTTGGGTTTCGGGTTTAGGCTTTTAGGGTTCTAGTTTTTTTTATTTTTTAATTCTTTTTAAATTAAGTAAACTGGTAGGTTTAGGTTTATTTAGTTTATATAGTTTATTTTTCATTTATTTTAGTTTACTTTATTTTTAATTTTTATTTAGTTTTAGTTTTATTTTTATTTAGTTTAATTTATTTATTTTAGGTTTATTTATTTTAGTTTTGGTTCTTTATTTTAGTTTATTTTTTAGGTTTAGGTTTTTTTTTTATTGTTAGGTTGAGGTTTAGGTTTTTATTTTATTTTTTTAGGTTTAGGTTTTAGGTTGTTATTTTAGGTTTACTTTTAGGTTGTATTTTTTAGTTTATTTTATTGTATTTAGGGTTTAGGGTTAGGTTTAGTTTAATTTAGGTTTAGGCTAAGGTTTTATTTATTTTAGTTTAGTTTATTTTAGTATTTGTTTAGGTTTATTTTATTTTTATTTTAGGCTTAAGTTTTTCTTTAGTTTAGACTTTAGGTTTTATTTTTTATTTATTTTTGGGTTATCTTTCTAGGTTTATTTTTTAGGTTTAAGTTTTTATTTTAGGTTTATTTTATTTTTATTTTAGGTTTAGTTTTTATTTTATTTAGGTTTTCTATCTTTTTTTAATTTTTAGTTTTATTTTTTATTTTATTTTAATTTAGTTTTTTATTTTATTTTATTTTCTTTTTTTTTATGTTTAGGTTTTTTAGTTTAGGTTTTATTTTATTTTACTTTATTTATTTAATTTTTTTATTTATTATTTAATTTTAGGTTTTTTTAGTTTAAGTTTAGATTTTAGTTTTTTTTTAGGTTTAGGTTTATTAGTTTAGGTTTAGTTTAATTTAGGTTTTAGGTTTATTTTAATTTTGGGTTTTTTTATTTAATTTTTATTTTTATTTTTTATTTTTTATAATTTTTTTATTTTATTTATTTAGTTTATTTTTTTTTTTTATTTTATTTTATTTTATATTTTTATTGGTTTATTTTTTTTTTTATTTAGTTTAGTTTATTTATTTTTAGGTTTATTTATTTTAGTTTATTTTTTGGTTTAAGTTTAGGTTTATATATTTTTTCATTAGTTTTATTTTTATTTTTTTTATGTGTAGTTTTATTTTTAGGTTTAGGTTTAGTTTTTTTATTTTATTTTATTTTAGGTTTAGGTTTTTATTGTATGTATATTATTAAGTATTATTTTTCAGTTTAGGTTTAGGTTCATTTTTATTTAATTTAATTTAATTTTGTTTTTTAAGATTTAGGTTTAGGTTTATTTTATCTTTATTTTAGGTTTACGTCTTTTTTAGATTAGAGTTTAGGTTTTTTTTTAGTTTAGTTCAAGTTTTTATTAATTTAATTTTAGTTTATTTTTTTTTTCTTTTTAGGTTTATGTTTAGGTTTAGGTTTTAGTTATTGTTTTTATTCTATTTTATTTTATTATTTTATTTTGTTTTAGGTTTCTTATTTATTTTATTTTTTTAGTTTAGGTTTAGGTTTTAGCTTTTTAGGGTTTAGGGTTTATGATTTAGGTTTTAAGTTTATTTTTAGGTTTTATTTTTTTAGTTTAGGTTTAGATTTATTTTTTGTTTATTTTATTTTATTTAGTTCATGGTTTAGGTTTAATTTACTTTAGGTTTATGTTAAGGTTTTATTTATTTTAGTTTAGTTTATTTTAGTTTAGGTTTAGGTTTATTTTATTTTATTTATATTTTAAGTTAAGTTTTTATTTTTAGTATAGAGTTTGGGTTTTATTTTTTAGGTTCATTTTTTATGTTTAAATTTTTATTTAGTTTTTCTTTTATTTTATTTTTGGATTATTTTATTTTTATTTTATGTTTAGTTTTTATTTTTTAAGGTTTTTTATTCTTAGCTTAATTTTATTTTTTTAGTTTAGATTAGGTATCTTTTTATTTAATTTTATGTAATTTTTCTTTTTTTCTTTTGATTTAATTTTAGGTTTAGGTTTAGGTTTTAGTTTAGGTTTATATTTTGTGATATTTTTATTTTATTTAGGCTTAGGTTTATTTTATTTATAGGTTTATTTATTTTTTGGTTTAGGTTTAGGTTTTAGGGTTTAGGGTTTAGGGTTTTAGGTTTAGGGTTGTAGGTTAAGTTAGGTTTTTTAAGTGTTAGTTTATTTTAGGTTTAGGGTTTAGATTTAGGTTTAGGGTTTAGGGTTTAGGGTTTAGGTTTTAAAAAAATTAAGTAAACCAAGGTAGTTTTATTTAAATTATTTTACTTTTTTATTTTATGTAGGTTTATTTTCATTTTATTTAGTTTATTTATTTTAGTTTTATTTATTTTTTAATTTAGTTTTCTATTTTAGTTCATTTTTAGGTTTAGGTTTAGGTTTAGTTTATTTTTTTAGTTTAGTTTTATTTTTTATTTTTTTTAGGTTTAGGTTTACTTTATTTTAGGGTTAGCTTTAGGTTTTTATTTTATTTTTTTAAGTTTAGGTTTTAGGTTTTTATTTTAAGTTTTATTTTTTAGTTTAGGTTTAAGTTTATTTTTAATTTATTTTATTTTATTTAGTTTATGGTTTAGGTTTAGGTTTAGGTTTTATTTATTTCAGTTTAACTTATTGTAGTTTAGGTTTAAGTTTATTTTATTTTTATTTTAGGTTAAGTATTTTTAGTTTAGGGTTTGGGTTTATTTTTTTTATTTACTTAGGTTTTTTAGGTTATTTTTTTAAGTTTAGTTTTTATTTTATTTTATTTTAGGTTTATTTTATTTTTATTTTAGGTTTAGTTTTTATTTTATTTATGTTTTTTATTTTAGCTTTATTTTATTTTTAAGTTTAGTTTAGGTTTTTATTTATTTTATTTTAGTTTATATTTATTTTTTTATATTTTAGGTTTAGGTTTAGGTTTTAGTTTAGGTTTTATTTTATTTTATTATTTTTTAGGTTTTATTAATTTTATTTTAAGTTTATTTACTTTTGGTTTAGGTTTTGGGTTTTAGGGTTTAGGTTTAGGGTTTAGTTTAGTTTTAGTTTAGTTTAGAGTTATTTAGTTTAGGTTTAGGTTTAGTTAAGTAACCATTAGGTTTAGTTTATATTTACTAGTTATTTAGTAAGTTTATATTTATTTAGTTTTATTTTATTTTATTATTTTATTTTAGTTTTATTATATTTTATTATTGTTTTAGGTTTTATTTTTTTAGTTTAGTTTAGGTTTTATTTTTAGTTTAGTTTTTATATATTTTATTTTAAGGTTTAGGTTTAGGTTTAGGTTTGTTTATGTTTAGGTTTTAGTTTAGGTTTTATTTTATTTTATTTTATTTTTATTTTATTTAGGTTTAGGTTTCTTCTTTATTTTTTATTTTTAGGTTTATTTAGTTTAGGTTTACTTTTTTAAGGTTTAGGGTTTAGGGTTTTTAAGGTTTGTGGTTTAGGTTTTAGGGTTTAGGGTTTAGGGTTAAGGGTTTAGGGTTGTAGGTTTTAGAGTTTAGGGTTTATGGTTTTAAGGTTTAGGGTTTAGTGCTTAGGGTTGTAAGTTTAAGGTTTAGGGTTTAGGGTTTAGGGTTACAATTTTTATTTATTTATTTATTTTTAAATTAAGTAAATTGGTACGTTTAGATTTATTTAGTTTGTTTTTTAGTTATTTTAGTTTATTTGATTTTTTTATTTTTTTTTAGGTTTATTTTTATTTTTATTTAGTTTAGTTTATTTATGGATTGTAATTTTAGTTGTAGAAGTTATAGAGATAGTGTTATGACATTAGTTGAACAAGACATTAAAAGAGTTATTTAGATATTTAGGCTCTATTGTTCATTGTGATGGTGAAATAGATGGAGATGTTATTAGTAGAATTCAAGTTGGATGGTTGAAGTGGAGGAATGCATCCTTTGTAGTGTGATAGAAAAGTACCGGTTAAACCTCAAGAAAAATTTTATAAGATGGTGGTAAGACACACAATGATTTATGGTGTAGAATGTTGGCCAATAAAAGAAGCATGAGACTAAGTTAAGTGTTCAGAGAGATGAGGATGCTCAGTGGATTAGTGGCTATACTCTTAGAGATAAAATGTTAAATGTGTATGTTTGAGAAAAGTTGGAGTAGCTTTAGTGGCGGATAAAATTAGAGAGTCACTAGATGGTTTACCACATAAAGCGTCACCCGTCAAATGAACTGGTTAGAAGAGTAGATGCATTAGAATTTCCTTATGTTAACAAAGGTAGAGGTAGACCAAAAAAGACATGGTTAAGATGTATAAAAAATGACCTTAGTATACTTGAATTGAATGAAAATCTGACACATAATAAAACAAAATGGATGGATTCATGTAAAAGACCCCATAGTGGGATAATGGCTTTGTTGTTGTTGTTGTTATTTATTGTTATTTTATTCATTTTAGGTTTATTTATTTTAGTTTAGGTTTTTATTTTAGTTTTTTTTTATAAGGTTTAGGTTTAGGTTTAGGTTTATTTTTATTATATTTTTTAGGTTTAAGTTTAGGTTTAGGTTTTTATTTTATTTTTTTAGGTTGAGGTTTTCTTTTTTTATTTTAGGTTTACTTTTAGGTTTTATTTTTTAGTTTAGCTATATATTTATATTTAATTTATTTTATTTTATTTAGGGTTTAGGTTTAGTATATTTTAGATTTAGGTTTAGGTTATATTTATTTTAGTTTAGGTTTTGGTTTATTTTATTTTTATTTTAGGTTTAGGATTTTTTCTATTAGGGTTTAGGTTTTATTGTTTATTAATTTTAGGTTTTTATTTTAGGTTTATTCTTTAGGCTTAAGTTTTTATTTAGTTTTTATTTTATTTTATTTTAGGTTTATTTTCTTTTTTTAATTTTTAGTTTTTAGTTTAGTTTTGGTTTTATTTATTTTTATTAGTTTAGTTTTTATTTCTTAGTTTATTTTCCTTTTAGGTTTAAGTTTAGGTTTGAGTTTAGGTTTAGGTTTTAGTATAGATTTTTATTTTATTTTATTTTGGTTTAGGCTTTTTATTTATTTTATTTTTATGTTTTATTTAGTTTTGGTTTAGGTTTATAGCATTTTAAGGTTTAGGGTTTAGGGTTTAGGGTTTGGGGTTTAGGGTTTATGGTTTAGGGTTTAGGGTTTAGGTTTTATGTTTAAGGGTTTAGGGATTAGGGTTTAGGGTTTAGGGTTTAGGGTTTTTAGGGTTTAGGGTTTAGGGTTAAGGGTTTAGGTTTCAGGTCAAGGGTTTAGGTTTTAGTTTATTATTTAGGGTTTTTGGTTTTCTTTTAAAAGAACAAATTCAGATTCAACATTTCTTCTTTCTGATTTCATGAACCAACAAACACACCAAGTTTTCTAAGACACAAGCGATGGCATAGATAAAAAATGAGCACACATGGAGCAAATCAAAAACCCTAGCTAACTATAACCATCTATAGTATAAAGACATAGTTCCATAAGCAGCAAATCAGATTGGTTGTTCTTAGGTTTCACCAATTCCCAATAAAACTGCTCTGGCCTCTCAAGTAGCGGGATCCACCATCATATCCCCGATCTCTCTCTTCGCCACCACCACGGTTGTAAACTTCATCGCTCCTTTCCACCTTCATAACCACCACTGCTCTGACCGCCACCTCCGTATCCCACCAGATCCCCCACCACCATTGTGATAACCGCCACCTCTGCCTTCACCTCCATCGCCAAATTTAGATTAAGCATGGTTGATTGTGATGTTCCTGCTGTCAAGGTTCTTCCCATTCTTAGGGTTTAGGTATAGGTTTAGGGTTATTAGAATTTAGGGTTTCAATTTATTTTTTAATTTCTTTAGTTACTTTAGGTTTAGGTTTAGGGTTTGAGGTTTAGGGTTTAAGGCTTATGGTTAGGGCTTAGAGTTTAGGATTTAGGGTGTAGGGTTTAGGGTTTAGGGTTTAGGGTTTTATGGTTTAAGTTTTTAGGGTTTAGGGTTTAGAATTAGGGTTTAGGGTTTAGGGTTTAGGGTTTTGGGTTTAGGGTTTAAGGTTGTAGGTTTAGGGTTTAGGGTTTATGGTTTGGGGTTTAGGGTCTTAGGGTTTATGCTTTTAGGGTTTAGGGTTAGGGTTTAGACTTACGGTTTAGGGTTTAGGGTTTCTTACGGTTTAACATTTTAGAGTTTAGGGTTTTGGGTTTTGGGTTTTTTTTTAAATTACTTAAACAAGTAGATTTAGGTTTATGTAGTTTATTTTTTTATATATTTTAGTTTATTTTATTATATATTTATTTAGGTTTATTTTTTATTTTTATTTAGTTTAGTTTATTTATTTTAGGTTTATTTATTTAGGTTTAGGTTTTTTATTTTATTTTATTTTTTAGGTTTAGGTTTAGGTTTATGTTTATTTTTTGGTTTAGTTTTATTTTTATTTTTTTAGGTGTAGGTTTTATTTTTTATTTTTAGGTTTAGGTTTAGGTTTTATTATTTTAATTTTAGGTTTAGGTTTAGGTTTTATTTTAATTTTTTATGTTTATTTTTAGTTTAGTTTATTTTATTTAGTTTAGGATTAGGTTTAGGTTTAGTTCATTTTATGTTTGGGCTTAGGTTTTATTTATTTAGTTTATGTATAAGTTTATTTTTTATTATTTATTTTATGTTTAGGTTTTATTTGTTATTAATTTATAAGTTTATTTTTTAGGTTTAGGTTTTTATTTAGTTTTTATTTTATTTTATTTTAGCTTTATTTTATTTTTATTTTATGTTTAATTTTTATTTTATTTTATGATTATTTTATTTTTTTAGTCTAGTTTAGGTTTTTATTTAATTTATTTTAGTTTAATTTTTATTTTTTATTTTATTTTATTTTTGGGTTTAGGCTTAGGTTTAGGTTTAGGTTTAGGTTTTAGTTTAGGTTTTAGTTTAGGTTTTTATTTTATTTTGCTTATTTTATTTTATTTAGGTTTAGGTTTCTTTATTTATTATATTTTTATTTAGTTTAGGTTTAGGAATTTAAGTTTTTAGGGTTTAGGGTTTGGGGTTTAGGGCTTAGGGTTGTAGGTTTTAGGGTTTAAGGTTTAGGGTTTAGGATTTAGGGTTTTGGTGTTTTTTTATTAACAAAGGACAAATTGATTCAACATTTCTTCTTTTGATTTCATCAAGTAACACACGTTTTCTAAGACACAAGCAATAACATAGATAAAAAATGAGCATGCATAGAGAAAATCAAAAACCCTAGATAACTAGAACCATGTCTACTATAAAGGCATAGTTCCAAAAGTAGTAGATCAGATCGATCATTCTTAAATTTATCCAATTCCCATCAGAACCACCCTGACCTTTCAAGTAGCAGGATCCATCATCATATCCCCGATCTCTCCCTCCACCACCACCATGGTTATTACCTCCGTCACTCCTCCCGCCTTCATAACAACCACTACTCTGACCACCACCTCCATATCCACCCCACCGGATCCCCACCCCGATGATCGCGCCACCTGCATTTTGCCTTGCTAGATTTAGGACGGTTGAAGGTGATGTTCCTACCATCAAGGTTCTTCCCATTCTTATGGTTTAAGTTTAGGTTAAGGTTTATTAGGTTTTAGGGTTTAGGTTTATTTTAAATTTTTTTAGTTACTTTAGGTTTATGTTTAGGGTTTGGGGTTTAGTGTTTAGGTTTTAGGGTTAGGATTAAGGGTTTAGTGTTTAGGGTTTAGGGTTTATGGTTTAGGGTTTAGTTTTAGTTTTATAGTTTATAGGTTTAAGATTTAGGGTTTAGGTTTAGGGTTTAGGGTTTGAGTTTAGGTTTAGGTTTAGAGTTTAGGGTTTAAGTTTAGGAGTTTGGGTTTAGAGTTTAGGGTTTAGTTTTAGGGTTTAAGGTTTAGGTTTAGGAGTATAGGGTTTATTTAGGTTAAGTGAGTTTATAGTTTTATAGTTTATACTTTTAGGGTTTAGTGTTTAGTTTAGGTTTAGGTTTAGGTTTTAGGTTTAGGTTTTAGTGTTAATGCTTTTAGGGTTTAGGGTTTAAGGTTAGGGTTTAGTGTTTATGGTTTAGGGTTTAAGTTATAGGGTTTAGGGTTTAAGGTTTAGTAGTTTTTTAGGGTTTAGCATTTAGGGTTTAGGGTTTAGGGTTTAGGTTTTAGGTTTTTTTTTCTTAAATTAAGTAAAGTGGTAGGTTTAGGTTTATTTAGTTTATTTATTATTTATTTTAGTTTATTTTATTTTTTATTTTTATTTAGGATTATTTTTTAGTTTTATTTAGTTTAGTTTATTTATTTTATGTTTATTTATTTTTTTTTGTTTATATATTTTTTATGTTAGTTTATTATTTAGGTTTAGGTTTAGGTTTATGTTTATTTTTTAGTTTAGTTTTATTTCAATATTTTTTTGAGGTTTAGGTTTTATTATTTATTTTTAGGTTTAGGTTCAGATTTTTATTTTATTTATTTAGGTTTAGGTTTTAGGTTTTTATTTTAGGTTTATTTCTAGGTTTTATTTTCAGTTTAGGTTTAGATTTATTTTTAGTTTATTTTATTTTATTTAGTTTAGGTTTAGTTTATTTTAGGTTTATGTTTAGGTTTTATTTATTTTAGTTTAATTTATTTTAGTTTAGGTTTAGTTTTATTTTATTTTGTTTATTTTAGGTTTAGTTTTTTTTTTTAGTTTACAGTTTAGTTTTTATTTTTTCTATTAATTTTTAGGTTTATTTTTTAGGTATAGGTTTTATTTAGTTTTTATTTTATTTTAATTCATTTTAGGTTTATTTTATTTTAATTTTATGTTTAGTTTTTATTTTATTAATGTTTTCTATTTTTAAGTTTATTTTTGTAGTTTAGTTTAGGTTTTTATTTAATTTATTTTAGTTTGGTTTAGGTTTTTATTTATTTTATTTTACTTTAATTTTTATTTTTTATTTTATTCTATTTTTATGTTTATGTTTAGGTTTAGGTTTAGGTTTAGGTTTAGGTTTTACTTTAGGTTTTATTTTATTTTATTATTTTATTTTATTTAGGTTTACATTTTATTTTGTCTAGGTTTAAGTTTTTAGGCTTTTAGGGTTTACGGTTTAGAGTTTGGGGTTTAGGGTTTAGGGTTTGGGGTTTAGGGTTTAGGGTTTAGCTTTCATGGTTTATGGTTTAGGGTTTAGGGTTAGTTTTAGGGTTTAGGCATTGTGTTTTTTTTTTAATTTTTAATTTATATAAGATTTAAGGTTTAAGGTTAGCTTTAGGGTTTAGGGTTTAGGGTATTTATTTTTAAATTAAATAAACTAGTATGTTTAGATTTATTTAGTTTCTTTTTATTTATTTTAGTCTATTTTATTTATTATTCTTATTTATATCTATCTTTTTGTTTTATTTTCCTTAATTTATTTATTTCAGTTTAGGTTTTTTATTCTAGTTTATTATTATGGTTAGGTTTAGGTTTATGTTTATTTTTTAGTTTAGTTTTATTTTTATTTTATTTAGGGTTTAGGGTTTTAGGGTTTAGGTTTAGGATTAGGGTTTAGGGTTTAGGGTTTAGGATTTAGGGTTCAAGATTTAGTGTTTTAGCTTTAGGGTTTAAGGTTTTGAGGGGTTTAGGGTTTAAGCTTTAGGATTCAGTGTTTAAGGTTTAGAGTTTTTTATGGTTTATGGTTTAGGGTTTAATGTTTAGGTTTAGGTTTAGGGATTTAGGTTTAGGGGTTTTAGGATAGGGTTTAGGTTTAGAGTTTAGGATTTAGGGTTTAGGGTTTAAAGTTTTCTTTTTCAAAATTAAGTTAACTAGTAGGTTTAGATTGATTTAGTTTATTTTACATTTATTTTAGTTCATTTAATTAATTTATTTTTATTTAGGTTTATTATTATTATTTTTTTTAGTTTATTAATTTTAGGTTTATTTTTTTCTGTTTAGCTTTTTATTTTAGTTTATTTTTTAGGTTTAGGTTTAGGTTTATTTTAAATTGAGATTTATTTTTATTTTATTTTTTAGGTTTAGGGTTTAAGGTTTTGAGGGGTTTAGGGTTTAAGGTTTAGGATTCAGGGTTTAAGGTTTAGGGTTTTTTAGGGTTTAGAGTTTAGGGTTTAAGGTTTAGGGTTTAGGGTTGTAGGTTTACGATTTAGGGTTTAGAGTTAGTTTTATGAGTTAGGGTTTAGGGTTTGGAGTTTAGGATTTAGGGTTTAGGGTATAAAGTTTTCTTTTTTAAAATTAAGTAAACTGGTAGGTTTAGATTGATTTAGTTTATTTTATATTTAAATTAGTTTATTTTATTTTTTAATTTTATTGAAGTTTATTATTATTATTATTATTATTTGTTTAGTTTATTAATTTTAGGTTTATTTTATTTTTTAGCTTTTTTATTTTATTTTATTTTTAGGTTTAGGTTTAGTGTATTTTTTTTGAGATTTATTTTTTATTTTATTTTTTAGGTTTAGGTTTTATTTTTTTTATTTTAGTTTAGGTTTAGGTTTTTTTTATTTTTTTAGGTTTAGGTTTTAGGTTTTTAATTTAGGTTTATTTTTAAGTTTTATTTTTTAGTTTAGGTTTAGGTTTATTATTAGTTTATTTTATTATATTTAGTTTAAGGTTTAGGTTTAGGTTTTATTTATTTTAGTTTAGGTTAGGTTTATTTTATTTTTATTTTAGGTTTAGGCTTTTTTAAGTTTAGGCTTTACATTTTTTTAATTATTTAATTTTTAAGTTCTATTTTTTACATTTATAATTTATTTTATTTAGGGTTTATGGTTTAGGGATAGGGTTTATGGTTTAAGGTTTAGGATTTAGGTTTAGGGTTAGTTTAGGGTTTAGGGTTTAGGGTTGTAAGTTTTGGGATTTAGGGTTAGTTTAGGGTTTATGGTTTAGGGTTTAGGGTTTTACATTTTGGGGTTTAGAGTTTAGTGTTTAGGGTTTAGGGTCAGTTTTAGGGTTAAAGTTTTTCTTTATTTTTTTTTAATTTTTTTTAGGATTTTTGGTTTAGGGTTTAGGGTTTAGGGTTTTTTATGGTTTAAGGTTTAGGGTTTAGGGTTAGTTTTAAGGTTTAGGATTTAAGGTTTAGGGTTTTGGGTTTATGGTTTATTTTTAATTAAGTAAATTGGTAGGTTTAGGTTTATTTAGTTTATTTAGTTTATTTTTTATTTATTTTAATTTATTTTATTTTTTAATTTGATTTAAGTTTATTTTTTTATTTTGTTTAGTTTATTTATTTTAGTTTAGTTTTTTTATTTTAGTTTACATTTTAGGTTTAGTTTTCAGTTTATTTTCATTTTTTTTTAGTTTAGTTTTATTTTTACGATTTAGGTTTTTTTTTTAGGTTTAGGTTTAGGTTTTTATTTTATTTTTTAGGTTTATGTTTTTTATTTTAGGTTTATTTTTAAGTTTTATTTTTTAGTTTAGGTTTAGTTTTATTTTTAGTTTATTTTATTTTATTTAGCTTAGGTTTAGGTTTAGGTTTTATTTATCTTAGTTTATTTTATTTTAGTTTAGGTTTAGGTTTAATTTATTTTTATTTTAGTTTATGGGTTAGATTTTATTTTTTATTTATTTTTAGGTTTTATTTTTAGGTTTATTTATTAAGTTTATGCTATTATTAAAATATAATTTTATTATATTTTAGTTTTATTTAATTTTTATTTTAGTTTTAATTATAATTTTATTTTGGATTTTTATTTTTCTAATTTAGTTTATGTTTTTATTTATTTAATTTTAGTTTAGTGTTTATTTTTTATTTAACTTTCTTTTTAGGTTTAGGTTTAGGTTTAGGTTTTAGTTTCATTTTCTTGTATTTTTTTAATTTTTTTTTTAGGTTTAGGTTTTTTTTATTTTATTTTTAGGTTTTATTTAGGATTTAGGGTTAGTTTAGGGTTTATGTTTTGGTGTTACGGTTTAGGGTTTAGGGTTTACAATTATTGTTTAGGTTTTAGGGTTTCACATTTAGGGTTTGGGGTTTAGGGTTTAGGGTTTAGGGTTTTTAAGGTTTAGGGTTTAGGGTTTAGGGTTTAGGGTTTAGGGTTTTGGTTTTAGGTTTAGGTTTCCAGTTTTAGTTTAGGGTTAAGGGTTTTTGATTTTTGGTTTAGGGTTTAGGGAACAAATTTAGATTCAACATTTCTTCTTTTCGATTTCATGAACCACAAGTTCTATGACACAAGCAACGACATAGATAGAAAATGAACACGCTTAGAGCAAATCTAAAAACCTAGATAACTAGAATTGTCTCTACTGTAAAGACACAATTCCATAAGCAGAAGATTGGGTCGACCATTCTTCAGTTTCTCTAGTCCCCATCAGAACCACTCTGGCCTCTAGAGTATCGGGATCCACCATCATCTCCCCGATCTCTCCCTCTGCCACCACCATGGCTGTAACCATCGCTCCTCTCCTTTCCACCACCTTTGCTCACCACCACCTCCATATTCACCCGGCACTTCTAGTTCCCCCCCCACCACTCGATAACCACCAGCCTCGCCTTAGCCTCCACCATGACTCTAGAGTGAGCCTGGTTGACGGTGATGTTCCTGCCGTCAAGGTTCTACCCATTCTTAGGGTTTAGGTTTAGGTTTAGGTCTATTATGTTTTATTTTTATAGGTTTTATTTTTAGGTTTATTTTTTATGTTTAGGTTTTTATTAAGTTTTATTTAATTTTATTTTAGGTTTATTTTAGATTTATTTTATTTTTATCTTACATTTTGCTTTTATTTTATTTAGGTTTTTAATTCTTAGGTTTATTTTATTTTTTAGTTTAGTTTAGGTTTTTATATATATTTTTTAGTTTATATTTATTTGTTTATTTTATTTTACTTTTAGGTTTAGGTTTAGGTTTTTCATTTTTTTTATTTTTGTAATTTATTTAGGTTTAGGTTTTTTTTTTTTTTTAGGTTTAAGTTTTTAAGTTTTTAAGGTTTGGGTTTAGGGTTTAGGGTTTAGGGTTTAGGGTTTTATGGTTTAGGATTTTAGGGTTTTGAGTTTATGGATAGGGTTTAGGGTTTAGGGTTTTTAAACTTTAGGGTTTGCTTAGGGTTTAGAGTTAGTTTAGGGTTTAGGGTTTAATATTTAGGGTTTTAGGGTTTAGGGTTTATGGTTTTGTGTTAGTTTAGGGTTTAAGGTTCTAGGGTTTAGGGTTTAGGTTTAAGGTTAGGGTGAGGGTTTAAGGTTTAAGGTTTAGGATTTAGGATTTAGTGTTTAGGGTTTAGGGTTTAGGGTTTAATCTTTAGGATTTAGATTTTAGGATTTAGTGTTTAGGGTTTAGGGTTTAGGGTTTATTATAGTTTAGGGTTTAAGTTTAGGGTTGTTTATTTTATTATTTTATTATTTTTAAAAATTAAGTAAACTAGTAAGTTTAAGTTTATTTAGCTTATTTTTTATTTATTTTATTTTTTATTTTGATTTAGGTTTATATTTATTTAGTTTAGTTTATTTATTTTACTTTAGGCTATTTATTTTTGTTTATTTTTAGGTTTAGGTTTAGGTTTATGTATATTTTTTGGTTTAGTTTTTATTTTATTTTATTTTTTAGGTTTAAGTTTTATTATTTATTTTTATGTTTAGGTTTAGATTTCTGTTTTATTTTTTTAGGTTAATGTTTTGGTTTTTATTTTCGATTTATTTTTAGGTTTTATTTTTTAGTTTAGGTTTATGTTTATTTTTAATTTGTTTTATTTAATTAGTTAAGTGTTTAGGTTGTATTTATTTTAGGTTTAGGTTTGGGTTTTATTTATTTTAGTTTAAGTTTATGTTTATTTTATTTTTATTTTAGGTTTAGTTTTTATTTTTAGTTTATAGTTTAAGTTTTATTTCTTATTTATTTTTAGGTATTGTTTAGGTTTAGGTTTTTATTTGGTTTTTAAATTTTTTTTTGGTTGATTTTACTTAGGGTTTAGGGTTAGGGTTTAGGATTAGGGTTTTTGTTTAAGGGTTTAGGGTTTAGAGTTTAGGGTTTAAGGTTTTAGGGTTGAGGGTTTAGGGTATAGGGTTTTTAAGGTTTAGGGTTTAGGGTATAGGGTTTTATGCTTTAGGGTTAGGGTTGAGGGTTTAGGTTTTAGGTCTAGGGTTCAGGCTTTAGTTTAGTGTTTAGGGTTTTTGATTTTAGGGTTTAAGATTTAGGGTTAAGTTTAGGGTTTAGGGTTTTTTAGGGTTCATGGTTGTAGGTTTAGGTTTAGGGTTTGTTTTAGGGTTTAGGGTTTTAGGCTTCAAGGTTGTAGG